>JAOXNO010000041.1:14781769-14822060 GCA_028565335.1 Limnodromus scolopaceus | reverse complement strand
TTGTCAGTTAGGTTGATGGTTGGACAAGATGATCTTTAAGGTCCCTTCCAACCTAGAAGATTCTGTGATTCTGTGAAGCTTTAGGGAGGATGCTGTAAAGGCTGTGGCCTCTTCTCTTGTCTCTGTTTAGACTCTCTGCATCACTTGATGGCAGGGGGCTAAATGCATTGCTCCTGTCACCAGCCCTGGGATGCTTATGGCACGGTTTGGAAAGGGATACAGGCAAACCTGTGCTCTCCTCAGTCTGTAAAATAGGCTGGGAGGTTGCTGTGTGTTCCAGACTGATGCAGAAAAGCCATGGTGCTTTCATTGCCATTTCTGTGCTGCAGGACATCCTGCTCGCGCACTGCTGGTGTGCCCCGGGCCACACAGTGCTTGCATGACCTTGTGGTGCTAGTTGTATGGCGTGTGCTTGCCTCTAGAGCAGTGAAGAGGAGGATCAGGACCTGGGGCTGCTCAGTCCTGCATTGCCCTGGGGGCAAGGCTTTCATTGCTCTGGGGCTTTTGTGTGCTCTGACAAACAACACTTTTTCAGAGAAGAACTCCTAGAGCTGTAGATGCTAGTGCTTGGACACAAAGTGGTGGCAGTACCAGCTGTTGAGTCGGCAAATGGTGGTTTCAGTCTCAGCCACGGTTCACTGAGGAGTGCCTCTGAATGTGGTGTGCTTAATTTGAAATCACGGAAAGGACCCAGAGTCTCAGAGGTGTCAGTGCCAATTCTGCCACTTGTGCAATATTAAACACCTACATCAGGTACAGGCTTTGAGTGCAAAGACTTCCCTTGGCTGGATTCTGGCTCCAACATCCACCTTCAGTCTTTTTCTTAAAGGCATAGGAAAAGACAAAAGCAAATAATGGCTATGGGGACAAACCTCTTAGTAGGGCCTGTTACGATAGGATAAGGGGTCATTGTTTTAAATAAAAGGGTAAATTTTGACTAAATATAAGGAATAAATTTTTTACAATGAGGGTGGTGAAACACTGGAACAGGCTGCTCAGAGAGGTGGCAGATGCCCCGTCCCTGTAAACGTTCAAGGTCAGGTTGGACCAGACTCTGAGCAATGTGATCTTTGAAGATGTCCTTGCTCGTTGCAGGGGGGTTGGACTTGATGACCTTTAAAGGTCCCTTCCAACCCAAACTATTCTATGAATTATATGTGCAATATAAAAAAGAATACTAAAACAGGATATTCTAACAGTACCTAAGGTTCCCGTTCCTTGTGATTGCAGAGAAGTATTTAAGAGCCACCACCTTCTTTGCTGCCCCTCTTGAAGGCATTAAGGAAGTTAACAACAGTATTTTGGAGGAGGTCAGCTGAGATGGACTAGGGCTGCTCATGCTCTGGGAGCCTGCTCTTGCTTCCTTCCAGACTGACGTGCCAAAAGGAGAGGCGGGTGGGAAAAGCAAGCTGTGAGGAGACCACTACCTCCATTTCTTTTACTGACTGTTACTCACCCTCACTTGTAGGCCTGCCTGACATTAGTAGTCAAGCCTCTACCTGCTTACTGTCTGTTTTGCTTTTGGGCAAGCACAAACCAGATCCAGGCTGGCCATCCCACCTGAGAGCTCCTGAGCTCCCAAGCTCACAGTAGCTTTGGGGAACGACCAGTATTGGCCATCTCAACTAGATGCTTTCTATTTTATTTGCTAAACAGAACATAAAAGAAAAGGTGGAATATACAGTAAAAAATAAAAGCAGAAGATGCACGAAAAAGGGAGTAGGAAGGGGGGGGGGTGTGTGTTTGATCTTTAGCTATTGGTTGTGATTAAAGCTGAAGCTGAGAGCTAATGTCAGAGGCCTTTCCTGAGCCAGTTTCCTTTCAAGATCAGGACAAAGGGTCAGCCGTGTCATGGTGGACCAGAGACTGAAGGAGGAGATGAATATCATGGGCTCCGTGGTAGAGTTTGTGCTTTGCAGGTCACCTGTCCTCATGGGACTAGTGTCAGGTAGGGTAGTCTACGAAGTGGTGACAGACCCATCCTGTTGCTATTTTGCTGGCTAATTTCCAGCATACCCAGTTTGGACTTGTCGCTCTCGTCCCTGCCCTTCCTGTTTATCAGGTGTGATCTAAACTCAGCCTTCTCTGAGCAGAGTCCCTGACCTTCCTGCTTAGGCAAATTAACCCCCTCAATACATTTCAGTGACTGTTCTGTGCTAAATCACACAAGAGGCTGATTTTCATTTCTGTTGGACAACAGACAACGCATGGCCGCGTGTTCAATCTCACTCTTGGTGCTCTCCTTGCTGCACAGAGAGCTCTGCATTTTCACCTGGAGAAGAACCAGCCCGAAAACATTCTAGTTTTCCAGGAAATTAAGACTCGGAGCCAAACTTTTTAATGTAGTCTCTTTTTCCAGCTTTTTTGCCTTCCTCTGCTGCCTAATTGGAATTGCCTGTCAGTGCGCATTCCTAATAGACTTTTCTGAACGCTGTTCCTGAACCCTACATGGTAATGTAAAACCATTGCTCTGTGCCGTCTGTAACAGATGGGAAATGTAATCTTCTGGGTCCTGTGACAGGGTCTGCTCATTATTGTATGAACAATGAGAGAAGAAATGTAAAAGGTGCAACATACATTTATTTCCTGACACCTTGTTTAAAAGGCAACGGGCCCAATTCTTACTCGCTCTAAGTGCTGCTGGGAGCACTTTGGTGCAAGAGACATCCAACATGAAAGGATTGCCTAATATGACTCTTTTTTTTTTTTTTAATACTCTGTAAATTTATCTCACCTTAGGCCTTTTAATCTAGCTTGTCATTCAGGAAGCTTTGAATGCTGGCATGCATTTATCAGAGAGTAGATGACAAGGTGATTCCCACCATTGAGTGAATCTCAGGATGTTTGCTCTCAGAATCTCCTTAGGGTGAAGTTTTTTGCTTCTGTCTCAGACCTGAAGATGATCAGCAGGGCCTTCTCCAACTGCACCTGTGTGTGTGAGAGTTTTCTTTCTTTATTTTTTTTTAAAATGTCTCTGTCTGCAAACCTGCCTCATTCTTACACGTCTGTGTCTGTACCAGAAGACCTATAAAGGATACTTTTATTAGGGGAAGCGTCTTTGCTTTCCATCTTTTGACTGAGCATCTGGAATCTGTTGTTGGGGCTGATGAAAGTGGATGGTCTATAGCTTCTTTTAGACAGTTTATATATACTTATCAGGTCTATAGAGTTAAAAGCACCAGTGACTCAAAGCAGCAAAACTCACTAAATATCAAGAAAAGAAGCCTTAACTAAAACTAAACAGACTAGACAACTAAAACACTAGTAGTGTGTGGTTTTGTGGGTTGGTTTTATTTTTTTTTTTTTGGCACGTTCTGCAGGTACTGAAGGAGGTTGAATGACAGCATTGGGAGAACTGAAAGAACCCAAGTTCCCAGTGGACAATGCCTTCCCTCTTCCCCTTCACTGTGTCCTTTTCTGCCTCTGACCCGTCTTCTGGCAGCAAGCCAGATATGAAGTCCCTGGTATCCGATCCTCTGCTATCCTCTTACCTTCCCTGCCCCTGGCATGCAGATCATTATGCTATCTGACCCTGTTTTTGAAGTTCCAGTGTGATGGACTCCATTTCCCTATCAGGCCTGCCAGTCTAGCTGGTTTCAGCATTTCAGCAGTCTTGTGTGTGGGTTGGTGCGTTACCCGTAAGGAGTGGAGTTTCATGCTGGAGCTATTATGACCTACTTATTTTTAATCCCTCTCCACCATCAGCACCTTTGCCAAGAATTGGAGCTGAGCTTTGCAAGTGCTGCTTTGATCTTGCTTGCACCTTAGGTAACATCTGTATCAGCATTTGCATATTGATTCCTGGCAGAGGGGTCTGCAAGCCTGATTGCGTTTAAAAAGCGAGAGCTGTTTTCCAATAATAATTCCTTTGTCCACAAGTACACACACAGACACACGCACACTTGGGTTTTGAACAGGCTTATAGCGGTTCCTTCCAATCCTGCAGCGTGTCCTTGTTTTATGGGACAATGAATGACACTGGATTCTGATCAGGAGAAGGGAATTCATCCCAATTTCATTTGAAGATCTTTGATAAACAAACATGGCTAATTTGAAGGCCCAAGCATTTAAGTTATCAAAAGTGTTAGACTCATCATATTTCTTAGTCTCAGCCAAAGCCCACATAGTAAAGTTACTGCATAGGTATCTGCAACTTGCTATTTTGCCCAGGATGAATCATAGAATCATACGGGGTTGGAAGGGACCTCTGGAGATCACCTAATCCAACCCCCAAATATGATGAAGCCATAAACATTGTTCCTTTGAGTCCTGTTTCCAGAGGGAGGTAACATCTATTGTAAAAACTGCTCTTTTAGGGTGGTGCTGACTGCAGCCAAGTGTGTATTAGTGTCACCACAGTCGTGCTGTGACGTGTCACATCTCCTACTGGTAGTTAGACTCTCAGGTCACTTTGGTACACTGTGCCTGAGAAGGTTTGGTACCTATCGGCCCCTCCATACAGAAATCAGCAGATCATTTTTAAAGCCTTCCCTTCCTCCATTTCCTCATGTTGCGGAGTCTTCATTTCTAGCTGCTACTGACACAAGAGCATTGGGAAGGAAGGGAGGGAGAACGGCATAAACCCTAGCTGTTTGTATTTCATAGATCTAATTACTGTACCTTGATAGGGAAATGTATACAGGCACGTGAATGTATATTAGAATTAGGCAAATACAGCACAAATATATTTGTCTGTGTCCTTCCAAATGAGCTAAAACAACTGAAGTTTCAATGATTGATTTTCTAGTGTATGCGGTTGCATCCTGGCTTATTGGTTTATTTGTCAACAGCTGAGCCAGTGGGGTTTTATCTATCCATAATTTCTGCAGAAAGCAGAAATTGTAGCAAATATACGGTAAATAATTATCCGTGAAAGCACACAACAAATGATACTATGGCCTTTCTGAAATCTATTTGTAATTTAGAGTGCTCAGAATGGAAGAGTGAGAGTATGGATCTACAAGTGCGTACTGGCAAAGTTGGGAACAACACACTGTCAAAGGTGAGGGACAGCGCATATTTCTACTGCTTTGGCAGAAAAGCAATATACTTTTCCATTCAAGAATCTGAAATATTTCTTAAAACTTTTTTAGGCTTTATCTGTTCTCATCCCTTTTGGGTGGTGGGTGTAAAGAAGTTCAGTGGTTTCGCATGTAACATAAAATGAAGCTGAGGAAATCTTTGCTGCAGGATATTCTAGTTGCTGAAAGTTCTTATGGGCAAGTTCATGGAAAAGAAATCCATGCAGAATTATCAAACACCAGTGAAGCACCTCTGTCTGCCTCTGAAAGCCTGAGGTTTGGGCTGACTGATTGCAAAAGTGTTCTTGAAGTGTTGTAATGCCCTATATATCTGCATAGGCCACTGATTGAGGCAGGTTACCGCTTTTCCCGGTACAACCTTTCCATCCTTGGTATCTGTGAAGGAACCCTGAGGTCTGTTTGTGATGCTGAGGTAACCGAGCTGTTGTGTCCAGCCAGCATGCACAGGTCACTCTGCAAGGAAATATTTTAAATCTTGCGTAGTCCCTTCTGGGAACAGGTTTAAGTTCTCTCTTGGATCACGGCAGACATGAACAGACTATTTGTAGGCGAGTTACAAAATACAGCTTGCATTCCTGAACTGATCCATTGCATGTTTAAGAAAAATAGAATAAGAGTGATGAAAATCACTGCCTTGCCTGGTAATTTGTGATCAGACAAAAGGGTTAAGATCTTGGAAGGATGACGTGTTCATCCAGCTGCAGTGCATATGCAGACACACATAAAACATGTCAATGAGTATTTTATTCATATTGAGGTATCAGCAAACTCCATGTGTTGCACAGATAACAGGAGGGATCAATGTGCCGAACAGAGGTGCCTTCTTGTCGCTGTTTAGGTTTGATTCTACCCCACTTAAAGCTGTAAGGATTTTGCTACTGACTTTGGCAGACCCAGGATTTTCATCCCAAAATATCAAACTGTAGGAATTCTAGCATCTATCTTTACATGGGCCAGATGGGAAACAGAATGTTTCTTTTAGTGATATACAGAGGTGATGTATTCCTAATGGCTCATCAGCTTAAATTTCCTCTCACGTATTCTAACAGCAGGGAAAAAAAAAAAAAGAACAATGGAGCAAAAGTAGTATGTTGAATTAATAATACAATTTATACACTTAAAGGAATTTAAAAAATATCTTTCCATAGAAATTACTTCAGAAATACATCAGAGGCACAAATTAGGCCCTCTGAGGTATGAGTAAATGTGAGGATGTAACACATGGTAATCGAATCATGTCATTTCATAGACATGGAGGTGATCAAAGCATTAATAAAAACTCCAAGGTCACCTTGAATTGAGGATTCAGTTTCGAGTCTTAAACGCTTCTTTCAAACACTTATCTTTGGCTTGTGAGGCTTGTGGTGTCTTGGGAAAATTTTGTCACTGTGCATGAATCACTATTATTTCAGTGAAATATAAGGCTGAGTATGTGCCTATACATTGTACTTGATGGAGCTGACCCAGCCTATGCGGGGCTTTGAGCAACCCCAGCCAAAAGGGTGATAAGGTACGGTGAAGGGATGGATAAGGTTGATCCTGCAGGATTCCTATTCCTAGCCCAATTCTTTTCCTGTGTCAGACATAGACTATTGCAAATAGAGACAGCTAAACCCTCAGGATTTCCAGGTGGCAGAAAACTGTGGGGTTTTTCTTTTCTATTTTCTCTTAGTCTAAAAGAAGCCTTCCTCAGTACTGCATGTGAACCAGAAAACCTAAGAAAAGTCTGTTTCAGACACATCAATACACAGTGTTTCCGAAATGAAATATGTTCCCCAGATGCTGCAGCTTCTCAGAGAAATTGATGATCCTGTCAGTTCTGCCACTGGTAGCAGCTGCTTGTGTCTCAGGATTTTTGGCTGGGCTGGAGCCAGAACCACTCTGGCTTTCAGTCCCAGCTCTCCATTAGAGACCAGTCTACTTGGCTGTCCTGCTGTCACAGTACCACCAGCTTTGGAGCAACCTGCAGGAGAGATCTAGCCTAGAGCTGGGACAGCAGCCGGTGAGACCGTTTGAAACCTCTGACTCCAAAGGCCCCAAGTCTCATCCCATGGCCATGACCTGGAGATCAAGGCTCTTCTGCCCTTGAGTGACGTGCTTGATGCCATGAGCCAGAGCTGGGACCTCAAGAAACTCCATCTTCTTAACCCTGACACAACCGATCTTATGAGTCGTTTCCAAATCTGGAATGGCACACTGGTTGTAGCCACCAAACTTGGGTGGATTTCCCCAGTTCTGGGGCTTTCCACAGCATCCAGGTGCAGGTTTCTGCAGTGGGTTGTTGATGCAAAGATATTTTTGATAAAATACGAAGGGCTCCATCAGATGTACTTATAATCTCTTGGCTACAAAGTGGTTCCTGATTTACACAGGGAGGAGTGAGACAAACCAGGACTTCATGATGGCCTGAATGCTTGACTAGAAGTTGGCAGGAAATACTTTGTTTTCTGGTGACATATTTGGAGGAAAGTAGTAAATACTTCTAATTTTTATAGACTTAATTTAGTGAAGAACTTCTTCTGGAAAATTGTGAGGACTTCTTTTTGTTTTTAAACTTTTGTTGGTTCTGAGGGGAATCCCATGAAAATGTTGAATCAAAATCTGCTCTGGGAAAACTGATGTAAAATTGGGAGACTTTCTGAACTAATCTTTTTTTCCTTCAAGAGGTTTTCAGCTTAGTAGAAAATCCAATTTTCTGTTGTGAGAAAAATGTTGTCAATTGTTCTGGATTTTGGGGTAGCTCTTCAGTTCCCCTGGGGTGGAATAGTACAAAGCAATCTTAATGGCTATCTGAAAAATGAACTGAGAATTTCTTTGGGATCAGGAGGTCACCTGGCCAAGAAATCAAGGAGAGAAGGCTAGAGCAGGAGACTCTACTGATTCCTGGCTGGGAAGATTGTGTCTCGGAGCCTGTTTTTTGTAGCTTGTTTCTCTCCGTGTGGCAAAAATCCAGGCGGACACATTGCAATTTAAGTATGCCCCCAGTGAATGCTTACTAAGTGTGGAAACATTATTTATATTTTCCAAATAATTTCAAACAAAACAACCCCTGGCGAATGAGAAAGGGGAAAAAAAAAATCACCAAATCCCCTCTAGTCCTGCTAGGTGTTCCTGCTTGAGGGATAACATGATCTGCACAAGGATATGGTCCTTGCAAGAACCAGAATGAAGTACCTGCCTGCTGCTGGTGCCCTCGGTGGGAATTCCTGGTTGCTGGAGAAATATTGGTCTGTGCCTGTGGGGGAGGCTGTTATGTGCCCAGCCTGCTTGTCTTACACAGTACTAATGGTTGTTTGTAAACCCTTCCAGCCTTGGTGGCATAGAGGATGCGGAATCATGTCAGATATTAATTACATTGTGAATAAATACAGAGATGGAAACTCTGTTTTTATCACCAGCTAGGTAGTGGATATTTAGTCTGCTCTCCCCAGTACTGCTTTTCATCTTGGTTTCGTTGCATCAATAAGGGCATTCATTAGGTGACTTTGCAGACTCCTTGCAGGCTGAATTCTCTTCTAAGATGCAGCTACTAATGTAGCCTATAAAGAAAGCATATAAAGTAGATTATTCTCCGTAAAAGAACATTAGGGGCATTCCTACATTTCCAAAGACTTTCCAGAACTCGTCTTTGGCCTCGCATAGGTTATGTGTGTAGATGAAATGAAACATGATTATATAGTGTTGCATGTACAGCATGTACATTTGCACCTACTTTATGCCATAGATTTTTATAGCTGTTAAATTTCCTCTTTATTATATTTGATTTGCTAAGATGAAGGCTTGTTTTATCAAAACTAATTACATGGTACGTATTTAATGTTCTGTCCCTAAGGTTTTCATAGTAATAAAATTGATTGTTACTGATTAAAATGGTTCTATTACATCAGCTTAATGTCACTTGAGGTGAATGCGGTATTAGAAAAACGGTCATTAAAAATATTGAATAGGAAACACAGAAGTGAAGATTAAATAATGGGAAGAGAATTTTTGAATGGACACTTTAAAAAAAATTTGATTATGATCAAGAATTTTAAATTTCACAATTTCACTTGTCAGGGAGAGGTATCTGAGATGTATACAAAATCAAGTTTATAAAATGGACTACTATCCTCCAGTTCCCAGGTAAATGTTCAATATGTAACCTTCAAAAACAGACTTTGTGTTAATTTCTTATGTCATTGTAGTGTATGGAAAAGTGCAGGAAAATGTGAAGAGTTCTGCCATGTAAAGGTGAAACTGTCCATAGAGTGGCAAAAATGAAGCTGATATTTGAAAAAAAAAAAAATTGCTTAATTATGAAGATCCTTTATTTCTCTGTCAAAGCAAACACAGGAGGTAATTAAGGTTTATTGTGGGGGAAAGGAGGGTAAGTGTACAACTATGGGCTCTGCTGCAGTTGTTGGAAGGGTCTGATGATGACAGTGGGAGCTGTCTGTGGCTCCCTGGGCTGGGACAGAGGGCAGGAGAGGCAAAAAGGGTGGTCACGGGGAAAGCATCACCTTTGAATTTGGAGAGAGACCACTGAGAAAGAGGAAGAAACAAAGAAATCAAAGAGAGGAGGAGTCAAAAGAGGGGAGACTGGGAAAAAGAAGAGACCACAAAGAACAAGTCAATATAATCTGCATTTTTAAGGTGAGAAGTCAAGCTTCTTGGGCTTTCTCCACTCCTTTTTATGTTAGAAAATATGGAGAGTATAAAAATTCTTTTTGCTTCTTTGCTATTATAGTGCAGCTCTTTCAGAGCTGTGCGTGGCTGCACGTTCAGTGGGTCAGTACCCTCATGATTTGTTACAATATTGGTATTTTTTCTTTAATTCCAACTTCCTGGAGTCATGTGACCAGCTGAAAGTCTGATTTCTCACTCTCTGTCAAAACCTGGAAATATGAACTAGAAGGGTGTCGCTTTATAAAATTTGCATGCTTTTTAAGCTGCTCCTGTAGGTCAGTGTCTCACTTCAGAGCAGCTACCCAGAACTTTCCACATCCTCTCCTGTGATGGAATTTTTAACAAACTGAGAACTATCTGATCGTCACCCGTGCCTCCTCTCTTCCTGGTCTCTGACAATTTTATCAATAACCAATCAACCAATATTGGTTTTTTTTCTGTGGTGACTGCTGAATGTTAGTACTTGATGTCATTTGCAGCTGACTGTCTTCTGCAAGAAGGCCAAAGTGTCCCACTGCACTTTGACTTCAGCTCTTCTGAAGGTGTTTAGTTTAATTCAGTTGTGTGGTCAAAGCTGAATTTTGCAGAAGGGGCAGTGATTTTTCCCTTTATTTTGAGGGTTAGAAAAGATGGTGGAGCTGGAGTGTGTTCTGCAAATCATGTCTGGGAAGTGGCATGATGCAACACCAGAAGAAAAATTTGGGAGGTCTGTGGGAGGAGGAGGGGAGAAGGAAAAGTCCTGAAATCTGGAAGCTTACAGATGAAATCTGTAAATATATAGTAACAATGGAATAACAACAAGCAAAGTGGGTAGTTCGTCTTTGAGATTTGAGTGATATTTTCCTAGGAATCGTGAATTCATCCGTCCATAAACTACTCAGGAGACACTCCAGAAAAAAGTTACTCTTGATGTAAAAGGGCATTTTTTTGGGGTTTAATAACTCTGTAGGAGATGATGACCAAGGATTGGGGAGTGAGAGTCTTAACCCCAATGTTGTGAGTTGGCAACTGTAGCTGTACAATATAGACAAGGGAGGGATAAACTTCATCCAAGGCAACATGAATCCTTTCCTATAGGGATACGTTTTCAAAACTTTTAAATGGTATGGATGCTTTTATTTGCTTCCACAATCAGTTTGAATCCACTTAATTGCATAATTCCACCCAAAATACAGCTTTGGTACTGGGTAGCAGGACCTGATGCTCAACAGCTGTATAACTCTCAAGGTCTTAGGAGTTTGGGAGAACCCTGGACCAGGCAAACTTCCTCTCTTTCTGCTTCATGTTTTCAGATGGTAACAGGGTTTAGGGGAAGAAAGGGGACATAATAGGTATTTTGAGAATATTCATAGCATATTTAGGCTTCTAATCAAGGTTCCTAGTTTAGGAGCCTAGACAGGCTATATATTACATGAAGAGTAGTAAACTCCTCGTTTTAGCTCTCAAACCATCTCTGGAGCCTCCACTGACTGTAAAGCAGCCTAAGCAAGGCATTCAGATTGGGTACCTAGAAGTAGGAGGTAGGGATGCCTGTCTTGGGTTCCTGAAAAGGTTATATTTGGGAGTTCCAGATAATATTTTCAATGTTTAACAAGCAGTGCCTCAGCTAGAATCCGGGAGGAGCTGGCATGTTGCTTTCCAACAACATCTGGCAATGCAACTTGTGGGAGGACGGCAGTGTCTTGTTGCATGTTTCACAGTATATACTGAATTTCAGTATCTTAGAGCATTCGAACCTGAGATACATGTGTAATAGCCAATGAAACTGGAGTTATTCTTGTGTTTACTGAGTTTGGGAAAAACAGACAGGAAGAGATTGCTGGGAAGTGGGGAGGCCAGCTGCTAGCAGTAATTGCCAGCTGTGTGTGCACAGGAAAGGGCAAGAACCTTGTGCCTTTATGAAAACCTGCTCTTAGAGCTGTTAAATAAGGGGGAGAGGCAGGAAGTGGAAGGAGTGGCTCCAGCAATTCTTAGCTGGATGTTTATAGCAAAGAAAAGGGTAATTGTAACCACAGATTGAACTGCAGCAAAATTGAGCTAATTATAGTTGGCTGACAGTCCATCTCTTGCATTTATGATATACCCATTGCAGTAGGTAGCTGGAACCATAAGAATAGAGTGTATTCCCTTTTCTTTAAGTAGAATTTCCACTAATGAAGATGCTACAGAAGAGTCTGCCTAAAAGTGTAATGTTAGCTCCTCAGCTGATGTAAATCACTGTAATTCCACTGAAGTCAACACTGAAGATTTAACATCATGCTAATTGAAGTCAATGGAGCTAGCCTGATATATACCAGCTGAGGTAAATTCCCTAGAGCACTCTTTCTAGCTCTTACGAGTGTTTAGAGCCTGTGCTCTGGTTTGAGGCACAGAGGGACCCCAGCTGTGCAGTTCAAACCGGGCTCCTTATTTAGAGCTGACCTTTCCTAAATTTCAGTTGTGGTGTTGGGACTGGTGATTTCAATCCAGGTTCATCCCTACACTTAATTTGCAGGTCTGGGTTTTTTTTCATCTTCCTGGTCCTTGTGGTACCATTCCCTTGTGTTTGCAGATTTTTGCTTTTTGGCCTGTGTTATCTAATTAGGTCTGATATATTTAGCTGTCGCAGAGCACAACAATCTGTAACTAGGCTTCTGTTATTATTGATGGTAATATTGTATGGAAGGATCCCCAGATGGCGTTAAACATAGTCTTATGCGTTCCTTCTCTAGTGGGTAAGCAAATGCTCAGTCTACGAAGACCTGCTGTCTCATTTGGTGTCTCTCTTCATTATGCAGTGATCTTTGAGCAAAAGCTGTAGCAATCGTGAATGCTCATATTCTCTATAGCTGATGACAATTCATAGGACATAGTATTTTTTGGGAGAAGCAGATTTTGGTGTTTAGAGTGGGATTTCTGGAGGAGAAATGTTGCTTGAGGATACTCATGGTGGTCTTCCTTCCAAGAGTGCATTATATGCCTATATAATCCACACTATTTAGCCTCCTGATTTTTCTGCCAATATCAGAGATCCTTACCCTCCTGTGTATTGGGGAAAATGCTATTACCAGCAAGTGAAGCAAAAGCCAGATTAAATATCTTTTCTTCAGTGGAGCCATAAGAGTGTGGGGACCTGTGCAGATTAATTGCTTTAAAAAAGCAACAAAGCCAGTTTCTAGTGATGCAGAGGCATAATCTGAGCATCCAGCAGTCTATTTGCAGGTGGTATGAATGATGTCAGGGATGGAAGGGCCTCTGTTTTTTTCCCCCTCTCTTTATGCTGGCTGTAGGTTGGTCTTGTTTATTATGCTTGTGAGTTCTGTCAAAGTAGGTAAGATGCACGTAGCTCCAGTAGGATGAGACACTAGCCTAGTGAAAAGGAGACTTATTTAGGGTAAAGCGAGGCACTGAACTTGTGCTCTCAGACTATAGAGAATCTCAAAACCAGATGCCCTCTTCTGGAGTGAATATTTTAATCAGTAGGCTTTTACTTGAAAAAACATGTGAATTGCAATGACTGTATCCACCTTTGGCCCTCTGTTTAGAAGCCAATGGCAAGAAAGAGAATCCAGTGAAATCTTTATCTTGGGTAGGGACGTGCCCAGTGACTTCTGGGCTAGGTGGAAAGAACACCCAAATCACAGTTCTAGACACACACAGAATTTAGCCACTTTAGTCTCAATTTAGACATCTGAGGTCTCTGTTATATTTAGCTTTCAATCTTTGAATTGTTGTGGAAATAATTGAACTTCCAGCATCCTGTGCTGTAGCTTGGTCGTTAAGAACAGCTTTAAGGGTTGCGATAAACGTGCTCACAAACACATACAAATGCACTCAGCCATAGGATGGATTTAGGTTCCTGCCTTTTTGTGCAGTAGGTGAGAATATTGCCATGGATTTTAGTCACGTGCAGGAAGTGTTCTGTGTCACCACGGCCTGTATTTTTAAGCTTTCTTTCAGGACATAAATACTAAGGATGTCACAGCATCTGATTCAAAGAGCCCCTGCTGTGGAGCGCCTTGCACTGCTAATGAGGCCCTGTGCGATCTCTTGTCGCCGGAGGGGCTACCGGTTGCCACTAGGAAGAGGCCTAGAGAACTGGTGAGGAGCATAAAGCTTGTGAGAAGCAGTTTGCTGAGAACAGTAGCTCCACAAAGAACTTTGGGTTTAGCAGACACTGTTTTCCAGATGGACAATACTGCTGTGAGCAGCTGCAGAAATCTTCAAAGCCAGTATGGGAGGTGGAGATGAGAGGAAAGGAAGAAAAAATTCTGCAAGCTGCTAAGACAATGAGAGAAGCCAGTCATTAAAGCCATATAATGGTTGAAAGAATGGGGAGAGTGCTCCTCCCTAAAAATGCACCAAATGTTTTCTTCCTTGCTGCTTTGGGGAATTCCTGCCCTGTCTGCACCCTGACATTTCATCTCTCCTCAGGGCACGGTAGGTGTCCTGCAGAGACATTCTGTTCTTGCTGCTGCTTTCAGAGGGCCTGATTCTGTCTGCTGAAATCTGTGGGAACGCTGCTATGGCCACCCATCACTGTAGGACTGACTGCTGGAAATCTGGTTGGCATCTTCCTAACCAGTTAAGAATTGTTTTGTTAGGCTGAGCACAGGTTCTCTGAAAATCAAAAGGACTTACGTGGGCTGGTTTTCCTGATGTTAGCTGGTTTTTAGATCTTTTGTTTTATATGGGAGAATTTTACTGGCGGCAAAGGCTGTCTCCATTGTCCCAGGCCCCTCCTGCAAAAGGGAAGAGCCAGCCATGGGTGTGTAGAAGAGGACTGAATTGCATGAAACTCCCTGTGAGACTGAAGGGGAGACTATTTTCCCATCAAGAATTGCTGTCTGGTTTGCCTCTGATAGGCAAAATGCAGGAGCAATGAGCAGATGGCTGCTCTATGGACTCAAGGCAGTGAGAAGGTGTTGAGGTACGTTCTTTGTGGCAGGACACAGCGCTGTGCAGATACCAACCCTGTCTGTGGATGAGAGAGGACAGCACAGTGCAGCTCAAGGGTGCCATCGCGTCAGTGTGCGGGGCTGTGTTAATCAGCCTGATTGACAACTCATTAATGCAAATAGGTGTTGATAAATAATATTCAGTTGATCACGAGCTTCACAGCATACTTAACTCTAGAGTCTTCTCTTTTTTTTGTGCCGGATTAGGACTTTGCGAAGCCTTCTATGCAGTGCTGCAGGCCAGCAGCATGTATCTATACGGGCAAATCTATAGATAGCTCAGGACCTTTGAGGTGAGCTGGTACCAGCTCACCTGGAGAAGAGTCTGGGCCTCTGTTGCTTGGGCTAGCTGATAACACCTCCCAAGAAGTGCCTCTGCCTACGTTTTATATGCTCTTACTCTAGGCTGTATGAAGCCCCTTGTGGGGGTTATACAGCCCTTAAAGTCTACAGCCAGTTCTGAGG
Source organism: Limnodromus scolopaceus (assembly GCA_028565335.1). Taxonomy (NCBI): domain Eukaryota; kingdom Metazoa; phylum Chordata; class Aves; order Charadriiformes; family Scolopacidae; genus Limnodromus; species Limnodromus scolopaceus. The sequence goes on along the minus strand of JAOXNO010000041.1, from coordinate 14,806,951 downwards.
TTTACCCAGCAGGAATAGGAGAGGCTGACACTGTTGGAAAGAGGCTTTGTCTTCTTGGCGCCTGACAAAACCCCAGGCTAGCAGCTCTAGCATGTTATGATATGAAAACTTACCCCATGTTGGCCTATTTGGATAAGTTCTGGGATGAGGGACAGCATTAATTCTCCCTTCTGTCGTAACTGTGTATGTTGTGGACAAAAGAGAAGTGCCTGCAAAGTCTGTTCTGTCTCTTTTGCCATGGGTTTCTCTTCCCACTGTGTTGTGACAGCCTGGCTTGGAGATGGATTCTGGCTTTATTACGAGGAGTCTGAAGTTTTCTTTGAGAGGCTAGAGTATGGCTCTGTATTGAAGCAGTTCAAAGCATCCAGCTGGAAGGAATATGTCCAAGGCTGTGCTTTGCCACAACCCTTTCTGAGTCCATCCCTGCCCTTGCAGTCCCCAAATGGAGATGGGTAAGCAAGTCATGTCTGTGGTCTAACCGGGACAGCTGTCTGAAATGGCTAGCTTTGTTCTCTTCAGCAGAAACAAAGTGAAGTCTATCAACGTCTATTGCCCTGGTGTAAAATTTTCACATTGGTTGTGATTTTGTTCTGAGCTTTGTCTGATCCACTTTGTGCTAAGAACAGTGGCTAGCTACAAAACACCTAAGTGAGTGGGTGTCAAGTGCTGATTGCCCACCAAACCTGAATATTTCTTCCCATTTCTTCTTTAGTTGATTTGAAACTGAAAGGAAGGACTGGGTGTAAGCCTGTCTGATTTCTGGTGCAGTTGTTAGGAAAGACAAATGAAGACTGGAAAGTCCAGCTGTCTGGTGTGGAGCAGGCCTCCATGCTCTTCTTCCGCCTCATGTGGCAAGACATAGGTTTCCTTGAATTGCTGAGCCACTCAGCCGAGTGGAAAAAGGCAGTATTTAGTCCAACTTGGACCTTATTTTCAGAAGACATTTATTTTGCTGATGGGGCTCTACTCACTTGCATCGCTAGAGAAACCGGTAGCATTTGGCACCATTTAGGTTTGCTGAATCTTCTTGTTCAGGCTCTGGTGGAGCCTGGCCAATATAAATGCTGTCCATGGCTCCAGCAGCAGTGGTCTGTGGCTGACATATTCTCTTTAGCAGAGCCAAAAGATTACTTGGATCGTGTGGGTTCTGCTGGAGGGGCTGTCCTCACCCAGGTGGGCACAGTCATTTCTAAGGAGAGATGGTGAAAACATCTCCTGTCTCCATCTTGGCTGGTCCAGAGAGGTGCAGTGTTTCCTGAGAGATGATACCACCCTGAAGTCTCTGCTTCTGTTTTCCGTGCCTACTGGATGCATTGGAGTAGATACAGGTGAAAAATCCTCTCAGTTCCCTCTTGTGCATTCAGTCCCATGCTCAGGCACAACTCAAATCTGTGCCAAGAGGCAATTCAGGTTAGGGAAAGGGATATGCCATTTTTCTCTACCTCTGCTTCTTGTCACATTTTGTTAAACGCGGTCATGTAGCATGTAATGAAGACATCTGTTCGTTTTGTAGGAAACTGTGAAAAAGTGAGTGCGTTTGCCTTGTGCCATCTGTTGCCATTCTGATAAACAGTTGAAAGCTCTGGCAAACATAAACAAAAACAGTGCGCTTCGGTGCTAACTGCACCCTTGTCTTTCTTGGTGCTCTGTGTTTGAGCCTTTCCTTGCGACGCATTAAATATTTGGGGTTCTTCTGCTCTGCCGTGAGGAGATGTGATGCTCGGCACACGCTGCAGTTCGTTCTTCTGCCTCTGTGTCCCTCCCCTGGACTCCATCAGGATGATGGTGAGACTGTATAAGGAGAGGCAGGAGCTCCTGAGCTGCTGGAATAATGTGAAATACTGTCTGTGCCACCTGGACAGCTCAACTTTCCCCTTCCAAATTTTGTGCCTCTGAGTGGAAACTTGGCCGAATGAAGGAAGTGATTTGGGAATATACTCCTGATCAGGAGGGATTTAGATGCATTATACAGGATTATGATTTTTCCAGAAGCCTGTCTTGCAAGCGCAGGTTCTGTGTTACAGAATGTGTTGAAAATAAGTAGCTTATAATGGATTTCTGGAGACTCTGTGAAGATGAAGCGCTATTACTGTAAGGAAAGACACACACAAAAAAAAAGGGCACTTTTGTAAGGCTCATGCTGTCAGAGAAAAATGAGACAGTGCTGGAGAGGAAGGCATGGCGGCCAGTTAAAAACAGGCAGTGGAGAAAGAACGTGCAAACTTTGAGTACGGCTTTAAATGGAAGAGCATATAGCAAATCTCAATATTGCTATATAAACATTTTTTTTTTTCTTGAAGACCAGAGGTACTTGCACAGAAGTCTTTAGCATGTGTTACTTTGCATATACCAGACTGAATCTACAGAAATAGTTTCTGTGAAGAGGAAAAAAGACCTCTGTTAACTCCTTATGCTACATACTTACTAAGTATAATGTTTTCCAGTGACGGTGCATTTTTGCTGTCACATAGACTGTGCCAGTTAACAGCTAAATTACCTTTTCTGCCTGAGTTGCATATAAAGTGGGCTATGTTGCGGGTTAAAAACAAAATGTACTGTTCTAAGAATTATTAAAATTCATGTCTTATACGTTTTGCAAAGAAGTTTCATGCAGAACGTCTAAGCCTTCTCGGGCTGTTCTGACAAGGAAAACAGTGTGACTACACAGTGGTAAAAATATAAAGAAACTAGGAAAAGATCACAGGAGAAATAGCAGATCTGCTTTTGAGACAGGCCATGGAAATGTGGAATTAAAACATGCTCTAATGCATACTGACAGGGAGCAGAGACACAACTCACATTGCAACTATAGCTCTTCACAACCCAAGCATAGTTATTTTTAGTCCTGTTTCCTTAGGAAGGAAGTCGTGTTTTCCTTTATGAGCAAGGGGGGGGGTATGCACTGTCCTTTTAACTTCAAAATCTACTGGTGTCTTCTAGCTGAGTTTGACAGAGGTGGTAGTTTGCATCCTGACAGGTTTCCTGAGAATGGATGGGGAGGGGAGGTAGTTTGTTAGGCATGAAGGAATTCACGTGGGTAGAGGGTAGAATAACACCCGAGCTACAGGAAAACCTTGAGAGGGAAGGTCTAGCACCTTGTTAGATACAGGAGAATCTGGCTGCGAGGCACCAAATCGTAGGAAAACAGGTTTCAACAGTTCCACTGCTTATGGAACAACTTTTGAGGAGGTGGGACTTCTGGCAAAAGCTTCTTTTTGGCAACTTCAGCAGACTCTGCTCCCCTAGGGACCAGGCAGGGAAGAGAAGCGTGAAGCACAGGCACAGCAGTGGGTTACACCAGCTCTTGGGAGTAGAGCTGCCAGGGGCTGGAGTTTATATTTCTGAGAAAATTTTGTAACTTTTGCAAGGAGGGGTGACAACTAGACAAGCTCGAGTAATATCCTTCATGGGTACATATATCATACTGTCTCAATTTTTATTTTAACTTCACAGTGGTTTTAAAGTGTATGAAAAAATACTGAACTTTCATTCTGACAAACATTTTGAGAGTCAAAATGCCATTGAAATTATTTTCTTCAGAGAAAGTTTTGATGGAATTGTATATTTAAGAAAAACATATGTATTATGAAATAACGTGTTTTTATTAAAGAAACCCAAAGAACCTTGTCAGAAAGAATTTATTACTTGGAGTCTAACCAATTTTAGTATCAAATGATCAATCAATCTGTACAATTACAGCTCTAACAGGGATTAGGTCACACTAAAGCTTATGAGTACTCAAGACTTAATTAGCTCACTGAAATCAGCGTGACTCTGTATTGACTTGATAATTCTTGAATCAAGCTCTGAAGGTTTGATGAGCAGATTGTGCTCAGCGCTGTGACACCTAAATGTCAGTGCCATCTCCCCAGCTGGGGCTCTCTCCTGGAGTCTGGGAAGGGTCAGCTGCTGTTCTTATAGTCATCAGAATATATGCCATTCCCTTGTTTTTTCACTCCCCCACCCCCTGTTTGGTAACAGTCTTATGGCCTGGGCATGGATCTGAGATATGACTCAGAACATCCCTCTAACTGGGGGATGGGGAACTCTCATTTGTCACATAAATCACTAGGTTTGGAGATTCTTCTTGGCTCTTCTCTTGCTCTTCTCTTTTGCATGGGAATAATTACCTTGACATTGTCATAATCACTCCAGAGACCTATGGTAGGGACGCTTGTGGGACTAAACCTCTTTTGCAGACTCCTTGGTAAACTGCGTAGTAGTATCTTTATGTGAGGCAGGAGCTCCTGGCTTTGACTGAACTCCAGCTTTGCCCCCTCTCTTCTGTTGTGGTCCTACTTGAGGGACGAAGCAAGGCTATGTGAGGATTCCATGCTTCCAGCTTGGTCAAAGAGACTTTATTCTTTCTTGTTGTTTGATCTGGTCTATGGACAGATGGTCCTGCTGCATGTCTACACATTTAGATGAAGCAGAGATGAGTTGCAAGCTGTGTTGCTGTATTTCTGTAACTGAGCTTTGATAAGAGACTTTAGAAAAAGCCCAGCCTCTGGGAAAGAAGGGGAATTTGTCTTCCCACATTCCAGACAAACACACTTATCACTAAGCTAAGAGTTAAAACTGGAGAATGGGGACCTGCCATGTTTTGGCTGGGACCTGGTGCAGATCTGTTCTTTGTTTTTCTGAATTGAAGAATTCTTTCATACAACTAAAATATATATACACATATATATGTAACAAAAATCAGAAGTTGTTTTTTACACTGTTTCCTATCTGGGTTTTTATTTGCCCTCATTTTGCTCATGGATGTGGGACTACCTGGTTTTGTTCAGTGAGTTTTCAAGCCCCCCTGATATGTTTTGTGCAGCCATCAATCTGCGTCTCTGGCTGAGAAACACAGCCTGCAGAGGTATTGGGTTCTACAGGTGCAAGTTAGACTGGGAAACATCTAGTTTGTGAGTTGCAGTAGGGGAAATGAGATGCTGTCAATCAGCTCAACGACGTAAAGACGTGGACAGTTCCAATAATGTGCCAAAGTGCTAAATTTATGTCCCTAAAAGTTAAGCTAACTTGATTAACAAAAACATAGGTGCCTTGGGACTTGAGGTGCCAAAGGGTTAGTTTGCAGTGCTCTGGGAGTTTTCAACCTGAAGTATTTTTTTTTTTTTAAATAAAAATCACAACTGGAGGCGTTAAACAAGAACAAGCTCCTAATCGTGTCGGCAGTGAGAGAGAATCCCTCCACTGAAGAGATGACTGTCTTGCTAGGCAGTAAACGAAGAAAGAATGAGTACAGGGAACGAGGGGAAGTAATTAACGTGTCACATCTATCAGTGGAGATGGGATTCTTGAAGCTCCTGCCTTGTGCTTTTCCCTGTGTTCCCTAAGTGTCGTTTTACATCTGGGCCAACTTCTACATATGTTGGTTATTGCTGCTTGTCTCTGGGATCAAATGAGGGGCTCAGATCAGTTTAAGCTGTTGTTAGTCATAGGGCAACTGTGGAGGAGTGGTCAGCATTTGAGTGGCCATGAAAACAAGATGATTTTTCTCCTCAGATGTTTCTTATGTCTTCCCTGTTGGCCTCAGGGGTTCCTCAGGGTTCCTCAGAATGGGTCCTCAAGATCACTCTTTGCAGTAAAGACCCAAGCGAAGAAGGCATCAAGTTTCCCAGGCTGGGATCCCTTGTTCCCACTTCCATGAGCTCTGTGTCTTTCCTGCCGACAGGAAATAGAACGGAGGTTAGTTCTGCATCTTAAAATAAGGTGTTTAACTAAAGGAAAATAGGTCATGATCTTTTGATCATTTTCTCGGTGAGAACTCTTTTATGTTGTGTTGCTGACACTTGAGTGTAAGTGACAGAAGACCAAAATGTGTGTTAGCCTAGTTATGTCTTACATGCAGAAAAGCAGCTATTAACACAAAAGAGAAACAGGACCCCCTGTGGTTTGTCTTTTGCATTCGGTTATTCATTCCAGTAAACAATATGGGAAAGTTTTAGCAGGTAACTTTGTTTCTGAGGCAACAAATCACAGCAAGGAGATTGATTGTGAGTTAGCTACCAGGGAGAGAGCAGGGGGAAAAAACCAACACCCTTCAGCTATAATGTTTCCTAAAGTTAATACATTGTATCCGATGTGTAAATGATATGAGGTCTGAGGGCTGCTGAATTTCCAAATGCTTTGCTGCAGTATCTTGGGCTGGCAATTAATCAATTTTTTTTTTGTGCCTTTCAGAGTTTTCCTCTGAACAATGTTCCTCCTCTGAAGCTCATTAGCCATCAAAACCTGTCATGTCTACACATGTTTTTCTTGCACCTCATTAAGAGATTATTGATTGTTGGCTTCTACCTCTTTCAGAATTTGCTTCAGAAAATTAATTTCAACCATGAGTGCAATTTAACTGAATGCTTTCGCCAATGCTTGATAATGACTTGCTTTGTTAAAATAATTTAAAAGTTTTCATCATAGTTATTTTATTTTTCCCCCTGCAAAACATGAATCGTGTTCAGCTGAAGAGAGAAACCCAACCTTGATAAAAATGTATAATGTTATCTTAAGATAGATGGGAGCCTGGAGCAGTTTCAGAAATGCAAGAAAACTTCATAATTGCCATTGATCGATTTATAACAAGTGTATCTTGTGGCCACCAGATTTCTCTTGCTATATGAGATTTGTCAATATAGTCATTCCATTGAGGAAGGAACATAGGCCAAGCAATTAACATTCTTTTTTTTCAGGATTGCTTTGGTAATTAGGGCCAATTTTTCACTGGTAGGTTATTAATTATTCAGGTCTCATGGGTTTCTTTTAATAGGAAACATTGGCGAATTCTTTCTGCAGTCATGAACGAACTTCTCCTGAGTCATCAACCAGTAAAGTCAATCAGATCTTCTCTTGCTCAGGAAGAAGAAAGAAGAAAAAAGACTATTTATATTTAACAGTTCCTTGATGTTATGTGCTTTCTGGTTACTGCCTATGGTGAAGGGTAGGCTTGTCTTTACGAGCTGCTGTGGCAGGCAATGCAACAGTACCCGTTCTACAGGGCAACGGTTGAAGTAGAGAGAGACGAAGGACCAGATTTGTCCAAGGTTTGTAACTGCTCTTGGAGGCTGATAATTACCTAATGAGAGTCTCAGAAGTGCATTCATGATGTGAGGCATCAAGATGCTGTTGTTGCCATGCTGAAATAAAGTAGAAATGGAGCATCAAACCTTTTTGTGCGCTTTTGACGTTGCAGTGAAATGATTATAGCACCTCATCCTGCAAGATGTAACACTAACGGTCTTCTTCCTGAGAAACCCTCTCTTGACTGACAAAGCTGTGTTAAGAGGTTTTCCTTGTTTACCCGGCCTCATTGCTGGCTCCTTGTTCCTGCCTCCTGCTTTTATCATGCAGTTTTTATAGACCCCCTCAGCAGTGTCAAAAACAACAGTGGAAAATGGATAAATGAACTAGTATGAGTCAAAATCAACCCTCAAGAGGTGTACTGTAGGGATGGAGGGCAGTGGTTTCTCAAAAAGACTCATAGGATCATTAAGGCTGGAAGGGACCTATGGAGACTGTCTAGTTCAAGCCCCTTGCTCAAAGCAGGGAGCTTTGAGCAGTTTTCTCAGTGCCATGTCCGATCAGGTTTGAATACCTTCAAGAATGGAGGCTCCATGGTGTCATGTTTTAGGCTGGGCTGGCCCCTAAACGAATGACAGATGCTTCTCTGAGCAACCAGTTCCAGCATTTCACTACCCTCACGGTTAATTTTTTTTTCTTAGGTTTTTGTGGAGTTTCTTGTATTTCATCTTGTGCCTGTTCCCTTTACTGGGCACCACTGAGATTTCTCTGGCTCTGTCATCTTTATTCCTCCCTGTCAGCTATTTATACACACTGTATTCTCTGTTTCTTGTCTAGGCTAGGCAATCTTGGCTTTCTGAACCTCACCTCATATGTAGGTGAGGGCTAGTGACATTTGAATCTGGCCTCGCTGTCAAGAGTAAGCTTGTGAAAAGTCACTCTAAGGATATCTGATAACTGGAGCTTGGGCTTCTGGTTTCCCAGAGCTCCCTGTTCAAGCCTTGCTGGTGTTTTTTTTGACCTTTCATCCCTCTAGGTAGAGAGACTAATAGGGGACCTGACTAGATGGGTCCTTCTGATCTTCAAAGCCTCAGATGGCGAAGTTTCCCCCTCTGTGATTTTGGTTGAGATACTCTCCCTGCTTTATGTGCTTCTCTTCTCCCAGCCTCCCACAGTTAATGGTACCCCTCCACTGTTTTGGCAAGAATGGCTGGGTTGACCCATCTGTCTCACTTAACTAATTAGGGATTGATTGTGTGAGATTCAGGCTTCTAATTTATTTGAAATGAGGCAGGTTAACCTGCAATCTGTGGTCTCCCATAGTATACTGAAAAACAACATTTTAAAGTAAACAACACAAATCCATTCAACCACCAATAATAAAAACCCCCAAATCTACAGATGCATTTGCTGTGGTAATTGTTCTGCATGTCACTGGAGGAGAAACATTTAAATGGCTTTCATTTAGGAAATCTGTTATCTATGTGGTTTTAAAGCCATTTAAAATGAAAAGAAACTTTTTAAAAGAACATGTGGGCAAATGTTTTGTTTCATAGAACAGACGGGCCAGTTAGTCACCTGACTTTGTATTCTAACCTCTTGTGTGCAGGAATTAGTGGGAGAAGCTCATCACACCCGTCTCTTTCCTTGTGGCTGGATACTCAGGCATTCACAGCCCATGGGTACGTTTGCCTGAGGATAACTAATCATCTCTCCTGGTCCCAGAGTGGTCTTTGACTTGACAGAGTACTTTTCAAGCAGGACCAGTCGCCACCAGCTGCTCCTTCCTGTGAGTTTGGTTCTGGTTGTGCTGGCTTCTGTTCAGCTCATACCAGTGTGCTTAATGAAATTACCGCCTGTCGCTTCTCTGTTTCTGAGCTGTACAACCCAGCGTGAGACAGCCAGGTTCAATCTCAGCCTTGCTGCAGCCGGTGGCAAAGCTACCCTCGGCCTTAGGGAGCTAAGAGTTGCCCTTGGTGTTCAATGAGGTATACTGTACAATTATGGAGACACCTATCTACAACCCGTTGGTTTTTTTTCTGGCACCCGAAAGCTGGGAAGCGCCAGACAGGCAGCACGCTGTGCTATGTGGAAAGTCAGTGCGGTTTCTCTCCGGCCTTTGGCAGCTTGCTATGCTCCAGTGAGAAGCTCAGAGGCCTTGATGGATGATAATGGTTGGATTTGTAATGCTACCGCATTAAGCGTACTATATGGATAAAGGCTGTGGGTGAAATCCCCCTTCCTTGTACCAGTTCCAGGTTTGCAAAAAAAACATTCAGGGTGCATGCTTCTTTGTGTAGTTGGTGGGATTCTAGCACCCTAAATGCCTTTATGGATCAAGGCCACTGCTAGGGATCTTTTTCTGCAAAATAAAAGAATAAACTCAGGAACTGTGGGCAGGTTGGGTGTAAAGGACCTACTGTTATGACCACGAATAGCCACAGACCAATGTGCTCTCTCTTGAGAAGTATTATCCACAAGGCTGCTATGTTTCCCAAGTCCCAGGCACCACTCTCTATACTCTTCATGAAGGTGTTGAGTTCTCTCTTAAAAGCAGTTGAACTTATTTTGCTCTGTTGTTCCCATTGGCAGGCTGTTTCAGACCCTAATTGCTGTAGTGGTTAGGAACCCTCTTTTAATTTCCAACCTAAATGTATTCATGGCCAATTTATATTCATTTGTTCTTGTGCCAGTATTAGCCATTAATTCAAATAGTTCTTTTGTCTTCTGGTGTTCATCCTCAGGATAGATTTGTAGAGAGCAGTCTTCTCTCTTTCACCAGCTATTTTGCTAGTCTAAACAAGATGAGCCCCTTTGGTCTCCTCTTGTAAAACTGGTTCTTCATCCTGATGGAGCTTATCCAGTTTGAAGTCAGCTGTACTCGCAGAGACACAAAACCAGAACTCTTTCTTAACTTGGCTATATGATTTTCCTGACTTAAGTGCATTTACTCTGTGGACCCGCTGGCAAACCATAACCATTCTCCTCATGTATCCCTGTTCTTCATATTTATCTATGCAGAAGATAGCTGAATAATCCAGCCCCATCCTTAGAAAGATTTGCGAAGGACACCAGCCGTATGTCCTGTTGCAGCAAAAACTGCTGTATTTCATTTGTGTTGGACTATGGCTAATGCAAAGACTTTGCTTTAGGCTGGTTTCTCTCATGTGGTGTTCTTGATCTCTCCCTCCTGTCTCCCCTCCTATTTTTTTTGGCAGGGGGAAGCCCATAGGAGGGTAGTGAATGGGATGGTGTGTAAGAGCAAGCCCTGCTTTCTTCTTGACTTTGCTTCCTGTCTGCCAGCCCAGCTGAATACAGCTGGAGGATCATACTGAATATTTCCAGCTGCTCTGACATCTCTTAGCTTTTCAGAAGTCTGAATTTCCTCTTTGCTGGCACAGATTTAAATGCCTTTCATTAGGCCTTGGTCTTCATCACACAAAATATCAGTGGTACATTCAGTTTTCATGATGAAGAGAGATCCTACTGGGAGAACATCAGTGAACTTCTGAGATAGAACTGGTAAGCTTTGAGGGTTTTGTTCACTGGTGTTGGCAAGACTCTGGAACAGTTCCCTGCAGGTCTAATTATTTTTACTAGACAAACTCCCATTGCAATGAATAGGAAGTTTGGACTGTGCCGTGATTTCAATGGACTTTATGTTGTTAGACTGTCATGTTGGAATAATTCATAATGTACTACAAGAGGGGACTGCACTGTGAGAGGAACGTGCTTGCTGGCGTGTCTCATATAAGCAGGGCTAGGCTCTAGCAATAGTTCAATATCACAGTTTGACTGTGTATATTGTTTTAATTTGCGGTGTCTTGGCAGTGCAAGCAGTCACATTTGCTAGTGTTTGAAAAGAACAAGGGAAATTAAATATGCAAGAGCGTTAGAGTACGATTCAGCATTTGACATAAACCCACAAAATTAAAGCAATCCAGACATGCGCCTGCTTCTCTGCCTTTTATTTGCATCAGCATGCCCCTCAGCTTCAGCTCTGTGACATCTACCACTTTGAAGGGACAGGTCTATGAGTTTGTGACGATTGAGTGATTTAAGGATGGACTCTGGTGGCAGACTTGTTTATTCCTTTTTTTTTTTCTTTCAAAATCCTCCGTAACATTAGAGCCATAGGTAGGACTGGCTTTACTCGCAGAGCCTGACTTATAGGAGGTCCATGTGTCTGTGGGGGTCAGGATTAATATAGTAGACACTGGGAGAGAGCTTGTTGCTGATTCTGAGAGTGTTTTTTCTTGGTTAGCTTTAAGCAAGTAATTTCTCTTTCTCATGCCTTGCTCTCCCTCTCACTTGCTTTGTTTCCAGCGCTTTGAGACCTGGTAGGAGTGTGCAGGAGTGGGATGTTCCCAAAATATTGCCTGCCATTTGGTAACCCAAGCAACGGTTGGTGTGCTTGTGTCACAAGTACTATGGCCTTTTTATGTTTTCCTGGCCCTCATCTTTGGGAAGGTGTTTTTTCTCACCCTGCCAAAATGCAGCCTATAAAGAAGTTAAGGTTGTATGTGTTTTTTGGGAGGGAAGGTGATATTTTTCTGAGAACTGGTACAGAAAAGAAGCTCAATTTCTATGCTGTTAGCTTTTCATTGAAACCTCCTAAATTTTTGTGTTAAAGTTCTTTGTGAAGTTGTTCAGGTCAAAACGTTTTTCACATTTTCACAGAAGTGTTCAAAGACTTCTTGAAGAAGATGTTTAACCAGCTCTCCCATACAGCATTGTTGGAGCCAGTGCACAATAAAGGCAAAGTTCAAAAGACTTGGGAGCAAAACCAGTTCATGTTCCTAATCCGTGTTCTTGGAGGTTCTTGGACTCCTTGTAAGTCCTAAAGTGGGTTACAGCAGCACAGTGTTCTCCTCTTGCACAAACTGTACTTGGGCTGTGGGTCAAGGATGGCACTTGATCTTCAGAGCTGTGTCTCATCTGCTGTTAATGAAGGCAAGAGTATGTAGGAGCTGAGACTTGAGAAAGAAACATTAGGGATCACATCGAAACACCGCGGGTCAAAGCTGATCAGAACATATTTTTCTGCCTTAAACTCCTTTTTTAGAAAATTGGGCAGAATAATGCTGCTTTTCTTGCAGCTCGAGCTTGGCACAGCTCTTAGACTAGAATTTCATCCGGGCAGTAAAGATGCAACTGTCCATTATCGTTTAGATACAGAGCTGCTAAGTCCAAGCACTACGTATCCCACTTCTGTTGATCCGTGAAAGCTTTATAAACAGAATAACAAAACACAAGACCCCAGAGGTTGTATCAGGGGAGTGCTTTAGAGGAGTAAAAAGTTGCTCTATGCTTTTGTTTCCATGGGCACCCTCCAGTTACTATGATGAAGCGGGCATTACTGGCTCAATAATTAATTCGTTGATTTACAAATAAAGGGTGTAACACATCAGGGTGCACTTCTTATATGAGAAAATGTTAGATGATAGCTTTCAGGTTGGTTACTTGCTGCATGTGCAAAGTTAAGGCAGTTGCACTTTGGTGTGCCAGTCAATAACTTCAGTGAGTGGAGGATGGAGGGAGGAGAAAGAAAACTTCCTGCTGTCTGATCCTCTGTGTATGAGCTGCGCTTGCAAAAGCCAAAGGAGAATAGCCTGCTCACAGAAAGAGCATCTAACAGGGCTGCCGACAACCAGGATCGTGAGAAAATAGCAACGGATTGTTTTAATCAATACAGAAGGACAGGTAATTGATTTTAGGGATAGCAAGGGGTTACTCAGCCAATAATTAGCCGCCCTATCAAAGTTATCTGGTAAAACCATGGATTATGCTGAACTCGGAGTCCTGGCTCTTTGAGGAGAGTTCAGGTCTGGATTTTGCTCTTCCCCAGCGCTCTTTGCTGCTGACATGCAGCCACAGTCGGTGCCCTTTGTTCTTTTTCACAGGCAAAGGGATTCTCTTCTGCTGCAGCATCCGCACAGAGGCTCTGGGAAGAGCCGTGGTGTCAGTGCGTGACACGAGGCAGAGCCAGAGCTGTTCAGAAAATCATTGTGCTAAGTTTCTCCACATTTAAAGGGGGTAGAGGGGATTACAAGGTGAGTACGCTGACCTTGAAAGAGAAGATTATCAAGTTCATTTTACGTTTTGCCATCCTCCCCATCTTTGCCCATCCTCCAAAGTCTCCAGTCCGTCAAGAATGCTTCAAGGGCCCTTGTTGCTAAAGGAGATGGTACCTCTTCTCAGAAATACTCAGTGGTGCATTTGTTATTGAGATGGTTGGTGAAATAAAGCAGGTGAAAATCCTGTTGCTGTAGTTTGAGGAGTTCTGGAACACTGTCCTTATGACTAACACGAGCCTTTTCTGTAAGCAGTTGAGCGTCCAGCTCAGACTGCAAAATAATTTGTGGATATACTTTCTTTTTAATTTCTGTCCACTGCCATTTCTGACTCATTACTGTGTCTAAACAGGAGACTGTGTTTAGAAATAATATTGTGTCTTAAGGTAATGATTTGATTTGACTGATGCTCTGAATGAGATTATTCTGTACTCTACTGGAATTACAATTTCTGAGACCCCTTAGAAAAGACCAAAACTCTTTTAGACTTTGATAAACCCACATAAAGAAAAAGTTCCTTCTGTGTTTAGGGCTGGCTGAATATTTTTGATCAGTCTCTTTTCAGCAAAAAAGGATTTTTGCCAAACTGAATATGTACATGGAAAAACCTACCGAAGAGAAGATGCTCTGCATTTGAAAGAAAGAAAATGTATTTAATCCTGTTTTACAGGTGACCTCAAAAAGGATAGAATTAAATTAATTATTCAGTATCTTTCAGTAAGTCTGTAGAAGAGCTAGGATCTCAATTTTGGTGCCCTCAGCCCAAATTCCAGAGTTTCAAACACAGAATCATCTTGTTCCTCCTTTATGCCTTTTAAGTTGGTTGGCCCCTACTATTTCCCCAGACCCTGTGATAATGCAGTAGATGTGGATGAACAGTCACAAGAATGTTAATTGTATCCCCGGCTTTCCTGTTGCTGACGAAAATCACTCAAACTTTGTGCCTTGTTTTCTTTAACTATAAGATAAAGATAATGCTGTCACCTTAGTTTTGCATTGTTCCAAAAGTGCTATGTGCAATTATTTTGCTTGCTGAACACGCAGCAGGGCCAAGAGCTGTGGTTGTTACTTGACATCATTAAAATCAATGGATTTGTTTTCATGTTAATGCATTACATTGGTGGGATTTAAAGCAATGCCATCTGTGAAAGCCTACAGGAGCTGTGGTAAGGTTCTGCCCTAGCACAGTTCTTACACACTTGTTCTGTTGCCTTCAGAGAAGTTCCTTTTTTGTATAGTATTTGGCATGTGCTGAAATACCTAGATGAATTGGAAGGTAAGAACAGTGGATGCGATGCCAATTTTTTGTTGTGTGCCTTGCAATGCTCTCTTTGAGGGTTGCACAAGAAATCCTGGGCAACTGCATGAAGATCCAGGGAAGGTGTGTTTGGAATTCTAATTTTGTTGTGTATGCTCAGACATCTCAAACTGTTCTCAAGGTATTTCAGTATAAAGCATAAAAGTTTCTAATTAAACTTATAAATGAAGAACACATGTACTGAAATATTTCCCACTGCTGGATGCAAAGAGTATTTATGTGATGTGTCAAAGAGCAAGAAGTGCTGCAGAAGCCACAAGTAGTTGTTGCAGATCGTGTATTGAAATACTCTTGGTGTACAAGGCAGTTGATTAAAAATAACCTTGTCCATATTGATGAGCCTGGTCACAGACATGTATTTATTTTCACATACAACTTAGTGCATGCATGCGTAAGCGTGTCTTAGCAGAATGTAAGGAAGCATGCTCTGTATATCAGGTGTCTACCCTCAGTTATAAGGTGTCCCTCTTTTGGGAAAAAAAAAAAAAGTAATTGCCATCAAGCTGTAATGCAAAGGTTACCATTCTTAGACAAAAACCAGGAAGGAGTAATCAGACTAACCTGGCTCAATGTGGATGTAATTCCCAGCTGCTTTCCTTGATTCAGCTTGAAATATGGTCTGTCAGATTGTCTTATACTGTATTGAAACATTTTCTTGGAGATCAGACTAAAATCAGAGTATGGACCAAGTGGTACTGAGTGTATGGAACATAAACCTGCTCCTATCTGTTGCTGTTTTGCTCTTGAAAGAGAGATGGTACTGCCACCAGGTCTGGCTGAATATCCCTGCGTGTGTCCTTATAGGACTAATTAATGTCCCTGGAGTGCACCCAGAAGGATCAGACTGGTATTGTGTGTTTATTTCAGTGGTTTGCGTTTTTTTTTTTTTTTGAATCAGAAGGATGGCATTACTAACTGCTGGTTAGTGGATCCTGTTGCTAGGAGTAAACCCGACCCTCAATAATTAATGCTGGAGAGCTTCTTTTGGCCTCCTGCTCTGGGATGAAAGGTTCCAGTGATGCGATGCTGTTCAAAATCCATTAACCAAACAGAGTCTTAAGGAGCCTTTGGACTTCTTAACCTTATCCAGTCTCTAACAAACAAATTCTTAAGGCTAATCAATGAAACAGAATAACTTTGAGGTCTTTACAGCTATCTGCTCTTTAGTGTTTTTAATCCAACGCTATAAGGGGAATGATTTTCTCTGGTTTTTAACATAAAGGCTGATAGCCCTCTGAGCTATGTTTTATGCATCTTCCTAGGATGCTGCTCTCCCAGATGTTATTTTTAAGACTACAGCGTTACGCCGTTCTGCTAGTAGGCACTGCTGGACCTGACAAATACATTCAGCCATTTGGAGCCTAAAAGTTCTTGACTAGTCCTGGCAGTAGGTGAGATTTTCACATGCACATCTGTAACAATACGAGAACTCTTTGTGAATAGCATGCGCCATCTTCCTGTGAATACGTAAGCAAAAGGGACTTGAATTATGTGTAAACACTGATAGGCTTGAAGCCCAAGAGGAGGGATGACTAAGTCATATCTCTGCTATAAATGCAGACATAATGAAAAATCTGAGGTTTCTCGGGGACACAGAGAGGATCCCAGTGGTCTTGGCATTACGAGGAGGCCCATCAAACAGCATTAGCGGACTAATTAAGTGTGCAGCTTAAACTTAATTTTCCTGGTAGCATTAAGACGGATTAAATATTATTCATTTTGTGATGTCCTTGGTTAGTATTTTTCACTCCTCTTTCCACCTTTTCATTTTCTTCCAATCATTAACATTATTGGTTTTTTTTTTTTAGTTTAGGAAATGCTCCTGAGCAGGATTTAAAAATAGGATTTTCAGAGTAAATCTTCGTAACTTACAGCACCGGGGTTCCCATTTCTCATAAGAAAAGCACTCCTTTTAATGAAATAGGTTAATTATGTGAAGTGTGAAGATAGTGGGTAAGCAGAGAAAATTTGCTAATCTGTAAATGAGGAGGAGGACTCGTTTTATAAGGTGTGCTTTCTGCATTGCTCTGTTTCTTTTTCTGCCATTTGAACTAGGTGAGGCTGTGCGTTGGCACCAGTATGAAACTGCAGGATACCAAGCATGCTGACTTGTGTTTCTGCTTTGTTTCCTGATACGTATGTCCATTTGCAGTGCAAATATACAATACAGTCTTACACAGAATGGGAGCTGCAGCCTTGTGCTCTGGATCTTAATAGTTCTCTTTATGACTCTACAGAAACCTGGAAATAAATGAATGACTCAGATGCTTTGGGGGTAAGGAGTTAATTTTTCTTGCCCTTTTTTTTTTTTTCTCCTCCTGGGAATACGTGTTTGATTTTATGTAATTATTTAAGTAGTCTTGAAGTGCTAATTCTTGCTCTGCAGGTAAACCCAGACCCTGCAAATGCATGTCCAGGCGCTGATTGTGCATGTGGTGGGAGTTTGACTGATGTTTCTATTAATAGGGTATATGGGATCTGTTCTTTCAGACCTGAGCTCTGGCATTCTGTCCCGAGGATTTGGCGGTCTCTTCAGTCTATCGGGAGGTGAAACTCCTGGAGATCATACTAAAACTTAAGTGTTCAGTGACAGAAATAGTGGCCTGTTCAGACTTTGACTTCTGGGCATCTGCAGGCTGCTATGATCTTTAATTACACGATCACGTGCTGCCTTTCCATCCCAGTCTCTAGGTAGATTAGCAACTGTAAAATATCTGAAAAAGAAGAAAATATCGAATAACCCGAAACAGATAATTGTGATTTATTTCACTTTGTGAAATGAATGCTCTGATAAAGGGTAGGGTAGTGGGGCACTTCCAAGATAAACAAATAGGCAACATTTTAATCACTTCTATGTGTCCTTGAAATTTTCCATTAGTCTCTACTGCACTAGGAATCCCCAAGCATATGGTAGCACTTGATGTTCTTAAAGGTGTTTTCCAACCTAAATGATTCAGTGATTCTCAATGTGTCATTCTTTGACATAATGAGTAAAACCGGCAACATTTTCTGGAGCATGATGCATCCTGGGATATGTGAAAGGACTTTTTTTCATTGATTTTTTTTTTTCTGCGTGGCTGTTTTTGACTTATTTTTCCAAATGGATGGTTATATTGTTCTATTTCCAGTATCCCACTGGGGTTATTGGATCTGGAAGGTTGCTCTTCTGCAACTTCTTCATTGCTGTAATCAGTCTGTAATGTAAAACAGAGGGAACTGGTCAAGAGAAACGTTGGACAATTTCTGTGATTACTGCTTTGAGGGACCAGGAACTAGGGAAAGATGAGTGCTTGCAAATAGGAGGTGATGGATGCTGGTGTGTGGATGGACTTGGACAAGTCCTGTGAAGCCCATGGACTGTTTTTACCTTTAAAACCTTGCTCCTGTAATGACAGTGTGAAAAATGGAAAGTTTCCTAGCACCCCTGTTCACAAAGGCGATTCACAAGCCCAAAAGTAGTAAGGTAATATGTCTGATTTCAAAGAGACGGACAACTTAATTGGTGTATAAATTTAGGGCTAATAATGCATACTTTTTTTTTTTGTAATATATTATGTATACTTTGTGTGTTAGCTGGGTAATTTGTTTCTGCCTTCTACCTTCGGAAAGAGCTGGACAGTGCTATTTATCTTATTTCTTGCGGCAGACTTTTGTAAAGCTTGTGCTGGGCTGCTGATAGAGTACGTAACAGTCCTTGCAATTTTTACTAATCTGAATCCATTTTCCTTAAGAAGCACAGAATGCAGAATATGGCTTGAACAGACAAAATGCATTTAGTTTGGGACTGGTGCATGAATCTTCCAAACAGAGTAGCTAATCAAAGAGTGAAGTTTATGGAATAATAACGTGGTTGGAACTGCTTGCTTCATTTACTGATACAAGTCATGTTGAAAACAGGATTTTGCGAAGCAAATTGTCTGAGGGTGATATTCTCCCTCCATCCACACTGCTGAAGTGTAAGTTGTGTGCTGGGTGTTCTAAGGGCTCTGAAGAGACTTAACAGGTGAAAACCTACTCAGTGGCCCATTAGATGGAGAAGGTTGTGATCCCCACCATGCTCCACGCTACAGCAGGAGGGAACAGAACAGAGAAGATGGTGCTTTGAGCAACCTGGTCTGGTGGGAGGTGTCCCTGCCCATGGCAGGGGGGTTGGAACTGGATGATCTTTAAGGTCCCTTCCAACCCTAACCATTCTACGATGATTCTAAGATGTGGGGACTGCTGTGATTTTGTGGTTTGAATCCCTCTCCTTCCCCCCAAAACAAAGGGACTGTGAAACTCATCTTCCCCTCCCCAGGTGCCAAGCATGTTTCTTTTGTTTTGTCTCCTCAGAGGCACACATATTTGCCTGTGTTTATGTGTAAATAAAAACAAAATGCTTATCCCTAGAAGACTCTGCTCTGCCTGCTGAGAGAACAGATTATCTGCTTGACAGCTAGGAGTTGTGTCATTTGATGTACTGCTGGTACGTGGTCGTTTCCTTCAACTAGGAGCAAGGTACAAAAGATGTAAAAATTAGAATGAAATGTCAACTTCATGCTTTGCCAGGGGGATGACTTTTAACTTTAAATTTTTTTTTTTTGAAGTTACAAAGTAACCAGACCTTGCCTTCCCCAGTATCCCTCCTTCAGCCCAAGACACGAAGCCCCGATGGAAGACAGGTTTGTGTCTGACACAGCTCAGCTTCCCTGCAGTATGTTTTGTAACTTGCTGAACAAACAAAAAAAGTTGTGGAATTATCATTACTAATTTCTATTACTTTTTACTTCATTTAATGGATTCACGGTGTCTTCCTCTGTGCAATGCAGCCTATCTGTGTCAGCACTTTATTAAAGTTGTTTATTATTTATTATGTGTTAAATGCTGACAATATGACGCTTAAAGGATGTAGGCTGAAAGAGAGGAATTTACACAGATGTGATTTATGCTTCTTGCAAGCTGCCTTTATAAGAATTCTGAGCTTTCATATCTGCAGATCTCAGGTTGGTGGGTTTTACAGGCTATTCAGCTAATTCAGCCCCATCTTTCAAACATCTGTTGCCTCTGAAAAGTTCTCGGTGTAAAGAGGAAACTGTTATTTATAAGAAGAAGCTGTCAAAGATCAGCAATGTTCAACAATCTAAAGCATCGCTTACGTACATCAGCACTAAACTATGCTCATTTGGATAGCATGAATAGCTAATTTTAGCTTAAAATTGGAAACAATTACGGGTTCAGGAAGAAAAGTGGGGCTGTGTGTCATTAGTAATTGATTTCTTTTGTGGAAGAGCTTGAAATGAGCAGTTAAGAAAAAAAGAAAAACACCAACATTAAGTGATGCAACCTGTCTCATGCAATATGCAGATGTTTCTCAGGTTTGTGTCTGTGTCTCAGGTGGATGGATGCTTCTGTTGTCATTCCCCCTCTTCCCTCTGCCTCTCTATAATACTTCTACTTTCTGCCTCTTTTAGCTGCTTCTGTAGAAGTCTCAAGCTGGTGATAGCTCCCACCGGGAGCATTGCGCAACTCATGCGCACAAGAGGAGGGTGGTATGCCGTGGCGTAGGAAGCTGCGAGTCACTTGGTAAGATGCTGTTGCTGGCTTTCAATTTCACAAGGTCTTGCGAGTAAATACTTGTCCCACCTGTGCATCTTACGGTCAACTACAGTAGGCCAGTCCTACAGCACGATGATGTTGTGTGCACTGATGAGAAAATCTTAGAAGCTTGCATACATTATCAGTAAGCATAGAACTAACTGCACCAACGTGCTCCTGCTACTTCTTTCCTTCTTTGTTTATTGGAATAGTTTGTGATCTTTCAAGGGAATGGTCCTTGGCAATCTAGGGAATAGCTACTGGGTCTGGAATCCTGACTCTCAAACGAGTCAGGTTGAAGAAATTGCCTTGCACTCATTTTTTCATTGTATCTCTCCTTCTCATCTACAAGGAGTCACCAGATCAGAGGAGCTGCTTGGGACTTGAGTTGCCATCCTTTCTGCTGCCAGTGCTATACTGTCCTTCTTAGGGTACTTAAAGACTAGCAAAAGAAGGGAGAGTATTGCCCACAGTGTTGACATTATAAAGGATCACTTCACTGACCACCAGCGCTAGGAATGCTTAGGGCTGGTAAAATAAAGCACGTTGGCCTCAGTGAAGCCAGCAAGTGGGGAAAGGAAAGATGAAATGATTGTTGTGTCTGGAAACCAGAATTTCAGGAGACTGTTGGAGAATTTGAAGACTCTGTTGGATCCCTTCTCTGGGAAGGGTTATGTTTATGTGGTCTTTTGCAAACAGATGTGAACTGTGAGTCTGGGTTGATTAAACTCAGTGTTGTGCTAATGTGATGATGTGGCTTTTGGATTAGAGCTAGATCATGTCCAGCTATTTTGGTGTGTGGACAGGGTGAGTGTGTATTTGTCTGCACAAGATCACATGGACTTGCCAGGTGGGATCCGGTTCCTCAAGCGTTAGGTAATTTGAGGCCATTTGAGATGTGCGAGGGTATCCGAGATGTCCAGTAAGGGGATGACAGCAACAACACAGGACCTACATCTGACCCATGCTTGTCTGGAGAGGAAGCTAGCAGCCAAACAGGATTCCTGGGGCCATCTCAGAAGGGCTGAGCACCTATGTGAGCCACGTGCCTGCTTTGCTGTCCTGAGGGTTGAGGAACAGACCTATGACAAGTGCCCAATTTTTTTATATGGCTGCCTGGGAGAGAAGGCCTGTCCTTCAAGAGGCTCGGCTG
This sequence comes from Limnodromus scolopaceus, assembly GCA_028565335.1. NCBI lineage: Eukaryota > Metazoa > Chordata > Aves > Charadriiformes > Scolopacidae > Limnodromus > Limnodromus scolopaceus. The sequence goes on along the minus strand of JAOXNO010000041.1, from coordinate 14,785,809 downwards.
AAATAGGATTTGCTGTCCTTGTTTCTAAGAGAAATCCACTTAGAAAATGGGAGGCTTGCATATGGCCAGGAAGCTTAAAGCCAGAGGTGTTCTGTGGAGCTATAGTTTCCAAAGACGTGCAGAGAAGTTGGCTGAAAAAGAAGGATTTCCAGTTAGGTGAAGACTTCTGTATTCAATTTGGGTTCAAAGCTGGCAGGATTGCTAATTTCATGAGCAGCCGAGGGGTGAAAAGCCCCTTCCTTCAAATCTTGGGGGATATCTGCCAAGTACATCTGCTTTGGGACTAGCACACCTAGCAAGCCAAGACAGCAGAACTGTAAGGATTCCAGGGTTCGTTCAAGAGTCTTTTGTGGATTATGTCAACATTTGTCAAGATAGTTTTTTAAAACAAAATTTTTCAACTCAGTAAACTCTTTTTGATGGCCTTATTTCAGCCAAAATTTTCCAAGAATCTCTGCTTTCAGAGTCTGAACCACACACAGGAAACATTTGGCATGATTATTTTCTTTCCTTAGGATTCTTTATGGCAAGAAAAATTACACAAATATTCCATTTATCTCAATTTTGAAATTCATGTGTAAGATTTATGTGTGCCCTTGACAGATTGTAGGCTGATCTCCAGTCACTAATCCTCACTTTCCTAAAGACAGAAAATATCTGCACAAAATTCTTCTGGAAGAACAAAATACGTGTTTGTGTTTAGGCACTGAATAGCTTTCTCTGACTAAGTTAAAACCCAGTCTTAACATTCAGGTATATTGAACTTATCCAGATTGGTGTCTCAATTGCTCACGACTTTCTGGGTAGCTGCACAGTGTTTTGTGTATTTCTGTAGTGAATAGCTTCTGACCATACCCAATCAGGCCAAAATTTAGACCTAGGTTAAAAAAATAATATTTTAAAACATTAAAGAAGAATATTGAAATATATTTAATGTATGGTAAAGTAAAAAAAGTCTAAAAAATAACTTCACTTTACTACTGTTTTTTCCCCCTGGAACCTCATGACTCTCGGGGCCCCACACCTGAATTGTAGACATTTCTTGTTTTCAGCATTGCTGGATTAAAGAGAAAAAAAACCAAAACTCCAGTCCCTTTTACTCTAGATTCCTAAGGGAACGAGACTTACGATCTTATTCTGCCTGCCTGTCAGTCAGTCTCTTAATAACTTTTGAATTCGTTGGCTGTTTTCAGTCACCTTTGACACAGGATACCCACCCCTCAGATATTATGTTCCCACACATTTTGTGCAAATCAACGGCTAGGTCAAGGAGAAGGACTTTATTAAAAATGCCTCCAAGGGGATGGCAAGGCTGCCTGTTATCCCTCCCGCAAGGGAGCAACCACCCAACCAGGCAGCAAGTTGGTGTGGACCTAGTTCCAGGTTATCCATCATGCCTGGGCTGTGACACTGGAGGACCTGGAAACGTGATTGCAGAGTGGATATGGGAATATCTGGGGTCGTGGAAAGGGGGGATGGTTAGAACCATGTGGGTTCTAAAAGATGGGGGAGACTAGGACGATACAGTGCATGCGATGAAGGGACAATGAGGAAGGTGGGCTTATTGTAGGAGTGTGCCTGAGAAGGGGATGTTAAAGCCAAATCAATAAGGATATTTTGCTCAATATCAATATGGAACTAGGCTTAGACTCAGGCACAGAGGGGAAGGTGAGACGCATTTACAATTCTGTTTGTGTATTTTGTGTCCCAGCTACTTGGTGGGTGACAATGAGTAGTTAGACAACTGATTATTGAGTGTTTGCTGACGACCTGTCTAATCTCAGTCCAGAGTTAGTGTATTTAACGTCTTGATTTCTCTATTGAATAATATTGTGGCATTGGTTGCATACAGTACTTTCTAACATCTTATTAACTAAACAAAATCACAGAGTACTTTTAACAACAAGTGGTTTGTTTGGCTGCATTAATATCAATTCAGACTGGTTTTGCTATCACTGCATACATATGAGACATCTCTTTCAGAAAACCAGATTTATTCCCTTTGTGAGAAAAATCTTAATAGAAACTCCCGTCACCCAGCATACTCCTCTGCTTGAGAAATTTTCTAGATTTCAGCAAGTTTTGCAGTAAACAAATGCAGCTCTTGGAATATTTCAGTGTGTTATGGAGCTAACTTGCCAGGTTTTCAAACCCTCTGCAACAATTCGAAGAAATTATTTGATGTTTTGCTTCTGTTCTTAGTGCTTTGGGAAAGGAATATTTGCAAGGATTTACTGAAAGAGAGCACCAAACTTGGTGTCATATTGGTTTGGAAAATGCTACCATTATGGTTCTGTTTATTTATCTGTTTTGTTGTGTGATGTGTTTTGATCAAGAGGACTCTGTAGGCAGAATAAAACGGAGAGCATGAGGGGGATCAAACAGCAACTGCTATTTGACATGCTGTGTCCACTGTCCTAGTTTATTAAACATGGAGTGAAACAACTAAAGCACTAGTGATTAATGTATCTCAGTATTTCATGAGATGGGCTCCTGGGTTTTGGTGGTAGTGGCTGTTGTTTTTCATATGAAATTGGTAGAGTATCTCATTAAACAAAAGGCAATTATAAGTATTAGCAATAATGATAGATTAATAATAAAAAGAAGTCAACGAAAAAAATACCCCCCATGGATGTAATTTTAGAAATGCATTATGCAAGGGGTTAATTTGAGAGCTGTTCTTTTTTTTTCCACGTTTTGAAAGCTTTGCTGTAATTTTGTATGAAATTTGAGATCAGTGAGTCTTATAATATCTTATGAATAATTTACAACGCCAACAGTCTTTCTCTGGAAGAATACTAAATTAATTAAGGCCTGGAGGAATTTCCATGTGTTTAAGCCACATGATATCTTCAAGGTTTTAGTGCTTCAAAGTCACTGAGATGAAGTCCTGGCTTTTCAGGTGTTAACAGTCCCAGGAAAACAAGATGGGTGCCTTTGCTTTAGCCTGGAAAAACTAAAGGGCTCAAGTGTGTGTGTTTTGTGTGACTCTATTAAAATAAGACTACCTTACACACATTGTTCCCTCATTTGTTGTGTTTAAAGGACCTGTCTTACCATCTCCCACACCCACAAGGTATTTTGCTGGGTTGGGTGGCACACTGGAGTCCCCAGGCCAGCTCTTTAGGGTGACTCATTTCTCTGAGTTAAAGGAGATGGAAGCCTTCTCCCAACAACAGGAATAACCCCTAACTGAGCTAACCCCCACTCTGGAAAGCACAAAGCTTACTTCTAACCCCACCAGCCTGTGCAGAAAGAGATTTCTTTGAACCTGTTTGTCAACCTTCAGAGAATCAGTCGGAAGCCTCTTATTTTTGCAAGACTCAAGCCATGAGCATCTCCCACGGCTGATGTTGCAGTGATGGCTGGATGTGGTGAAATAATGTGTGCCACACACGCATTATTTATTTAAACAGGACAAAATAGCTGCTTTCCAGCTGTTCTCGATGCCCTTGAGTTGAAATGCAAATACAGAAGAAACATGTGCCACTATAACCAGCTGACAGCCGTTCCCCTTCCCTGAAAACCAGTCAAGCAAAGTAGAGGAAACAAGTCCCCCTCTCCCATGGCTCACCACTCTCAGCATTCTCCCCTCGCTTCCAGCTGCTGACCAGCCACCCTGGGCAGGGAAATTTATTCTTGGTAAGAAACTCTTCAAAAGCACCTTGTTTAGGCTCCCATTCAGGACATCATTTATTGAACTAGCCTACTATTTGTATGTCTCTAGGCCTGGGCTCTGAGTGCCTCACGGTTGTTATATTCTTCCTCTTAACCGGCTTCTGTGCCATCCCCACTTCAGGGGTAACAAACTGGAGTAGAGAGTGCAGAGGTTACTTTGCCAAAGATTCATAAGGGCATTGGTGACACATTAAGGCACTGAATTTCTAGTCATATCGGTGTATTCCCCATTTCACGCCCAAGTCCTGCCCTTCCTTTAGCAGCCATCTGATATCTGAAGAGAGCCTACAGGAGAGCTGGGGAGGGACTCTTTGTCAGGGAGTGCAGTGACAGGACAAGGGGTAACGGTTTTAAATTGGAAG
>JAOXNO010000041.1:14770655-14781669 GCA_028565335.1 Limnodromus scolopaceus | reverse complement strand
ATGATCTTTAAGGTCCCTTCCAACTCTAAGCATTCTAGGATTCCTGTTTTTCAAATTGTGTACACATTACTTTGTGACTGTGGTGGGGCAAACTGAAGAGTTTTCTGGCTGGGAAAACCTGGGTGTGGAGTCCTGGGCTCCTGTACCTTCCTATGGTATGGAAAAGCCCACACCAAAATATACTCCCACAAGCCTGCAGTAACTGTTGCCTTGACCAGCTTCTCTGCACTTTATCTCAGTGTGTTTGGGGAAGGAGGTGAGGGCTGGACTCCACTTTGTCTATCCTGTAGGGTACAGATGGTTCAGCTGAAGTTCTCTGTGGTTTCTTTGTGATGTTACTAGTAGAGCAGGAGCGTGGAGAAGCAGTGGATGGAAAGAGGACACTGTGAGGTGCTATCACAGAGATCCAGCTATTGTAGCTGTACAGCGTGTATGGGTTGAGGAGTTGGAGACAATGGTGCGGCAGGACCTGTGCTGGTAGGGCTTACAGTAGAGACCTCATGTCATGGGATATTCTTGCTCAGGTGCTGTAACACGCAACGTGTCTGTCCCAAGAGTTACAGCATGATGGCACTTGAAGTGGGAAACATCCCTGGCAAAGACAGCAGAAGCTCAGCTGCATAATCTCAGGTAAGCATAGACCTGAGCTCACTTCAAGACCAGACTTGTCCGTTATCCTTCTTGCAAACACATTTTCTTGTGCGGAGGAAGGCTGTCTCAGCCGTGGGGTTGGTATCTCCATGAGGGCCCAGCTCCTGCCCACGTGGTTTGGCTGGATTAGACACCATCTGTGCGAGTGGGCTATGGACTCATCCACATCTTAAGCTTGGCTCCTTCCAAACACTGGATGGATTGTTTGAACCTGGAGTGCTGCTGCTGCAAAGCCCATGGGTCTTGAAGTGCGTCGGGCTTAAGCCTTCTCCTAGCTCCGTAACGTAATTCGGGGTGTCTGGTCCCTCCTCGGCACACAGCTCTGCTTCTTCCTCACAGCCGTGTACTGAAAGGCTCTGCTGAATCAGGTCCTCTCCGGCACCACAACCAATTTGTACATACATTAAATCAGAAAGGAACCGGGGCAAAGACTCAGGATACAGAAAGCTGCAGTGTCTGATTATACGTGGTTCAAATTACTGGCTGTGTATGTTCAGGCTACTTGAACAAATTAAAAGTGGGGGGGCGGAGGAAGGATAGTCAATGAAGCCTGTATGATTGGAGAAGGTGGGGGGAAGTCAGGCTAGGGCCCCTCAGCAATACCCAAATTGTCCTGTTTGCCAATATCCAGGGATAATTTACACATCAAAAGGAGAGAGCGGAAATGGACATGAAAAGTGACAGCGGTTGCCAAGTTAAATAAAAGCCCCTCAGTGAACATGAAAAGCAATAAGAGCAATTTGGAAAGTTGGCTGCAGAAGAAGAGGTTATGTGAGAGCTTATACCCGACCGCCTTCTTGGCCCCTTGGGAACCAATACAGACATGGAATTCACTTGACCTGCAGGGCTGAGCAAAATATGGCCACACATCAGTAAAGCCTGATGTTTAAGTCATAGGGAACAAAAGCAGGACTGTGCCAGATGCCAGACGAGTGGGATCAGGTAGCAGGAACCACAGCCTGCCTTCAAAACGCCTGAGTAAATCTGGGCTGCTAAATTTCCACTGGACTGAATCTGAAGAAAATAATACAGAAGAATAATGCTGGTGTGGTTTTTATTTTTTTTTTTTTTTTTTTTGCTAGCAGGATACTAGCGGAAGAATATAGGTTGAGTTTGATTAAGCAAGAGGCAATGTTTCTAAGACAGGATGTTTTTTAAAGCGTAAGGCTTTGTAGCTTTGGCATTAAAGCAGTTTCTGTTCTTGTCATGAATCACTGAAGGACGGACAGTGTTTTTAGGTGAGGTATGAACACCCAAATCTTTCCTTGCCTCTCCGCCCCCAGTTGTAATTTTTATTTTTGTTTTTTTTTTTTTCCTCCTTTGCTTGGAGCAAATTCAGAAATAGTCTCGATTTTCCCTGTCACATCCCAGTCTCACTTTCTGCTGCTGAATAGCTGCTTAAGGTGCATTGTCCAACAGTGTCAGCCTGGCTCTGCTCTGCTGAGAGGCGGTGCGAATGACCCGGGGTTTCCGATGCAAGCACTAGGAGAGAGCAGAAACTAACTGTTGCCCCAAGCAAGAATCTCCCAATGAGAAGCTGATCTCTTTTACACAAGTCCAAACCTGAAGTGACTCCACAGACGTCAGTGCGATCAATTCTAAACGCGCGAGAGAGCCGAATCTGCCCTCGAGTCCCTCCATCTTCTTTCCTGGGGGAGGGCAGCCTGGCTCGGGAGCCGGGGAGGGGGAAGAGTGCCTGCAAGGATTGCTGCCTTTTTTTTTTTTTTTTTTTTAATACAATCTGCTTCAGCCTTGTGATCAAAGGCTAAAAGTGACCGGAATGGGCAGAGTCTTGGGTTTTCCCATTCACATGGTGCAGGCAGGCTTAACCCTACTCCCCTTTAATGCCAGGACTGGGGGGGGCGGGGGCTTTTGATGCGAGGAGTCACGTGCGTCTCCGCTGCTGGGACTCTTTGTTCCAGGCAGTGGTGGGCCTTTGGCTGGGGTGGGGTGGTGGGGAGCAGAGGGTCTTTAAAACCTCGGGTGTTTTGGACACCTTAGAGCTTGAGTCCATCCAGAGGGCTGGGGGTCTACGCCCATGGTGCTGGTCCATCTGCCTTGTCCCGCCAGCCCTTGGATGTGATGAAACCTGCAGCTGCTGGGGGCCTCTGCCCCTGCTCTCTAAAGACGAGCCAAATACCTCACGGGGTGGCTCTATCTTTGGCCGCCGAACGGCGGGGATTGGATTACAAGCAGCTTCAGGCTGACAAGGCTTTGGAGGAATAATAATATCTTGACTATTATGGAATTTGAGGAATAATAATATTGGGGGGATAATAACACCCTCTAGGGAATGAGGTTGTCTCTCTCCTTCTTACGACCCTGGTACAGAGAGGCTGTAGCTTCTTATATACAGTGGGAATTAGCAACTTCTTCAAGGCCTACGTGCCAGTTCCAGTTAAAATGTTCCCAGCATGTGTTCTGGCGCTGCAGATGGGATGGGGATCTCCCTGCGAAATAAAACAACTGGGGCTTCCAGATCTGTTTGGAATCGCTCTGCTTCCTCTGCCTGGGAGGCGATAGCACTGAGAGATTTCCCTTGGCACCTGCTCTTCCTTTCTCCTTCCAATCACTTAAGGGCCGGGTGAAGTTTTGCTCTATTTTATTCTTTTTAAGACCCAGACTCCCATTTGCTGTGCACGTGCATAGCTCTGTCAGTTCAGAGGAGCTATGCTAGTATAATCAAGCTGAATATATAATACACCAAAAAGGTGGTTTGGCATACTGAACTCTGAATTCAGGACAATGGTGCTGAAAATAACTAACCTGATCTGTTTTTTCTTGCTAGAATAAAGCTCGTTTCTGGTGTAATTGATTTACACTGGCTTCAAAAAAACCTCCGTACCAGCACCAGATTTAATACCTGAGGCTAAAGGGAGAAGAGTTAGTTTTAACAGTGGAAGGACATTGCAGCAACATGTCTGGAGGATGCAGGTTCCTAAGGCTTTCTTGCAAGACAAGGAAAGTCCCCTGGATGAGAACTGCACTCTGCAGAGGAGAAGTATTCATGTGGATTCAGCATCGTGTTCTGGCTGGCGAGCCCTCCTGGGTCGGGAGAGGTGAGAATAGCAATGGTGTGTGCACTATGAGGCCAAAACGCTGTGTCCCCTGGGAAGAGTGAGCCCTGGGATGGTGTGGCTGCCGTCACACACCGCACGCTGATCTGCTGCACGTCCACAGGCTGTTGGCCTTTCCTGCCAGCTCCAGACGAGGAGATGCCACCAATTCAAGAGGGAGGGAAAACTAGGCAGAGCATAATACAGCTCTGTCTTGGCTGGCCCTGCGGAACAGCAGGGGGATTTGCTGCATAATGGAGAGGGATCAGCAGACTCGGAGAGCTCTGGAGCCCGGGACTAATTCAGGGGAAGAGCAGGACAGACTAGCAGAGGCAAATCCGAATCCTCGGTGGCAGTACACAGGCTGCATTGTGGCTTCAGTACTGCCTGCTGGCATCTTCTTCCATCGGCAGCGTCTCTGAGACAGCTGCTTGCCTTCCTTCTCCAACACCCAGCAAGGTGCAGCGATGGCAGCTCTTCCTCACGGAGCTCTGCCGAGGAAGGGCAGCTGGATCCAGAGGGACTTGCTCCGGGAAGGGCAGACCTGGGGCTCTGCACAGGCAAAGCACCATCTGCTGAGAGGTGACTGATGCTGAGGAGGGAGCAAGGACAAGGATTGTTTCTCAGAGTCAGAGATGCAGACAGACTGGCATGGTTTTATTTTATTTTTTATTTTTTATTTTTTTTTCAGCAGGATTGCTAAGGAAAAAAAGAGGGGATGGTATGAAATCACATCTCTGTCAAGTACAGCTGTGCCCACCTAATGCGGGAAGCAAATAGGGAACAGCAGCCAAACTGATTCGAAAAAAATCCTCTGAGCTGCAGAAAAAGAAATAACCCCTAAAGCAAAAAAAACCCAAGCTGCACTGCCCAGATCTCTTTGCCACAGGGCTCGGGAGAGGGGGAGAGAAATCAAATCAAACTCAGTGGGCTTTTAGCTGCCTTTGGAATAAGTTTCTGCCTGACATGAAAGCCACAGCCATGGCAGACGCTCAGAGGTGCCTTTCAGATGATCGCATTAGCCGTGGCTCCAGGTGTCCAAGGGAGACAGCTGACAATTACACCTTTTGTTTTCTTTTTCATGTTTGACAGCCAGATGCCTTTTTGATCTGCAGCGTGCGCTTGTCTGTATGCGTGTGTGTGTGTATTTATATATAATCTCAGATCTATCGCTCTGGCTGAGTCAAAAATGGCTTATCTGAGCATTTAAATAAATAGAAGGCTGATTTACACACTATGGAATCAAATGGAGGGGCTCCCTTTTGGCACTTGTGGTCCCCTGCAGTTTTACAACAGATGTTCTTTCTTGTGACACTGTGAAGTTTTAAGGTTGTCATGTGGGTTTTACTGAAAAAAACCAAACCAGTCCTGTGGCTGGTTTGCCAAATTTTGAAGAGTTATATGGCAGAACTTTTTGGCTATACTGTGGGGTTTAGCACACTCACAACAAGGCCTATGGTGATAGGATGCACGGTGTGCATGACGTGTATCCAGAAAGGAGAGTTGGTTCAGGAGCTGGGGGATCTCAGGGATGGAAAAGCAAAATATGTAGCAAAATCATAGAGGTGGAACTCTTTCTGTGGCTCCAGAAGTCAAACAAACCAGGTAATTCCTACTAACTGCATGTTATACAACTAGAGTCAGAAATATAAAGAAATTGTGCTAGTTCAGGTATTGAGAATGATATTTTTTTATTATTATTTTTTTTTTCCCTGCCAATGAGGAGTTAAAAATTAAAAACCCCAAGCCCCTCTCTTCCATGTGTGTTTACTACTGGTCGCTGTGGGAGGCAGAGTGTATTGGCTTGGAAGGCCTCTTATTGACCTTATTACATTCTTATAAAAAGCAAGTCATTTTCTGGTTTAGAGCAGAGATTTTCTGCTCAGAGGAGAAAGAGAAAATAACAAAATCTTTGCTGGTTATTTCTGGCTGTGGAGCGAACCCCGCTGCAGGAGCTCTGAGGCCTCCCAGGTGATGGTACGGTCTGCGGGAGACCATTAAGTGGTATTCTGAGGTGCCCGAGTTATGTTAGAGTAGCTTAAAACCATGGCTGCTCACCCCAGCATTCACAGCCTGCCATCGGAATTGCCTGAGAATAAGGCAGCAAAAACATTTGAGCAACCAGTTGCTGTGAACAAGAAAACTCTGACCCAAGAAGGGGATTGGACTAATTAATGTGTGACCTTATGGCTCAAGCCAAGACCAAGGACTTGCACAGACTGCAAGATTGTGGAGTGTTGTTATATGAAAGAAGACTTGTTCCAGCAATTCCTTTTCTTTCCAAGGGCTACTGACTGGGGAACGAGAAGCCTGGGGTGAAAAATTTATTTCCTTCTTGGATATGGGTGGTGAGGGCAGGTCTTGCAAAAAAAGAATTTTTTTCTTTTTTTTTCATTTTGCTACTAGAGAATTGATGTGTTGGAGGGAAAGAAAGAATATAATTAATGATAAAGTGCTGTTCCTGACAGTGGTAGGGAAGTCCTAGATGCCTTAGAGAAATAGGCAGTATGGAGCTTTTCTGATGACAAAACATCTGAGGACCCCCAGTTTTACAGAGGAGCCAAAGAGAAAGGCAGGGGCTTGTATTTCGTGATGCTCTGAGAGCTGAGCTACCCTCGGAGAAAAGTAAGGTTGGCAGTGCTGTCAGCGCTCTCAAAGGACAGCCCAGGGTGCCATATAACTCTGCTCACAAGTCTACTTCTGCAGCCTCTGCCCATGCAATATGTAAACAGAAGAACGTGGGAGAGAGTTGTGAGTGTAGGACATACAAACTCTACAAGCAAGAGCTATCTAATGCTCCTGCCTAGCCCTACTGCGATTGCAGTACGTTCCTCATTTAATATTTATTACATTCAGAATTCATAGGAAATCACCGTAAGTTGTAGCTCTAATGGAAATTGACCCTGTAAACCAACTGATCAAATCTTGGGTCAAGATGACATGACATATGCAAATCACATGCAATGTTCGTTTACAGCTGCATGGACAAAGATCATACTCTACCGCAAGCAAACCTCCGCTGGCTTCAATTAAAAGTTTTGCCCGTGTCAGCTTGAGCTTTGTACGTATGGCTTTATGTGGGCTTTGCGCGTGATTTACATATGGCATGTAATGTACAGTATGCTATTTTGTACTAGCTGTCCCCCCCCTAATTAATACATGATACAAAAAACTCCTGGAGAATAATGATGAAGAAAAATTTGTGCATAAGGAAATTGCTTGCAAATGACCACACTGGTGAAATTATAACCCAGTAATATTGCAGTCCCATTTATTTTCTGTTGGGTTTAATCACCACTAATAATTCAGTCTAGGGTAATTAATCTTTGCTGATCAAAGTGCAGGAAAGGGCTGAAGTACCGCTGCTGCATCATAATGACATGTAATGCTGATGCTGCACGATTGCCTGTTTGCAGAGAGAGGTGAAGATGTCCTTATCGGCATACAGTCAATGAGTGGGAGTTCATTATCACTCAGTAGAGGATAGAGGCTCAAATAATAAGGTAAAGTAGCATAAAAATACATACACAGGCAGATGCTTGCAACTGGAGCTCAGCTCATTCCCTGAGTCGGAGGGTTGTGTTTGGAGAAATTGCGGTAGAGACCAGTGAGGAAAAGGATATTCAATATTCTCTTTTTTTTTTTTTTTGAATCCCTCTGTCAGGATGAAGTCCAAATTATGTTGCACTGAAGAAAAAAGGGAGCTTCACTTCCAAACCACTCAGATTCCCCAGCGGAAAGGCATATTCCGAAGTTCCTTGTATCAGTCAATATCAAGATGGAAGCTTGTTGCACATGTGGAATTAACTGGAATTTAGTTGGAAAGGACGCCTTCTCTTGGTGACTTCATGTGACCCAAATGCCTTAAAGGAGATGCCTTGCACATCTTCCCTTGAGAGAGGTGGTTGATGAACAGAGGGAGGTGAACTGTGGGCAAGAGATCCTGCAACGAAACCAGCATGTGGCTGAGAGTTCAAGAGGGCAGGCAAGCAAGGTGTCCATCTTAGTTCTTCCTCTACCACTTTTTGAAGAACAGTTTCAGATCCTGATTGTGGTGTTGTCTTGGATGAGGCAAAAATTCAGCAATATGGTTTCCATCCATATGGAGGGACAGGGACATGTTGATTCCTGAATTACTTCAGCTAAATATTGGATATAGAACATGCTTGAACTTTCAAGGCTTGAACTCAGTGCTATGCTGTATCGAGTTTTGCAGATGACATTTAAAAAATCCCAACACCTAATTTATTTAGTCAGGGTTCATTTATTTTAATCTTTCAGCCAAGCCCTTGTTTGGGAACTTTGATCTGATAGTGGTGTTTATTTTCAAAGTACTAAAAAAAAATATCTTTCCATGTCTGAATATTCTATTAAAAATTCTTTTGATATTCCCTTCTATTGATACTGCCACCAAACATCAGTGGTGTTAGAAAAACAACACCTATTACTAAAAAGAGGGACAGTATTTAGATTTAGAGCTACAATGGTCTCAAAGTACAGTGAATCAAAACTGGATATCCATCAGTTCTTTGGCTGCTAAATGATTTCCATGCTGGGCTGGCATTTATCTTCTAGAATAGAGAAGCCTTTTAGAGAACAGCAAATATCTGGCAGGGGGCCAGAGGCCTTGGATATAAGACAATTAGCACAACAGGGGGAAAGAAGGGCTTCCAGAATTAGAGATGAATAAGAAATATTTGTAACGCGCACGTTAAGTTATTGGTTTGATCACAGTCAATGTTTGTCACTTATTTCTCTTGGTTTCAAGCGTTGTGCTGTATTATTTGTCTGGTTGTGCTTTCTTCTGTAATTAGTTTCACCACTGAGTGGTAGGACTGGTACATATCACACTGGTTGTCCTCTTCTTCATCTTTAAAAGGCTGCTTTGTTTGGTTCAAAATAGATAAAACGGCAACTTGCTAGTTGTTGCAAGGATAGATTGCTCCCTCCTAATCCACTGGCTCTCTCTCCATACGTTGCTTTAATTAGACATGAGGATTTAAGCCTTTACGTTCTGAGGCGTGTAATGGTCAAAGTAATAATTAAGAGGATATATTTAGATGGTTTAAAAAACCCACTGTGCTTCTAAGAGTAAATCTTGATGTTTAAAAGTTCCAAAGGCTTTCCAGGCTCCTCACAGTATCACGAGCTGTAAATTTGCTCTTCTTATTGTCAAAGGAAAATATCCCAAATGTAGAACTTAAACAGACTGTCAAGCCTCAAATATTAAGAGGTTTCAACCATCTTGTGCTACTGTTAGAAATAAAAGTATAATTTCATTGATTAAGGTTAAATCAGCTGAAAATCTGGAATTTTTCTGAGATTTATCTTATGAAGATGAACAATTAATGATAATGTAATCTTGGCTAGCGTTAGTGAATAAAACAAGAATTTAAGTGAAAACTACCAGAGGTGAGACATGGGAAGGCATCCTTCTGCATTATGTAGCCCTATGTAAGCCTCAGCTGGGATATCACATACACTTTTGGACGCTGCACTCCATGAAAGTTGTAAGTCAACAGAAGGAGGGTGGTTCAGAGAACTGAAAACTTGGATCTGAAAAAAGTTGAGGATGCTCATTCTAGAGGGGAGCAAACTCGTGTGTGATTTGGTGGTCCTCAGATGTGTACCAAGCTGCTGCAGAGCAGAATAGGCAGTCTGTTCTCCACCAGAGACAGAACAAGGAGTAATGGGCTTAAAGTTCAGAAAGGGAAATTTCATTAAGGCATTAGGAAAATCTTCCTGATGTAAAGGTAGTTAAGGACTGTGTGAGATTTTCTGGCTTAGCTCTGGAGACTCATCAAAGTTTTCCATGGTAGGCTAAAGCAATATATGTTAAAGATAGTTTAGATCAGTGTCCTCATTGACATGAATGGTTCTTGAGGTTGCTTTCAAAACAGTTTTCCATGATTTTCACTAAGCATGTTCTCTTCTCACAGGTTATCATGCTTTACTACTTGGACATTGGGGAAATAGCATTACTGGTCTTATACATCTTTTGGAGCTCAGCGTAGATTTGGAGTTGCGCATCACGATGCTGGTCAGAATAGCTCCCAGACCATGCCATGGTCTCTGTTCTTCTGTCTTCTCATGGTGTCTCCTTGCATTACCTGGCTGGGAGGCTGCGAGGCCTCAAGAAGGATACAGTACAGCCTGTTTTACAGACAGGACTGAGGAACTGAGGAGCCCACACTACGGTTCCCATGGGGCACGGCAGTGGTTTGAAGTGGACTATTTGTGTTTCTGAAGTATGAAATTTTTCACTTTGAAAGGTAAGGGTATCTTGAGAGTTATTCTTTTCAGTCAAAAGATGCCTCTCTTTACTGGCTTCTGGGTGATTATTCTGGAAGATTTCTTTTTCTGACAAAAAGCAATGTTTTGCATTGAGAAGACTCATTTTTCACATTAGAAAGTACATGAAAAAAGAGAAAGTTTCACAGAAAATTAAACTTTTCAGTGAAAACAAGCAAACAGAACCCTTCCACACCCCTTTGCTGACTCTCATTCCAATGGCACTCGGAATTCCTAGAATTGAAAGTCTTTTTATGGTCCCCTCTCCAGAATGAAGTGCTAGGATGTAGTTTGGAGCTGCAACAGCATCCATGGGACCACCCTAGACATGTTCCAAACTGGTGAGTGAACAGTGGTGGCAGGAATGACGTCTGGTTTGTGATCCCACTTCACTGTGAGGGAGGTCAGGGTGAAGGACTTCCCTGAATGACTGTTCCCTTGGAACCTGTGTGAGAGGGTGGTCTCCCTCAAGTTCCCTTGGTTGGGATATAATAAGGTCCTCCTGAATTGTTCTGTCAGGTGAGTTGGGTTCCCCTCCTTCAGGGGATGCCCTGTCTGTGGTAATTCTGTCCCCTATTTCTTGCAGCCCCCAGGGTCTGCCAGGAGCCTAAGGCCAGGGTTCCCAAAGGAGGCTTGCTCCTTGGGTTTCATTCATAGTTGCGTTTCTTTTGCAGCAATTAACTTTAGCTCCAACTCGTTGCTCCTTCTGAGAGCTCAATCTACACTGTGTCTCTTATTCGAATGACTCCAAAGTGCTTTGAACCTCTGGCATAAAGGGCTTCCTCCCCTGCACTGCTAGTAGTTCAGAATAACTGCACCACAGGACACCTTGACCATCCTTTCCCCTGTCTTCTGTGTCAAGAGCAATAGAATGGCTCAAAGCTGTGCAAGAAATGTCTTCCCCCTTTTCCCATTGCTGCATCAAGAGAAGTGTGGTCACGGGAGGTGATTCTACCCCACCTGGAGTACTGTGTCCAGCTTTGGAGTCCTCAACACAGGAAGGACATGGACCTGTT
>JAOXNO010000041.1:14748414-14761510 GCA_028565335.1 Limnodromus scolopaceus | reverse complement strand
ACAGAAAGAGTGGTCGGGCATTGGAATAGGCTGCCCAGGGAGGGGGTTGAGTCCCCATCCCTGGCTGTGTTTAAGAGTC
This sequence comes from Limnodromus scolopaceus, assembly GCA_028565335.1. Taxonomy (NCBI): domain Eukaryota; kingdom Metazoa; phylum Chordata; class Aves; order Charadriiformes; family Scolopacidae; genus Limnodromus; species Limnodromus scolopaceus. The sequence goes on along the minus strand of JAOXNO010000041.1, from coordinate 14,761,431 downwards.
GTTTAGATGTGGGGTTGTGGGATCTGGTGTAGGGGAGAGCTTTGTAGAGAAGGGCAGATGGTTGGACTTGATGATCCCAAGGGTCTCTTCCAACCTAGACGATTCTATGATTCTATTCCCAGTCTGGTCAGCACCCAGGCACATTTCTGTGATTAAACAGTGCTCATAAAGCAAGCTTTGTCAAAGCTGGTGTTTTTCAAGCTGCATTTTAATGCCATTGACTCAGGATTTATGCTCCTGTAACAGGATCCTCACGTGTGGAGGCGTAGGCTGCTCGTTCCTTTCCTTCAGTAATTGCTCGGCTGCCCTTTAAGTGAAGAAGAGAAAGTGAGAAGTGGTGAGCAGCTGAGTAACCTCTAGCTGCTACTGCATCTTCAGGAGGCCTTTCCGTCTGGCAGGTGTAACCTTTGGAGAAGACACGTGCTATCATCACTCTTCCTCTCCACCCACCAAGCTACAGCTGAGGTGATATGCCATCAGGTGATTCAGAGAAGAACCTTAGGGCAGGACTGCCTGAAATATCCAAGTATCAAATACACTGATCATCTTTATGTAACTTCCTTTCTATTAGGGGACATATTATAATAATACGTGGGTGTCCTGCTTGCTGCCCGGAGCAGTAATTTGCATGTGTATGTGTGACTCTCGGGAGGTGTGTGCATCTCCCTAGTGCTGGAGAAGATTGTGTGCAACTTTTTGCCTTCACAATAGGTCTAGCAGTGCCTTTTGGCAAAGTGTGGCATTCATGCATTTGAGATTACCTAGACAGTCAGGAAGAAAAGACTTACATTTCTGTATAAATAACAGCAGCACTGCTGGAATATTTTTATTTTAGAGATCTGCCACCCTCCCAAAAGGTTGAATAACGCCAAGTTAGAGTGACCCCAGAGAAGCTGTGCCACCTTCTGAGCTTTAACAGCTTTTGTGAGGCTGTGGAGAGCATGCTCTGACCACCCATCCCTCACCCAGTGCGCATTTTGCAGCGCATTTGTGAGAGCTGTTGGAAGAGCTGACCAGGGAACTTGATCGTAGGGGAAACTGTGTCAGATCTTCTATGCCCCTTTATGCAGAGAAGGTCCAACCCTGGGACATGCGTGACAGCCACTCCACTTGTCTTCCGTGGGATTGAGTATGGCTGGGAAAGGAACAGGGTTGTGTTCCCGAAATCTCAAGGCACTTTTCTGGAGCTGCCAGGTTGCTCCCATGAAATCAATTTATCACAAACTGCCGGCTGTTCTGGCCGTTGTGGCTGAGATGTCTTCTGCTTAGAGTTTTATAAGAGGGTTCAGGCCCTTTCTTGAGGTCTAGAGAGGTCTGATTCCCTTCCAGTGTGGTACTTTAACTGTTGCTCTGCTCGCAACAGAGCAGGCAGCCTTGGTAAGATCCTTCTTACCCTGTTGAAGTGCAAGTTTCGAGCTACTGTACACTGTGGCCATACATTTTCTTCCTCTACAGAATTTTAAGTTTAGAAATTAATTACCTCTGACTGATTTCAGAGGCTCTGACTGCTGAGGCAGAGTAAAAATTTCAGACACATCTTCTGTATGTGCCCGGATTAAGCTATAAAGCACGTGTGGTGTGTCCAGCATTTCCAGGAGCCGAGGGCCTTTGGTCTGTACACTGGACAGATGGTCTGTATATGCACAATAAATGCCATGTGTTTCCAAGCACAGGCCATCTGTGAAATGTAGGCATAGCATGTTTGATGCTTCCTGAGAACCTGGGACAGAAATATGGCAACCCTATGGCTGATGCTCCGCTATGTGGCTGAGACCAGAATTTTCAATGAACTTCTTTGGACTTTCAGCTGCTGCTGATTTCAGCAGATATTCCAGAGCAGATGCTGAGCAGGGCTTGGCTCCGTGACTGGGTCATTTGGTAGGACAGATGTTGCACATGCAGGTCCTGAGTACAGCAAGGAAAGGCAAGGAAGCTCTTCACTGGGAGATTATGTGAAGACTATGGTGCACTATGGAAGGCTACAGAGTGCATCTCGGGTCAGGAAGATATTTTAGCATTAATTCAATGTGATGAAAGGGCTGTGTGGCTTTTTTAATGGAGTTCTACAGACAGGAAAAATGCACCTACTCGTACTGATAGCTGTTTTATTTATTCACTTATTAACCACCCTTGAAATTACAGTCTATTTTAAAGGTATCACTATTTTCTTCTCCAATGAATACCTGATTAATATCTTGCAAGCCGTGCACGCCCTGCCAAAAGAGGGTGATGTGTTTCCCAGCTGATAGCTAAATAATTCTTTAAGTGAGTTATTGTCTCAGTAGCTCTGGTAGACTAGACTCCCCACCTGATGCACCCTCCCCATGCAGAACAAAATTTACTTAATTTCACTCTAATTTAGAATGGCATTAGCATAAACATTCAGCAGTGAGAAATTGCCCAAAGCCTTTTCTGTTAAACTTTCCCTGTGGGGCGACTCATATTTTAAGCTCTCTCAGACGAAAAGGTCATCCCATTTATTCCAGGCCTTTCTGAGACTAACCTATAGCCAATATTTATACAGGAGAACACTCTCATTAGCCCACTCCTGCTGCCTCTCAAGAATATTTTGAAGGTTTTTCAAATTTGCAGCTCTCTCATATCAACAAATGAAGAGAAGATAGCTTTTGGAGTAGACTGCCTGTTCTGGAAGGAGGAAAACACAAGTATTGGTGGTGAAAATGCCCATTGCCCCACTGAGGTCTTTACTGCCTCTGGAGTTCCTGGAACAGGTTTCTGGGGACAGTTCAACAGCACTGCACACCTAAGTTCATCTTAACCTCCTCTCATTCCTCTCATCTCCCATTCCCTGTCCTTTTTCTCTCCCCTTTCTCTGGACTGTCCACCTAGCAAATCTCTGTTTTGGTGTGCTGGCTCACATTGGTACCTGCAACTCCAAAAAGATGGAGATGCTTTTGAAGGCATTAGGCTTTTTGAGCTTAGCTTCTTTCTCAGATGTGATCCTTGCCTTTTGTTATCTTCAACCATCCTACCATTCTTAATCACTGTTATCTTTGCTGAAAAATCGGTGTAAAGTATCCGTCTAATATTGGGGCTGGAACTTTCAAGTCTTTATGTGCTTGCTCTGCTCCTCTCCCTATTGTTTATTTTATTCATAGGGCTGAAGAGCCCATTTTTATTTACTTCTGTATCCTTTGCAAGGTGTCACTCCACTTGAGTTTTTGCATTTCTCATTTTAGTCTTAAGCTTCTAGACCTCTAAAGTACTGCTGTCCTTGCTGAGTTGTCTTTTTTCCATTCTTTGTTGGCCTGCTATTACCCTTTGTTGAGCTGGTTTACCCATTCACTTAAATTTAGAGTAATTTTGACAGGATTTGTTTTTCCCTAGCTTGGGACATGTGCTGGAGGTAGTTTCTATACTTTTGGCTGAAAGGAATCTCAGGCCTTTGCCACATTCATGCCTTTCAGTTCTTAGTCCAGCTGAATTCACTAACTAGTTTCCTTAATTTCTCAAATTTTGCCCATTTGAAATGTAGAGCCTTAATTACAGACCTATTTTTGTTTACTCTTCCATTTAATTTAAACTGAATCAACTTGTGATCGCTCAGTCAAAGGTTATTTTCTTTGATCGCTTCTTCTGTAATGTGCTTGCTATTTACCAAAACGAAGCCTAAAATAGCATCAGTGGCTCAGCACTCTGGTGAATTAATTTGTTGGCAATTACATCTAAGACTGCCTGGGCCATTCTGCCAGTAGTAGCTTCTGTCTCTGTGAAACTGTATTTATTTCCCTCAAATTTCATTCCTTAATGACATGGTGCATCATCTGTGATGTTAATGACGAAGCAAATCAAATGTTAAAAAAATCTAGAGAGGATCAGAGAGCACAACAGGGAGCATTTTTGTGTCACTTTGTAATTCTTTAATGCTGTATGCATTTCTGGTACATCCCATCTCATAAAGGATACAGAATAGATGGAAAAGGTTTGGAGATGGGCAGCAAGAATGTTATATGGAAGAGCTTCTGTCTGAGGAACAACTGACTGGAATAACAGTCTTCAAGCTGGAGATGAGATAATTGAAGTTATCTATATTGATGAACGAGATGTCATAAAAATGGTAAATAAGGGAGGATTGTCCGCTGTCCTCCCCCACGTAAGAGAATAGAAGGGACTAAAGGAAATGGGCACAAACTTGAATGTAAGAAGTTCCACCTAAACATGAGGAGGACCTTCTTGACTTTGAGGGTGGCAGAGCCCTGGAAGAGGCTGCCTAGGGAGGTGGTGGAGTCTCCTTCTCTGGAGACATTCCAAACCCAGCTGGACACATTCCTGTGCAACCTGCTCTGGGTGGCCCTGCTTTGGCAGGGGGCTTGGACTAGATGATCTCCAGAGGTCCCTTCCAACCCCATGGGATTCTGTGACTATGAGGAGAAACTGGCAGATGATTGGTTCAAAAGAGGCAAAAGGAAATATTTCTTCATAAGGTATATGGTTCTTCTTGCCACAAGTTGCAGTGCCTGTTTATATGGTTCAAACAAACAAACAGCCCTAAACAGACTAATGGAAGAAAAAAATCTAGTGAAGACTAGTGACAGCACCTCTGACTCAGCCTACGTAGGCAAAGTGTTTCTGATGAAATATCACTGCAGGCTTTCCCTCTTATGTTCTGCCCTGGACATACACCTTTGGCTATTGTCTGGGACAAGATCGACTTCTAGTCTGAAGTGCTGCTTCTATAATCCAGCGTCCAGTGATGAGCAAGGGCCTTCAGCGTAGCACAGGTTATGGTGCCTCCAGATTGATTCCCGGTTCATGGGCAGGGAAAACATAGGAAGATTAATAGCAATTTATATTTGACTTTCCTCTCTTTGGATATTTGTACGGGCCTGACTAATGCTCCGGTTCTGCATGGTACGTGGTTGCCATTTCCACTTAATTTCCAGGCACCTTTTTGGTTGGAACTGGTCTCGGCGCTTTCTCTATGCTCCGATAGGCAGCGTGTCACAGAGCGAAATGCCAGGGAAGCACAGACTTCTGCTCGGGGTCGTCTAAGGAATAAAAGCAGGTGAGGTCAAACAATTAAGAAAATGTGATTGGCTAATAAATATGACCAAGTTAATGGCCTCGTGTACGGGGTAGCTGTGCCACAGTGTTCTTAGGTGGCAGAAGTCCTGTGAGTCCACTGAGAACCACTGGACTCTGCTACCAACTTTTATCCTGTTCTGTCTACGTCTCTGTTAGCAGAAGATGCTGCCAAAGCTGAGTTCATAACATGCAAACTTCTAACAGCTGCCTGATGTTCCTTTAATCTTTCTCATATGCTGCATTCAGCCTTCTTACAGTAAAAAGCACAAGTTTTTTTTAAAATCCTGCGGCTTCCTAGGAGGTCTAAGTTTTGACTTATGACCCCTTCCAGTCTGAAGGTAACCAGCAGCGTGGCGTTGTCGTGTGTACTTTGGAATTCCTTGAGCGAGGACTGTGTGTTCAAAGGACTGGGATTCTCTGCCCTGCTTTTGGTAGTTGGCCCTAGCTTATACAAAGACGTAGATCTGTCTTGGTGCATGTGGGGAGAGTGTTCTGTCTTTCCTGGATTGTTTCTTTCTCCAACCTTTTGTCTTGTCTGTTAAGGTCATTAGTTCCTCGGGCAAACTCTCTGCACTGTTTGTTCAGAGCCTAGAACAAAGAGATCATAGCTTGGCCCCTAGACATTGCTGTAATGCTGCTATGAATGATCCTTTTTAAAAACTGCATGGATCATACTGGTGAACTCCCACTTTGACGCTTCCAGACTGGTCATATGCACATCATTCTGATGATAGATTTTTTTTTTTGTGGTTACTTTGAAAAACACCAGTTTACTATGGGTTTAATACGAAAAGGAATATAAAGAAGCAGTGTTCCTACTATGTCTCTCATGAGATAATCCCCTTTGGATATTTTCCAAGCTTCCTTCTTCCTGAGGATTTGTTTTTAGAGTTTTTGTCCCTAAAAATCTTTGATCATTGCGCCTACATTAGTCTGCTTTTGGAGGGTCTTCAATTAAAGCTCATCAAAAGTTGATAATTTTTTAATTCACAGATACATTTAATAAATACTTTTAAATTCCTTCCTACCCTTTCACCACCCAGAATTCCTATTTCCTATTAGCACATTCTTTTAAAAATCCTTTTAATCTTCTTCACCATTACTGTATACCAGTGACCGATTGTTTCAGTGTCTTCTCGAAGCTAGGACTGGAACTCTTCATGTCTTTGACAGCATTCCAGGCTACCTTTCCGGGGCTGTCTCACCCTTTTTCTGACTCTCAGTCATAGCTATTTCATTCTTTCATTTGTACTTGCAATCTCAAGAAATACTCCTTCCATTTTTCTTTGATGAGAGGGTCACCAGGAGCTTGCTGTCTTCGTGTAGCCTACTGGTTCCTGTCTCATTTAGTGGCTTCCGAACCTGGTTAATATAGTGACTCACCAAAATATTTTGCATCTCTGTGTATCGGTTGAGAGAGCCCTTTTTCATCCGAATGCATTTATATATAAATATGTATGTGCCATCCTGCTAACTTAGGGTTCTATTTACCTGCTCATGTGTCTGTCTGTCAAGCGCCGTTCTTGATGGAAATTACTTCAAATCTCTCCGTTACTTTGAAGTGATTTCTAGACAGCTACTTATCAAAGAATATTAACATTGATGGCAGATCTATTTCCCTATTTCTGCAATTAACAATTCCATCCATTGAAACTGCTTTTATGGGTCCACGGCTGAGGCAACAAAATGAGAAAATTGTATCTGGGAATGCAGTAATACTTCATGTAGCAGAGGGCAGTAGGACCAAGTACAAGGGACTGAACAAATGTAGTATTCCATTAAGCACGCAGGGAGAGAGGAATTTAACTCCACTGAATTCAGTTAGCTATTAACTTCAGTGAGGCAAAGAATCCTCCCTCCCTTTCTCCTTTGCAAGATTCTCAAATAAGCAGATACTCTGAGAGCTGGTCCTGACAAAAGGCGCTGTGTAAGCTGTAGTAGTCTTAAATAGAAAGGGTTTTTTCCTTCTATTCCCTCTTTTCTTTGATGTGCCGTTGCTTTCTACATTCTGAGGTTTAGTAACTCAGTTGGGATTTTTGGACCTGACACTTTTGTCTTTCTTGATCAGGAGTGTTAATGGGTATCGTAAGTCAGGTTAATTTCAGCAGGACGATTATTTGACAAGGGCTATTTGCTCTCTGGTTTTGGGTAACTAACATAGATGGCTGAATTAGGCATCAAAGCTCCCCGTTTGGTCACAGGAGTGAATCTGGCCTGTTTGACGTGAAAGCTCATCCAAATATCATTCTTGGACTATTGTGGGAAAACTAGGGAACGCACCCCCTGGAAAAATTACGCAGGGACCGAGTTTGCATGGGGGAATAGAACTGTATCCTTGCCTTTTCTGATGATTCTCGGAATAGGCAGGCGCTAAATCAAGTTCTGGGGCAGATCTGCTCTGCGCACCAGTGCTCGCTGCTGCGACCGGTATCAGTGCTCTCACTACGGTAATCCTTTCATATGATACATGAGATGTTCCTGGCCTGGATTCAAAGGGCAAAGGGGAGAAGGATAACAGCGCAGACTCTGGCTTTTGAGCGTTTTGTTTACAGGAACATCCTTTTAACCACTCAGCAGTGTATACTGTTGAGTTAGGGGAAAGTCATTAATGTTACCCGTGGTAAGAGGATCAAGTAATAGTGCCATATGCTCTTATGCAGTGAAATGCAATCATTGCCTAGAAGACTTTTCAAACTAAAAAGGCAAAATAGACTTAGTTTTGCTTGTTTTGCCTTACTCTTACTACTTTACTGTCACTAAAGTACCTCAATGTACCGGTTGCACCTGTAGCAGAGATCTAGAAGAACCAAGGAAACCACTTCTTCCTTAAATAATTCTTCCTCCACTGCCTGACTCTGTTTTAAAACAAAGTCTGCTTATCCCCTTGTTCGTGGAGTCAGAGGTCTGTGCCACCATTCCTTGGACTGGGGAGTTGCTTATGGTGACTTCACCTCTACAGCCTCAGACGTTCCCTGGAGACCACTGCCAGGCTGGGTCCCCACACCCATCCGCAGAGATGCAGAGCTCCCAATATAGGTATGAAGCCTTGTCAGCTCTTTGAAGGTATCATAAAGAGAGGGAAAAAATTAAGCAAAGGGCAAATTAGTAGCATTGGAGCCGGTGTGTTCTTTGCAAGAGGCTCAAATCTGTGTTGGCTCCCGCCTTAATCCACCCAAGCTGACATGCATCAGGCATAAATCAGCGCAGAGCCTGGCCCCTGTACTGTGCAAACATTAACTAATTAATCCTCCTTGGAGGCTGCAAAGGGGCTATTATACTTCTCTTCATAGAGTGTGTAACTGATGCAGAGAGGGTAAATGATTAAAGGACACAGATATAATGATTGTCTGAACTCAAGTGCAGAAGGAATCTTGGACATTTTTGGAGCACTTTTCACGTATTTTTTTAGCAGTCCCAATTGAGGAATGAACAGGAGGAGCTGTATAAACTATTTTGAGACAAGCTTCAGGGCCCTATCCTCATATGCGCTAGACTTATAAACCTGCAGAAATTCTGTTTGGTCCTCGGTGGGTTTACAGCAGCGCTGAAAATCAGAATCCGGCCCATCATATTAATGTAAAATGTGAGGAAAAAATACCCAGCAACAAGCAGAGGGCAATAGGGAAAATAGGTTTGTTACAAGAAAATTGGTTATGTTTGTTTTTTTCTACATTAATGCTGTCCAGACCTCCCCTGTGTATTCTCAAGGAAATGACTTCGTTATATCAGTGAAGTATATTGAAAATGAAATCAGTGGTAGCACCAAATGTGCCCAGACATGACAAGACTTTTAAATAACAACAGAAGAATTCTATCTCCTTTCCTGTTTGTTCCATGTTAACTTAAGGAGATTGGTGCTGACTTTCTGGAATGGCTGCAGCAAGCTGTAAATGATGTATGAAAATGAAATGAAAAATCTCTGCCCGGGCCACTGTGCACAGCAATCACTGCTGAGCCAAGTTAATAGCTGTTTGTTCCTGTACACTCTGACATGAGATGGAGCCAGAGAAGCCAGCAGTGCAGAAATTGGAACAACTACCCAAAAATATCCCGGACAGGATGTCTGCCGATTCTTCACCCAGCCTTATTTTTTGCTAGTGGTGTCCTTTACAGGGTTGAAAGGGAAGAGACCCAAACGTTTATAGTTCTTCCTATAGAAGCCAAGTGGTTTGCTCACGGGAAAGTAACAGGTTAGACAGTGATGCTGCCTTCTCAGGTCTTGTTTTTTCCTGCCTCTTTGTTTACTGTCCTCTTCTCCATTTTTTTTATCCGACTGTATCTGCGTTGCAACATCAACACCCCTGGGCTTTAGGGCTTGTGCAAGAGGGGCTTGTATCAAATGGGCATAATTAAGTGGCTGCATGTGTAGGGCTATGGTTAACACCTGGTGATTATGGGAGCAGGTCGATGGGCACGGTGACAGAGGGCATTTCTGGTGCCCCAGTTCCTGAAGGGCTCTCTGGTAGTCACACTGCAGCGCAACGCTGCGAACGGTGATTATTAATACCATTAAAAATTCATGCAAGCCCAGGTTCTGCAAATGCTCTGCCATGTGAACGGTCTCTGTAGAGATAAAGAGGGCACTACAGCACGCGTGGAAAGCCGATGCCCAGGCTAATGGTGCACTGGCTAGAAGTTGCCCTTCAGAGCTTTGGGTTTGACCTACTCCTGTGTCCTCAGGTGATGGACAACCAGTCGTTTCAGGTAACATCCCTCAGCTGGTATCCCTTTTTGGACATCTACTATGTAGCTCTCTGCTCCCTCTTGTTCCTTTTTTCATGGATAGCTGGTGCAAGTGTAAACTAAAACTAACAGAAATTAAAAAATAATACAAATTAAGTAAAACGCCCTTTGTGTGATAATCCTTCACAGCCTAGAAGCAAAGGGAGATGGGATTTAATTTAGGCCAGTCCTCTGCTGCATTTCAGATAAAGGATTTTTAATCTAGTTGTAGGTTGATAAAAATACCCCTCTCTGATCCTGCAGGCAACTTTTTCTGCCAATTTTCTTTGCAGAGAGGAAGAGAAGGGAAGAAATAATTGAAAGAACACTGCCGCATAGAAAATGACACTGACGGAGTAATGCACTTTGGAACTGTGTGCTCTGCCAGATCCTTGTTTTCTACTGTTTTTTTTCTTCCCTTTTACTTCAGAAATTTAAAGCTATTGGTAATCATCAGCATGATTAGGTGTTTTGATTTTTTTTTTTTTGTCTTTTTTGAGCGCTAGCCAGGTAGCAGTCTTTTAAATACAAAACGATTTCTCTATTCTGGAGTGTTATTTCAACTTTCACAGTACAGCTCGTTCCCTTCCACCCCAAGCAGAAATTTTTCAGGGTTAATTTATTCATCTAATTGCTGGGTGCACATGTGGTATTGCAGTCCACAGTGATTTTATGGACTTAAGGCTATGGTAATGACTTAATAAACATGCATGTGTACATGATTTGAAGGCAATATATTCTCTTGAATGTAACATCTCAGAAAACACGGCATGAGAAATAAAAGGGTAGCCAGAGGCATATCTCAGTGGAGGCGTGAAATGCTGAGCTTTTAGTATTTTTTCCAAATTAAAGACTCTGTTTAGAAAAGGTATTACCTGTCCAGTTTTCTGACAATTCATGAGCATTTGAATAATCAAAAAAACCTCGCAACAGACCACTTCTTTTGGCTTCCTTTGCTTCCATGTTATTCTTTCAAGCCCTCCTTCAGGCTCTTAAAGTTAGTGAGCACATGCCCACAGGAAGGCAAAGTTGAGCTGAATGAAGAAAAGACAGAACAGAACAAGTTAGACAGACAGGTTTTTAGGAAGGGCATGTTAAAAATCTCTGATGCTTTCTATGAAAGGGTGAAGGGGGTTGGAGGGAAGGGAAGTTTCAAGGGCTGTTGATTGAAGGGCCAGTGAATTAAGCCCCATCAGCTTAAACAAAACCCAACACTAAAGCACCTGTGTTAAAGTGTATGAATTTACACTAGTTAAACGTTAAAAGAAGGGGGTGGGAGGTGGTGGTGTTGGACTCCATAGACGTTGGGCAATTTGTTATGCTTGAAAGCTAAAATGATTTTCTGTTGTCCCATTGGCAATTATTAATCCTGATGCAACTGATCTGGATTCGACTTCACTCTTGGGAATGAACCACACACCGCCAAGGCTGGGAGCACGTGCCCAGGGGTGCTCGCCCTGCGTATGGCTCCTTCATACCTCCTCCCCTGCTCACTGCCAAAACCAGGGGACCAGTTGGGATGGGCCTTTGACTGACCCCCTATGGCAGTTTCTTTGCTCTTCTAGCAGTCTAACTTCACAGCAATGCGTGAAGTGATAAGATTTTTTTTTTTTTCTGATGAGGCCAATTTCCATGGGTAAGCAAGCTTACTCGTTTCTTTATGAGTTGTCTCTTCATGACGACTGGGATGTTTGGTGAAAATGTTGGTTTGCTGATAGCTGGGAGAAAGGAGCTGCTTGCAGTGAGAGCTGTTATGGGCATTACTGAGTACCCAACCATTAATTTTGGGTGGGAGGGCTCCAGTTCCTCATCCTTTTCTTTCCCAAACATACAGTGCTATGTTTCATGAATCTTGTGGAATGGTTTATGGTAACTTCCATTCAGACCATTAAACCATGGGAGCAGGTGCCAAGTGGTTGGCCAATAGCAGACATCAACTTCTTTGATTCTTGGAAAGGTCTGGATAAGTGTTTTAGCCATTGCCTAGGCCTGCTACCTGCAATGTCAAATACTTCAGGATATTTTTTCCAGGAACTGGGCAGGTCACAAAGTTTTTGAGGGAGTTTAGATCTTTGGCTCAATTTTGAGTAACATTTGGCTCAGTTTTTAATTACAGCCCTGGTTTGGATACTGTAGACTCACCTGCACTTCGAGTCTCTGCTTCCTTTAAGCTGTGATTGGAAAATGTCTCACTCTAACACTTGGCCATCTCTTGTGATGGAAAAGTCCTCTTTGGTCAGTCACAGCGAAGCAAGCTCCTGCCACAATGACTATTTTTGGCCTTGGCCAGATAAGTCACCCAGAGGATACCTGTGAGTTCTTTAACAAGCTGTGGATTTGGATGCCATCTCAGCCTGCTTTGGCTCAGGAGGCCATTCTGGGACATGGCCAGTTTGGTCTATGAAGGTAGATGTAGGGAAGGCCCAGGATCTTCAGACAAACCCATGGCTCAAGGGAAGGTGCATCCGCTAGCAGGTATTTAAGAAACGTGTAGACATGGCACTTCAGGGCATGCTCTAGTGCCTGAGATTGTTGGTTTGTGTCTGTTTGTGGTTTGTTTGTGTGGATTTCTTTTTTTTTTTGTGTGTGGTTGAACTTGATGATCTCAAAGGACCCTTCCAACCATGAGGATTCTGTGATCCTGCATCCAACTACCCATGACTTTGTAATATGTGTTTGCCCCTCCAAGCCCACCCCTGAGACTTGACCCTCTGCTGAAACAGTGATTTTCATGTTTTGGGAGAGACAAGTGGTGATGACTTTTTCTACCTTTCTCTCCAAAAAGATTGTAATTTTTGGAGGGAGAGCTGGTGAAGGACACCTCATGACCTACTCTGTTGCCCTGTTGTGACTCTGAGGCACAGTGGAGACCTTTCTCTTCCTTTCTACTCCCCTGCCTCTGTTTACTATCAGTAAAAGAAGCCAAGTTTAACTAATCTTTCTGTTAAAGTAAGGAGCCAGGGTTGAAAACTGAGCCACTGAGGTGCAACTCTTTTGAAGCCTGCACTGGTTACAGCTGTCGGCTGCCTTGGCGAGAGCTGCACCATCCTCCCACACGCTCGATCCAAAGGCAACAGAAGTGTTTTTATGAATTTCAGTTTGTTTTATTTGGTCTAGAAGAATCATAGAATCATAGAGTGGTTAGGGTTGGAAGGGACCTTAAAGATCGAGACCCAACCCCCCTGCCATGGGCAGGGACACCTCCCACCAGACCAGGTTGCTCAAAGCCCCGTCCAGCCTGGCCTTGAA
>JAOXNO010000041.1:14723653-14738951 GCA_028565335.1 Limnodromus scolopaceus | reverse complement strand
ATGCTCCAGGCCCCTCATCATCTTTGTAGCCCTCTGCTGTCCCCTCTCCAGCAGTTCCCTGTCCTTCTTGAACTGGGAAGCCCAGAACTGGACACCAAGTGACTCTGGTGACTGTATCACCTCTGCCCAACGCTCAAATAGAGCAAGAGAAAAGAAATGACAGCATTTATTGGCTTTATTACAGCAGTCTAATATCTTCCTTAACCTTGCTAGCTTCCTTGTGTGAGCTTTTGGTGCTGGGGAACCTGCTTTCTGCTGTGCCCTGCTGAAAGGCTTCTATGGCTGCTTTTTGCCTGCGTGACTACCTCTACCTCGGAGAGATGCTATTCCCACAGGAGCACCAGGGAAGCTTGGCACGATGGGTGCTCAGAGCCTGGCATTGCTGATCATCTTGGGGTACCGAAGGCTTCCCTCTCCTCTCTGTGCCGAGGCTTGTGGGGCCAGGGGCTATGAGGTCTCAGAAGTAATTTGTGCTCTTCTTTACTTAAGGGGCAGGGCTGTTGTATAGGAAAGGGCTTAGCTCTGGTGGAGAATGCTTTACCTTGGATACCCTCAGCCAGACAGCCCCATCCAATCAAGGGGAATTCCCCTCTCATTTTTAATTGACTGTCTTCCAAATTTAGGGTTTCCTTTTTTAGAGGATGTGAAGATGCTACAAACCTAAATTTTCTGAAGAGTTATTTCTCTGAGAAGACTCAGCAGCAGAACACTACACGTGGGATTCTGAAAAGACATGCAGATTCTCTGAAGGGAGATGGCTGATTTTGCCTCCTTCACTCTAGATGCAATATTCTTGTGAGGCACTTGAAAAACGTGTCCCAGCACACCAGAAGGATCTTCAAGCATGTAACTGTCATGGAAACCAGTGTAGGCTGAAGAATGGGAGTGGTGGAAATGATAGGGTTAACTGATAACGTGTTCATAGAGATGCTTAAAAGAGGGAACTGGCTATAATGGAGTGACAAAACATCCATTGCCCAGGGACAAGTAGTTGCCCAAGAGACAAGGGTGCTGGAGACAAGGGTGACTCCAGCCTGGGCTGTGATGGGACGCAGTCCTGTAGGGTAAGAACATGGTGAGCAGAGCTCAATGGTGGCAACAGGGTCCCCCAAATGTTGCACGCCAGGCACGAGGTGAACCAGATCCAGGTTCCACACAAGGAGGAAATGGATCCAGGGCCAGAGCTGCCCATAAGGCTACAACATGGGTCCAAAATCCATTCCGGAGACAGGGCCAAAGGCAGGGCACAAGGCAAGCAACAGGGAAGCACTATGCCTATGCATACTTTGCACTCGCTTCTTTTCTAATCAAGATGCCTTATGATTTTGACTATTCCAAAGTCCTCCTGAGTCTGATTTTGTATCCAGAATGTTTTGGATGCCATATGACAGGAAAATGATGAGAACTGAGGATAACAGCATGGTATCTTCCCTAACATTCACTTATGGTAAAAAAAATCCATTACTTTCAGTTAAACATTTGCTGGATTGTCTTTTTTTTTTTTTTTTTTAACAGAGAATCTCATAAGGCGTTTTGAATCTCTGCGACCTAATTTAAAATAATCAATAACCATGCTAGAATTAGTGGGGTTTGGATTTTATTCAGTGTGGTACACAGGTCTTTGGGACAAAATGTCACGGGATCTTTCTTTCGGGAATAGTATCATTAGAACAAATTTGCTATCCAGGCAGAAGTTATCTGTTTAAAGTATTATGCAATATTTATAAGCTAAAAGTTGATGTTTTTGTTACCACATGTATTTTCCTAAAATCTGAGATTTACCCACCATAACAGACCAGCTCGTGTTGAATTGTCTCAAGGACTGAAGCACGTACGTTTTTTTTATTATAGTGTCATCTTTATGATGTATTTTCTTACCTTTTTTTGTCTGCTGTTCAGGGGAACAACGTGTGCCATGTACAATTTGAGGATGCTATTGGATGCAGCGAGATCAGAAGAAAAAGTCACCTGTTCACAGAGCTTTATTATCACAGGTAACATTGCTCCTTTTGCAAAGCATTTGAAAGGCCAGCCTTGTAAGAGCAAGGCATAGTCATTACTGTTTATTCTTGTGTTATTATCTCTGTTCCACACCACTGATCATGTTTTATAGATCAGTCGAATTTTGCATTATTAATAGAGAATAAAATTCAAAGGCTTAATTTCAGAAGAACAAACACTCTGCTCTTAGTGCAGTCATTAGATTGTCCCTCTAATTGTCTCAGTCACCTTTCCCCTTTGCATGGCACATCATTTCTCCCAGGCTTGCGTTTTCCACAGAAATGTTGGATTTTTTGGTTTTTCAGTGGACAAAGTTACGTAAAAAAAGACTAGCTTGTATAAGAGCAAGGAGAATGGCTGCCTCCCAAAGTCAGCACCTGGGAGGGATGGAGTCCCCTTGGTGAAAGGCATGTAATGAAGTTGTGCTGCAAAGCAAAAATCATCTGAGAGCAGAAAGTAGGGCAACCTTGTGAATATGAAGTTGGGAGCCTCCAAGGAGAGCCTTTGAGTTAATTATTGTGAGGCTTTCAGTCTCTAGGGCCTCTTGACCATGTCTTCCTTGTCTTCCTTCTTAACCTGCCAGGGCTTGCCCATGTGGACTTCCTCGTCCTGCAGGTCCCTCAGGTTTCACCTACAGCTTTTCACCTACATGCCCTCAGCTTTGCAGTGCAATTAATAGGCTTGTGATATGGCTTGCACTAAATTAACTCACTCCCTTCCCCCTTCCTTGACTCTTCCATCAGAAGGTAGAGCAGATATCCCGTGGAGATGAGGCAGAGAGCTCTGGAAGACATCCTTGGAAACGTCAGCCTAAAAAAACAGACTGGATTTTGAGAATAAGAGTGAAGAAAGAGCAATTTGAGCGATCAGGTCCTCTCCAGTGCTACTCAAATTCCCTGGCTGCTTGAGAGTTTCGGGTTTGTGAAATCAGGGTGTTTAACCAGATGCCAAAGGCTGACTAGTGACTTCAGGTGTCTTAATACTGCAGTGCCTAAGAATGCTGTAGAGGGAATAAGGGAGATTAGGTATAGTGTATGGGAATTAAACAGCTTTGATGTCTCTTTAGGCACCTGACCATGGAAGCAGCCAAAACCTCTAATTACCCAAAAGTTTGTCTCCACAAGTACATAGGGAAGCTGAGCTAAAAGGCTTTCCTTTTAGAAGAAAACAGTGTTTAATATGCGGTGATTCAACTGTATTTGTGTAAAAAAAAAAATGAGAAATTTTCCATCTGCTTTTTGTTTTGCATAGAGAAACTTCAAAGACTTCCTCGCTGTTTATTTTTATAAATAAACGTGTAAAAACATATATAAAACTGTACAAATACACAACATTGAACAATGGAGGGGTGGGTGTGTGCATATACACACACGCGCATACATTAACTTATAGTTTGGTGGTGGATCCAAATCTACTTATTTGTGTAGTAAACAAGCCTTAAATTTCAGCCCTCAGCAGCGGGCACAGTTGTGTCCCGTCCCCCCCCCCCCCAAAAAAAAAGTAACACTGCACTGCGTTAAGAAATTACATTTTTTAATAATTTGTGAAATTTCCCATGTAGGAAGGACAGGAAAGGTCCCCTCCTGCTGGATGCAGGGTGGCTAAACATGATTTTTGCCCTGCCGGGGCAAAATACCATCCTGAGGGTACTGCAGAAACCTCGTGCTGCCTGATCGGATCCACCGGTAGCAGTTTTTCCGATTCTAAGTACCATATCGCTCCCTGGCACGCGTATTTTCCTGGGCTGAATCCCTCGGTGCCTTGGTGGCTGTGTGAGAAAGCTGTGCAAAGCCTGGTTGAACACGGGAACTTCTGCGTCTTGTTGTACGTCTTCTGTGCAGGATGAAGCAAGGCAAATCCTAAGTCATCTCCTTGCGTTTGGAGTAGTGACAACTCTTCGGCACATGGAAAGGGGCCAGCTACCAGACCAGCTCAGTTTTCCTTGTTTAATCTCTTAAGCACATTTTCAGGCTTAACTGCTTGAGCGGCAGAACCCCCATCAGCAATTTAAAAAAGCAATTATTTTGAATCTGCTCAGAAAATATTTTTATCTGCAGAATTCTGCCCAACTGCTACATATTAGAAATGGTATGAATCACTCTGAAATATTAATTGATAAGATTCATGGCCTTAAAAACATTGTTAAGAGTAGGATATAAGGCGTGCACAGTTTCATTCTGGCCAGGGGGGATACAGCATTTTAATGAAAGTGTTACTTATCAAAAAGATGGTAGAAAAATCTTTTTGTGGGAAATATAAGTTCCCTATGTGATCAGTCGTGCGTTATGCCCTTCACTTAACACACAAAAAAATGTACCAGATGAATTAGAACTCTGCAGATCCCTACTGGAAAAGTCACATTTCCAGAAAGTGTTTTTTTTTCATACCAATGTGCTCTTCTGAGCCACCATAGCGAAGGCACGAGTGGCAGCTCTGTTTCCTCTGATCTTGCTGCTGCTAGCAGTTCAGTTTTCATCAAATCCATCTATTGTCTATAGTTAGTGAGTGATGTTTAGGAAAATTTCCATTTGTGTTTTCCTGTGCATGCAGTGAAACTTCCAGCATCCTCCACTGGTTATCGCGGCGTCAGAGATTAAAGAGCCCCACTGGCTCGCCTGATTCACTGCGCCTGCCTTTCTCCTGCTCAAGCTTGTCCCGGTTTTCAGAAGTGTTTACCTGATTAGCAGATGCAATTACTGATGTGTGCGTAAGGCTCACAGCTCAGGTTTGGAGTGTTCCCTGAACCTTTCCCTCCAGACCAAAGCTCCCACCTCCTCCCGCGCCAGATCAGCCTCCTGCCGCAGTTGGTGCGACTTTGGCTGTTAACTTTGGCCCGTGAGCACGTCCCCGCAGCCCAGAACGAGGTGTGGGCATCAGCGCTTTGCTGCATCTGGACCTTTGTTAGACTCAGGATCCCAGCCTCCGTGTTTTTACATTAGCAGTCATTTGCAAATTCCTTTTAATTTTTTTATTTTTTTATTTTTTAATTTGCAGAGAGCAGTCGGATGCTATTAAAATTATACTGAATTAAATCAGAGAAACTAATTTTGCTCTTAGTATTTCATTTCAGTGTGTAACTTGATTTTTAAGAAGCACTTTGTATTGCATGGCCGTTTGCATTTGCTTTATAAGCATAACATAAAGGTTTCCCTGGAGTCATGGAAAAATTACCTACTATGTCCCCTATCTAATTAACACCATGTATGTTGCCTAACTCCTTATAATTCACTCCTGTGCACAGTATATAGAACATGATTGGAAAAATAATTTGAAGCAATGAGAAAAAAATGCCTTTTGTCATATATATGATATGGCCAAATACACTTCCAATCAGATTAAAAAGGAAAGGACAGAGGCACTGAGATATTTGATGTTGAAAAGAGACACCAAAGGCTTAATTAAAATGTGTGCTCATGTTTTTAAGGGGAATATGTTTAAAGCATAATAATGAAACCCTTCTTTCTCAATAGCTCGGCGGTCTGTCTGTGTCTGGGGCTGTAGCTGCCTGGCTCCCTGGTGAGAGCCCTGATCCGGCGTCGGATGGGTCATGGAGGAGGTGCTAAGCCCCCGGCGTCTTCTGGTGGGTCACAGGTTTCCAGAAGGGAGAGCAGTCAGACGGCGCGCAGTTAATTGCAGGGCTGGGTTCTATCGTGAGGATATAGCCAGATGAGCCGCTGCAATCAAGTAAATCCGAGTATTGCCTCACAGCTGAGGGGGTGGTAAGACGTTAAACCATTCTAACTAGATTGCGAGTGCTGTCTGACCAGGCTGTGGGGATTTTTCATTCTTTTTTTTTATTTTTTTATTTTTTTTTTCTTTATTTCTTCCTCTGGAGCCTGGAGGACTGATATGTTTTAGAAGGAGAGCAAGTGTCAGCGGACTCAATTCTTCCCAGCGCATCAGCAGGGAACCCAATTCCAAATGAAGAGGTTAACCCCTCACCCTCTGCAGATTCACTGAAGTCAATCAGAGCATGTGTGTGTGTAAGCCAGGGCAGCGCTAAAGGCGGGAGGCTGGCTTTTGCATCCTGCCTAAATTACAAAGGGAGGCGGAGAGCTGGGGCACACACAAGGAGCCCAATCAGTCCACAGTCACGCAGTAGCAGCACTTGTCACGTCAGCCAAAGGCACTTTGCTCATGCTGCAAAGTTGTCACCTTTTCTAGGACTTGTCACAGCAGGGCTCAGTTCTGACCTGCCCACCTCTTTGCCCCCTTCCCATAAAAGGAATCCCTTCCTCCTCCATCTTCCCTGTGGAGGGTCAGCTCATGTGGGAACCCCACGAGCCTCTTGCTTTCAGATATTGCTCACTGCTGGGCTCTCCTCTGCGGGGCTTGTCACCACTGGTACTGTCCAGGGGGGGGGTTTATGGTCATGTTGCATTTCCTTACTAGAGGAAGAGAAGGAAAAGGTATAAATACATAGTCATCTTTTCTATACTTGCACTTAAAAAGTAAATATTCCCTTTTTGTGCGTCTGAAAAGATGTGTTGCCGTTTCCTGAAGGAGAAGGAGGGGGGGAGAGGGCTGATAAGAAAGGCAACTAGGAAAACAAATGCTTTTGATTTAAAAAAAAAAAATAAAAAATGTATGTGCTTGCTTTGTCCAGAAAAATGAAAATGTCCACCTCTTTCAGAAACCACTGATTTTCCCCTGGAACGAAGGAAACAGGAGTGCCTCACTTGCTGATTGTTTTGGGGAAAGTAAGTAAATGCAATGCAGATTTTCTTCCCTCTATCATTTGGTACTCAACCAGTTCTCTGTCCTTTTCCAGACCTTCAGGGAAGAGAGCCCACCCTCCTGTCTCCTCTGCCCTGGAGTGGGACCACCACTCACCCATCTGTCATGGGTCCTTGTCTGACCACCCCACCGTGGCTGCGGTGGGGGTCACCCCGTGGCAGCCCCTGCCCTGCAGCCAGGAGCTCTGCACTGCTCCTCCACATGTCTTTATGCTCCCTTCCCATGTCTGTATGGTCTTCTGGTGTGAGTTCACATCCCGCTGACTTCAGCCCAGCTCATCTGATTCTCATCACCTACTGCTTTGGCCCTGCCCAGGGCAGGGGATGTCCATGCGCATTGGAATGGGTGGAATTACTCCAGGCTGATGCTCATATACATGAGAGCAGAGACTGTGAATAAATACTTGTCAGGCTTACGATTTCACTTGGAAAAGAGGACTTCAAAGGTGTCTGACAGATGTCTCACATAGGAAAGGGAAAGAATACACGGTATTTGGAAAACTGGTTAGAGCAACAAAAAAATGAGGTGTAAAGTGTACGCTGGTGGCATAGTCATGGTGGTCTAAGGGATGTAACTCAGGCATTTTTGGCAGAAGTATGTTGCACCAGAAATTACTAACTTGGCTTTAGCAAAAGGCAGATAAAATAAATGTACCTACTCAAGCAAAGGCTACCAAAACTAGGAAGTTGGTTCCCCCCATTATAAACACAGGCAGTCCTCTCTGCGGCCCCACATACGTATGACCTGAGATCGAGCTGAAAATATTTCTATCCTCTCCTACCCACAAATTCTGATTTTTTTCACTCAGGAGGAAGAAAATCTGTCCTGAACATCCATTTTCCTTTCCTTTGTCATTCCTTTTAATATCCAAAAAGCCACGCCTCCCCTTTGCTTTCCTATTTTAAGACGTGTAGGATTGAAGAGCTTCTTTCTCCCTTTCCAGCCCTGGTCCTGAGCTTTTCCTGCCTGGAGTAGGAGGCGTCTGCCTTGGGTGGGTTGGTCACTTGGGAGGTGCTGGAGGACTCTGCTTGCAATTCAGAAACGCTGCAGATACTCGACACTGCGAAGAAGTCAAGTGAGCGGTGCGAGATGTTTGTTAATTGGGAAATGCATCTCTCACACGCTGAAATTGGAGCGCAGAGACAAATCGGCTCAGGGCGCTGTGATGCAGGCGCTGCTGGCTGAAGCTCTTTCACCTCTTGCTGAGGGCAGGGATCAGTCACAAACCAAATTTCTTCCTGCATTAACCAAATTGTCTGTCGCACTGGATGTATCTCTTATTAAATCAAATCTTTCCAGCTTTAAACTGCAGCTGTCAGTTCTTGAATTAAATATATTGACTATCAAAATAGTCACCTGGGAAACGACATCAGTATTCTGTTCCAAACATATAGTGGTTGTTTACCAATCTCTGAGCTGATAAAAAGGTACACAAAATACTGCAATTTGGGATTACATAAAATGCACCGAAAGCTTTCTAAACTGAATTGAGATCTGCATGCCTGGTCACTGCAAATGGAGTTTTATGCCTGCAAAGTAGCTCTTCCTTTCAACTTCTCCTTTAGGGACAGTAGTATATGAGCATATAGTGTGGCAGTAATACTGTTTAAATGAGCTGTGCTTATTAATATGGTCATAATTGCCCGATGAGCAGAGATCACTAGATATTGAAATTTTGGGAGGAAAAACATGTATTGTGCTGAAATGTGGCCAATTTACATTTCAAGATTTCCCACAGAGTGGGAGTAGAAGGTAAATGAGAGAGGGACTAGTCAGCGTGAAAATCAAGACAACTTTTGATTTTCACCTTTCGAAGAATTTTTTTTTTTTTTTGAGGCTTGTGCAGGCTGTTACTGCATTTGTATTCTGGGCTAAGAGCATCCCTCAGCCCTGGTTTTCTAATCTAGACCAGGTCTGTGTCTTGGCCACGGATCTGGATTTTCCTTCCATGGAAAGAAGCACCTGGTTGGGCTGTGTGCTCCTAACCTGCTCTTTGGGACAGGTTGTGGAGTTGGATGTTTTTACAGAGAAGCGTTCCCATCTCACCCACCCGACAAACGGCTTAAATTCCTTGGACTGCCCCAGGGCTTCAGAGTTTAGGGTCCAGAAAGCTCAGAAAGCAAATTGCCAAGCAGGAAAAAAATGGGCAGAGCGTTGTAAGACTGAAGACGTTCTAGGACTGGCTTCTCCCTGACCGCTCACCCTCTGCAGCTTGGGGAGATAGTGCCCGTTGATGGCCAGGTAACCTTCATTTTCTTCTCCTTTTTCATGAGCATGGTTAACCTGACCAGGACTATGGTGACTTAGGGCTTCCGTTACAAAATATTTGACCTTGAAAGGTTCCCTGAAGAATTTTGAAAAGCCAACTAATTTGTTTTTAATATACCGAGTCACCCTGACAGTGCCTTGGCTCCTGCAGGGCTGCGGGGAGTCCAGAGCAGCCCTATGGAGCTGGTCCCTTGGGAGACACGGAAGGAGAGGGAGTCTCTCTTCCCACTTGTGTTTTGCACAGCTCCTGGGCATGGAGTGGTTCTCCCACAGCACGGTCGGGCTGTCTAACCTTAAAGCCTGTGAATCCTATCAAAATAAAAAGCAAAGCAATGAGTGAAGCTGCTCACCCTGCTTTCTAGCACCTTGAGTTCCCATGGGAGGGTTCTGGTTTCTGAAAATAACACCTTTTTTTTTCTTCTTTTTTTTTTTTTTCTTTTGGTAGATCTTCTCTTTTGATATGGAAGGGTTAAAAACCGAATGCCTGAATTCAGGTAAGCAGGAGTTCAGCGCGCCGGGGAACCAGTTCCAAATACTATAACTCGATCCCCTTTCTGGTAAAAATCCACAGACGGCTTTTGAGCTGTGCACACTCAGCACGAACCCTCGCTGCAGCTACAGCCAGGAGCCGGGCTCCGGCACACAGCCGGGACTCAGTGCAGTGGGGTTTAATTCCTCAAGCTGACATGGCTTTCCTGTGTGATTCTTGGCAGGTCACCAAATCTCCTTGGGCCTCGTTCCCTGTCTGCAAAATCACACCTCTCGGACCTGCTGCCTCTCCAGAGAGAGAGAGCTGGGGAGAGGCCATTCATTACGATGTGTTTGTAAGTTGGGGGCTTTCCTTTAAGGACAAGGCCCCCAGACAATCTCATAACACCAACTGCGAGATAAAGCAGGCAGATTATCTTAAATAGTCTGGCAGATGTTGGAGAGGCTCCAGCCACGAAGCGGTCAGGAGGTATAATGCAAGTGGCTTGTACAGCGCTGAAAAGACTCACTGTCCTTTTGGAGATCACCCTTGCGAACAACCCATGATTTATTTATTGAGGAGCAGTGTCTGAGTCACCTTCTTCTCCACACTGTGAAAACACTGAGAAAGTGAGTCATTTTTGAGGAACGGAGCCTACAGCATCTCAGTTCTCACCCTGGAACAGGAGGTGGAGAGCCCAGCAGGTGGGCTTGGAAGAGAGGGAGTGGGAGAGGCAGCTTGCTTCTCTCCAAGGATTGTTATCTAACTTAGGGGAAAGTCACGTAGCCTCTTTTGGATTTAGATCATAAACTGAGAAAGGTGGCCTGGCCTTGCTCAGAAAGGTTGGTTGTTTTTTTTTTTTTTTATAGGATGACACCATGAAAGATGTGAGACTGTCGGCTTCTGTGGTGATGGGGTCCTTTCAGGAGCCTTGGACAAGGCGAGTGATAAAAGTGCAGATGCAATAACTGACTCTTAAATGTGTAAAGTGTGGCTGCAAAGGCAGCCAGAGTCATCTGCTCCCTGTGTTTGCAGTGGAGGAGAGAAGAGGCAATGACCTGAAATTATAGCAAGGAGAGACGTAGCTTAAATGTTAGAAAAAAAACCTCCTGGAAGTGGTGTTGAACGCTGGAATGGATTGCCTGGGGAGAGGGTGGACTCTCCAGTCCTGTGATTTTAACCCCGGTTAGATGCACATCTGTCTGGGATGGTTCAGGTGGAGCTGCTTCAGGCTGCTTTTTTTCTGGCCCTGTGCAGAGAGGAGTTGACTGCGTTCCCCGAACAGGCTTGCCTTCAGCAGGACCCTCTACTACTGACTGTCTGAATGTATCAGAGTGCAGAAAAGATAAATATTTAATTTGCCTAATTATGTGCTTTGTTCCTTTCTGTCCTGCTGTTCTTTGATGGCTCCCCTTTCACCAGTGGCACAGAGAAATGCTTTCCCCTGCCTGTGTGAAATTTGCCTCTCCATCCACCAAACCCACCTTTGATGGGGGTGATGTTCCTTGCTGCTTTCCAGTCCACCTGCAGTTAGAGGACTCCCTCCACCCTGCAGGTATCATGTAACTGGTTTTGGCTGCACGCATTTGCTAATCAAGGTGTTTGATAATGGTTCGTCTTCTCCTCTAGCTGGTAGACTGTTCACTGAAGTCTTCAGGCTTTCTGGCTACTGCTGCCTGGCGATTGGAAGAGAGAGACATGTAGCAAGGCTGGGACCCTGGAGTCATCATGAAACTTTAATCTCACAAATGGGAGCTTCCAGCTAATGAAGAGCAAAGAACACAGCACCAAGATGTAAGTCCATCTCTGTGGCCGGCTTTCTTTCGCCATTCTCATGGTGTGCATGTCCCGTGGGACCAGGAAGACACCAAGGGAGCTGCATAGGTAACCCCTGCTCTGTGAGTCCCCTCTGGGGACTTCAGCTTTCCCATCCTTACCTCAGACTGTGAGGTGGTATCTCCAGACAGACTTTTGACTTACGAAGGTCTCTAAATCACTAACCTCCCTTGTAGGGAGCATGAGGGCTGTCCAACCCTCTCTCCTGTCTGCTGGCTGACTTAGCAGGAGGCCCCCTGGAGCATTAGAAATCTGAGTATCAGAGATTTGAAACCAGTCTTTCAAGAGGGGAAGAGGTGAGGTCTCACTGCATGTGCTAGAAAACACTCATCCATGGGGACATTTGAACAGATTGCCCAGGGAGGTGGTGGAGTCTCCTTCTCTGGAGACATTCCAAACCCACCTGGACACGTTTTGTGCAACCTGCTCTGGGTGACCCTGCCTTGTCAGGGGGGTTGGACTAGATGATCTCCAGAGGTCCCTTCCAACACCATATCATTCTGTGATTCTGTGACCTCTCACTCCTAGGAACAAAGAGCTCTGCAGGCTGGTTCTGGCCAGGACCACCAGCAGCATTGCGTTGCTTGAATCCCAAGAAGTGAAGGTGCCATCCTTGTTGTGTTCGTGCCACTGATACAAGTTGAGACATCAATCCTGGTCTGCCTCTCTGTGTTGGATGTCTTTGTGAAGACAACTGGTAAGTTTGGGTACAGAAGATTTGCCCTCTCTGCTTGATGCATGGTCACCTGTCGCTGCTTGGGAAGAGGCTTGTGGGAGGCTGTCTGGTATTCCCTGCACGCTGGGCAGGGTTGGTTAGGAGAGCAAATAAAACTCAGGGATGTGTAAAGAATGGGACAGAAAGTCTTTAGGATACAATCTTGTGACCGCTCCACCATTTCACAGGCATCTTTCAGGAAGAGAGGAGAAAAAAAAAATCTCTTTTCGCAGTTCAAGTAGAGCGTGTGAAGGATGCCGAGTGCCCTCTACATTAGTTACATGCAGAGCTGGTGGGTGTAAAACCTCTCGGGCGAGCACAAGGACACAAAGGTGTAAGCTGGCCCGCGGTGAATGGTCACCATAATTAGCAGTTGTGAGTTTCCGCCAGAGCTCTGAGCGTCGGCAGCAGTGAGAGGGGGAAAGCTGCAGGCTAATTTTAAGATGGAGGTTGATGGATTTTTGAATAGTCTCCCGAGTCGTACGTTTCTAAAAAAAAAAAAGTACCGGAGAAAAAGAGGAGCTGTAGAGGGGATAAGAGAAATGCTAAGGCGCAGCAAGCTGTCTTTGAAAGGAGTCTGGGAAAAATTAGAAGCGTGGGAGGGAGAAATGGAAGGCAACACGCTAAAAGTTAAAAAAAAAAAAAAAAGAGAGAAAAAAACTCCAAAAAGTACCCCCCATCCTTTATCAAATGGTGCGGGGAACGTAAACCAGGCTTTGCTGCTCCCCCTCCTCCTCAAACAGGAGCTTCCAGCAACTTTGAAAGGCAATACATGGCAAATTTATCCACTCAGCCTCCCAGCCGTGCGGCACACAAGTAACCTGTGGGAAATGGCTGCCGTTAGGCATCACTGAGTCAGAGAGTCCAGCAGGAAGGATTAGAACTGGATAGGACTGGTGAGAGCATCTGCGGTTATATACGAACAGATAAAAATAAGCATTATAAACTTGCGTGCTTCCAGGCACAGGCAACCTCAAACTCCTCAGGGCTAAGAAACTTCCCTTATAAATAGGTTATTCCATAACCGTCCGTGGCATTAGCAACTGTCAGAGACAGGATACCGGACTAGATGGGCCCCTGGCAATTCCTCTGGAGAAACTGTCTTTCCAAAATAAAGACCCTAAAAAAATTCCCTGTAACAAAGAAGAAATTATTGAGTTGTTTATGAAATAAATTAATTTGAATAGGGAGAACAGCAGTTCCTTTGTTTCCCCCTCCGTTTGAACCGTGGGTCTCAGAAGGGAAAATGAAACCACTGCTCCAAAGTAGCAGAACAGCATCCTCAACGCTTGCTTCTTCCAGAATAAAGGGCCTATATTTAGAGGATTCCAAGTATTAGAGATATACTGAGCTGGCAACTGGTTTGGGCAAATTTCCAAACGCATCTGATTTTCCACAGAAGTTTAGACATTTCAGTAACACGAGAAGTTGTGAAGAGAGCCGAAAATAGCGTATTGCTATCTTTACAGCCCAACCTGCTGTACTTAATACAGTTTGGGGGGGAAGTGTTGGATAGGTTTTGATGCAGTCAATATTAAACTGCATCTGATTTTAGAACGGGTGTGTTTTCGTGCGTGTACTCACATCCACGTAAGTTCATACACACTTTGAATGCGCATGTATGGGTATATACAGAGTAAGGCATCCAGGCTTTTCTGTTAGGTTCATTGCTTGCTTAATTATGCATTCATTCATTGTCTTTTGACATCTGTCTGTCTATCTAGCTATCTGTCTCCCTGTATATCACGGGACTTATTTAGCACGGGTGTATTAGAACAGAAAGCAGGCACTAAATTTGCGCAGAGCAGAGCGCCTTTTGATATAAAAGCTCTAAAAACTCTGTTTTAAAGGAGAAATACAGATGCATGAGGCTGTGATAAAGGATGGTAAATACTATGCCTCTGAATCACTGTAATAGTTGCAGAGTCCCCTGGTCAGTAGTTTGCAGATACCTCACCCTGATACGACAACCACGCTAGGTACAAATTGCATCTTGCTTTAAGAGAAGGAAGTGCTTTTTATAGCTATCTTCCAGAGTATCACAGTGGAAATAACAGCAATTTCTGTGGTGAGTCTTCCATCACCCCATATAATCTGCCCTCCCCTGCATTTTTGATTGATCATACATTTTGCATAGACCATTTGGGCCGGTGATTCCTATGCCTGTTCTCTATCAATCTTTTCACAGAGGAAAATGACAGCTTAGGTTTTTTATTTCTGCACTAGTCTGGTGTGGTCCAAAGGTATTTATCCTACCTCTTCAACTCTTTTCAGGGCTGCCTTTATTACGATGTGACCTTCCAGGTGAGGGCTAAAGCTAGCTTCATATAATTCGATGTTTGTCCTTATGCTTTGTGTTTCATATTGGCTGGGCACAACCAAAACCTTCAATCAGCAGTGGAAATTTTTAAGCCCAAAAGTTTAAGCGGCGTTTAGACAGCATGAATCTGGGCTGCAGTATTTTCAGTCTGCAGTAAGAGGAGTTCAGCGTGCCGTGGATACTGCCTCATATTAATAAACATGCAGGGATTTAAGGCTGGAAAAAGAGAACCCAAACAGGCCCCACATCAGACACAGGTAAGGGCAGCTCACAAAGCATCAAAGTGATTCACGTAAAAATCGTTGGCTTGCGAGTGGTACAATTTTTTGTCATGCTGGAGTTTTCCTGATGGCACACTTCCATCCTGGTCTAGTCTCAGCCACCTCACCTGCGTGTCGGTGCATGTGTGGGCTGTCTTTTGCTGCTGACTAGATGTTAGGTGTGGGATAAGGATAAGTCAGATAGTCTATCATCAGATATGATGTCATGAGTGCTGCCTGAAAGTCACTCATTCCTGAGCAGCAGGGCTTCCTGACGGAGTCCTTGCCTGATCTGACAGCCCTGACAGCTCTAGGAGCTGCTTGGAGAGGAGCCAGCCTGTCAGACCTGGGGAGACTCAGGAAATTCAGCGATGCTCCTAAGTCCAGGCTGCCACAAAGTCAAAAGAAAGAGTGTGGCGATGCGTTTGAGAGATGTGGGTATCTCCTGTGTGACTTGTGAACACTAGGGTGTCTAGGACCTACTTCTAAGGGACTTTGAAAAAGAAATGGTCAGAAAAGCAAATCTGTTACCAGTGGCACACGTGTAATGCAGCTATGATTGTTAATGCCCCTATGACAAAGATTTTACCCTCTCATTAGAATCATAGAATGGTCAGAGTTGGAAGGGACCTTAAAGATCATCAAGTTCCAACCCCCCTGCCATGGGCAGGGACACCTCCCACTAGAGCAGG
>JAOXNO010000041.1:14559555-14584578 GCA_028565335.1 Limnodromus scolopaceus | reverse complement strand
CGGAGCCTCCTCTTCTCCAGGCTGAACAACCCCAGCTCCCTCAGCCTGTCCTTGTAGCAGAGGGGCTCCAACCCCCTGAGCATTTTTGTGGCCTTCCTCTGGACCCGCTCCATCAGGTTCATGTCTTTCCTAGATTGAAGGCTCCAGACCTGCACACAGGTGAGGTCTCACCAGAGCAAAGTGGCAGAATCACCTCTCTGCATCTGCAACACTTCTTTTGATGCATCCCAGGATGTGATTGGCCTTCTGGGCTGCAAGTGCACACTGTCTTCTCATGTCCAGCTTCTCATCCATCAGCACCCCCGAGTCCCTTTCCTCAGGGCTGCTTTCTAATACCTCATCCCTTAGTCTGTATTGATAGTGAGGATTGTTCCGTCCCAGGTGAAGAACCCTGCACTTCATCTTGTTGAACCTCATGAACCTCTGTTGAACCTCAGCTTGACTGATGCAATTCAACCGACCAGGTGGGCAGCCCTAAGCCATTTCAGTGCAAAGTGAAACAGGGTTACTGCAAGCACCATAGCAGGGTTTCAGCTGTTCTGCTTTTCTCCGTGCTGAAACGGTCCAGGCACGGTCACTTCGTGTGTTGCAGCTGGAGGGTGGTACCTTCTGAAGCAGTTACAGCTTTCTCTCTGGTGAACATCCACCTACAGCTTGGAGTTACTGTGTTCTTGCCACAGATTGAGCCCTGATAGATACTGTGCAAAGACAGAAATCTCTGACTAAAGAGCTTTTTGTCCAAGTAGGAAACAAGAGACAGTAGCTGGAGACAGACAGACTGCCTAGGAGGATGGGAGAAAGCAAGAAACAGGATGGCGGCTAATAGTCTCAGCATCTCTGCAGACCGACCAATGTCAAGCTGAGAACTTTGGCAAAAGGCCATCCTAGTTCAGCAATGGAAAGAAGGCAGCAATGGGAAATAAAATAGTACTATATAATAAATGGAGGGGATAAAAGGAAAGTAGCTGGCAATCAATATAAATGATAAGTTAATGAGGTACAGAAAAATTATAAATGCATATAAAGGCACCGGAGAAAAATCCATCCCTAAGAACAATATGAAGAGGTTTTAAGAAGGACTGCCAGTAAGAAGAGAAAAACAAGAACTGAGATAGGCCAAGTATTATAAGGAGGTTGGGAGGTAGGTAGTAATTGTCCAGAACAGAAATAAATGTCCCAAAAGTGATTTTTTTTGCTTAAGAGGAGCAGGAAGACGCAGGTGTATCACAAGTTTGAAAAATTTCCTTCTGTTCTAGGCCAAGCAGTATCCAGTCATTTATTAAATTAAATTATCAAGTGAGTAATTAAAATATCACAAAACTACCAAGAAATGCTATATCACGCAAAAAGCGTTAACAGAATAAATTGAAGTACGAATCAGCCATTAAAGCAATCTGTTTTGTTTGTTAACCTGGGCCTACTCTAACAAATCAAATTCTAACACAGAAACATGCAAAATCTGGGAACACAGAAAGCAGATTAAACCTACATGGAACATGCAGAAACTATATGCTGTAAAGCACTAATTCTGGTGAGGTTGTCAGGTTCATAATGTAGAAGCTGCTCAAGTGCAAGCAGAAACACATCTTATACTCCAAAAGATGCCATGGCTAGAAGCTTCCTAATGCAATCTTTGCCTGCACAACCAGGAGAGGGGTGAGAAGGATCAGGGAAGACATTTGTCCTCCACACAGGACATCAAAATCCAGGACATGGTGCAAAGTGCAGTGCTGGAATATACATGCACTTTTGGTGGCTCAAAGTTTGAGGAGACCGTAGAAAACACACATGAAGTGGTGAGATAGCTCCTGAGAATGCCTTTGTCTCCAAGCCTTGAAGAGCTGGATCCATTTAGATTATCAAAAAGAAGCATGAGAGGGGTCTTGATTGCAGGATGTAAATATGCTACTGGAGAGAAAACACAGGTCACTAGAGCAGTGCATTAAATAGATGAAATGAAATTAAATGCCCTGAGATACAGTGGGAAGTCAGACAATGGAATTGGGTGGTTGCCTATGGGCTTAGTGTTGGTGTTCGTAACACCTGCAGGCAGTCAGAAAGGATGGAGTTTGGAGGGGGATGGTATGGTAGCTATGCAGATGGCAACCCACAATTCCTTGTACTGGGAGGAGGTAGTTCCAAAAAAAACCTCCAAAAGCACTCAGGTGAAGATGTAACATGGCAGCAAAGGAGACTGATCAATTAGAAAAGTGGCAAACAAAACCAATAAAAGCCATGAAGTCTCACCAAAACAAGGCAAAACTTTAAAGCAGTGGAGAAGAAGGAGCCTGTGAAGGGCGGTGGAGAGAAATCCACCTCAAAGTCAAGGGCCAGGGAAATCACAATTTGTAGCAGCATTAAGAGCACCTAATCAAGAGAGAAAGTATTAAAGAGCACAGAAAAGGACATTGCAATTCCTTGGTTGTGATTATGGGGAGTCAGCCAAGAGTCTGAGCTCTGGAGCTGGAAAGGCAAGGCTGTACGCGGAAGGTGTTCTGCAGAAGAGATGGGGAGAGAGGGAGCAAAGGGAGAAGGATGGAGAGAGGGACATTCAGGAGATGAAAGAAGTGTCAGACAGGCCAGTTTATATTAAACCCTTGCTTTCATCCCAATGCCACCAGCAGACAAGTTGCAGATGTTGCTTCAATGCTGGGCACTGCCCCTTCCTAGTCCTTCGACTGCCTTGTGGATTTAGGTCTTCATAAAACACGTCTTAATTTGCCTCTTCCATTCACTACCAGTGCATGCCAGAATACCTGAATTCCTGGGCAACTCCAGCACTCAGTGACAGGACATGTTCCACAGGGAGCTCGAAGGTTAATGCAATGAGTTTTGCAAGCAGATTTCCTCTCCTGGTGGGGACCCTGAGAGAGAAGGACCAGCATCATCTGTCCCCATGAGCACTATTCCATTCCAGCTTTGAAAAAGAAAAATCAGCTGCAACGTTTCTGAAAGGTTCTTCTGTTTCTTTTTTTTTCTTTTTCTTTTTTGTGAAAGCAGCTTTGGGAAGATATAAATATGTATATACATATATATAAAATCTTTTTTACATGACAAGAAAGAAAAATGTCATTGAAAATGTTGTGCTTTTGTCATGCATTTAAATTTCTGTTCACAAATTTAAAAAGTTTGCTTTAGCTCTTTTTTTAGAAGGACTGAAAATGGAAACAGTTCCATCAAAACTTCCATGTCATTAAAAAGTCTTTTTTCTTCTTTGTAAAAGATTTCAATAGTATTTTTGAGTGGGATCATTACAGAAACAAAACCAATCTGATAAGGAACAGGAAAAAGTGGCTGATCTAGACATTCCACATCATTCAGCATCAAACTCGAACACGGCCAAATTCCGAGTTTGGGTTCATATTTATTTAAGGAGGAATCTCTCTCCCTTCTAGTCCCAAGAAACCCACAGTATCTCTCTGCCAGCCATGTCTGTGGGGAGCTGCAAAGGAGCGTGTTCCCACTGTGAGTGACAACCACTAATCCCAAAAGTAATTGAGTAAATGTTTCTGAAGAAGTATGGATGAAAAGATGCAAAAGAAATGGGTGGCTCTGAGACAGGAGAGGAATTAAAGCCAAAGGGATGGAGGCAAGAGTGGAAATTCTCCAGACGTGAAGAGTAAACTCACAGCCTGGACGCTTTTATGAAATATCCATCTCAGTGGCTCGAGGGATAAAGTGGGTTTTGGTTTGGGGAGGTCAGGACGTGTGGTCTTCTCGTAGAGCTGCCCTGTCCCACCCTGGCAGAGCCTAGTGACACCCCCTTTCCCATATGCCGCTTTCCCTTACACGGGGACCCCAAGAGAAAGGGACAGGTAGTGGTACGACCGATTGCACTGATGCCTGGGTCTGACCCTGTCTAGCTAATCAGCGCTCCTTACCCAAAAAGCTGAATGAAACAGCAGGCTGGGTGGTGACAATGCCTTCCCTATGCATTGCGCTGCAGGGGTCAGCCAGTAATTCCTAGAAATGGTTAACTGCTGGTCAGCTTTGATCTCCTTGCACAAGAAATCAATTCAGATACTGACAATTTCTCAGAAAAGGGCACACCTCAGCACTGAGAGGCTTCCTGCACTCTTGGATATGTCTCCAGTCTCTCCATCACTCCCTCCTCAGCTCTTAGGAAAATTGTGCTTAATGGGAAAGGTGATGGAGGGAGTGGAGCCTGGAGCCTACAGAGCTACCTATCTATTTCACTGAAGAGGAACTCTAGTTAAAAGGGAAAAAGCTGTTAAACACCTGCAAGAGCAGAAGACACAAGCAGCAAGGCTTTCAAGGGATCATGGGATTCAGCCTCTATGTCTGGTCACAGAACATCTGAACGCAGATCCGGATGCATGCATGAAGAGAACAGAAGAATATGCAGCTTGGTTTAAATTGCCTAGATGTTAGGTGCCCAGTGTCACCTGAGATGTTTTGGGGTATCCTATCTGACCTTCAACTGCTGTCCCAGAATGGCGTGGACATCACATGTTATATCAACCAGCCTTCCCAGTATGTCTCAGGCACCCTGGGACATGTGAACTGGTTCTTCACACTTCAGAGGGCTGCCCTTAAGGGTGGGGGGACCCTCACCTGGGGTGCACGTGTAGGGGAACTCATGGGAGCTTTCTCATGGGTGAGTGTGTTAGTGGATTGCAGTCTGCAGCGCAGGTACACGTGGAGCTGGAGCACCTGCATCTCCACCAGAAGTGGTGTGAAGCAGGGGAAGCCACATTTCCAGGGGGGCTGGATACAGCTCAGTACAGGTGGGGCTGCAAAGCTGGAATTTGGGGGATTGGTTATAGAGGGACGTTTAGAAGTCTGTAGTGGTATATTAACCTTGTGTGAGTGTCTCCTATTGCATTACATTTGTTGTTGACCCTCAATTGATTGCTGATTAATTATACGCTTTTAACCAATAAACAACTCTGATCTCAATTGTGGTTTAAAATGCATGAGTTGATCAGTTTGTCCTCACAACCTTTATCCTTACAGTCAGAGAAGCCTGAAGAGGGATTCAACCCACCCTGTAGTAGACACAGTGCATGCTTATGTCCCTTGGCTGTACTGTTGTCATTGACGCCAGCTGCCTTGACCATGAAAGATGGTTCATACACAAACACCTACATTTAGGTGTCTTAGTCTCAAGCTAAGCCATCCACCTTTAACTGTCTGAAAATGAGCTACTTGTTTGAAACTTGCTGCTGAGACTGCAGTCAAGAGGAGGTTTTGCTAGTGGGTCATTTATCCGATCCTAAAACAGGCATCTAAGCTCAGATTAAATGCCTTCTACAAGTGTGTGTTTCTCTCCACGAGGTACAAATAGGGGATTTATTTGACTAGGTGCCTTGTCTAGCAGATAAACATAGGGCGGTGGCACCAGCCAAACACAGGATGCGATGAAGATTGATCAAGTGCACAGAGGGACATGCCACCGTGATTCACCACGGCAAGGTGAACCACAAAATTCCTCTCGTTTACTTAAAAGCCTCAGCTTCACTCCAGGTTAACTGCTGCTGCTACTCCAAGGAGAGGGGGACATGAAGGAACCTCATGAGTGTTCTGGGAACCTCACTGGTGGGTGACAAGTGAGGGGCTGGTGATAGCTTTGGCACGTTAACAAATAGATTTCTTTTAAACCCCGTTTGGCAAAGTCTGGCCCTCCAATAAGCGCCGATGCCTGTTTCTGATCATGTTGTATGTTAAGTTAATAGTTAGCCTCTCCTACACTCTGTTGTAGCCTAGGGTAATGCCTTTTAAATGTACTTTCATTACTTTCAGGAATAGGTTAGAACATAATAGCATGTTTGTCTTTTGGGCAACATGATTAACCTTTCCTGGAACAACAGAGTGTGTATTTAATGGCGAAATCAATACATTATTTTCTTGCATTATATTTATATATGCCCTTTTGCCACAGCATCCAAGCATAGAGAAAGCTGATTTTTTCTCATAGAAGAGATTTTCAGTTCCCTGCCACATCAAGTCTCTCTTTTCTTTTCAGACTTGCTTCTATATTTTGACCATTCTTTATTTTTGAGTCAGAAATGTGTACCTAGCAATGAGTCTCTCATTTGCTGAGTACCACCAAACACTTCACCTCTATTCCTCTGCTTCCATTATGAGCACCAGATTTTATCATTCCCAGACTTCTGCATTCCCACCAAAGCCATCACAAACAGTAAGGTCAGAAACCTCTAATAATGCTTAGGAATCCTTTGCATAGTCTGAATATTTACTGGAAATACTCTAGTTCAGTTTGCAAAGAAGGAGAAACATTTGCTAAGTCAGCAAACCAGTTTTAAAGCACTCTGTATAATAGCATGAAACCTGTTAAGTTAATCATACAACTTGCTTCAAAAGTCTAAAATGCTGCTCTTCCCTAAGAAACTGCAGAGGAAATTAAAAGGAGTTGTTTGCCCTAGTCAACCACTGCCTACATCTGACTGTAGAACTATTTAGGCTGTAGGGAATTGCCCTAACTTCTATTCATGATTAAAAAACACTAGAGAATTTTTTTCAGGCAAACGCTGCATCACTAAGAAAATATTTTATATCAGTAAAACTATCTGTATGTTTGTTTGGAACATGAAAAGTCATTTTGCATACAAGAATGAGCCTCTTGGACCCAAACAAAAGAGGAAAATAGTCATAATGGCTTGTTTCAATGTGTTTAAAATAAAGCATGTTGACTTTTACATTTTGAAGTGATAGTTCAGTTCAATATTTGCCTGAATTTAACTTTAAAACAATAAAAGAAATTATTCCCAAAATTAAAACTATTCTGTTTGTTCTGAAAGAACTTCCAAAAATTCCTTCAAACAACAAGCCAAGAGGACCTCCAGGCTTTAGAACTTGTTCGCATTTTTCTTCATTTTATAATTTTGTAAGCACTTTTCATCCCGGTCGGATTGCTACAGACACTTTTCAGGGGTGTTACTGCTTTTGTCCTGATCGGACAACTGCAACCTTTTAAATGAGAGCGAGTAATGTACAATAAACCTATCCTGTTTAGGTGAAAGTCCTTCTCACCCATCCACTCCTCCCCGGCCCTTCCAGCAGAATCTATACACCTCTTACGTGGCACTTGAGAGCTCAGAAATGGATGGAGTGGTTCATATAGATGTGTGCAAGGTTTCTGAGCTCTCTGTGGGACAGGTTTTATTCCTGAAGAACAACCATTTCTGCTGTCTCTTTATTAAGAAGAAATATGAGGTGCATGATCAAAACCAATCTGAAGATGCCTTTGGGATGGGAGAAGTAACTGTGAACTTTTTCCCGTATCAAACAGCTTGGTTCTCCAGGACACCAATGAAATGGTGTGTCCCTTCACTGGGATTTATTTTTCCATACCTGACCCTGAGAATTCGAGTTTTCAGCGTCGTCCTGTGGTAACGCCACTCCCTAGCTTCATGCTCTTTATACAGCCACATTGCC
This sequence comes from Limnodromus scolopaceus, assembly GCA_028565335.1. Lineage (NCBI taxonomy): Eukaryota > Metazoa > Chordata > Aves > Charadriiformes > Scolopacidae > Limnodromus > Limnodromus scolopaceus. Next base: position 14,577,159 of record JAOXNO010000041.1, on the reverse strand, counting down.
TTTCCAAGCACTGCAGTAGCATCACCACATCTCCAACTCCACCTTAGTTCCAAAACTTCAGTATAAAATACACCTGAAAAAAAGTTGCGAGACTTCAGGTGAGAAATTTTCAGGGCTTGCATGTCCAGAGGTTTAGTAGCCCAAACTCTGTCCCACTGGAGAGCATCACGTTCCTTACAGACCTGGGACTGTGCAAGAATTTCAAGGAAATTAGAAATTTATTCCCTGTTTGTGTGACTGAGCGTGCCTGGCTCATTCCACGATGAGACTCTTGCACAGCTATGAACATTTCCTATAACTTCATTCACCTCCCCATCCCCCCAAAATAAATAAGATAGGAGACAAATCTCTGATTTATTAAGATATTAAGGCAAGAAAAGGAATTAAAAACTAATTCCCCAGCTCATGAATTAGAACTGTCAAAGCTCCATCTCTAACACTTCATAACATTGCTAAATAAGTTTTCAAATGATAAAGAGAAAACCCTGTTGTTTCTAGTTCATAAATGGAAAGGCAATCTATTTGACACAAAGCCCATGATCTAAATTAATATTTCATCATTCAGTAGTTTTATTTCTTGGGAATAAATTGTTTTCTCTGTTAATGGACCTGGGCATGTTTCATCAGCTGCAGAACAAATATTTGCAGATCTACCCTGTAGGAGCTCTTTAAGTGCAGTGCTTTTATTTACTTCAAAAGTTTCGTCTCTACTTTCAGGAGAAATCCTGGCTGAAGATGTGATAAAACAAGGTAATATCTGAGCCTTCTTCTTGTACTGGGTCATTTGTCACAGATTTTCTGCCAAAGAGCGCCGGAGGATGGCTCTCACCCGGTAAAGCCAGGGTGCAGCCAGGGTGCACATCCAGCTGTGTCCCAGGTAGCTGCAACAACTGTGGCCTGCAGTCACAAACTGAGACGCTATTTACTTTGTGCTCTAGCAAAACATGGGCGAGGGACATTCATCAAGTCCAGCTTTTGCCTGGCTTGCGGTTTGTAGCAGCTTCAGTGCGGAGCTGGGGATGACAGAGTCCAAGCGCTGCTGGACTTGTAAAGGTCTGGGCATATTGGAACCATTTTTCTCCTCGGAAGTTAGCTACATCTCCAAGAAAAGCCACCAAAAGGTTTGCTGCATGAGGCAATATCAACATAATGCAGGGATGGAAAATCCCATGGCTGTCCAAAAACATAGACAAGTGCAAATCCACCTACTAACATCACCCCAAACCCAGTACCATTTGCCAGACCCTGGGGCGGCTGAAAGAAGGTCCTAGACATTAAAGCATAAAGAGATGCTATTATATAGGTCTTGTACTCTCAAAGGAGATCCCCATATTCCTGTTGTAATAATCCCTGAGATGATAATTAAGTGGGCATAATGCCAGATAGGCATTTTATAGGTACCGTTTGTGTGAGTGTGCAGGAGCAAAATGAGACTCAAAATAATGATAGTAGTGTGAAAATGCTGCTGTTATCCATTAGATGGTGAGTGTTATATTTAATACACAGCTATAATCCAGTAAGCACATAAGCTTTCATGGATTTAAAATAGAATATCTTCAGGGTTTTCATAATAAATTTACTACTTCAAAGAGACACTGACTAATGGCTTTCAGATATTATAGGGCAGACTCTTCCCTATAGGAAATCAATTAAAGTTGAATCTTATTGATTTTAGCCCATTTCTCCATACAGCGTAAAACCAGGCTTTGAACTCTTTTTGGATGTAACCCCGATAGTCTATTCTCTTCCAAGGCTGAGGCAGAAGTAATTTCTAAATCAGATCAGATGAAAGAAAGGAAATATTAGCCTATTAGTTTCCTCATTTTTAAAAATCAACACTCTTTCTTCCATGTAATCTACTTGAGGGGAAGCAAGATAAATTCCAGGTAACCCTGAAACACTGAAAGCTGGAAACAGGTATAATTTGCACATGCATAAACCTGAAAGCTGATATGGGACCAAAGTGACAAATAGACATGGCGCTGACTCTCTGCAGTGAGATGAAAGTAATTTCCAGCCACCATTTGCAGATAGGGAGTGAAGAATAGGGTTGAATCTTCCCAGCAAGTACTCTCGATGAGTTGCATTTCTATCAGTTTCATAAGTGTGTTTTTTCTTCTGTAGGTTAAACAACAACTCGGTCCAAAAAGCTTTGCTTGATTAAGTGGTGACTACTTCTAACCTGTGGAGGTTCACCTCTGTTAAATTTTGATTGAGCTGGCCATCCAGTCTGAAAGAAAGAGGCACTTCTGCAGGGTAGTTCATCTGATCTGTGCTAGAGATCTATTTTAAGGGAGGTAATTTGTGTCATGCTAGACTCCATTTCTTTCCTTTGACCATACAGGGATCACTGACGACTAATGCAGATATAGGTGTGCACTGCAGATATCTAAAACTGGGCAGATTAATGCGACCCTGTGTACCAGCATGGAGGGGAAACCTTAATCTCACTGACAATAGCATAATAAGATTTTGCAGCTTGAAGCTGAAGATATAAATTCAGATAAAGCATAAGGCAGAAAATCTCAACCATTGAGTTAATTAAAACAATTTACTTCAGAAGATTGTGAATTCATGATCACCTGAAGAGTTTAAATCAAGTCTGGATTACAAAATATTCTCCGACTCAGCTACAAACTTTGGAAATGCAGAATTTGCTCTTGCGGGAGCGAGGGAGGGTGTCAGAAAGTCAGTGCAAACAGTTTCTTCTGGAGCTCAGGTTCTCTGTTCTTCCTGCTCCAGTTCACACAGAAAACCACATTAGAGCAAACACCACGCTGGCCTGATTTGGCTCCAGTGGCATATTATTATCAACAGGGAGGGGAGGCTGCAGTGACATCTCCAACACAACCAGCAGTAGCCTTTGCTCCTGCCCTCGTCCCTCCACGCAGCCTAGAGTTCCAGTCTCTCTCCTGGTTGAGGGCTACCCTGGCCATACCCTCAATATCTCTGCTTCTCTTTGGCTTATGACCGCCTTGTGCTCTCTGTAAATGGCAAAATCACCATTCTAAATTAGCAGTCTCCAGAAAGCTGTGTAAAATGCCACACAGAAACCCAAGCCTTATCTAAATGCTGGTAGAAGGACCGAGCAGTTGCAGCATGGCAAAAGCAGCAGCTCACTTGTAAGGAAGCATGGCCACGTGTGAAGCTTAGCAGACCAATAGCCTTTAGGACAGAAAGTCACAAGCTGTGGATACCCGCTGTGTATCTCTACACAGGGATGGCCAGCACAACAGGAACCAAAGTAACAGCCAGAGCAGTAAGCCAAGGTCTTTAAGACCAGCTAAGCTTTGCTTAGCACAAGTTCCAAGGAGAAGCAAAGTAAAGATGATTTAAAACTCTTTTGTTCCCTCAGCTAACTGAGGGACTATTGGCTCCTTACCACGTATTAGAGCACTTCCAGGCCGATTCTGATTTACATCAGCAGAAAAGGGCTCTCTGGCCCGTGTTGTCAGCTGACTACATGTGCTGGCATAGGATGGATGGTTGATCCAGACACCGTGGCTGGCAGCTCTGAGGATAAAGCAGGAACAGATGCCACTTCCTTTTCCCAGAGGAGAGAGGACTGCAGATCCGTCTCGTCGCTCTCAAAACTTTGGACACAAAATCAGCATTGGAAATAAATTCCAGAAGCCATTAATCTGTCTCGCTTCTGACATGAAAGGATAAAATATAGATCTGTTAAAAAACCCACACCCTGCAAGCAGTATATTTTCATTTTCCAAATTACTGAAAGAGCAGAACATGAATCCTTGTCTGTCAGCCTGAGAAAATATTTTATTTTCCCTGTGAAGGAGAAGCAAACATGAGATAATACCATAAGTAAATGGCAGAGAGAGTGCAGTTAGATGAACTGCAATGTGCTGCAGCCTTCAAAGGAGCCCAAATATATCTACTGGTAATGAGAAAACTTCAGCAGACTTTTTTCTCTTTTTTCTCTCTTTTCTTCTTGATCGAGTTATTAGGTCATCACGCTACAAGGAGTCCAAGCAGCAGGGCCAAGAGGTCTGCACTGCGCAGTCTCATGGGAGACAGCAGGTAGGATGGTGTGGAGTGGTAGACAAAGTCTTCTTTACTGGTCTATGTCTTTCATTTAAAGACCATTATTTATTTTTTTTTTCTCAAGAGCAATTAAACAATGCGGTTTTCCTGATATTAGCACGGTGCCTAAAAACAGGCAACTGCTTCTTTTTGAAGACATCTAACTATTATACTGAAGGGTGAAACAAAATGCAGGTTAAGGTGACAAAAGTTTGGATTAGAAAAAGCCTCTTAAAGAAAATTTTAGTTGTGGAGGCCGTGGATACATAAAATATACTGAAGCAAAGAATGGGAAAGCAAAGTATAAAAAATTTAATATATTAATTTTTAATATATAAAATTAATATATAAACAAATTAATTGTTTTCTCAGTCAAGCAGCAAGTGAGAGACAGAGAGGTTTAAAAAAAAAAAAGGGAAGAAGAGTGAAGAGGAATAGGAAGGAAGTTGGCCACAGTTTATCACATCTAGCTTTGGATCACTGCCACTGGCTGGAAGGCAGCATGTCTGCAAGGAGACTGAAGGAGGACGGAGCGGGTGTTGTGGCCAAGAGTGGATTTCTTTAAGGCATAGCCCTAAACTTGCATCCTCCGACTTTCAGAGCTGACCTCAACAGAAACTTTGGGTGGCAGATGTTCCCCCATAGCAATCTCTGACTATTTGCTCCTCAGCCTCAACAGAAGGACTGAATCCACTCGATGCAGGGAGCTTCCCACCCTCCCAAGAGCCTGCCCATGCTGTGGCCCCAGGACCACATGGACCTGCTCCTCTAAGCAAATCTGACTTAGGTGTTCCTGTCCCAGCCCACCTGGTATCAGAGCCACCAATGGAGGACCTCATGATTGCCGTGTCCACCTGATATTCGCTGCAGCAGATGGGGTGCCCGAAGGGGTAGAGATCTGGTGAGGACAGGGTCCCCTTCAGGGACACTGCCTGGCTTGGTACAAATGGCCAATGTGGAGGGAGGACACAAGGCATTCTCAGCAGGGACAAGGTCTGAGAGGACACAGACATAGGAGAAGTGCTACAGGCTTGGGGAAAAGGAGGAAGAGAAACTCTTTACTGTGAGGGTGGTGAGGCACTGGAACAGGTTGCCCAGAGAAGCTGTGGCTGCCCTATCCCTGGAGGTGTTCAAGGCCAGGCTGGGTGGGGCTTTGAGCAACCTGCTCGAGTAGTAGTTGTCCCTGCCCATGGCTAGAACTAGATGATCTTTAAGGTCCCTTCCAACTCTAACCATTCTATGATTCTATGATTCTAAAAGTGGCTGGAGCTGCCTGGCAGAAAAGGACCTGGGGGTGTTGGTCAACTGTCGGCTGAACATGAGCCAGCAGTGTGCCCAGGTGGCCAAGAAGGCCACCAGCATCCTGGCTTGTATCAGGAACAGCGTGGTGAGTAGGACTAAGAAAGCGATCACCCTCCTGTACTCGGCACTGGTGAGGTCCCACCTCGAGTACTGTGTCCAGGTTTGGGAACCTCACTACAAGAAATACATTGAGGTGCTGAAGGGTGTCCAGAGAAGGGCAATGAAGCTGGTGAGGAGTCTGGAGAACAAGTCTTATGAGGAGCAGCTGAGGTAACTGGGGTTGTTCAGTCTAGAGAAAAGGAGGCTGAGGGGAGACCTTATCGCTCTCTACAACTCCCTGAAAGGAGGGTGTAGAGAGGCGGGGGTCGGTCTCTTCTCCCAGGTCACAGGCATTAGGACAAGAGGAAATGGCTTCAAGTCGCACCAGGTGAGGTTTAGATTGGATATTAGGAAAAATTTCTTCACTGAAAGGGTTATCAAGCATTGGAATGGGCTGCCCAGGGAAGTGATGGAGTCATCATCCCTGGAGGTATTTATAAGACAGGTAGATATAATGCTTAGCGGTATGGTTTAGTGCTGGTTTCTGTCAGTGTTAGACTGTTGGTTGGACTCAATGATCTGAAAGGTCCCTTCCAACCTAGACAATTCTATGATTTGGTGGCTGCCCCAGAGCAGCTGGCTCAAATCAGCCATGGAGTAGTCTCCCCAGACATTTGGAAGCAGCCAAACCATGTATTATTCTAGATGCTCACATGATGTACATGAGAACGCTCTGCAGGCATGTGCAGCACCAGGAGGAGCAGTAGGCAGCTTTTCTGCCCATCGTCTTCCTTTGCACTTTGTGTTTCCCATCCTGTCTTCAGTAATCCTTATGCCAAGGACAAGAGGATCCTGCCGGGAGGTGATTGCATTATTTTTTTCTTCTTCTTCTTGAATGTCTGCCATGCTGTGAAGACAGGAGCAGCTCAGTATATCTTCCTGCAAGGGATAAAATCAACATTTCTGAGATTCTCCTTCTGGCTGCCCTCCATATACAAATTGTGTCCTGAAGCATATGTAAATATTCATTTTTTTTCTTTTAGTAGGGCAGTGAATGCCCATCTTCCAATATATCATCCATATTACAATATTTGCATATAAATATAATCCAGAAATGCATGTAGAGTCATGGTTTCCTAAAATTAGTAAACTGAGAATTATGATCTAATTTCATGTCCTGCAAAATTCTAGCTGCACCATTTCTCCCTGTGATTCCTGCTTTGATTTTAGGTAAGTTCACACAAAGAAAATTCAGGCCTAAAGGCTGTAGAAGTGTCTTCCAAGTATCTCCCCTCCTCAATGGAGTTAGTTTTCCTTTCTTCCTCCTCTGCTGTGTTCACCTCCACTGCCCTTGGCCTAGTGGTGTGAGAGGAACATGGGAACAAGCTCTGTGTCCTAATTTTGGAGGACGTACAAATGCCTTTGTTATGCAATGAAAACAAACAAGCAAAAATCTTCCAAGTCCATTGAGCAAGGAGAATGTCACAATTCTGTATGAAGGAAAGGGGAGATACCCCAATATATGTAGCGAACTATTAAAGTTGAAGGATGGAAAGAGACTAATTTCCATTAAATAAAATTGGGAACTTCCTTTCTTTTGTAGCAAAATTACCTGTAGGCAAGAAGAACAGGCATCAGCTTATAATTTACTGAAAGCCCTCAGTGCTTTTGGGGGCTCCTGCACAGGGGTGTTTGTGGTGGGATGTGGTGTAGGTCAGCCATCAGCGGTCACTCCAAGAGCCTAAGGACCAGAAGACTGGCTGGAGGGGGTGGGGATGTTGGAGTTTTCAAGGACCCAAAAGGTTGTTGTAAGGTAGAAGTCACTAGTGTCTTCTTCACGTCAGCAATAGGGCAGGACAAACAGGGCGTAAGTCCCAGTAGTTTCCTGCAGCATTAGAGAAGTTTGCAGCTGGTTCTCATCTCTGAGGGATCAGGGCTACAATATCAGCCATCATACATATCAGTCTAAGAAGAAAGAACAAATGATGCATTTGTCCGGAGCACGTTATGGGATGCCTTTACAGTCTGCTCCTGATTGTCCAGGAGCTAACAAGGAGGGAATTAACTGATGGAAAAGAAAAAGAGTGAAGGCAAAACCCTGAGCAGCAAGAAGAGGTGGGCAAAGAGACAGTGCCTGTTTGCCAGGGAAAGTGTCACCCAGATGACCAGAGATGTGGGGCCAAAAAGTCCCTGTGCAGTCATTGGTGCCTGATGGTGCGGACAGGCCCCCATCCACTGTCATCCATCTGGCATTGCTGGTCAGGCTGGCTGTTTCAACATCCCTGGCATGGCTAGCCCAGCCCTGGTAGTGGCTGATGGAGGAATCACGGAGCCCTTAGCACATTCTTTTCTTGTGCCACCTCAACAACAGGTTGCAAACTAAGCACCCCAAAGAACCACCATTTGCTACATGCGCATTTCAAAACTCTCCTGCTAAGCTGAGATCTGGTAGGCAAAAATGCTGCTTTGAAATTAATGGGTTAATTTTATTGGGCTGTAACAAAGTGGACTGAATCTAAAGGACGGGTTTCTTTTGAACTCCTGAAAACCTATTAACACGGCTTGCAGTTTGACTACATCTCTGTTTTACCTTGCTCTAAAGCCAAGCGTGATGCCAAGTTGTTTCTGCAAACAGGAAAGGCAGAGGGACTGCAAGTTTCATGTAGAAAGCTTTTTAGCAGCTGAACAGTTAAAGATTATGCCCACTACGTCTTCCTGCCTTGCAAATTCCTCATTCATAATGTATGAGTGAGATCATTAAAAACAGCATATTGGCTGATACCATCACAGCTGCTACCTAACCATAACACTTTATAGCAAGGAATAACATTACTCTTCTCTTACGTATGTGTTCGGAAAGGGAAAGAAAGAGACTTGTAGCTGCAAGAAGAACAGCGCAAAATGTTTAACCTCACAGAAGAAAAAAAATTCATGTGTTGGGCAATTACAGATTTGCTGGTTATGTTCTCAAAATGAATAAAAAATATTAATCTCTTTTTGTCAACCCTTTTCACTCCTTGCATCTATCGCAATATGGCAGCATATTTTTTTTCCCCGCACAAAATCAATAACACATTAACTTCCCTAATAGAAAAAGATTAACTCCTACAATGAACAGAAAACTTCATCTCCATCCAGGGAATTTTAAATTCTCCAACCCTTGACTCTTTAGAAACATAACGATGATTATTTTAAGGCAATGATGTTATGGGATGTCTTAGGGCTTCCAGGCATAAGCTCTGTGGTTGGCGTTTTCATTTGTAGGCTGCTCTGGGTGCTGATCTGGTTAAATATATTAAATAAAAGTGCATTTAAGTTGACAAAGAGGACCTCTTTCAGCTGAAGAAAGGCACTTTCCATTTTTCATGGCTTATCTGAGTCTTTACAAGCTTTGGGCCTACATTTTTATTTTTTACATTTGAAGGAGAGGAATGAAAGGAATCTGCCATATAAAGCTGGCTTTTGATTTCCAAATATCTTACTTCATATCCTAACCTGAGAGAGATGCTTATTCTTTATAAATCATGAATCATCTCTAATAGCTTCCACTGCAGGTCCAAGAGTTTCTGGGGGGGGAAAAAAAAAAAAAGAAAAAAAAAAAAGGCCAAGTCCAAACCATCATGAAAAATTAATTAGCTGCCTTTGAAAGAGAGGGCATTCCCTCTGGGCATGTAGCAACAACTCTAACTGTTAGCAGCTAATCCCCAGACGGCTGGTCTGGCTCTAAACCACCTCGAGCCTGAGTTTGCACATATATGCCCTATTCTACGATGATGTTATCTCCCTTCCCTTGCGCCAGGCTTTGCACCACAGTCACCCTCCCAACACCAGTCAAGATGTCTCTGGCTTGCACTAGTGCACAAGCAGAGTGGGGTGCTGCAGAGTCATTATTCTTAAAGTTTGAGTCAAGTAGCTAAAGCTGGGATGAAAGACCTCCTTCTGTTGAAAATTCATAATTCGTTTTGAGCGTGGCACGTGAAACAGAGGGAGTGACACGGTCCTTCCCAAAAATCTTCAGTCAGGATTTTAATTGTGCCTCAGAGGAATAAATGCAGGGACGTTGCCTTCCTCCCTCCCCCCACTGTCTTCCTCTGATAACAGCTTGATTTTTACTAGCATCACTTATGGCTTCTTTTATAATTTCCAGCCTCTGACAGAAGTGCTCCACTACCCTTTCCTGTTCAATAATGAATGGACACATTTGAAGCTGCAAGTATTTGTACTTAGGAGCTTACCCGGGCAAAAGATACAAGAGACGTAACTTAACCAAATGACAGCCAGGGGACCAAGTAAATCACACACTCCTTCGCCATTCCTCTGCCCTGCCTCCTGCATACCGTACCTAAGAGAAAGAAGGTGACAAAGCCTTGTATTGGTTCTTCTGCTGTTTCTTCCCAGTCTCCAAACTCCTGCAGGAAAAGTCTTGGGGAAGTTACATCAGGCGTGCCCAGTTAATCTGGAGGCATCTGAGCTTGTCACCTTTCACAGCCAGAGGAGAACAACAGGCATTTTGAAGGTGCAATTTATTTAATTATAAGGCAAGTGCCCAGAGCAGGTCATCTGAATCTCTTTCCCTAGAAGTGCTTTTTTCTCTCCAGGGAGCTGTGGCCACACAACAGGTAAGTGAGACAGACGTCTCTAAAGGGGACTGGCAAGTGTGTCTGGGGACAGAAGACAGTGCTCACAAGCTTGGCCAGAGCCTCAACAGGAAACAATAAGGGTACCCAATCTTGAACCTCCTTGCCAAATTTTCTTGAGTTTTCTTTGGGCATGGAATCATTAGTCTTTGAATAACCCCTAAAGCTAGAGTTTAATTTAAGCACGTAACAAGGAGTAGTTATTAAAGGTAGTTGGAAGAAAGCATTTGTGGTTCCTCTGTGGGGTCATTGTGGCTCTGAAGCATGACCGTATGCAGTCTCCAGAGCAGGACAGGCTCTCCCCTTCTTAAAGCCAGAGGGGACGTTTTCCAAAAGCTCTCATAACTTCAGGTGCTCTTAAAATTCTCACTAATGCCTAAGTCACTAAAAGACCAAAAAAGTGAAAAATCAGGTACGAGAGTGGCTAGCTTTTACATGTTTGGTGTCCACAGCAGATCAGACCCAGAGCCCTGTGCAGAACTTGGGGATAGTGAGGCCTCTCAGAGAAAGGTTCAAAGCACCCAAGATGCTGAGCAAGGAACTACCTTAAACCAGGCAATAAGGCAAATCCTAAATCCCCTTCCCCTTGCTCAGGGCTACTGGAAGTTCACTTGTTCCCCAGAGACCCAGAAGGTCCCCCCAAGGCCTTCTTCCATTCAAAGCACAGAGCAGAGTCCCCTCTTTTCTTCTAGAACACAACCAGGAAAAATGCTTTTCCCTTGTGTTGCTGTCTAGACTTTTATATAATAGTCTTAATGAATGCACCTCCAAAGGAGGAGAACCAGGAGCAATTATGCTCTTTAGCTGAGGTGGTCCAAGCTCTTCTTTTCCACCTTGCAGGCAGGAACCCAAGCCATGGCGACAGACCTACCCTCCAAAAACCTGGAGGTGAGGGAGTGTTGGCTGGCAGCCAAACCACTCTTCTGTAAGTTGGGAATGTCAGTCTGTACCTGCTTGGGCAGAAGGAGGAATTAAGTGGAGATCCCTCACCTAGAGAGTGGACTAACCAGAAGCCTATGTCAGGAAGGGAGCAGCCAACATCTGGAATCTGGGATGTCCATGTGTGCTTAGCAAATGTCCACCAGCCATGGGGGGGGTCTAAGGAGAAAAAATGGTTTTGAATCCTCATGGACCTTCGGCGTATAAGACACAGCATGCTGATGGGCTCTATCAACATCTTCCCTGAAGGACATTTTTCATGACATTCAGCTAATGTAAAATATTAAAAAAGGGGCACCTTTGGGGTTGGTTGCCATCAGGGGTAGTGCAGGGGGACAGGGGTGTTCAGGTGCAAATCCAAAGATCCAATTCTTCCTATGCTTCACCCCTATCCCTATGCTTCATATCCATCCAGCCCCATGTCTGGCTTTCATTCCCAATCCTAGAGGCGGCTCTCACATCTTAAAAGAAAGTGGAAGAATTTAGCACTGTAGAATATGGATAAGTTGTCCTTACAAATGAACCTCATCAAAAACCACAGCCATTTTGGAGTGCATAAGAGAACGTACAACAAGCACATACCACGCAGCTTTAGGTTTGTAAAGTGAAAGCTTTGAGAAACAACTTTTGTTTGCTTCAATCAAAAATACAAATCAGTAATACCCACAGAAAAAGAGGGATGAAACATCCATTCTGCTCCTGGGCTGTCTCTTTGGAATTCCAAATTTTCCTTGGGAAGGAATTTTTTCCAGCCAAGTTTGAAATACCCCAAACTGGAAACAACTGATGCACTGTGGGTGTAGTTTCAGTAGTGCCAGTGGGTGCCACTGCAAAAAAACCATGGCTGATATCCATGCAAAAGTCCTCCCTTTTCTCTTCCCTCACTCAGGCAAGCATCAGGAGAGCTTGAAATGTAAAACACATTCCTATGTGACAATGAAAGAAAAATCACTTACAAGAAGACGAGGAAGAATTGAAGTTACTCACTCAAACAAGTCAGGCTGACAAATTGCTTCTGCTGTCTCCATTCATCCACATAATGGCTCCCCCATTCCCTGGCCAGTTATAGAAGAATAATTATCTCTTTCAGATCAGCTGCCTGGGCTTCATCATAAATCAATTCTTTCCTCCTCTCGCATCCCACTGCCTCCTTCCCCATTTTTATCAACACATCCTTCCCATAAGCCTTTCCAAGTCCAGCTTTTGATTGACTACGTGAATCTGATGACCGAAGACTCCTGTGAACTCGCCATTTTTGTCACTCAACCCAAAGTCCTTCTTTTCCTGCTGTAGCTGAGCAGCTCTATGTGCGCATTTGTGACTAGCTAGCAGAGCTCAGAGCAGAACAAGCTGTTCAGTCAAGATAGAGGACGACATGAGATGAGTAAAGCTGAGACGAGCCTGACTCCGCAAGGGGAACTTCGGGCCTTTTCAAAGCTCCGCACATATCTCACACTGCTAAAAAATCCACAGCCCTCCGAGCAAAGCATTTATGCTTGTGCGTAGTCTCATTAGAGATGCAGAGGTCATTGCAGAATGAAGTGCGTGAGAACAGCTATACCTGAAGAATCAGCATGCAAGTTCAAATTCAGTGCTGGTGCTGGTCGTTAAAAGGGTGATTGGATACCATCGAGTTTGGGATGGACTTGCCCCAAATGGGCTGAACTCTCTTAATTAGTAGGGGAGGAAATGAAGCCTGTTCCTCACTTCTGCAGGACAGTCACTGTCAGGGCCAGGAACGGTTCTCTGCTGGTCTCTTAGATATTGCTGACCCTTAACTGGGCTCCCCTTGGCACTAGTCAGTCCTACACCCGACACCACCCAGGTAGTCCTATGCTTCTGCCATCCCAAATTGTTCAGTGCTTGTAGAGAGATGCTTTGACCTCCTCCTTCTGGCTGCTTTAATCCACCCGGCCAACTGATACCTTCCCACTTCTGCTGCTCACTTCTCATTCCCATTAGCCTCAGACTTTCAACAGCCGAACCTTAGCTCTGCTGGAGTAAATGGCAAAAATCACAGGTTCCCCAAAAGCCCTGGTTTCATTGGAGCTGTCATCAGAACAAATAGCCAGAGGGCTGCTCGCACCAGTGATGGAGAGAGTGCCTTCATGCTGAAATGCCTTTTTGTGCACAGAACGTTGGCTTTGTATGATTCCATACTAAAAGCTCTTATCCATTTTTCTGTCTACTACTGTGTGAAGTTTTTTAGTATTATTACAGTATTTCGGATACTTTAAAGTTTAAAAAGATCTTTTTTAATGCATTAAATTAGGTGGTTAAAATTCCATAATTTGCTGATGAGAAACAAGGGGGAAAATACCCAGAGCACTCACTGGGAATTTCCCTTCTTTTTTCTCTTATTTCTCGTTCAGGTTTCCTGAAATACATATGGCAGACCAGAGATTATTTCTTTTTGTGCCTCCCTCCTTGACAAAGCTGGATGGAGCAAGAACTCTTAGGGGGCCCTGTTGAAAATAATGCTATACGTACTCAGCAGAAAATTTCAGATACCACTCTAACAGTTACTTAAAACCTGAAAGGCCAAATGGCCTCAACAGTGTCAGTTTTTTTCCTCCTTTTATTTACACATTGTGGTCCTCAGAAATTTAATAAAATAAGCTTGACACCCTACTTGGGCAAGACCTATGAAAAATAAACTGGAGCCTTCACTTCTCCAGGCTGAACAACCCCAACTCTCTCAGCCTGTCCTCAAAGGAGAGGCACTCCAGCACTCTGGTCATCTTTGTGGCGCTCCTCTGGACCCATTCCAACAGGTCCATGTCCTCCTGAAGTTGAGAACTCCAACAGAGAAGGGAAGAGAAGAGAAGAGAAGAGAAAAGAGAAGAGAAGAGAAGAGAAGAGAAGAGAAGAGAAGACAAGACAAGACAAGACAAGACAAGACAAGACAAGACAAGACAAGACAAGACAAGACACAGGCACATCAAAGCAGAGCTGATAGATGATGCCAAATTCATTTGCAGCACCTTGGTTTCCTTTTCTCTCTCTTATTTCAGGTGACTTCTTTCCATGGGATGTGGCAGGCGCAGAGCGGGCTGAACCAGCACCAGGCTGATATCAAGTTGAATTCACCCGTTTCCTTAGAGAGCCTGGGATGATTGCCTCCATGGAGAGGGGGATTCAAAAGGACTTTGGGATGAAGCAGAGAGGGAAGAGCTTCATGAGTCTGCAAGGCTCTCAACAGCCACGCAATAAGCTCCTCAACGTTATAAGCAGCTTCCTTCCTTCCCTAGTCTCTGCCTTGCTTAATTAGGTGCCTCTGCAAGAATAACAGGTAGATTAATTGTGTTTGGAGCTAAGGCATGACTAATTATATTATTCCTTTTTCTTCGCAGCTGGACTTTGCACCCAAGGTTGCACATGAGGGATAAATCACCAAGGGGATGGTCATGTTCCTTCCTTCCATCATCCCTCTCCCTTGCCACACGAAGAGAGTTGCTCCCTTAAGAGAGGCAAAGCTGTGCAGCCACAGCAGCAGCCAGGGTACTTCTCTCATCTCCCTGAGTCTTCTGAGAGAGTAGATTTCTCCAATTTTATTTCAGCTACCTGTGAGGAGAGGGAAGGTAGCTCTCTGGATCTCAGCTTGGGGACCATGAAGTTCTTCCTCATCTTTCTCCCAACCTCACACACTTCTCACTGGCACCTGCCAACTTCACAGACATCCCCATGTTTTGCCCTGTTAAAGGACACGCAAACTGCCAGCATGGCTGCCTGGCTTCAGGAATTTTCAGCTGAAGCATTCATATCCCAGGACTACCATGCCTAATGTTGGCTTTGCACGTTTATCATCTGGTTAAGGTTTGTCCAGCAGTCCTCCCTCAAGAAAAAAACCCATTATGGCTGTGGTCTCCTGCGTGCAGGGAGATTCACCCCTATGCACAGAGGTCTGGCTAAGCCCGATGCAGGCACAGGAGCTGCAAAATCAAGGCTTTTTTCTCTGCAAAGCAGACGCTGGGGTCTGTGTGCATGACGAACCCCAAACCGGTTGGGGTCTCACAGTAATGAACATGCCCAGACCTTCCCTTATGTGGGGACTCAGGATGACGTATGGCTTTTCAACTCAGGAAAGCTAGGTTTTATTGAACATACACTAAATGCTTGGCTTCTGAAACAGCGAAAGTACAAAGGCACTCAGTAAAGGAGAGCAGAAAAAAGAGGATTTATAGCCCCATCTCTCTCACTGCGTACCGCATCCTTCCTTCCTTCCAGACTTGCACTCAGCCAAGTCCCTCTGGCCCCTGGGAAGTGCTTTTCCTTGCATCCTTTAACCCTCTTGCTGCAGAAAACATGAGACTTGCTACCACTACCTTAGAGCCTTTAGTTGTTCAGGAATACAGCTCTGCTCCTGGCTGCTGTCTCCGTTTGGAGAGCTGAGATATGCAGCAGTCTTACAGGAGACACGCACAGCTTTGGGCATTTGTCGGGACACTGGCTTAACTTCTAGCAAAAAATGCCCATCTCCATCAACTATGGGCTTTAGGCCTCTAGACTGAGGTGCCAAAATTCAGTGTTGTGCCAAGAGCAGAGGAGAAATACTCAAAAGGGGGAGCAAACACCACAATTTCACATCTAGGATTGATTCCTTGCCCCTTCTGCACAAAGCCAGTGGGTGCGATGCCACAAAACTGTAACGATGGATAAAACAGTTTGTAGGGCAAATGAACTAGCCAGGACGGGCACAGACAACTACACAGGAAGGAATTTGATGGATGAGGGCATGCTAATTAAGGTATAGCCAAAAATTTGGCGTTTGGATTTTGTGTACCTTTTAAAAGCCTCTCAGAGTGTGGCCCTGAATGCAAAATTGGAGAGAAATTGCCACGCTCGTAGGCAGGGACAGGTCTCTGGTCCCAGGAGATGCCGTCTTCCTTCTCCCTGGCTGTCTCAGCTATGGCAGGTGATGGCTGTCAGACCTTTGCAAATCTTTCTCCCGTATGAATTCCTGCTACGGACAACCAAGATAGGTTGATTTGCAAGGGAGAGGTTTAACATCCATTGCATTTTTATTAAAAATTTTTCAGTTCTGAGTTTTAGCAGTAATATTGAGATCAAACCTGCAGTTTTTAAAATGTTTGAATGAGGAGAGGCTGATGAACATAAAGCTCCAGCGTGCAGGAATATCTGCAATTCCCTAAGGAGAAAGGGTCCAGCAAAAGAGCTGATGTACAGCTGATACACAGCATTGATCCAAATAACCACACATTCTAGGAGATAAAAGACTTGTCCAGTAAAAGATAAATAAATAAATCTGTCTCATTCAAAAACGTAACAAAAAATCCAACTAATTTTGTTTACCAGATTTTTAACCAAGTTCACCCCATAACCTATAAAACAAAGCTCATATTTAAAATCCTATTCTCTGCTCTACTGCAAGAGAACAATTGGGAAATAACTCTGTAACAGCATTGGATGTACCAGAATGAGACATATGCTCTTAATCACAGATAACAACAATATTTATGGGAGGGTGGGGTCTTGATATAAATTCCTCCTCGAAAAAAAAACAACAAACAAACCAAGACATTCTGCTTAGAGAATTAGTGAGACAGAAAGATAAATAGGATGTGAAAGAAAACCATCAGCAGTTTAGCTAAGGCTTTTGTACAAAGAATGAACCAGAGCCAAGCCAGGCACATTTGTGAAAACTGGGCTGTGTAGAATTAAATATATTGTGGATAAAATTGCAGAAATGTCTACCAGCTTAAGAGAAACTGGTGTGTGTAAAAGATGCTGGATCTTTACATGCTAAGAGACCAGATGAGGTGGCCTTCCTGCTCACAGCTGAACGTGGAAAGAAGAAACACTCTTATTCCCCTTTTACATGTGAGGAGATGATGGGTGAAGAGGTGATGGCTATTTCTATAACAGGAAATAAAATAGGTTGCAGCCCCTTCCCTGGGTCTGAGGAAACAGCACAGTTGAAGCCCATGCATTTAATTTCCTTTCTTTCCAAAACACAGTTCCAGGCAGCATTTGAAAATGGGATGTCTCCCCCAGTGTGCAGCCCCAAACTATAGCTGGGCAGGGGCTTTGAGAGGCTTCCTGGGGTAGGATGGACAATGCCAGGAAGCAAGTGAGGATGTGTCACATGAAGTGCCCCATCACTGTCATCTTGGTGCACACTGATACCCTTATCAATATTTGGAACCTTTTACAACAGACTCAGTCCCAAAACAACAGCCAGCAGAAGACTGTTGATATTCCTCAAAACATCATGCTGCCTTTACGCATAGCATTTTGCCTGGGGTAAGAGTATGGGATGTGGTGCCTGGCCTATACCCATGAGCAAGGGGAGGATGATGTTAAACTCAGCCCTGTTCCCTTGCTCCCGCACAGCTCGGGGAAGGATGCTTACATGCTTTATCATACCACTTTCATATTTTATTTAACTGAGAAGTCCATAAAGTCCCTTTAAATAGAAACAAATACTTGAATAATTTATCAAAGAGTAATTTTCTGTTTCATTTCCAAGCCTGCTGAAGTCGATATTGCCCGCTGCTGTGAGCTAGTGAAAGTGCACGTGCTGTAGGGTACCAGGAAGGACAGCAACGATCTAAACATGAGGAGGAACTTCTTTCCTTTGAGGGTGGCAGAGCCCTGGAAGAGGCTGCCCAGAGAGGTGGTGGAG
>JAOXNO010000041.1:14547610-14559455 GCA_028565335.1 Limnodromus scolopaceus | reverse complement strand
GCAACCTGCTCTGGGTGGACCTGCTTTGGCAGGGGGGTTGGACTAGATGATCTCCAGAGGTTCCTTCCAACCCCATAGCATACTGTGATTCTGTGAAACACAGGTGTGCCCACACCAAGCCCGCTCCTGGGCTGCATCCAGAGCCTGAGGTCTCCACTGACCTTGAGAACAAACCCTTCCCACTTGCAAGCCTGTGCAACCTGCAGGCCCACACAGGCTTGCAAGGGATTCTTGAGTGCCCTGGCTACACCCCAACGTGGCAGGGAGGAACCATGATTCTTAAAGCATTTGCTATCCAGCACCTTCCCTACCCCATCCCAACTGCTGCTGCAGAAATGGAGGTGCTGCAGGGGGTTGGTGATGGGTTCCTCATTCCTGGTCTGCCAGTCCCATGTCTCAGGATCTGCTGTTTTCAGGGGCATTCAAAACTTGGACCACCTTAAAACCGCCATGCACAGGTGTGCAGTCTGGGTAGCAGAAGCAGATCATAAGGAAGGCTTATTTACCTATATAACATCCACATTGTAGGAACCAATTAATTAGTGCTTTCAAATTGCTGTGATAACACAAAGTGATAATACAATTAACCACGGAAGTCAAATTTGCCAATTCTGGGCCCTCAGCACCATCCCTGTTCCTTGAACAAATAAAGCTTCAGAGTCATGTTAATTCTGCACAGCTCGTTGGGATTATATAGTACTCATTGTGTGCTGCGTGACAAAAAACCCAACTATTAAGGACAAAGTTTTATCGTTGTGTCATGGTTTGTGCTGAAACCTGATGCTGCTATCAAAGAGTAGTTTTGCTAGATATTTTCCGCAATCAGGTAAAAAATGTAAATATTCTTTCAGCGTTGACTCCAGTTCCAAAATCTGCCTGTGCTGATTGAACCTGCAGTCTTCATTTTAGTTGTAAAATAAAGCCATTCTTAAGAGACATAGTAGATATTTTACTTCAGGATAGAATGTACGATTTTTACCATCTCATAATTTATCTTGCTAAAGGCCAAAAATATGCAGATTTGGTAAAGTCTTGAAGAACCGTGCATAATCCAGAATGCTCCAAGGAATATGTGCAGAAGATTACTTCTGTCCCATTTGTGATCTTGGATAGACAGATTTTTGCATTTCTTCTGAGTGAAAAGTCAATGAAAGGGCATATTTTCTTGCTAATTAGACTCCTGGAGATTGCCTCAACTCTTCAAGAACTACCAAGCTATTTTTTTTTTTTATATCTTTCTTCTTCAATCATAGAGAAATCCTTTGTGCCTTTTTTTTTTTTACTTCAGTGAAGTGATTATTGAAACATCTAACGATTTACTTCTTTGCTTGTTGAAACATCTCTTATAAGATTACGATAAACAAGCTTGTAAATTAAATAGATGATCAGACAGCATTCTAGAAGAAAGTGATTGGTAAAGTGTTTTCCCAAATGGCTCAATGATTGTGAGAAGAAAAATATTGGTCTATGATATGGCTTGAAAAGTCTTTGTGTTTACCCAGTGTCCTGCACCAAAAAAACTGCGTACTTTTTTAAAAACGTTCTTGTTAAGATATTGGGGATGAATGAAAGGATGGGGAGAGGTAAACCTGGACCCTCATGATAAAACTGTACAACTTGTTATTACAGCCATGCAGAAAGGGGATCGGGGCACCATCGGGGTGAGCTGTGCTTGTGGCATTGCAATGCCTGCTCTGAGAGCACATGCAGCAGAGATGGACAAACAGACGTCATCTTTCAAAAGGTGCTTAGGCCTTGTAATACCTCATGTTGAGAAAGATACTTTGGAAGTAGCTAAGTTCCTTTATTAGGATCTTAAATGCCTTTCAAACCCTCGTCCTCAAGGGGCCTGCATCCTCCAGGCTAGTAGGGGAGTCTTGGCTCTATCACTTTTGATGTCCCTGCTTATGGTTTTCATAGATGAGCTCTTGCAAACGAAGTTGCAGCAATATGAGATATTACCAGCTTCTGCCAGTTGCTTCTCCTGGCTGCTGTGCTGGTCCCAAAGCTGGGGTGGTAGGTTGGGATATGCATCCACATCTCAGTTACTTCTGGCACTTCATCGGCAGAGCAATCTCCATCATCCCTGCCGGAGACACAGACCACTGGCAGAGGTGGGGGACAGATGCTGAGAGTGAGGATCTGCCTCTGCTAAAACCATCAGGGCTTATCTGTAAGACCACCATGTCATTTTGGCATTGCAGGGCTCAGCACAGTGCTGCTGAAACAGCATTGCAGCTTTGTGCTGTAAGGAACATGCCTGAGCTCATGCGGCAGGTCAGTGGCAGCCCCGCGGAGGAAAGGCAAGCCTCCTGCCCCAAGTTCAGCACGCCATCTGCTGCACCCACAGTCTCGCTTTAGCTTCGCTTGTTTTGTACTCAAAAATACGGTTATTTGTATTCGGTGAAATAAATTGCATTATACGTGTCTCTGACAATACTTGTAAAACATCACAACTCCTATTCATAAGCACATGATTGCCCTTTTATTCTCCCATTTGTATTTCTTTCTTCCTGCATTTGTCCTTCAGGCTTTAAAACGAATGGCAAAACCCCATTTCATTAAGATAGTAGCAAAAGTAACTAATGGCATATTCTGGCCAAACAAAGGCTGTGGAAAACATCCAGAACATTCAGAATATTAACACTGTCAAAATAGAAGTATAAGAAAGTAGGACAGAAGCCAGATGTGTTAAGCTTCTCACTTGTCCCTGACTTTAAAATAGTTGAAGGTGGAAATTATACACAGATCGGAGGGAACCATAGCACGGCAGTCCGCAGTGCATACTCTGCTGTGAGCTAAATCTGCTGGGAGACCACCCCTGCCACCACAAGTCTTTCCCAGAAAACATCAGCATCCTTCTTCATGACACCTGAGCTGCATCATTCTGGTTTCCTGTTCCTGTGGGGCTTGAGCTGAAGTGCAGCAGCCCGCCGGGGCCACTCTGGGTCACTTAGTTTTATTAGTCTGGGTTCACTGTGCAAAAACATATAGCTCTACCCCTCTGTCCTGGTTCCGGTGGGGATAAGGTTAATTTTTCCCAGGCTCTGGCAGGGACACAGGTATTCCATCCCATGTGAGCTATGCCGGTAGCTGGCCAGGGGAGGCTGGTGTCTGGCTGGTGAGTGGTGGTGCCGTAATCGTGCTTGTACGCTCCTCTCTCAGTGTTATTGTTGTTGTTTTCTTCTTCCCTTTGCTGTTCTGTTAAGCTGCCTTTGTCTCAACCCAGGAGTTTTGCCTTTTTCTTCCAATCCTCCGGCATGAGGTGGTTCAGAGGGTGGCAGCGTGGATCTTTGTTGCCATCCGAGGCCAAACCACAACGCCCTCCTTTCTTTCCTCCAATGTTTTTATACCAAAGACTCCCATCAGTGATAACCTCTGGCTTTTTATACGCTCTGCCGTGCACAGAGCGACTCAGTCTCCAGCCACCTGGTGGTGTTGGCCAGATAAATAAAACCCATGGCAGTCCTGGAGTAACTCTCCTCTTCACTGCGACCTCCTCTTCTGGATCCAGGTGCCTTCAAACCTCCAACTCTGTCCCAGAATGTACGACATTGAGCATGACATGCCCTTCTTCTTCAGCATCTTAACATGCTCAGTTGCCTCCCATCTGCCAAAGGCCAAAAGGACACCTAAACTGGCACTTAGGGGCTTGTCAGGCTCCAGACAGGAGTCTGAAGGGCTGCTACTCCTGTTTGCATGTATTGATATTCATTTCTTTCGTCAAGGGAGGCAGGTGAAAGGTTGTGGTTATCACTAAGGCGTAGCTACTCATCTGGAGCTGACACAGCCCACAGAGCGTGGCACGGCACTCCCTGGATGTCAGATGGGGCAACAGGCTGTTCTGGGTCCCGTTGCCTGTTTCCCTTCCAGACTTGGTGTCAATCATTTTTCGGACGCTGCATTCAGGCTGGCTGAGAGGGCAAACCAAGATGAGCAAAAGCAGACACTATGTAATTTGGCCCACGGCCAGTCTTTTCTCTCAAAGGCTGTTTGGTCCCAGCGAAGAATAACTAGTACTTAAAATACCTTATTTTACCAGAAAGTACTATTGCCTTGAAGACTGTCACCAGAGCCCTTTACTGACACTGGGCTCAGGCTGTCACTGTGCGTAGTAAGGAATGAACAAAATTATAGATCGTGGTAAGAGTATGTATTGATGGGAATGTTTTTTATTTTGGTCAATATTTCAATGAGGTTCCTACCCACTGGCAGGAATGCAGACCAGAGAGGGGTTGGGCTGATGCAGGAGAAGAAAGGAACATTGCCAAGCACTGAGTGATGCTTTACTGGGCTGTAATACTAGAAGCTTTTGCTGGCAACAATCAAACATTAGATATCTCTCTCAGGTTTTTATTTCACGAGTACCTATGGGAACGAGCTGGGCTGGCTGCCTAGAGAAAAGACAAAGCCAGCTAGTCAGGAAGTTTATGGTGATTTAAGATAGATGCTGATCAGTGATTCACATTTGTGTGAATAATAAAATAAATACGGAGAATAGGAAGAGTTACGAGTGTATTTCTCTACTGCTTCTCAAGAAAAAAGAGGGCTGCTGCGCATGAGTTAAGTTCAAGAATTTTCCCACCATGGCAGACCCACTTTATTGCAAAGAAAAGAGCAATACCCTGGAGAGGTGAAGATGTACAGTGCTGTCAATGTCAGAAATTCTGCACTGAGGACGTTCATGTTAGTGAATTGATTGGGAGGGAAAAACCCTAGCTTTTTCTCTGAAACGTAAACAAGAAATGCTCTCTCAGGGGCAAATGATGCGGTGCAAAAATTCAGAAGGCGGCCCCATGGGAGTGCTCCAGCAGCAGCAGAGCTGCAAGGGCTTAACACGTAAAATCCAGCCCTGGAGGGACAGGGCTGCAACAATTTGCTCGCTAGATACAACCTACAGCATTGCTGCTGGTCTAGGCCAAGAGACGAGCAGCCTCTCATTATCTCTTTTTTTTTTCTGCCGGAATTCAGTCAATTATGGGCAAATTCTGAGAAAAAGTTACTTGCTGGGCTTTATTGTGAATCTTTTGAAATGTGCTGTCTACATTCAGTGAATGAAAGCACCATGATTTGACACCTGAAGTTTTATTTCCTACCTTTAAAGCAGAATGGGTCATTTTTCAGCAGACTCTTATCTTCTTCAAAAGACTATTGTAGTTGCAGAATTAAATGCCCTGCCTCAGGAAACAGTGTTAGAGATTCTGAACTTCTTAAGTGTCTTCATAAAATTCAGAGGTTAGGAAGAGAGAGACCTGTTGGTTTTCAGCCTGGCCTGAGGAAAAATTTTGTTTCTTTAACAGAATCAGAAGAGAAGGAGTCAGGAAGACTGCTAGTGGAAAAGACCTCCTTTCTTGCAGGCTGGTTGAATTTCTGTTGGAGCCAGGAGCCATTTGACGTGGAGTGAGTAGAACCACAACACAGGGAAGGAGGTTTCATCAAAGAGAACTTTGGGGCCTAACCTGGAGCTCCTTTCTCTTCGGGGCAAGAGGCACCCGTGCTATTGAGGCTGGGCCATGTCAGGTCCAGCTGATCTAAAGAGCACCATGACCTTTTTTGAAGTCATATTGTCATTTATTCCCAACATCTTCTATAGCACTATGTGACACCCTGTACATCTTCAGATTGCTCAATTAGCCAATCTTACTTTCTTTCCAAATATCCTTCCATCTACAATTGCACTTCTTGATATCTTCTTTCTTTTTCCGTGATGCATTTGGGCGCATCTTTTCCTGCCTTGATTTCTCTACCTGCCTTCTCTTTTTCTCTGCCTGCACCGCCAACTTCTGATGTCTTTTCACACTTTTTCCTTGCTTTGAGATTTCTCACCAGAATCACTGATCATGAGAAGAGGATTTTTCCAAGCCTGGGATTTTGATCAGGGCAGACTCTTAAGGTTTTGGAGACATAAATCATAATGGAAAATAACTGCAGTATCCTAGTTCTGTTCACACAGCTCTTAAAATAGAAAGAAAGGACTCTTTGTAGGCTGAAGTTCAGATACTTGTCTGATGCCATGTTAGAAAGACATCTGACTTATGAGCCCGGTCAGATTTAGCTGCAGCGTTTAGAGATGCCACCATGCTGAACTGTCGGCCCTTCCCCTTGACCGGTAGTTAAAGTCCTTGTACCAGAAATAGAATGCAATGGATGTCCTCATCTTAACCTCTTCATCCTCACCACTGTCGACAGTGTTAGCTTAGGACACTGGTGATGACAGGTTTGCCCTATAAAACTGCTCTGAGATTTGAGGCAAAGACCTGCATTTTTTTTCTGCTGCAAGGCCACTAACTCAAGTACAGGAGTACAGGGGGCACTTGGGAATCTATCAGTTTGACTCCCACCTGCACAGAGTTGCCCACACACTGAAAAAGTGTGGCTTACCAGGACCTTTCTGGGCTTTTTTTTTTTTGCATTTCTTCAGTGAGCAGACCTGAATACAGCAGTTCCCTGTGAAATACAGGCGCAGGTTTCCACAGCCACATGCAGTTACCTGTGCAGAGGGCAGAGGGCAGAATGGAAATGCATTTTAAATATGAATTGGACTTCAAGATGATGACTGAATTTTTCATTGCAGCCCGGCATATCCAGCATTGCAGGTACAAGAAAGAAAATGCAAGCCGTTGTTGGCAGCATCTGCAGATAGATAGGGCAGTTGGCTGATGAAGTTGCTGAGTCACTTTCCATTATATTCGAAAAGTCATGGCAGCCTGGTGAAGTTCCCACTGACTGGAAAACAGGAAACATAACCCCAATTTTCAAAAAGGGAAGAAAGGAAGACGCGGGGAACTACAGGCCAGGCAGTCTCACCTCTGTGCCCAGCAAGATCACGGACCAGATCCTCCTGGAATCTCTGCGAAGGCACATGGGAGGTAAGGAGGTGATTGGTGACAGCCAACAAAGCTTCACCAAGGACAAGTCATGCCTGAAAAATTTGGTGACCTTCTATGACAGGGTTACAGCATCAGTGGATAAGGGAAGAGCAACAGACATCATCAACCTGGACTTATGCAAAGAGTAAGGAACTGGGTAGATGGCCACACTCAAAGAGTAACGGTCAACCACTCAATGTCCAAGTGGAAACCAGTGATGAGTAGTGTTCCTCAGGGGCTGATACCAGGATCAGTGCTGTTGAACATCTTGATTGGTGACATGGACCGTGGGATTGAGTGCACCCTCAGCAAGTTTGTCGGTGACACCAAGCTGTGTGGTGTGGTTGACAAGCTGGAGGGAAGAGGTGCCACCCGGATGTACCTGGACAGGCTTGAGAGGTGGGCCTGTGCAAATCTCATGAAGTTCCATCAGCCCAAATGCAAGGTCCTGCACGTGGGTCATGGAAATCCCAGGCTCAAATACAGGCTGGGTGGAGAATGGATTGAGAGCAGTCCTGATGAGAAGGACTTGGAGGTGTTGGTGGATGAGAAGCTCAACATGAGCTGGCAATGTGCACTTATAGCCCAGAAAGCCAACCGCATCTGGGGCTGCATCAAAAGAAGCGTGGCCAGCAGGTTGAGGGATGTGATTCTGCCCCTCTACTCTGTTCTCCTGAGACCCCACCTGGAGTGCTGCATCCAGCTTTGGAGTCCTCAGCACATGAAAGAGATGGACCTGTTGGAGCAAGCCCAGAGGAGGGCCACGAAGACAATCAGAGGGCTGGAGCTGGCGTAATTGTTGGCCATGGGCAGCTCCTGATATAGCTGAAGGCTTTATCCAAAACTTGCTGACCCTGGGGGAAGGATCTCTGTTGATTACATTCCTGTCCCTCAACATGGACACAGCCTCTTGTCTAGCTTCAGAACTGATCATTTTTAACTAGGGGCAGGAGCTAATATTAGTGAACTTTTGTAGTGTGGGATGTGCCTGAAATGGGCAGCCTGGGAGGCATGCTCGGAAAACGGGGTTATTCAACTTACAATCCATATAGATTTTCAGCTGCTTTTCTCAGCATTAGCCAAGGTTCGTGCATCATTGACTTCTAAAGTGCTTTGGAAAACATAACAGTAACATAAAAGAAGTGGTTCGTCCGTCAGGTTTTCTCACAGTGGCAGAGCCACCGGTTTTAGATCAATAGAGCTGTTAGGTGCTGTAGCTGTGTTACAAGAGCGCAGAAGTTCCAAATCTCCGCTAATGTGTTTACGTGGCTGCTACAGACAGGGCACAGCCATCTGTGGCGCTGGTGCAAATGCTTTCCCATTCTTTGCATAAATTAGGAGAAACGTATTATTTCATGAAATGCTGTTTATGCAAGTTTTTGGCAGAGGATCAAAGTTCAAAAAAAAAAAGTATTCATTTTTTAGTGCATGTGAAATGAAAAGTAAGGATTGGGACAAAAATTCAACCCTGGAGCTATTTTTCAGGTTACAGGTGGGAAAATACATCATAATTTTACCTGTAATGAAGACAATCCCTGGAGTTAATTATAATGGCACTTCCCCATGACTGGAGTGAAGCTGTATGTGTCAGTACTTCTGCTCCTTTCAGGGCTCTGCAAATTGTGCCATTTTAGGTGCTGAGGCACACACAAACGCAAGATTTAAGGGGAAAATAATTCTTAAAATTGTAATTTTGGAATAAAATGAAAGCCAAAATGTTGACCACACCAGTGCTGTTTTCTCCTTGCTTGCATTCAAAAACATCTGCACTGGAAAACACATAGGCTAGCAAATTAAGGGGAAAAAATGCTAATAGCACATGACAGAACTTGTTTTATTTATTTGTTAGTGGATGTCTCATGTATGTGATAAGACAGGAGTAACACTGCATCTTTGGCCTTTGTCCAGCAAAACACTGAATGATGTGCTTCACTTCAAGCATCTTAAGAATTCTTCACTTTAAGTGAATGAAACTATTCATGTGCTCGACACAGATTGAGAAAAGGGAGAGTGTGGAAGCTGGTGTTACAGGGTTGGGGAAATCTAATGAGAAACTGCAGCTGGAAGAGAGTCCCCAGTATGCATATATATGCGTAAGTTTCAACCCCATACATAACTGGTATTTTCTTTGAACTGATTGGACCATGTTCTCTTTAAAATGTCCTCCATTTCTGGAATTAAACACTTCAACACATAAAATAGGTGCAGCAGAACTGCACACTTTAAGGTTTGCTCCTCCCCATTTGCTTAAGCAAGAAAAAGTAAGAAGATAAACATGGTAAATTTCTGCCTACGGATTTTGGAAATTTCATTCATTCATTCATTCATTTATTTATTTATTCATAGCGGTTTGAAGTCATCAGTTAGGAGATACAAATAACTACAAATAATTCTTTATGGCCTGCATGATATGCATATTTCCTAACCAGCTGACTACTCTGTGCACTGCAGTAATCAGGGCGATGGAAGTTTAACAGGTTGGAGCCAGCTCTGTTAGTTGCTGTCAGACCAAGCCTCCATTGCTTTCCTGGAAAAGTGTACCTGGAAATATACCGTTCAGAGGGAACACACACCTAATTTCAGCCATCCCTCAGGTAGGGCTTTCCTGTTTAAGGTCCACACTGGATTAAGATACACTTTAGCACAAGTCCTCGTTCTCACATATGTGCTCCATCCACATGCCTCTCATTTGTCTTGGAACAGCTCGTGCTCTTTGCCTGGTGACTGAAGACACGTAGAGAAGGGAGGAAGAAGAGGTGCAGCTACCCTACAGAGCCCTCAGATCCTAAAATCTCCAACATACCTTGCAATCATCCATTCACTGTGCCCTACCACTGACTCCAAAGTTAAACCCCGTTGCCCAGCCTTGTCATCATCCTTGGGGATCTTGAGTCACTGAGCTAGAAGGAAGCTTTCAGGCCAGTGAAGACGTATGCTTCCATTGTTGTCAATGCAAAACATTCTTCTACTCTTGAATGCAAACAAACTATATTGCCTCACATAGCAGAGCTGCTGGCAAAGACTTAGCCGAAAAAGACTGCTGTCACCTTACAGCGCTCTGTTAGAAAAGAGCACAAACACAAAGGTTGGACTTTTCTATCAGGACCAGCGCTCAAAATGGCCAGCAAGGAAAGCTACAGAATCCACTGTGGCTTCCTGGGATTATTTGAGGTCCCTCAAAGACTAGTTTGGTCAAATATCCACAGAAGACTTTTGGGGGATATTGTCTGTGGCAGACTGCTTCAAAAGGCAGCAAACAAATATGGGAAATGTTCTGGCTGGGACTTGCAAAGAAACTAAACGGCATGTGCCCCTGTGGCCCAGTAAGTGTCTATGAAGGTGGACAAAAAACAAGGTCAGCAGTCTTCTGTGCCCTACAGTTTTGGGTCTCGAGTCCACACTACAGGCTGGGTGTCCACACTCCCGCTCAAGCATGTTCACTACCAGAGACTGCCAGAAATGTGTGTGGAGAGGGAGCAACCCACACGAGACAGGACAAACCCAGTAGATGCAAAGGGGCCAAAGAACAGGTTCCAAAAAGAACTCTAAAGAACTACAAGAACAAAGAATCAGCTCCAAAGAACTGGAGCTGATTCTTTGTTCTTGTAGTTCCCAAAGAACTGGAGCTGATTGCTCCAGTAGGGCCTCAACCAGCTGCTGGCATGTTGGTTTGCAGGGAAGCTGAGGCCAGTGCAAGACCACCCTTCCCCATAGGTGCTTTATGGTGGTGACCATATGAATGCTTATTCTACAGCAGCATATTATTCTTAGCTATCAGTTACGTATGTTAGATAGTAAATACTTGCTTTGTGCTCTTCAGCTGTGTGCATTCTTCATACAGAGTCTCTGTGATCATAGTAAAGGTTGCCTAAAGTGACCCAGAGGGGGACAGAAAAACCTGCATTTAAGAACCACCAGACAGCAGCCAACAGGCTTTCTTGGTCCAGTCATTGTGACTGATGTGTTTATGTGCAGACATTTGGACTTGGAAATACCTGTCATGTTTTCCAGCTTCCTTTCCAGTCATCCTTTCAATCTGTTGTCACCTGCTAGATTTCCTCCCCAGCTTTGCTGGACACAGTCCACAGTACAAGAAGGAAAACACAGGTGGCACTGAGCCATGCCAACCCCCACCTCCTGTGGGGGTCACAAAAAGCAGGGGAAATGTTACCGTAACTGGCTTATCCCAGATCATCTGTTGGAGGCTGGACAGCTGGTCCAGCTTCTACCCATTTGTGCTGCTAATATGGCACAGAGAACAAACAAAGCTGCCCAAATGAAGTTGTCAAGGGCTCCCCATGACACAGGAGCTTTCTGAGGTGACAACAAGCTGGCACAGCCACCTTTCTGCCAGCCTATAAAATTCAGTATAGTGAGCAAGCCAGGGAGAGGATAAGGCAGGCTGTGTAGCACACTGGCACATCCTTGGAAGAGGCAGCAGTTGAAGGCAGGAAAATGAACACGCTTCCCCATTAGAGGCACTTGACTTGCTGGCTTGTGGCCCTGTCGAGTCCTTTGTGGGCACAGCAGAGCACAGACATTCAGGGTAGCACCCAGCCCAGCTCTAAATCACCTTCTGACAGGACAGTGCTGTTCCCCAGACTAAGAGGTGATGAAAGCAGGATGGTATGAATCCCCCTGTTAACACTCTCCCTTAATCCATTCTAGGTTTTGCAGAGCTCCCTGGTCTGGGACTGAGAGCAGGAAGGAGCTTTTCACGATGCCTGTTTGCCCTGCACTCTGCTGAGCTGAGAGGGATCCCAAAGCGACACTGGAAACCAAACCCAAACCTTTTTTACTCAGATAACCCTACCCCTGTAATACAAACATCTCCCCAGCTCAAGTGCAGCAAAGCCTTCTTTTCTTCCTTATTTCCAGGATCTGTTTTACCCACTCTTACCCTCTCCTCTCCTCTCCTCTCCTCTCCTCTCCTCTCCTCTCCTCTCCTCTCCTCTCCTCTCCTCTCCTCTCCTCTC
>JAOXNO010000041.1:14511157-14521581 GCA_028565335.1 Limnodromus scolopaceus | reverse complement strand
GGCTCTGCCACCCTCACAGGAAAGAAGTTCCTCCTCATGTTTAGGTGGAACTTCTTAGATTCAAGTTTGTGCCCATTTCTTCTTGTCCTGTCCCTGGGCACATATCTGAGTGTACTCTCCTCTATTCCATGCACTACTGGAGTTCATCCATTTCCACCACGTAGCCAGGAACAGCACGGGGGCAATCTCACTCCACATTTCATCCTGGGGAATCCCGGTCCAGGGCTTTCCTGTGAATGCCCCTTCTGGGATTTCAAAGAAATGAATAATGAAAGGCACTAAAGTGGAGAGTGGATTTGCTGAGTGTCAGTCCTGGAGACGGTCAGAGGTGGTAGTGATTAAAGTTGCATTAGTGATCTGAAATAAATATTAAGGGCATTATTAATGGCATCTGTTGACGACACAAAGGTAGGAGGCATCATCCATAGAGAAAAGAATTGGCGATGCCAAGAACTGAGTGAGCTTGAGGACTAGAGTATTAATAAAAAATATGATGAAATTCAGTAGTACAATCTTCAGTGCCTTGCAGGAAGGAACTGATGACAAAACCTTTTTCTATAAGCTGGGAACTCATCTGCTAAGAATTGAGTAGAGCAGAGAAAGACCTGTGCATATGAGGCGATTATGGGATGATTATATGCTGCCAACGTGATGTAGCTGTGTAAAAAGAAAATGTGGTCTTAAGCAGTGTCAGGAGAAATCCTAACTGTTGTACAAAGTGACAGCTGAAATGTCATCCCTGTGGTACACAGCAGTCCCTGCTGAAGGCAGAAGAACTGCACTGAGAAAGACGCAGCAATGAAGGGGGAGGCAAAGCTGTCTTCTAAGGGGAGGCTCCGAGCATCTGACTCCATCTGTACATAACACGGGCACCCAATGCCAAATACGGAGAGGAGCTATGTCCGTGCCCGACGTAGTTTCAAGAGAGAATGGGGGCAAAACGGCCATTAATAAAGTGAAACTGGAAGTTAGGTGGTCAGAGCTCCGGGAATGAGCTGATCCCGCAGATGGAGAGGAAAGGCGATGCTGGAGTGCCATCGTCTGCCCATTTACAGCATTTCAAGGATCTCAGGAGGGGTTTCAGTGCTGCAAGGATCGAGCAGGACTCCTTTTGTAATTGGCTAAAAAATAAAATGCGTGTGTGTGTGCTATGTTTTGTGCCAAACCGGTGCAAGAAATCCCGAATCTCCCCTGACGGCACAGCTGGACGTGCAGATCTCCCGGGCAGACACACCGAGAGATGAAAAAGGAGCAGAGGGACAACGCGTGCAGCCTCCTCTGCTGGCTGGAAGAGTCCGTATCACAGTCCAAACGCAGCAGAGAAATAATAGCAAAATATCTACAAGTTCCCCGCGAAGAAATCTAGGGGAAAAAAAAGGGGGTGAATAAGCCAAAATCACTTCTGAACCAACTTAAAAAGCTTGCAGTGTCCAAGTTGGTTGTTTCACACCACCTGATTGTGGTACCTTTTGTGATGATGGTGGGGATAGGGCAGACTGGATGTCTTTCTGCCGGTCATCCCTTTCATAGCTATCTTACATGGGGCTCCGTGACATGTTAAAGAAAAACTGCAAGCATTTTCACTTGAAGTACCTGCTTTGGCTCATTAGGCCTCAACTGTATTGATTTTCTGTCTCGTTTTCGCCGTTAATTGTTCCAAATGGAGAGGGGCTGCCAAGGCTCTAGTGCTGATACGCAGCCTCCTAATTGCACACCTCAGAAGGGAATGGAAGGTCCATTTTTAAGCTGCTAAGTGTAACTGTGACACAACCCAAAACCAGACGTCTCTGTTTCCCATTTGCAAACATTTTGCAATGCGGGTTGGTGCCAGGGCTTGCCAGCATCTGCAGCAACGCTGCCAGACAGCTTATTAACAGGCCAATTGTCTACGCAGCGGTTACACCAGAGCCTAGACGGCTCTGCAATCGCAGCATCCATTTTCAACATCCTTTGCATATATTTATAATATTTCCTACTTATAAATTACACTGTTATTCCTCTGTTAAATGCTGCCTCCACCATTTGGTGGAGAAAAGCATTGAGAATAAAGAGAACTGTCAACAGACCAAACCCCCTGAGACCCTGAGGTCTTGTCACACTGCATGCAGCACTTGACAGCCTTGGCAAGGATGAAGTGGAGGAGCGGGAGAACTTGCAGCTGGTATAGTGCTACGTTTTGGATTTGGGGTGAAAATAGTGTTGGTAAAGCACTGATGGTTTGGGTGGTTGCTAAGCGATCAAGGCCTTTTCTTCTCCTCATATCCACCTTGCCAGCCAGCAGGCTCTGGGGGGCACAAGAAGTTGGGAGGGGAAAGAGCCAGGGGAAACAGCTGACCCCAAATGACCACAGGGATATTCCATACCATATGACATCATGCTCAGTGTATAAAGCTGGGGGAATAAGAAGGAAGGGTGGTACGTTTGGAGTTATGGTGTTTGCCTTCCCAAGTAACTCTCATGTGTGATGGAGCCCTGCTTTCCTGGAGATGGCTGAACACCTGCCTGAAGCAGTGAATGAATATTTTTTTTTGCTTTGCTTGTGTGCATGGCTTTTGCTTTATTCATTAAGCTGTCCCAGCATACACAGAGATGAGAGGGAATGAGGTTAGCCAATTCTTAAATGTTCTGTTACTCTCCTTTTACACCAAAACATCCTCTTCACCCTACTAGGCATTCCTGTAGATCCCTTCTCATCCACAACAGCCCCATGCTCTCTTTCAACTCTTACCTTCTTTGCCTGTTATTCTTCTTTCTGTTCCCTCAACTTCTCATTCAAGACAGTTCAGGTCATGATAGACATGAACAAAATATGTGAACCTTGAATTCTGCTTTGACCATCCAAATGGATCAGAGAGCAGGTAGCCAAAAATGTTCCATGGGTACTTGTCTCAGTCTTAGTTTGTCTGCCTCAGCTACAATGAGCAGTCATTACTATATTCCTGGCTGACCTGAACAGTATCTCCACTGATGAGAGGCTACACAGGATCACATCCTGCTTTGCTGTCACCTCAGTCTAGCCGAAGCTTCCCCAACACTTAGAAAATGGTCTGCACTTGAGGAAAACTGCTGAGCAAAACTGTTTCTTGGTGGTCACAACCAACAGCCCATAATATTGCAGAGTATGTAGAGTTCACCCAACAGCAGCATGGGTATAATGAGATGCATTTTACTATTTCTCCTGTGACTACTGAAGGGACCACGCACACAGTTATTTTCCAAGTTAAATTTCTCTAGTTCAGTCCTGATGACTTCATCGAACTAAATCTCCCCGGCGTTTTACAGGTCTTTTTCCTTGCTTCCTGGCTCTTACAGGACATCTGCCTCTAGACTAACTAAAATAACCATACCAGAAAAAAACATAAATACAGTCTTACCATGCCTACCCTAAGCTCTGTCTTGCCTGGTGTCCTCCTCCGATGGTAGTCAATAGCAAATGCTTAGGGAAGGGCAAAAAACAGAGCAAGTGATCCTTCCTTAGAGACTGTCCTATTCATCTCTTGTCTATGGTGGCTCAAGTATTTCCTGCACCAGAGATGGTTTCTTTGGGGTAGGACTCAGCTACCAAGGAGGTAGCCGTATCGAGTCCTGTTTCTTACATTAATTACTCTGTACTTTGAGTAGAACAAGCATTTCACCTCCATTTCAGTTTTTCTTTAACTGTGTTCCAAAGAGTGTGTTAATTTCAATAAGTTAACATTTTCCCAAGTTTCTCCTCTTTACTTGACCTTGATTATATTTTCAGGTATACGTCATTTTTGGAGAATCACAGAATCACATGGGGTTGGAAGGGACCTCTGGAGATCATCTAGTCCTACCCCCCTGCCAAAGCAGGGCCACCCAGAGCAGGTTGCACAGGAACATGTCCAGGTGGGTTTTGAATGTCTCCAGAGATGGAGACTCCACCACCTCCCTGGGCAGCCTCTTCCAGGGCTCTGCCACCCTCAAAGGAAAGAAATTCCTCCTCATGTTTAGGTGGAACTTCTTATGTTCAAGTTTGTGTCCGTTTCCTCTCGTCCTGTCACTGGGACATGAGAAAATGAGTCACTGAGAAATGTAGCTTTAGATCAACTGGAACATTTAGCAAATTTACATCAACTGGAGTTAACTGTTTTATCAAAACTGGTGTATAATTGCTGATACGTAGTCAGTCTCTAGGTGGGGCCTGATCTAGTTCCTCAGGGGAGAGCACGTGTCACTCCATTAACATCATACAGCTGAGGGCATGTGAACCACACTCGAGCAGAATTAACAGGCAATGAGTAGAGGGTACAGTCCCCTTTCACAAGTCCTGTGGTACCCACCGCCCCGCGGTACAGTCCACAGGAAACACTGTAAGATGCTACGCACAGGCACGCAGTCACTACCCATGTCCCACGTGAGCACTGCCAGATGTGCAACGTTTGATATTCCTGCTCAGGAATTTAAAACAATTAAGGGTCATTCCCGTTGCTAATGCCCCCTAACAAGATGACTGATTAAAAGGGAAGATGGGTGACAGACGGGTCAGTCTAAGTAAAGAGCTGTCATCCAGAGAACACATTTTCGCTGTATCAGGTGACTTTGTTTTTTGGGTTGTTCATGATCATTAGTGACATTACTCTCTGAACTTGATGTCTCCCATCCTACATCTTTTTACAAGAGGGATATCTGTTGTTCTTTCCATTGTTAAAATAGTTTTTTTCACCAGTTGAAAAACGTGGTGTTTTGCTGCAAGTTGGCTGAAAAAAAAAAAAAGAATACTTATTGAAAGGATATGTCAAAGTTTCCATATCATTTTCCAAAAAATATTTGTGTAAGGTGGTGCATGCTCTGCACTTAGAGGACTTGGCAGCCTATCAGGTCTTTTTATTGTTAATGTTAAGACTGGATAAGAGCATTTCTAAACTGTGAAGAATAGTTCTCTGCTGTCTCTGAAAACCTTAAGATAATCTTTGGTTGCAAGTGAATAAAGCATTCTCTTGTTATTTTGAGTGCAATGACTGTCAATTTTTTTTGCTAAAGCTGTGAGACAGTGGCCAAAGAGGTTCAAAATACAGGGAAAGTACTCTTTAATGTGGTTTTTTATTCTCTTTTATATGAAGTTGTATCATATTATGTGTGTTAGGAGATAATTGGGTCTTACCTGCCATGAAATAAAAGACAAAAAAAACTCAATCAAAAGGCGAAATACTACACTGGAATTGGCAACCAGATGCGTTCACTACAGAAGGGACCCAGTATTGCAATATTTGGGCAAAGAGTTGGGATCTCTACGCTAGCCCATGTTTACAGCTCAGCCCAACGAGTTGCTGAGGCCCCGTGGCTCTGATCCAGCAAAGCACATGTTTAACTCTGAGCATGTGAGTAATCCCATTCACCTCATTTGTACCGCTCACACACTGCAAGATAAACAAATATTTCCGTGACCTGTTGGATGTGGCTCTTACCGAGCCAGAAGGAAAGAAAGACAGGTGATTATGCAGTTCCTTGGGGAAGAATGTTTTAATTTCTTTTTTTTTTTTTTTTCTCTTGTTCCTTCCAAAGGATGCTGTATGAATGACAACCCCAGTAAATGCTCGCTTAGCGCTTGTGGATACTGCCACAGAGTCTCTTTTGGATGACAGTGAGAGCAGGCTTTAAGGATTGTCTCATCCGGTTTTGATAATGTTTGCAGGGTTTTGTTTCCTTTACTTTGTTAGATATCAAGGCTGGAAGAAGTTTTCATGGGTGCTTTTCATGGTGCTCCGTCAGTCTTACTATAAAGCAAGCCCTTCCTGTGCCTTGTGAGATGATCCTTATATAATGAAGAATTTTTTTTCCCCATTAATATAGATGTCTGTGCCCACGTGCAACACATCTGTAGCTGGTGTGTGTATGTGTTTATGCACATAGGTATTTTGAGCTGGGAGAAGCCTCTGTTGACTGCACACTTGATCTCCCCACTGAAATGAATGACGCGAGGTGCTGTGAGCCACATTATTTCCATTCTTGCAGCAGGGTGAGCTTGCCAATGTTCACATTACAGGGCCACCACTTGACCCATCTCCACTTACAGCGTGCACACGAAATACATTTCATGATTTTACTACAGAGCGTATGATTGCCACCATGGGTCAACGTATCACCTTTCACGAATTCCAAAAAGAACAACACCTTCTGGGCAGCCGCCAAAATAAGGGCTGCTGAGGAATCTGATATTTGTTTCATGTTTATATCAGGAGTCAAGCAGTTAGATCTTCTGTCACTTCGCTCAAGTTTCTTACCCTGGGTTATGGGTTGAGAAATCAGTTGCTCCAAGCAAAGCTGTGTAAACTTATAGAAGACAGTTAGGTTAGAATATAGCAGAACATAAAGCATTATTAGAAATCTTCTGCAAGTGGTCATTCTGCTTAGAACTGAATACTATCTATCTCTTTCACTTATCCATCTGCTTATGTCAGGGAAACCCCAAAATACATAAAACCAGATTTTAACATTTTTTTGTGTTCACTTGTATGTGACAGAGTTCATTGCAGAGACTTGTTGGGATCTCCTGATTTCTATGTTTCGTATGAAAAGGTTCTTTACGCTCTTTGCAATTTACAATTTACTTTTTCTCCGTAGATACACCATGTTTCAGTGTTTGCCCTAAAGACTGAGGAAGAGTGCAAGACAGCCGTATCCTGATAATTGCTTTG
The DNA here is from genome assembly GCA_028565335.1 of Limnodromus scolopaceus. Lineage (NCBI taxonomy): Eukaryota > Metazoa > Chordata > Aves > Charadriiformes > Scolopacidae > Limnodromus > Limnodromus scolopaceus. The sequence goes on along the minus strand of JAOXNO010000041.1, from coordinate 14,514,925 downwards.
CTATCTATTGCAGCTGCAGCTGATGTAATAAGAAATTACTTATTCTGGGGTATATACGATATTTTTTCTCTAAGAGCTCAGTGACGTACAATTAAACTCATGGTTTAATGAGATAGTGAAGGTGGTAAGAAATGTCATATCATTCCCATGAATTAGAACGAAAAAATAAAGCACTTCCCAATGGGCCAAGTCCAACTTATCAAATTTTAAATTAACCGCCATTATACTGAAGAATTTATCACAGATTGTCCTTCCAAGATCTGTTGAAACTAAGATTTAAAAGATCACATAAATAAGATCATGTGCACAGTTTTAACCCCTAAATTTTAAAAGGCCTCAGATGAAGTCTAATTGGGCACAGGGGCCACAAGTGAAATGGAAAACCCCAATCATTTTCAGTGGGGTCAAAATTCCAGTTAGAAACTCTGAGACTTTGGTCCTTATAACAAACTCCTCATTTTAATCAACAAATTTTCTTCATTTATTCACTGTCTAGTGTTATATAACCTGGACATTTCTCTTACTGAAACATGCCTAATTGCCTTAATCGTGGCAAGTTCTTGATTCAAGAATGTCTGCTACAATAAGTACCACAAGCCAATCATACAGCGCATGAAAAACATTTTTACCAACTTGAAACATCTGATCAAATGAAATTTTGCTTATAAAATGTCCTCTGTGTTAACTTGAAAATGCTTTACTGTCTACATAGAAAGCACCATTGACGCGTTAATCGCCGAAGTGGATAAAAAGAATGGTCGTAACAGGGTTTTTTTTGTTATTTTATAGAAATTTGTTTGCATTACTCAGATTTCAATTTCCTCTTCATTTCTTGTAACAACTCTATTAATCTAGTGTTAGTCTTCAGAGCTCTTAAACACTCTTTGTAATGCTTTTGTTCAAAGGCAGCCCTACGTCAGTCAGTATAATTCAGTTCACTGTGACCGTTACCCACAACTCTGGGGACAATATTCACTTTTAGCTGTTTTTGTATCTGGAGAGATATTATCATCATCCTACAGATGGGAAAACTAAGTCTCTGGTAATTCTCTTTGTCTGTTTTGCTTTGCTTTAATCTACTATGTTTCCACATGTACAATCTGCAGTTTGGCAGCCAAAAATGTAATAATTTCAGGAAGAGTGAGGGTTGAATAGTGAGTACTATAAGGGGAGATTTAACCTAGAGCCTTCTTTACTGCCATCCCACCAGCCTCTGCTTCTCACATGGACTGCTGCTTCTCTCCTATTACACCAACATTACTCATGTCTGACCTGTTCCCCACCTCAGGCTCCTTCAGCAGGTAGTTTCCACCACGAGCTGGGGAATTTGTGGGCTATGCAACCATCCCATGAAGGAGAGAGTGAGTCAGACGAGAAGTATCTGAGGGAAAATTAATCTTCAAGACGCGGTACTTTTAAAAGGGTAGATACGGGTTATCTGAATCACAGGTTATACCTATAAAAATATGGCATCAAAGGAGCTCCCTTAACAAACATTCTCTCCACCTCTGCTTGCACCCTTTATCTGACTGAGAAGCAAATTAAGTTGCAGGAGCAGGGACAAGCTAAGAGAGCTGTTAGCACAACACGGAGCGCCTCTGAGTCACGATGAGGTGAAACCCATGGGGACCACCACGGTGCAAATGCTCAACAGCAACCGTAAAAATTCCAGATCAGATGTGCTGTGTTTCCCTTTTCAGAGTCTACATAGGAGCTCTTCAACAGCCTCTTAAGATCTCTGGGCTAACAAATTCCCTGGACCAGATCTGTAGTTGGTGCAATGTGGATCAGCTTTCCTCACGTTAATGGAGATTAGGCACATAGGAATAATCAGACCTCCTAGGATACTTATTCCATTTCCTTGCCATTGCTGGTAACCTTGTAATCCAATCACTGACATAAGCTTATCACAATCCATTTTAAAAGTACTTACTTCATTTGGGACAATATTCAAATACTTTAAAGAAACTGGATTTTTTTTTTTTCTTTTATAAATTTCCACTATTTCAATTATTCTCTTCTGAGAGACCCCCTACATGCAGATTATGGTTGCTTAAAATGTTTTCCAACTACTTTCCCTTCCCTTCTCTTTTTTTTTTTTTTTTTTTTTTAATTTAGGAAACATTATCCCTAGCCCTTTAATTAACCACACTGCCCATCTGCTCTGAGCTCTCATCAAATAACACCATTCTCGCGGCTGTGCTCTTCATCTAGTGTTCAGGGCTATCACACTATCTGGCCTCCACCATAGCCAACCTTCTGTTCCAGGCCAAGGAATCATCTCTGCTTCCATTCCCATAACTGTGTTGCTCACAGGCACTTTGCTATTAAAAGCCTGCTTTCTTTATCAAGTCATTATTTTGCTCATTAGCACAGTCGGGATGCGGCCTGGTTCTGAGGACTCTCTTAAGAAGCAGAGGCAGGTAAATTAATGTAATAATAGCTGCAAGTCAGTAGATGGCTCTATTACAAGCTATTGCAACAACAGTTTGTGGGTCTGGGTAGGAGGGGTGAGATCTTGCAGTCCTGCAGCTTTCTTTTTGGAAACTGGGTTCAAAAACAAATCAGTTTCTGCTCTGCACGTGTTAGCCGTAGATAAACTGTCCAAAGAATGCAGCCCATCAAATACAAAACAAATCAAATATAGCAAAACACGGCAATCCCCAGGTACTTTTAAGTCACATGCTAAGAGTAAGTGCTGTGGCACCCCCGATTATTCGGTCATAAGGATGACAAAATTAAAATTAATTACCCCCAGCTTCCCTCAGCTCGTCCTTGCTGATGTTGCCTAGGGTTTGAAGGTTTTTCTGGGGAGGCGATAGCTTTTTAGTATCAAACTGGTGCCACTGATCTGTCTTTGTTGCGTAATAATGTTTGATTGCCCTTAACCACAAGAATGGCCATACTGGATAAGATCCGTGGTCCATATAGTCCAGTATACTGTTTCCAACAGTGACCAACGGTGAATACTAAGGAGGACTATAGGAACATGTCAAGTAGCTATGAGATACCACAGGTATACTCGCCCTCAGCCACTCGTAGTTCAGGAATAGTCTAAATTGAGGTAGTCTTTACGTATTCAGTAATCTTCAACAGGTTTCTCTTGCATGGCCTTCTGCAGCTTCATCCTGCACCCGTTTATGGCTTTCACCCCAACATTATCGCACATGAAGAAGTTCCACAGCTTGTCTGCACGGTCTGAGGTGTGCCTCCTTTCCTTTGCTCAGAGCCTTTCCCTGCCATCTTCCTATGACCTCCGTAGCTCTGGGGTGACCTCCTAGCTAGGAGACAAGAGTGAATGGAAACGCTCTGCTCCCCTCCTGTCTGCAAGTTCATCATTTGAGAGACTTCTGTCGCATTTTCTTCAGTCCATGCGCTCTCTGTCCGTGTCCATGTTTCAGGTTGAGTATTACGGCTAGAGATGTCCCCTGGCCAAGCAGTTGACATCCCTGTGTGCCTTGCTCAACATCACACAGCTCAGTAACCAGGATTTGCCAAGACTTTGCCAAGAAGCTAAGGGAAATGGTGGTGCAGGTTGTGACATGTCTTATGAACACATTCCCACCAGCACTACTGCACTGTCTAGCCCTAATAATGGGTTTTTTTCCTCATTTTCTGTCTCAGGTACTTGTTCAATTTAATTTTGGCCCATCAGCAAGAGCAACTTTCACCGCAAGCTGGAAGCTGGTCTTAGGCTGTATTTCTCTTTGGGCCCAAATGACATTCAGTGTCATTAAAAGGCAATGGTAGTTCATAGAATCATAGAAT
>JAOXNO010000041.1:14472888-14483847 GCA_028565335.1 Limnodromus scolopaceus | reverse complement strand
TTACTGTGAGAGTGGTAGAGCACTGGAACAAGCTGCCCAGAGAGGTGGTGGAGTCTCCTTCTTTGGAAACATTCAAACCCCACCTGGACAAGTTCCTGTGCAACCTGCTCTAGGTAGACCCGCTCTGGCGGGGGGGATTGGACTAGATGATCTCCAGAAGTCCCTTCCAACCCCATGTGATTCTATGATTCTATGAAAAGTGATGACAAGGACAAGATCTAAAGCAGACCCTGGGTCTGCTGCGGCCAGACCAGCGCTGGCTGTCACATCGCTCTGGCAGGACCTCATTGGGGTGTAGCAAATCCCACTCAGATCCTTTTCTTCTCATCTCCAACCTGTGCCGCACAGGGTAGGCTTACGGATGTGTAAGGGATTTTGGATCCACGCCATGCCCAGCGCTTAAACGCTTTCTGCCGACTTCACCTTCTAGTAGGGCATAACAGCTCCAGGCTTTGCACTACAGTTCCTCATGAAATGAAAGAGGGGGCGAGTGTCGCTCCAGGCTCCTGCCAGGCTCTTCTCCGAGACTTCCCAGCCTTCCCATGGCAGATGCACAGAGCTGCAGGAGGTTCAGATAAGGCCTCGTTCCAAAAAAAAAATAAAAAAAAAAAAAAAAATCCCCCCCAAACCCAAACCACTTGAGCACCCAGGTAATGAGCAGCACCTGTGCACCTCTAGGCACACGGCGCTTCTCAGAGGAGCCCACGGAGCTGCTCCACGTGCTGGAAAATATGCCTGCACTCCAGCATTTTGCTGTATCGGGGCATAAAATGGTGCAGAAAAGCCCTCCCTTGCCTCACCTTGCAAAGCTACAGTATTTGTGAGCATCTTGCTTAAGTGCATTGTAGCAGTGTGGCTGTTTTTGAATTACTAAAAATCTCAGCGCTACAAGCTTTGTCTGTGATAAGACTAATCTTCTCTTCTCATCATTATCATGCTAGAAAACACGCTGGAGGCCTGTATAATCTGACTCATTTTTCATTAACCATAATTGTGAGAACTTGCTTTCTGCATGCGTGTTTGGGCAGAGATTGTTTGCCAGTGACTTTATACAATTATTTTACTCCCAGAAGTATGCCAGAAATTAATTTCTTTTCTTGATTTAAAAAATAAAAAGGGAATTATCCCAGGGGAAAAAGAAAAGGAGAAGAAGAGAAAGTCCCTGTTGTACAGCATGGCTCTGAAGAGCACAGTAACAGCCTTAGTGGCACAAATGACAAAGTTAGAGACGCAGAATCACCAGGCTTCACCAATCAGCTCGGTGTACGTTGCTTCAGTGAACATTGCTGCGACAGATGAAGTCCCAGCATACCAGCTCTTAGTGGGGGGAAATAGGTAATGACACGTGTTGCAGATGTATCTTCACCTCTATTACTCTCTAATTAATACAGATGCAGTTCAGGGTTTGGACATCCTTTTTTTTCCCTTCCGCTTTTACCAAAATCCACACTGTCTATTCACTTATTACTTTTTCCTTTACAGGCTGTCAGAAGTTTTCCTTACCTCTAGGGAAGGATTCTACTCCTGTTAAACCAATAAGAGACCTCACAGGAGGTGTGAGACAGGGGCAGGGGTTGGGATGGGAGCTGCAGAGGAGGGTGCGGAGGCTGAACACAGGCTCTAGGGAGTCAGTCAGGACCCGATGCTGATCCCAAACCTTCTAGATCCCGGTCTGATAGGAGAAAAAAAATATTTCATAGTCTTTCCATTAAACACCTTATCAGCAATGTTAAAGCATCTGGAGTGACTGAGTGCTAAGGAGGAGACACTACTCATGAGAGAGGTTTATAAAGGGGAACACCTAAGAACATGAAACCAAAGATATTATTATGGCTAATGAAACAAAGGCATTTGATTAATTACTGACATTGCAGAAGCACATTTTTAAAAGCGATTACTATAACTAGAGATGTCGAATGTGATAATATGCACTAAACAACTTACAATAGGGCTGGAGAAGATTTATGAGATTCCCCTGCACCTTGGCTGCAATAGGGTAAGTTCATCAAGTCGCAGGAGTTCACGGGAAGAGACCTGAAGAGCTGCGAGTCTTCTCTGAGCCCCTGGAGAGCCACATTAACTAACCAAGACTGTCAGCGATGCAGATCATGTACTATGAGTCCCCTAGGAAGGGGAGAAGGCGGCAAGGCTGCTGGGCTCATGGCCTGTTCTCAGTACAGGGGGTACAGTGGCTTGGGCCTGACCAGAATGTCCAGGGAATTGTCTAACAGAGGGCACACAGGGCAATCACAGTGCCCACACTTTGACGTGCCACTTCTTCCCAGCAGTCCCCATGGTGCAGTTTGGGGATGGTGGGACCTTCTGCCACAAACTGAGTTGTTCTGAAGGGCTTCAGCATGGGAAGACCTCCAGCACATGTGAACTTAGCCATCTTCTGGTGTTTTCCACCACCCTGGATGAGGCATGGTGGAGTCATGCCTTGCCTTCCAGCACTTGGCCCTGCACGATTTGCTTGGGGAACACCATTACATGTAAGCCTCACCTGCTGGCTTTCATTTGCTGGTGCAGCCCCAAAGAGATGGAGAAAAACTGGGAGAGGGAGAGGAAGACCTCTGAAGAAGGGCTCTTGCAGCCTCCTGCTTCTAGAACAGGACGTCTCCAAAAGCTGAAGGCTTTTGTCACTTGTGTTACAGATGTAAGCGTTGGGAAATGGGTGATTCTTCATCAACATCTTATACATTACCAGCTGCTGCACCTGGGTCAGATTAGTCACCAGCGGCTAGCGGAGCAGTCTGGAGAAATACCACTATCTGCTGCCCTGTTATTATCCTCTTCCACACACACACCAGTCCCTGGCTGCTCTCAGAGAGCACCGACCCATAGCCAAAACTCAGGTTACACAACGCATGTTAATTTGTAAGCTAATTTTGCTCTCTTTGCTCCGTTTGGGCTCTGGCTCTGAGTCCCTGTTCGCAGTTAGAACTAGCCACGCATATTTAGACAGTGACGGCAAGGAGGGGAGAGCTCGGGACAGGCAGGCAGCCGAGTCTGTAACATTTCCACCTGCATTCAAGCTGAGGACAGTACCTAGAGACGCTGTTCGTCTCTGCATTCTGCATGGAAATACGGCTTTATTGATTACAGGCAGGGCAGCAAACAAGGCATTTCCAAAATAGCAAACAAACGGTGATCGCGAAAAGAAAAACAAATCATATAAAGCAAAGGATCGGATAAATCAGATACGAGAAGGCAAGTTGCAACAGTGAACCGTGGGGATTTGTCTAAGGGCCAAAAACTAACCCAGTGTTGGTAGGTGCTCTTGGACAACTGCAATGTAAAGATCTGGAGCCAGGTTCTCTGTTGGGGTAGGCAAGCAATGAAGTAAATTGCCCTAGTCTGATTTATAGCAACAGAGACTCGCTGCCTTTAAAAGCATAGATCTGTCCAGAAGTGCAAGGGGCATCTTTTACGGGTCGTTGCATGACAGCAATCCCTTACCCGCTAGAGAAATATCTCAATGATTTCATTGGTAGACATATGCCCGTAGGGATGCTTGAAAAGATGAAAAAAATAACAATACCCTTAAGCTATCTGTAACAATTGCTAATTTCCAGCCACCTTCTTTTTTAATCATCGAGACTGGCATATGTTGACATTCCTTTATCATTGCTATTAAACAGATTTGACTATCTCTGTTAACTACCACCTTCGTATGCCCCACAGCAATTTTTTTTGCATTTGTATGACAGCTCCATAACCTTAACTGTGTTGCCCTGCGCTAACGACACCGAGTGTAATGCGATGGGTTCAGATAAAGGTGCTAATAAAATATGTTTGCAGATGCCCTTAACGCAGGGGTGTTGAAGGAGGATTAGAGGTGCTGCCCTTGCCAGCAGAGGTCACTGCAGAATGGATGTGTCAACGATCGCCTAGAAACCATCTTTAGTCAAATAACGCAAAGCGGATTTCTTTCTTCCTTCTCAGACACGCATCTGTGAACTCACACTCATCAAGTCTTTTTTTTTCTTTTTTTTTTTTTTTTTAATATTTAGGCTGATGGAGATCTGAATCCGAACAGTGACAAAGTCTGGATCTCCCCAGAGCTCAAACCACCAGACACAATGAATTTCTAACGCTCACCTCTCCCAGTAGGCCAGGTCACACCGGTTTTAGGCACCCACTGTAACCAAAAGCAATACATTTTCTCAAAATAGCAATATATTTCAATATCATTGCTAGCAGATCGGTTACTTTTGATAGCAGACCTATTGTGTAAAAAAAAAAAAAGGGGGGGACACTATTTTTTAATTATTATTGTTCTTTATCTCAGTTTCTGAGGCCCTGATGTTAAATGCTGGAAGGAACCTCAGTGAGATTTAATTCTGTTTACCCAGTATGGAAACATTTCTCTCATTCATCTCTCTGGGGTATATAAACACCATGTGAATGTGCACCGTATGGATTTCCCAGTGCTCCCAGGGTCACAAAAGGGTAGTCAGGGTAAGGACTAAAAGGGATGGGCATGAAAGATCAACTCTGCTGGACATTCAGTTTTGTCATGAGAGCTTTCACGAGGATCATCTTACCTGCTGTGTAACCCTGATATAAAATCTTTTACCATGAGCTCTTCTCCATCTTCAGATGTTGCAGAGGAGATTTCGGGAAGTCGTCCACCCTTGATTTAAAGAGAAACCGAGAATCAAACTTTACTCTAGTAAGTAGTGGTTAATTATCTTCATTTTTTTTTTTACTTGACTTCTGTTCTGGATGTGTCTAACATCAACAACCAACCACTGGATTTTATTACGGGTTTATTTTCTGCTTGAAACATCTGTTGCATTTTCCCCGTGCTCATACTTGTAGACCACAAGCAAGTCACCCCTTAGCCTTCTTTCAAACAGACAAATTCCACTGAGTTCCCAGTCTCCCACCACCATAAAGTTTCCCAGATCTCAGATTCCCCATGTACCTTTCCCTGGTGCTTTTCCAACCTGTCAACATCTTTTTTTTTTTTTTTTTTTTTTTTTTTTTTGAAGTGCGGACTTGAAAACAGGACGGAGCGTTCCCGCGGCAGCCCTGTGCTTTTGTGCACGGAAATAAATTCAGGTCACGGCTCCTCCTGTGCGTGCTCAGGACATTTCTGCACAGCGGCATTTATCTGGTTCCCGACACCCCTACATCTTTAGGGCTCCCCCACGGTGCAAGGAATGGAGTCCTTTTCGGAGGGATCTTTGACCTTCTCCCCCCCCCAACCCAGCTCCATGCACTGTAATGAAAGGCTGGTCCAGAGCTCGGGGAAGAAAATGGCTCCCCTGATCCTTGGACCATTTGGCTTAGAACCAACCTCAGGTTGAAGTTAGAGCCTCAAGGGAGGCTCCCCAGCTGCAGCAGCACAAAAAGGATGGAGCTGGGAGCAAGGGTGGAGCCTGCATTCCTCAATCTAAAAGGAGACTTTTCGTCTCTCTCTTCCTTGCCTCCCTTTCTTTGAAATGTCTCTCAAGAGATGGTTAGAGAACAAAGGTGAGGAATGAATAAAACACACATTATCAGCACTTTGCATGAGTCCTGCAGGGAAAGGTGGCAAGCTCTCTCCTTTTCTCCTCCCTTTCTTGTTCCTCCCTTGCCACAGTGGCTCTCCCAGCACCGGCTGGCTTGGCATCCTCCTTGCAATCCTTTGGAGGTCTCCCCTTGGAGTCACAGGAGATGCTGGCTCCCTTCTCCGAGGGCCTCACCGCTTTTGCTGCTGCTGCTGCTGCTTATTAGCATCCCAGTTAGAAGTGCCTACATTGGAACGACACAGATGGCAGCAAGGGAGGGAAACACACAAGAATGGGAACAAAATGCTGCCACGCAATGATAAACGAAAAGCCACAATTGTTGGGGGTGTGTGTGTGTGTACACCACCGACTCACTGGGGAGCAAAGGAGAGCCATATCACTGACCGCCATCAAGAAAACCTGGAAGGACTAACGTTACATCCTAGAACAATGACATTTTTAAAATTAATATGCTCTTTCTTTTTTTCTGTGTCTCGAAGCAGACTTTTGAAAACTACATTGTCCAGTGTCGCGCCATGCTTCTTTTTTATATTTTTTTTTTTCTTCACATAGGATTTTAATGGAAATTACTTCCTTTCCAATCCATAGAGCTTGGCACACAGTTTCTCCAACTGTAACTCGACTAGTGCCGTGCAATGGAAAACCAAGCCCTACATCTTGTCCTAATTGGTCAGTTATATGTATAGGCCAAAAAAATTTTTTGAATGCATTCTTTTATTAGCTGTTAAAGGGTTTGTGCCTTTTCAAAGCAAGTTCTGCAGCAGACGAGCATTAGCTAGCCTGGAATATGTCAGCATAGCTCCATGAATGATGCAAAGCCAAATCTGAATAATGCCATTGGTATTAATTTGCATGATCGCTTAATACAATCACAGAAAAGGTGGATGGGGACGGGCTGTCCGTTGTTTTTTGCTGTACGTGGACTGGGTTCAAAACACGGAAGAAGTGGCAGTTTTGCATGCAATAGATAGTAGATCTATGGAATTGCTTGCCAAAGGATGTTGTGGATGATGATAAAAGTTTATAAGGGTTCAAGCAGTGACTGGACAAGTTCACAGCAGAGAAACGCGCTGAGGTTTCTAAACATACAGAAACCACACCTAGCTCAGGGAGTCCCTGACCTGAGAAGAGCTGGATGCTGGAAGAGTATCAGGGTAATGCATCTTTCCCCTTTCCTTACTCTTCCCAAGGCATTTGCTTATGATTACAGTCCAAAACGGGATGCTGGGATAGATGGACCTGGTGTGATCTGATATGGCTACTCTTCTGTTTTGATGTTTGTGTTATAGATAGTGGTGGTAAGGAGGCTGTAGTTGTGTTTGTACTTCCTGAAGTGTTTAGTTCTGATGAGAAAAATTACCTAGATCTAGATATTTGTATTTATTTCTACCATTACAGGGTGCTTTGGGTTACGCATGGCTTTCAAGAAGCAGTGTTACTTATTGGCAATATTACTTAAATTTTCTGTGGATGAGCTGAGTCTTCTTTATTCACAATCTCATAAGAAAATCAGAACAGAAAAAAAAACGGGGGGGTGGAATTATAAACAAAGAAATGCAGTACATGTGTTATTTTGACCCAAAACAAGTCTCTGACAGCTTAGTACACACAGACATTTCAACAGGCATGTTGGCTTTATAATCCCTTTTTTTGGCGTCAGCATAAGTGATGAAAGGTAGCCATGTGTCCAGATAACTCCATATGAGTGATTAGAAAACCTGGTCATTTTTCCCATGGCATAGGCCACTACCTGCCTTTGTAAAGACAGCCTTCATCCAAGATGCTTGACGAACGCCAGCTTGATGAGGCATCATCAGTAACGTGTCATATACCTGTGAACATGCAGCCCAGCCCTGCAAGGAGCAAGTGCCAGGGAAGAGGATGAAAAGCAGCCCCTGAAAGCTTGAATACTCCAGATGGGCAGACTGTCCCCAGGGAAGAGCTCTCCTCTTGTTTTTATCAGCAAGCAGAGGGAAACAGTTAAAAGAGACAGGCCTTGTTTGCATTAATATTTAGAGTGTTTTGGCCAAAACGCAGTTAAATAATGAATCTGAAGGTACTAAACACTGTTGTGTGAAGCTGGAGCTCAGGCTAAACAGAGGAAGAGAGGTGGCAGAAAGGCATCTTGGGGAAGCAGAGACTCTGCTTGGCCCTGAATGCCATCAAGGTCTCTCTGGAGGACTCCACAGAGATCAGACTCCAAGACCACGACGAAGCTGGCAGCAACCTCAGGGGGAAACACTGGTGCCAAATTAATGGCCAGTGGAGAGCTTTGATTGAAGCAGCTAAAGACTGCAGTTTAGCCGAGAAAATCCAGTGAGGGCTTGTCTATCCAGCAAGCCAGAATCACCTTGGCTGAATTAACCAGTGAAAGCAGCAGAGGCATCGCTTTCCTGAAAGGCTGGAGATCACCTGAACTTCCCCAACGCCAGTCCAACAGGAGCAGCAAAGGAGGAACAGGCGCTGAATGAACACAACCATACGGGATGTTCAAACTACAGGTGGAGAACTGAGCTCAAAAACCACTGCCAAGATGCTGCTGGGGGTGGGAAACAGCAAATCTCACTTAGCAGCCGTAGATTAGATCTAGATGCAGATGCAGATATTGTCGGTTTATTAATGCACCTATTCTCGAACTGGGTGGCATGTCCCCCTGGGGGGCTGGAATGTATAGGGTTGAATAGTTTACTTCTGCGAGGGAGAAAGCAAGTCTGAAGCAAATCCCTCACCCCGCTTCCCTCTGTGTTACCGCCTGGATCAGCCAGACTTGCTCTTCCAGGACGCCAAGACCCACAGCCCACATCCAAGGTCCATGGGCCAGGCAGGGCAGAGGCACGGAGCCCCCACCTCTGCATCTCCTGTCCTCCTCCAGGAGGACACATTCCCGACCCTGCACCAAGCACTCCCCAGAGATTCCCCCTCTCCCCTGAATCAGGATATTTTCCACAGGGACCGCTGTCTAAGTGCCAGTTTTTCCAAGTTGAGGATATTTCCTGGGGTGTGCATCAGGAAGAGTGTGACCAGCAGGTCGAGAGAGGTCATCCTGCCCCTCTGCTCTGCCCTGGGGAGGCCCCATCTGGAGCACTGGGTCCAGTTCTGGGCCCCCCAGTTTAAGAAGGACAGGGAACTGCTGGAGTGGGTGAAGCAGAGGGCTACAAAGATGATGAGGAGCCTGGAACATCTCTCCTACGAGGAGAGGCTGAGGGACTTGGGTCTCTTTAGTCTTGAGAAGAGAAGGTTGAGACGGGATCTGATCAATGCTTATCAATACTTAAAGGGTGGGTGTCAAGAAGACGGGGCCAGTCTTTTTTCAGTGGTGCCCAGGGACAGGACAAGAGGAAATGGGCACAAATGTGAATCCAAGAAGCTCCACCTAAACATGAGGAGGAACTTCTTTCCTGTGAGGGTGGCAGAGCCCTGGAAGAGGCTGCCCAGGGAGGTGGTGGAGTCTCCTTCTCTGGAGACATTCAAACCCACCTGGACACATTCCTGTGCAACGTTCTCTAGGTGGACCTGCTTTGGCAGGAGGGTTGGACTAGATGATCTCCAGAGGTCCCTTCCAACCCCATGTGATTCTGTGATTCTGTGATATGCCAGCTTTTCTTTTCCTTTTCTTTCCACATACACTAACTCAAGCTTTGTTCATGGGAAGCTTTGTCTAATAAAAACACCTGGGGGAGATACCAGTTTTCCTAGGGCTCCAGGCTAGGGCTCAGGCTGGTGGTAGCCATCGTACCTGACAATATCACTAGATGTTTGAACCCACCTCTGCTGCTGCCAATGGCAGCTGATGGGGCAGTTACAGCATCAGGGTCTACAGTAGCAAATTATGACAAATGAATAATGTATAAAATCTGACCAAAGACTGAGGTACCCAGACTGATGAACATGGTTGGTCCCACTGCCAAGAAAGGCAACCAAATTAAATAGAATTCTTGAACTCTTCCATTCACTGCCACCCATTTTACTTCTGTTCATGCAAGTATTTGAGTTCATTCCTCTGTTTCTCACACTGAAGTGCAAGAGGTTAGTCCCGGCTCTTGCTTAGGAGGGTGGTTGCCACAGCAGTCTCCTCTTCTTTGCCCAGAATAGACCCAGAGAGCTATTCTTCACCATCTGGGCACTTCAATCCTCTGTGAAGAGCATGGACACCCACCTGCCCACACTGCTTTAGTCATTGATGTTCAAAGTTCCTGGTCCATCTAGGAGCAGCATCAGTGCAGAAGAGGTGTGAAGGTGGACCAGAAGAAAGTTCTTTTGTTTTAACTAACGTGATGCTGCCTGAGGTACTGTCAAAGCCCATGGGTCTTTTATCACAACCTAATGGTTGGGCAAACCTGCCATTGGGATTGTCTGATGGGTGGCGGAGGCCAGAGGGGGTTTAGTGACCAATGAGCAGACCAACTCACCAGCACCACAGTAATGGAAGTCCACCAGCCATATAATAGGAAAGATCACCCAATGCTGGGTAAAAGGGAGGAAACATTCTGCCTTCACCACTCCTGTGGATCACCACAAGTTGAACTCCTGAGTGCAGGTTCAAGAAGGCTCTTAATTTTGTGATGAGAAGTGCAGCGATTTGATTTGGTGCTGGAGAATTCAAATGTGGGAGAGCTGGTGCCTTTGAATAAGCACCCCCTATCAGCAGAGCCTGACACAGCTTCTCCAAGAGCTGAATTTCATTCTAAACAGATATGCTCGTTCTGGAAAGGTGTCCATAAAGCCAACCGTGGTGCAGGAGTGCTGCTGGCAGTGAATTTTCTGGCAGAGTCCCTCTTGGCACGCAGCAAAGTTACTAGTCCAGCCCCGTTGTTCACCCTGGGCCTGAACCACCGGTGTGTTGCTGCAGCTTCGTGCTGGTACCGTTCCAGAGAAAAGAGCGAACGGTATGAGCTGTGTCCCAGCTGTGTGGCAGAGCAATGGTGGCAGGGATGCTCTAGTGGAAACCTGGGGGGGAGAGGCACAAAATCCTGCTGAGGTTTGCATCTGACCCGTACCCAAAGTGAGCAGCGCCCGGCTTTATTGGAGGAAAGAGTCAAGTGGCTTCGAGTCAGGTGTATGCCTTGTACATACAGGCAAAGAATTATTTTCACAGAATCACAGAATCTTCATGGTTGGAAGGGACTTTTGAGATCATCGAGTCCAACGACCAAAAAAAAAAACCAAAACAAAAAAAAACCCCACAGTCCTCTCCCCCCTCCAAACAGACACCAACCAACAATCTTGGGCACTGGAGCATGCCCTGAAGTGCCACGTCTACACGTTTCTTAAATACCTCCAGGGATGGTGACTCCACCACCTCCCTGGGAAGGCTGTTCTAGTGCCTGACCACTCTCTCAGTAAAGGAATTCTTCCTCATATCTAATCTAAACCTCCCCTGCCCCAGCTTCAGACCATTTCCCCATGTCCTGTCATTATTCCCTTGGGAGAAGAGGCCAAC
>JAOXNO010000041.1:14425905-14437552 GCA_028565335.1 Limnodromus scolopaceus | reverse complement strand
CACAGAATCACCTAGGTTGGAAGGGACCTTTTAAGATCATCTAGTCCAACCAACAGAAATAAAAAAAAAACCAAACCAAAACAAAAAAAAAAAAACCAACACACCACACACAAAATGGGCATCTGTTTCAATGATGTGGGATAAACCTCAAAAACTCCATGCGTATCGATTGGACCATACAGTTGGTAATGGTAAATCGGACCTTTTTGCTCTTTTGTGAGCTTCACGTTCCTTCCACGCTTCGAAGTAGTCCAGTGCCTGAGCATCACACTTCCTCTATTAATTTAATGTTTAGAATCATTATTTTGAAGTTAAATATGAAAAATGCTCCCTTGGTTTCCTTGCAGTGCATGATGTTTACATTCAATGTTAAGGGAATTCAGTTATAATCTCTGAGTTTTACAGTCATTCTGCAGTAATTTTCAAGGCTATTGTAGGTTTTAACACATCTTGAACTTTTTAATGGGTGGAAAATGTACTTCAGGAATAGTGAGCAATTCATCAGTGAAGAAGGATTTTCTTATTTCTAATCTTAGATTTGCTGCTTTACTTTCTTTCGTGACCATGAGCAATCGCTCTGTTCCTGTGCCTTACAATTTAACTGTCTTGGAGATGTCGTGAAGATTAAACCCCTGATTCTATGTATACATGGAGAAAGAAGTGAGGCCTGTATCATTAATGTCATGAAAACTTTGGAGGTGAAAAAAGCAAAGTGGTGCCATTTTACAATAATATTAACAATCTGATTTTACATTCGGAACTTTTTTTTTTATATGGTAGTAGCAAAATGGATGTGTCCAGCTGCTTGAAATATTCTCTGGAACTTCCGCCTGCTTTTTTATAAACATAAAACATTCTTTTCTATTTTGACAGTTAAAAACAGTGCTGTTGAGGGAGTAAACAGATTTTTAAGTTACCTGTTCAAACAAGTAGGTCTTCTGTTGAATCTTCAAAGTAGTAGGAAATATGCTACCGAGTAATACATTTATTTGCAGTTCATTTTTTCAAAGCAGTAGCGCAATAAAAGGAGATGCCATTTTCGCTGCAAAATTTGTCTCATTTTCTTCAGCTTGTCAAGTCTGAAATTATGTCAGTATATCGTATTAATCTTAAATGCAAACATACCGCTTCTAGCTCAGGAAGTCTCAGAGCTGCAAACTGCAGGAGGCTGAGAGTATTTTAACCATATATTCTTCCTTAGGCATCTTGGCTTCGGTTAGAGGTAGGATCCTGGATGAGACAGATTTTTGATCTGAATGCTCCTGTCTTAACCAGGAATTATGATTGAAGTGTAGTATAATTCTTTTATATGGGTGAAAGAAATGTGAAGTTTTTGCAAAAACAGCATCAGGGAATTAAATACCAAGGGAACATCATTTCCTTTGAGAGAAACAGCGTTCTTTGCAGTTAGAGCACAGGTTTAAGAAAAGAAATGAAGGAATCTGGGTGTATCTGCTTCTGGCTCTGCCATATACTTTGAATTCAACTCTGGAAATGTGTACAAGTTATTTTTGTAGGAGACAATTATGAATTACTGAAGGGGGAAATGAGAAGAATTAGTAAGAGTAGTAGTTGAAAAGAACACTAGTACTTGTTTTTGTGTCAGTGAATATTATTTTGTATTAGTCTTAATTTCTTTATCCAGCATGCTTTGACACATGAATGTAGGTTTCTTTGAAGTAAATACATGAAAAGTAGTTGACAGTGACAAAACTTCACATTTTTAGGTCAGTCATACTATGATTTAACAAACTTAGGACCACAAATGTTGCTTATTGGAAAGGATAAGGCTGCGTCGAGCATCTTTTGTAGCATCCTTGCACAGGGCTGAACTGTCTCTACGCTTGCATAAATGAACATTAAAATCTCATTCTGTGTTATCAATAGCTAGACTACTTGGGTTACTGTGCAATAGCTATGAAGTTAAGACTGAGTAGGAGTAGGAGAAGGAGGTACGTAAATCATAGTTAGCTTAAACCAGTATTTTCAAGGTCTGGTACGTATCTCATTGAGGACCATTGGATTATTTGTAGGTCATCCACGTGAGTCAACTAAGAAAGGCAGATCAATTATCAGCAGATTCTAATATGCTACCAAAGTCTGCAGCTTCACTGGAAGATGTTTCCAGGTCTGCAGATGAAGAGGTTGAAAACCATTGGCATTGACAATACCACTCCACTAGCTTCATCTGCAAGGGCTTGTCTACACAGGACTTGCCTGATTAATTCCATGTCTCATTCTACAACAAAGAGTCTCATTCTGTTTACGTTAAACCATTTTCAAAGTACGATTGCACTTTGAATTCTTACCCTACCTTAATCCATGTTAACTTTCCAGTGCGTGCCCTAAGGGAGCAGTAAACTAAACTGAATGACTGTGTCCACACAGGGGTTTAACTAGTAGAATTCAAGTTCATCAAGGCACTTATTTCAGATTCATTTTCTTGATGTCCTGGTATAGACAAGCCCTAAGAATGAAAGTGGTTTAGTTCTAAGCGAAGGAACCATGTTAGAAAATCCATCACTGAGATTTTATTATATTTTCGTGTGTGTGTGAAATACAACTACTGCAGGGTATAAACGAGGGGGTTTTTGACTTGTTTGGTACCATCTCTTTTGTAGCAATTGCAGTTAGATCTGAGAAATAAAACAGTGATCATGTTCTTCAAGAACCAAGTGTTTTATTTGTTTTTCAGTTTGGATCAAAATACATATGTTTGCTTAAAAAGCAGAAACTTCTTTTTCCCAGTATAAAAAAATCTGTCATCTGAATCATAATTTCTGCTGTGGCATTATGTGTATTTGGTATGTTTTAAAGCAGATGAACATTGTAACATTTTAAGTGTTTACAGCAAATCTCACTGTTATGGAAATCAGACATTTTCTTAAATGGGAATATTCTTTAAAATGTCTGGTTTTGATGGTCTATATGGCATGAAACTATACTTTATTATATTCCTGAAAATACAAGTGTATTTTAAATAACAGTTTAACCTCAGCTGTTGCCTATTTTAAAATGCATTTGTATATTCAGCTGTAACTCATAAAAGGTTATCTCTCGTGCTTTGAAAACTCTACACAAGTTGATGTTGCATAAATAAGCATGTTTTACACAGCAGGCATATAAAGCTAGCTGCCCCTTTGACTTGCATTCAGATTAATTATTCTTCATAATTTTAAACTATAACAAGGTAAAAAACTTAGCTTTTTGGTACTGTCCTTGAGACATTGATCAAAACCTTGTTAATACAGTAACACTAAAGTTTACTGAAGTTTAAACAAAGTAAAGCTCAGTTTTTCTTAGTGGTCAGCTCGTGTCACGCTAAAGCCCTGATCACTGATCAAAACAGCATTAATTATTTGTTTCACGTTGCGGTTGCTGTGTCAAAATCCTTTAAATACCTCTTGGAGCTGAGAGGGAATCTTATGGGCCTGTGACAGAGCAGCTGGTCTGGACATGGGCTGATGCCCCAGTTGACAGGTTGTTGGATTAGAAAGAATATCAAAGGCAGTGAGTAAGATTAGGGATAAGTGAACATCTGACAGCAGTTTGCAGCAGGGGAGAACAGATGATAAACAATGGGAGCGGGGTGCGTGGGGGGGTGAGAGGTGAGAAGGCCATGGGAAAAGTGTGGCGGCAATCACTAAAGCTCCAGGTTGCTGAGCCTCA
Source organism: Limnodromus scolopaceus (assembly GCA_028565335.1). Lineage (NCBI taxonomy): Eukaryota > Metazoa > Chordata > Aves > Charadriiformes > Scolopacidae > Limnodromus > Limnodromus scolopaceus. The sequence continues at coordinate 14,433,883 of JAOXNO010000041.1, read as the reverse complement.
TGAATAGAACAGGAAATGGGATTTGCTGGGACAGATGTGCTGAGCGGTGATGAATACATTATAGGGAAATGAGGCTAAACTCCTAAAGGTGAGAGATGTTCTTTCTCTGAAAATAGAAAATATGGGGGGGGGGGGAAAAAAGTTTACCCTCCTGAAGAAGTAAGTATTAATACTTGAAAACTAATACAGAAAGAAGTAATGATAATGGTAATTTTAATTAAAGGGTTATTCCACGGTAGCATTCATGACAAACTCTAAGTCATGTGCTTCTAGCATGCAGCCTTAGAGAGCTATTACATACATAGTATTGCAAGTCTTTATTTTAAACCTAAAATGGCACAAATGGTAGAAAAGTTTGAATGATAGAACAGCCTGAATGGAGGCTCTGACTGGATAATGCTCAGATGCATATTCTCGATCTGGCATGTATTATATAGCACTCACATAACATATGTTTGATCCTGCCACTGTTAAAAGAGAGCTGTACTGAGTGATCTTGTGAGGTCCTTCCAGCCTTACATTTTTTCAATTCTGTAAAGTGATTGTATGCTTGTAGAAAATTAAACATAACTGTTCCCGTTCCTTAGGATATTGTTTCTGTACTTCTCAGACTTCTTTAGTTTATGTTCTTGATGGATCCTTTTCCAATATTTATGATATAAGTTTCTGAGAAAGCCAACAGAAACTTTTTGTGTGTTTACTGATAGGCCAGTTCAGTGACAGAATTTCTTCTATGTTTTTGGGGTTTTTTGTTTTGGTTTTTTTTTAATTTTTAAAGAAAATCGCATTAAAAAAATCTTGCGTTAACATTTTAATAGGGTATCGCTTTAGCAGAAGGGGGAGATGTAGAAAGTATGATTGCTGACGTTGCTCTGAGAAAGTCCCAGTAAGATTTATTCTCAGTTTATTCCACAGTGTATTCTCCCAGTTTGTTTTACAGCTACGAGCTTGCTAAAACAAACTTGAAACGCAACCTGCGAGAGTCACCAACTGGAAAACACAGAGCTCAATGGTGTAAGGACAGGAGGTGACTTCGCTGTAATGGGAATGCTGGCCATCTGTCTTTCCTGACCTTAAATCTCTCACATGTGCTGCTCATGTCCTCAAGATAAGGAGACATGTATCTGGCCTCCTTCAGTCCCTGTTTGCTCCTAGCCGCACGTATTGTGCCTGTTTCTCTAGTTTTTAAAAGAACACGGGATTGCAACTAGTGTCTTGGATGAATAGGGATGTCCCGTATCCCTGCTTCATGGAAGCAGCTGTTCATGTTGTAGAAATGCCGTGTGTGGTATTTTGATCATAGGGGCATCACTTTGGTACAGCATTTGAAGAGTCTGTAGAGCTCTGGAGTTCCAGAAGTTCCACAATATCAGTGATCAACAAAGATTGTACTTCAAGTTGCCATAATAATAAATAAAGAAAATGGTGGTGAGCACAGCAAAACATAGATTAAAAAGTGTGCTTTACTGATTCCGGGCAGCATAAGTGCTATCCTTTGATTTCTGCATTTGCATGAAACTATAACTGAAGAAGTTATCATTTCTTACGGGCAATTCCCTTTTTGAAGAGTGATTAAGGATTATTTGCAGTTGGCTTGCATAGTTCTTTAGTTTATATCCCAAGATTTAAACCGTTTACAGGGTCACTGCCATTATGAAGGTCTCAGAAATACTGCAGTAAAACATAGAACTGTATAGGAATCACTAATCAATTAATCACTAATTAATTAATTGAATGACAGCTGTGTATGATTTTTAAGCAACAGGTACATTTCTTTTTATCAGTGCACTCTTCAGAATAGATGACAGGTTAGAAGATGTTTCCAAGTTACTTTTTGAATCTCTCTATGTATTATTTTTTCCCAAAGGGAATATACGAGGAGACGACCACCACTATGGGAATTAGGTTAAATTAGATTCAGTTGAGTCCATCAAAACTGAGGGGTAAAAGTGAAATTAAGAAAATAGGAAAAACCTGAAGCTAGTTGCATCTGTCACTTTGAACTGATTTTTTTGGGGGGTGGGTGGGGTGTGTGGAAAGAAAAGAGAGGATGAAAAGCCCTGAGGATCTTTGTGAGGAGGGCCTGTGAGAAAGTCTTGGGAGAAAAATCTAAAGATTGTTACTAAGCCTTGGCTTCTATTAGCCCCCTGCTGCTGTTCTTCATCAAGTTGTTTTAAAGGCTTTCAAAGTAAGTGAGTGGAAAATGGCTTCTCTGGAACTTTAAGGAGACTGAACTGAAAACTGTCGTTGCTTTATAAGTAAAACACATCAAAGATTGATGGAAGAATTGCTTGTTAAACACATTGTAGATTTTAATTAAAAAAATGGGAGATGTCATAAAAGAGACATCAGATCATCATAACTACCTAAAAGGTGAAAGTAATGGCTTGTCATCTGCTCAGGAACCTGTGTTAAGTATCTCTTTTATAGCTTTTGTGACCCTCTGTGTGTGTGCATGTGTGCAAGATTATTTATTTTTTCCAAGATGTTTTTTTTTTTCCTAACGTACCGAGGGAGAAGTACACAAGCATAAAAATGTAGGTGGTGGTAACTGTGCTTTTTAATTTTCTTTCCCCTGCATTTAGGGATGCTGCCTTCTGGTATTTTTAACTACCTAGTGCTTCAACTTCTGAAATGTATTTTTGAAATATTTTTCTTTGTGTTGCAGTGTATAAGATATGTTCTATGTGTTCAGTGTGTGCAAAGTGCATTCATGTATCATCTAGTAACTGCGTGAGTGTTTCTTCTGCAACCTGGTCCTCTTGCTTTCCTCTCCTCTCCCCACCTTCTTTTCCCTCCACAGTCTTCCCAGACAGTAAATAGTGTGTCTTTTAGAGTTGTGTAGTAGACGTAATAAAAAAAAAATATATATATGAAAGAAGGTGTGCATAGAAAACATTTCCACTGATACTTTGAGCTTCATTCTTTTAAGCCAAATGCTTGTTCTGATATGTCATGCTGCATGTGATCAAGGTGCATATTTAGTAAGCAAATACAAACAGTTGTTTTAAAAGTCTAGAATTCCTCAGCAAGCTGATAGATCACACCATCCATTACTCACTTTCCATCTTAAGATTTCAGAAATGTTTAATGTTGAAGTTTCAGTTTTAATTCATGAGTCTTTCCTGGAGTTAAACAGCTACATCTATGCATGATTCTGACTCTACATCTGATTCTTAATGTGGAAAATTGTTTTTCCCAAAAGCCTAATATGTGATGACTGTAATTACTGGATTTCTTGCATGATATGCTTAGAGAAGGTGTATATCATCAGAAAGCATAAGTTTATGTGAGTGATTTTGTAAGATTTTCATAATGTACAACATCACTTAAATTAGGAGTAGGAATATTGACTATGCAATCAACTACATAGACTTTGATAACTTGGTGTTAGTGTTTTAAGGATTCTTGTCAATTATATTTGTTATCTTAGCTGATGTTTTAATCAGCTATAATAGTTATCTGTGAACTAGGAATGGATGTAGCATTTTGTTTTGCTGCATAAAAATGTTCTAGACTATAAATGGTTCTGGCCAGACGCTAAGATCCTTAGCATGTATTTTTATAAACTTTTGAAATTCCAACCTTGCTGGACATTTTTGCACATTTTGTGAGGCTGGGTCTTCACTTGCATTTCTTCTATTTAATCCTAGCTTAGGCAAGGTCTAAAGCAATTTGACTAACTATTTTTTTTTATTTTTTTTTACATAGAAAATAAGGTGGTTGGAGTTGCAGCAGTTCAGTGCTTTTTGACCAGAAATTATGTGTTCTAACAAAATGAGCTGGGAGTCAAGTTGTAGAATAAATAGGGGAAACAGGTAAATTTGTATATTGAGTATGACATTGTAAATAATTAAAGTATTTATTTAGGTTATGAACCTTTATTGCTTTTGTCTATATTCTTATCTTGAACTGCTGAAATAAACTATCACTGTTGGCTTCATTCAGTTTTGTTTTGGCTTTAAGACCTACATTTGTTATTATTTGGCCAGTTAAGTTTGTTGAGCTTTTGAAGCAGCAGGATTAGAAGAAAAATTGCCTATCAAATCTTTGGCTAAATCTGTCTTAAATTTCATGCATTTCATTTCATGTATGTCTGCACTTGGAACTCTGCTTTCAGCGTTGTAACATTCTAACACTTTAAAATACTGGGCACAGATAGGCAGCTTCTGGCTTACTTTGTCTCCAAGGCTTGTGTTGCTCTTTATAGTGACATTTCCAAAGCACTGCAGTTTGTACGGCCTCAAACTTGATCTCTGACTCGTCTGATTTGTGCTGCTCAGATAAGTTAAAGAATAACATGAGATTATTGGCCTCCAATTCAGTGAAACCAGTCAGTAATCGTTAGGACAGAAATGGCTACTATAGGGCTTTATGGGATAGTTCCTTCAAATCTGAAACCTGGTTGTCCCCCCGATTGTTTCTGTAAACCATTTTTTTTTCTCATCGAGGAGAAGTGGTTGACCAGTCAGTCTGGAGAACCCTGTTTCATTTTATCTCATTACTTTCTCTTTGATCTGTCTTGGAGTTAAAACCTCTTGGCAGAACTCTCACAAGACTCACGGGATCATAGGAGCCTCCCTACAGCATTACAGTACACGCCATAGAGAAAGATTAATTTGTAAAAGTAATAATATAAATGTCAAGATTTAAGTGTAGGAATTATGTTGGGGGGGGTGGGAGAGTCGAGATTTAATCACACCCAGGGGCTGAAAAAAAAACTAGTCAGGAAAACTATTTCGCTAAACGGAAAAACTGTTGGAATATTTGCTTTTGAAGTATTTCTCAAAAAAAACCAACCACCCAGATGAATGCCAGTTGGCATTGTCTTCCCTCCCCTCTGCCTGTACATTCTTCTGCAGCTCTTACAGTAGAGCAGTGGCGTGCCTTCCAGTGCTGCATTAAGTGGGATGACAAACCACACCTAACACTTGTGCTTTGGGAAGAGGATGAAAGAGAAAAACCCACAACTTTTCTGCAGCGCTATGTTTTGTATACTTTTTTTTGGTCAGAGAAGTGTGGCTTGCTCTTGGAAGGGAAGGTGTGTAATTGTCTGTAGTACTGGTGGAAGTTACTTCTTCGTTCTCCGACCAGCCCCGCTGAATCTGCGGAGTGAATTTGTGACCTTCATTTTTTATCTAAGATTTTTAGGCTGTTCTGAATATGCTGGGTTCATGCTGTTGTGTGCTCAGGATAGAGTCTTAGAGTTTAAGGTGCTTTGGTGTTCAGTTGAAGGAGCCAACAGAAAAGGCAATAAAAAGTTTTTTAATGTACTCATGATATTCAATACTGCTGAGGGGACATGCTGAAAATCCCGGGCTGGTCTATGAACTTGTCTATGCACTTGTCTGTGAAAACACTTGCACTAAGCAGTAGCCTTGAGTTCCTTGTTCTCCACCGAGCACCCAAACCACCCATGTCGGGCATGGCTGGCTCACTGGTGGCTGCCCAGGGTGGCCCAGGGGTGTAGGGAGGAGGCAATATTCCGTGTTTAAGCAGCCAGATGAGCTGAAAGACCCCACCAAGGCTTGGTCCCTCCTGCCTGGCGAGGGGATGCTGCATGCTTGAAAGGACATTGTAGAGAGGTTGGTGCCGGTCTCTTTTCCCAAGCAATTAGCGATAGAACAAGAGGGAATGGATTCAAGCTGCAACAGGGTAGATTTAGACTGGACGTGAGGAAGAAATTCTTCATAGAAAGAGTGGTGAGGCACTGGAATAGGCTGCCCAGGGAGGTGGTTGAGTCACCATCCCTGGCTGTGTTGAAGAGTCGTTTAGATGTGGGGTTGGGGGATCTGGTGTAGGGGAGAACTTTGTAGAGCAGGGTAGATGGTTGGACTCAATGATCCCAAGGGTCTTTTCCAACCTAGATGATTCTATGATTCTATGATGTGTAGGAGGCATCCTTCCCTGCTCTTACCTCACCATGGAAACACCGCATCTGGCTTCGTTCCCAACTTTGGTGAAACTTAGGCTCTCCCAAGTGCTGCTCGCTAACCTTGGCCAGTCTTGTTAATGCTGGTTCTTGGTTGGCATGTACCAGACTGGTGTGTGATGCAGGGTGTACAGTTCATTGAGCTATATTGTTCCTGCATTGATTTGACTTCTGTATCAAAAATACTTTGTCCTTCATAAGTTACAAATAAATAAATAGATTTGTTAATTTTTTAAAAAAATCCTACTTATGTGATCCACGCAATTGCTTTACCGGTGCATTTGCAAAACCAAGTAACTTTGACATTTTACATGACAGATAGTTTTATGTGTGGTTTTTGGTTTTAGTTTTGGGGTTTTTTTTTTTGTCATACAACAGTCTATACACAGGCTTTTTCGTACCAGTGTTCTGCTTCAGATGACACGATCGGTAGGTTTAGTTTCTGAAATCAGAACAGTGTTTATTAACTGCGTAGTTTTTGAATGCAGCTTTATTATCTATCCAAAAATGGAGCAGTCCAGCACTGTGGTAGAACAGGGATAGTCTTGGTTTTTTTTTTCCTGCTGGCTCTTTGTCCAGAGAAACCAGAGAAGATTTTAATCAGCTCCTGTATAAGTTGCAGAGGAATTTGTTAGAATGACTAAAGAGGTAATGAGAAATATTAGACAATTGATGGTGGTGATTAGCATCTGGCTGAAATAAGTGGCAACTTAAACTGTGGTTTTATGGTGTTGTCAGTGTTATTTTCCTGAATGGCATAGCGAAATTAATAATGAAAGGACAGTTTCTTTCCTTCCTTCTCTGGATGAGGGTCATGACCTAGGGTAGCAAAGAAGAAGAAATTATGCTTGTAGGCGTAGCGGTTTCCTTGGGACTGATGATTTTAAGATTCATTTTCTCCTACTACTTTCTATACTTGTGTTTTCTTCTCTCCCTGCTGTGCCTGCGGAGATGAGGTGAGATCCCTAAGTACCGGCTAAGGCAGTGGGGTGGATGTCTCCATCCTCTCGCGAGGTTGTCTTCAGCAGTCCCAAATTCTTTCGGGTGCTGTACCAATAAGTGGTCAGGGGAATCATGGTGATTTGGACCAAAGCAGTGTTTGTCCAGTATATAATACTTGGAGGGTCCTCTTCCTAATGTGTTGGAAGGGTATTTTGACTAATGAGGGCACAGGATGAGTACAGGAAGGAGTTCAAGAGTATCAAGTGAGATTTCTCATCTACTGTGGGGTCTCGGACTCACAATGGGTACTTTAGATTGAATCTCCCTCTATCTTGAAACAGATACTACAGACGTAATTCATCTATGTGTGTTATGACGACTGCAGAATTATTTCCCCTGCCCGTCATTAAATAGTCTGAAATTACACGGGCCTTTTATCTCGGTAACTCTGTGGTCAAAAGAAGCAGCTGCCAATGGGCCAGAAAAGATTAAAACAGTTTTCCTGGAGATGTTTTTCATTCTTTTGGTCTCTTTAAAATTTTAAAACAAAGTTTGTTTTTCTTACAGTTAGCTGTGTCAGTAAAATTTAGCAGTTTGGAAAACGTTGTCTTTAGTGACTTAGGAGTGTAAGTGCCATTTTCCAAAGAATCTGGAGGAATCGGGAATTCTCACTGGATTTCTCTAAGGCTTCATCAGGTGGGAGAGCAGAAGTAGTTTTGTAACCTTAGGACAGATGTTGCAGTTTAAATCCCACCACAGAATATGACACTGTTCGATAAAGGTGTTTAGACATTATTTAAGGGTTCTCTCATTTGCCTGGAATAACAGTGGTTCAGGGTAAAGTCTAAACTCAGATCTTCCGTCTTTCCAGTGGGTGCCTTCAAATTGACAGTTATTGAATACTACAAACTGCTTTCTTATATCTCATCTTTTGGAATTGTTCATGAATTACTATGAATTGGAGGAGAGATATGAACGCATGGCTCTTGCTCCCCACATTCATTTATTACTGAATTACAAATGCCATGGTTTTTTTGCTTGTTTCTAACTCAATGAATATGTAACATTTCATACAAAATAAGGAAAACTCCAAAAAAAGAAATG
>JAOXNO010000041.1:14415490-14425805 GCA_028565335.1 Limnodromus scolopaceus | reverse complement strand
GTCTCTTTAAAATTTTAAAACAAAGTTTGTTTTTCTTACAGTTAGCTGTGTCAGTAAAATTTAGCAGTTTGGAAAACATTGTCTTTAGTGACTTAGGAGCGTAAGTGCCATTTTCCAAAGAATCTGGAGGAATCGGGAATTCTCACTGGCTTTCTCTAAGGCTCCATCAGGTAGGAGAGCAGAAGTAGTTTTGTAACCTTAGGACAGATGTTGCAGTTTAAATCCCACCACAGAATATGACACTATTCGATAAAGGTGTTTAGACATTATTTGAGGGTTCTCTCATTTGCCTGGAATAACAGTGGTTCAGGGTAAAGTCTAAATTCAGATCTTCCATCTTTCCAGTGGGTGCCTTCAAATTGACAGTTATTGAATGCTACAAACTGCTTTCTTATATCTCATCTTTTGGAGTTGTTCATGAATTATTATAAATTGGAGAAGAGATATGAACCCATGGCTCTTGCTCCCCAGATTCGTTTATTACTGAATTACAAATGCTATGGGTTTTTTTGCTTGTTTCTAACTCAATGAATATGTAACATTTCATACAAAATAAGGAAAACTCCAAAAAAAGAAATGAAACATAGAATGCCCAGGAGTTCTCAGCAGCTCCCTGGTTGAGGTATTTCCCTGGCTTTTAAATTCTGAGCTGAAACAACCAGATGTGCCTCCTTGATCTATGTTTCTCAGCCTCTTCAGTTGTGCAGGGAATTTTGTTTTTCATTTCCCTTAACGTTCACTCAATGTATAATGTGTACAATAAACTAAAAAAAAAATAATAAATCCATGCTCCTTTTCCACTGGGATGTGCTTCTAAGGATAGTATCACTTTTGCTTGTGCTGATACAGAATTCAGAAGACAAAACATTACAATTTCTGATCACAGGTTACCCAGGACAGCGGTCTCACTTGCTTCTAGCTTCTGATCCTCTTCAAAGGTGTATTAATCCCATCGAATATCATCGAGTCTGGTACATTCCTTAATTATCTGGCAGGTCAGAATTGTAGAATGAGAGACATGAAATTACAGGTACAGTTGTCCCCTCTTTTGTTTGGCACGTACCTTTAGGTAGTGGCAACACGACCAGCAATGGAGAAGCTTTTTTGTGCTTAGTTGGTTTAGTCACCAGGTGAGATCTTTAGTGTGATTCGGAGTGTAGTTGCAGAAATGTTTTGTGCTCTTTGCACACAGAAGATGGTGCAGAAAGCAGGGAAAGGGAAGGTGAGACTATTTTTACGGAATTGCTGATTTAGATTAAGCAGAAAGTATGGCAAAAGAGATCTTACTGGTTTAAATCCCCTGAGTTTTTGACCCTCAGATAGTAATTTTGCAAATAAATAGTTACTGCGAATAGTTTGAGATCTTTTCTTTAATAATACCAGAAAAATACAGGAAAAAGATTACAAGAAAGGGGCTTTGTTGTGCAGGTTTTCAGCAAGTAGGAATATAAGCGGCTGTGTGAGGTATATAATACATCTGTCTGAAAGCACAGCACTTATTTACAGAAAAGTATTTTGCTGTCACATCAGCTGAATGCACAGTTTGCAAATGACATTATCTCCATTAAATCATCTTTCTTTATTAGGAATATATTCCTTAACTATGTCCAGTCAAAGTTTCAGATTTCATGTTTTAATGTAACTGTGGAAAAAGTAGCATTAGTAATTTTGTAAATATGGAAGGTGTGTGTTCCTTTTATCCCTGCAAAATAAGAAAGTGTGTCACAGACTTCAAAGGGAAAGAACACTTTAGTGAAAACGGGCAAATGCATGCAGCAAAATTTAATAATATGACAGGAATTTAAGTAAAACACAGAGCAGTTGAATACTTGCTTTGAATTTTATCATTTATATACATTTCAGACTATAGTCTGAGAAGTCTACCATAGCAATTGGTTCCTTTCAACAGAATTGAAGTTAGCTTAGTACTAGGAAAACCCCATCTGTATCTCAATTTATAACCTTAAATTATATGCTGACCTGGCAGTAAAATGATGTGAGAAAAGCCATAAATTTGACCTTTGTGCATATCATGTTTCTTAACACGAGCATTATATCCTTATTCTTTGTAGTATAGATTTCAGCATGCTATTATATATTTGCCTTGAAATAAAGCATGTTTGATATGTATATGCAGTTGTTCTCGATAATCATGTATACTAAAAACAGAAAAACAAGGAAAGAAAGGAGATTTGACTTAATTTAGTGTACTTATATATGCTTCATTCTCGTGTTTTATAAATTTCATTCAAAGGTAAGTGATCTTACTGATAGCTGAATGCCAAGCTAAACTGCAACGACTCCATTGTTGAAAAGTACACACAAAAACCAAACTGTGACCTGAAAAGTAAACTTCCAGAGGATTATATGAGAAAGTTTACTTACACATCAAGTATCTTAGTTGTAATTGTTCTGGCAGTTGATGTACATAAAATGAACAGTGGCTTGGCCCAGTATTGCATTAACAGTTGAATAAATTAATGCGTTCTCCACTGTTTATTTTACCTCCTAAAGTGTGAAAAAATTGCACCTTTGAACAGTAAACTCTATTGGCATAACCATCTGTTTGCATTTTCATTACAAACTCCTACCAGAAAAACCCTCACTTTGAAGAGAAAATTGATATGGGTTGTAAAATTTACAGTCTATGCCTTTAAGTTTTATGTCTCTTGAGGTATCCCCTGGTGTGGTCTCCACAGTCACACATTATGATTTCTTCAAGAAGCACCTTTATGGCTTCCAGCTAACTTCAGATAGGGAGTCAAGACCATGCCTCAAAGAGTTTGCCATCACATAGAGCTGAGCACCTCGGTCTCGATGTTCAAGATCCTTAAACATCAAATGGGTGTAGTGGAGACCACAGCCTTGCCCACAACTGCTGTGTCAGCTGGAGATGGCATGTTGTCTTTAGTGTATAGGAGTATTTGTCCCCATGAGCTATGCGAGCTTAGTCTTATGAAATTGTTAAAATGGTCAATTAAAACCAATTAGCAGCAGCGGTAGTTGTGCTTCAGCTGGAATCTTCATTTTTAATGTTGTTGAAAAGCCATCAGCTTGTGTGTTTTTGGATGCAGGTTCCACAATGGCACTAAAACCATTTCTAACTGAAACATTTGAGTAAGGGTAAGTCAAAAACTGCAAAACACCATTATTTGTAATCATGATGCTTTTAAAGTAAACATTCTGGATAGTTTAGTAATGAAATCTTACAGGCTTTGTTTAAAAAACAAACATTCCTCCCCTTCCTCTTAAGCTTAAACAGTGGCTTGTTTAAAAAACAGTAAAATTCCATAACACTTAAAACTCTTTTGAAGTAGTTCTTCAACATCAGCAAGTAATTCTGCAAATTGCTTTTGAAGATGAGGCTTCATTTACTCCAGCGTGTGCAGTCTGATGGAGTGGATTAGTGGGTGTGGACTGAAATGGTAACGTAGGCTTCTTTGTGTGCATGTGCCTTTCTCTAGAACACCCCTTATCAGGTACATCTCTATCCCCTTGGAATAATTTGGAATAGACCAAGGCTGTTCTCTTTAATAGTCATGGATGAAAACTTAGTACGTATATAGCCTTACATTCATGTTAACGACTAAAAATCAAATTTTTCATCTGGTTTTATAGTAGAGTACTTATTAATATTAATAATATTATTATTATTTTATTTTAAAATCAGATCATTTCCCAGAAGAAGCTTGCTGGGTGGTTACACTGATGTTAATGATGTGGCAGGGGTAGGAAAAGGGGCAGCCTGGGTTCCGATTGACTTACGCTGTCAAGCCGCCTAGGGACTGAGGGAGTTTAATAGCAACACTTTGCATTTAAATTAGTAGGTGTGTAATGGGATAGCCAAGCATAAGACAGTTCCCTAATGCCAATGTATACATTCTGAAGGAAAAAAAGAGGGCTGGGCACTCAACTAATGCAAATTAGAATAGTTTTATTTATTTTATTATTTTTTTTTTTTTATTGAGATGCATCATTTGATGGCAGCTGAAAGTACTTCCTTTCATTTTGAAAGATATGTAGTACTTTCCGTGAAATTTGTAATTGTATAAAAAGACAGCTTTCTCTTTGCTTATCACAAATCAAACCCTTAAAGTAGATAAAAAAACCTCTGATAAGTTATTTCAAACAGATTTCATATGCAAAATAGTCTGTTCAGGGCAAGGTTTTTCTTTTAGATGAAGAAGTTGAATATTAATTGTCCTTGAATTTTTGACTGTTCCTTTGCACTGCTTTTTTGTGGATGAAGAAGATTTTTAGATACAGCATGGCAGCTGTCTAGCTTCTATAGACAAAAGCCCACTCCAGTAATTCATTAATCCAATAAAAATATTCAACAGGAAGCAATGAAACTTTTAAAGTGTATGGAACAGACGTTTTATTTTATTCTTATTTGGAAAACTTCACAAGTCCAAACTTGCTTTAGGGGTCTTTCTCTGTTTCATTTCTGTTCTTCATACAGGTTTCACAGTACCATGTTGACTACTAATGCTTTATTTCTTAAAAAAATCCCAAACTGTGGATTTTTGGGGTCAAAGGTAGTGGGTTTTTATATGTGTTTTTTTTTTTTTACATAATTTTTGTATGTGGCATAGTGTCGAAAATGCTGTCAAAAATATTCAGACAGTGCAAGGTCACTAATTGTATGATAGGAAAAGGGAAAAGCATAAATCATTCAATCTTGGGTTTGGCCTGGAGGTACAGCTTCTGTGGGCACATCCTTCTGGACAACTGGAAACATGGTGTATTGATTGTTTATAGCAAAGAGTTATAGCACTAATAATTCAGCTGGCAAGAAATGGCTTATATTAGATTATAAATCCTTATATATTTCCACAGAAAACTGATACAGATGTGACATCAGTTTCCATTAAGCTGAAAAAAGAAACGTAACAAGGAAACCTCAGCTGGCAGGAGCACTTCTTCTGTAGCGGATGGAGAAAGGAAAGGAAAGGTTAATTTTCAGAGGGGTGAGAGCTTAACTTTTAGCATCCAGTATCTCCTGTCATGTTGAGTTTAGCACGGGGGAAGTCCACCCTGTTTAGCCCAAAAACTGTCGCTCAAGCAGAAGCAGCAGCTAATGCACGTCTTCAGGGCATGTTTTCCCATTGTAGGAGCATATATTTTACAAACCAAAAAGTAAGGAATTACTGAGCTGCTTTTATTGCAGATTTACATCTTGGCGGCTTTTATTGCTCATAAAAAGGTGAATATGACTAAAAAGCATTAAGCTGAGACCGCTTAAGGAACTAAAGGTGTCAGGAGGCTGCAGGAGCTGGCTGTGTTGGTGCAGATTTTTGTCTTCATGAGTCAGTTACTTGATTCCCCAGACGTGCTGCTCATCTGGATTAACCTGACAAAAACCCATCTAATAAAGTGACGAGCTTGGTGTTCTCTTACCATGAGGTTCTGGGCAACAAGTAGACACCTCGACAAGAGAATGCGTAGTGAATTTCTGGACAGAGGCACTGCTGTGCACATTGATATTAAATTGTGTAGATAAATTTATAGAAGGTTGGTTGAATGTGAAAATGACTGCAACAGTAAAACAATTTTTACACGTTTTTAAAGAAAAAAAAATGCCCTCATACCTTTAAAAAAAGCTCTTTGAGAACAGAAAAAAGCAAAATCTGGTTATTCCTCTAGGGAGTTTTATGCTTTGTTACATGTAAGTCATTAAGCAGGGACCACACGCTTGCCTGGCTTTGCTGACTCTGGTTTAAGACCGTTATTTGCCAATTAATTCTCTTGTGTGTTTTTCTTTACGTACAGTGTTACTATTTTATTGAATGAAGAATGGTCATAATCCCTTTGTATTAAGGACAATACATGCTTTTGTGTCTTAGGAGCATGGAAACAGTACATGGAACAGTGAGGACAGGGTTATTTTTTTGTTATAATTGCTTCAGCTTCTGGAGTTGGTTGTTTCTTTTTTCACCAACATGGAACATTTACTCCTTGGGTGACTGCTTTAAACCCAGTCCAACTGGTAGAGGCTAGAGGATCATGACTGTTGTTTGCCATTTTAACCTCCGTAACTTGTTCCCGTAGCTTAACTATACCATAATGTATTTGTCTTTTTTTTTTTTTCCTTAACTGCCTGTGTTTGTTTACACCAACTTTTGTCTGGGCTCTAACTGAATTGTAAGATCATTGAACCGGAACTGTTCCCACTACATATCTTCAGTGCCTATCACAATGGGTCGCCAAACGTCGTGTTGTCTCTCCTGTAATGTAAACAGTAAGAAGTTAATCATTGTCATGGGCAGATATATATTTTTTTTTTTTTCCCCCTCTCTCTTTTAGTGGCATTTGTGAAGTTAGTTGGCTTATTTTGGACATAGGTCTCCAACATTTTTAGTCATCTGCCTGCTTGGCTTGTTACCAGTCTCCTCAAAAATCTGTAATACAAGGTATGAACCCCTTTTACTGAGGTGGTTTTGGTGTGACCTTACAGCTCTTGGCAACTTTGGCTTTGTCTGTCCAAACAGAACTTTTCTGTGCATAAACGTGGGAGATAACATAGGGCACTGCCTTTAATTCAGTCGCTTCTAAAATTATTAAATAAGATAGGAGAAGCTTTAAGTGGATTTTGAGTAAGTATTGTTTCTGCTTCAGTCACGTGTTGTCTGCCCAGAGCTCATTACAAGAAGTCATTTAAATTGGTGCAAATCCAACATAAGTTTTGATTTGCTGGATGGTCTGAGCTCCCAACAGAGTAACTACAGGAAATCTGTTCCTGTAAACCTGCGTGTTGAGGATTTATTTTAGACACCCTTGTGTGATGTTGTGAAACAATTATTACGTGGAGTTAAAAGAAGCATTTGAAGAGGTTTTGTGAGTCTTCTTGCCCCTGTTACACTCACATGTTTTCAGTTTACTCTTCAGAATAAAATTTTAAAAAAATCTAAGAAGTGTAAACCCTTAATTACATCTGTTTAAAGCATATATGTAATACAGTTGTCGTGTAAGTGATTCAGAAGGTATCAGTTAATGGTTTTATACATAGAACAAGCAAGGCGAACTTCTCTGCAGCTGCTGGCCTTCAGCACTGAGTTCCATGAAAGGAGATAGTTCAGTGCCCAGATAAGCCTTAGTCTTTCTCCTCAGGTAGCCAGCTATGACATCGTGCTTCTATATTATGAGAAGTAGCGGATAATTGTTTCACGTTCACCATCTCCACGTCTTTCATGGTATTACAGACTTCTGCCATGTCAGCCCTTAGTGTGGCACTGTACTTAGGTTACCTTCAGCTCCATGGCATGGCTTGCTGCACCACTGTCTCTTTCTTTTCCCATTCTTTGTGAGGGTCCTCGGAGATGGCTCTTGAGGAAAAGCATACATCTCCCTCTCTAAAATTCTCCTTAAGTACTTACTCCCTCCATTTGCAAAAGCCGTATCTACAGAGAAATTGCTGTGAATCCCAGCAGGGCTGTACAAAACAGTAGAGACCACAGCCAAACTGAGGAGGGTTTCGTTCGTTTGGGTTGGGGTTTTTTTTTGAAGGCCCAGGATGGTATCAGTGTAACACCGAGCTGAGACCTTGTGGAGATACATTTACCTGATGCATGAGCTGGTTCAAGAGCTGGGTGCTGCCCTCAGGGAAAAGAGGGAGGAAGGCATTCAAGCTGACCCAAATGAAGAGTAGAGGTGGAACTTCTATGTGACTTGTTTTCACAGCACATCCACGTCTGTCACACGCGGAGCACACCCAGTAGGATTGATGCCAGCTTCTTCCTACATCGTTAGCATAGCATGTCCTTTTTATCTTCTTCATTGGCTAGCCTGGGCTAAGTATTAGGTGAGTTTCTCTAGTAAGCAAAAGTTATGACCATGTTGTTCAGACATTGCCTAAGGTGATGGAGGAAAGCAGAGGAGAGCAATATCCCTGGTGCAGTGATTCTTAAGGCATTTTAGCCAGAGACAGAGTGTAGGTGAGAAAAAGAATGGTATTTTGATTATAGGCTGCAGACAAGTCCGGCTTATCTGTAACAGACGGTGTGAACAGGCTCCTGCCTATAATTATGGCAACGCGCAGGAGCAGGAAGAGTCTTAAGAAAATAATGTCAAGGATGGAAGGAGGACAGAGAATGTGGAGATCAAGTATGGGTGGCATTATAACCAGCTCTCTGCTGGTAGGAGTCACATCTGCTGAACTTGCATCCACTGTCAACACTTGTCAAAGCAGAGGGCTCTTCGAGGTGCTTGGTTGTCCTGGAATCACTCAGATAAAAGGGATCGAGTTCTCCTTGTGCAGACAGTCAAGTAGGCAGCATACCGTTGTAGTTCTGACTAAGTTGTCAATGCCATTATCAAGTCAGTCTTATAGACCAGATGAGCAGCACTTGGAACACAGTATTGCACATTCAAGTAGTATAGAAATGGCTGTTTGTGCTTGCTTTTTGGGATGGGGGGAGGAACTGTGTTTAATTTGGATGCCTTTTTGAGGGGTTGTCTTTTGATACCTTTCAGCTGCCTTTCGTCAAAGGCTTGAAAGAGTATTCTGGGGAGCATTGCTGTATGCCTCCTCTGTTGTTAAATAGTTCTTTTGCTGTTAGAGACAGGGTACTAGGCAAGATGGACATCTCATCTGACCTGATTTGGCTTTCTTATGCAATTTGTGCTTATGTAAGTAATCTGTCTTCTGTGTAATATGAAACTAAGTTGTCTCACATGCTGCCTCTCCTGGAATACGGCTTTATTAATTTACACATACTATATGCACTAGTACAGCATTGCAACATCACAGAACCTGATCACTGAGCACAGAACTAGAGTGTGATTACTTTATGATTAAAGATTTACCAAATCAAGCATGTGTTATACAAGGTAGTTGCAGGATCAGAATTGCTATTCTGAACAGATAAACAATAATATAAAATACTTTTGACATATTTGTCTTTATGAAACATCACAGGACACATTTCCTGTTTGAAAAATAATTTTTTAAGTCCTTCTCAAATGTAATAATGTACTTCTTTCTCCTTCCTGTTGTCAGTGTTTAGATCTTCCAGTGATCAGTTATACTTACTTCTCTCACTTCATTGAGAGATACTTTGATTGCTCCTTGTTAGATATTGGAGAATGATCTATTTTATAAATAACACTAATGTGTATATTTATTAAAATGAAGAGTGTCAAGGTTTTCACGGAGCTTTTGTATTTCACATAAATAATTCTCTTTTTGGGTGGGTGATGTTGACCATTGGTCCCTTGAAGTCTTTCCAACTATCTGTGGTGATAGGAGAGCATTGTCAAAGGCCGGGATATATGGAATAGAATAGTTTAACAAGTAATCATGGCTACTTGGCTTTTAAAAGCATGAATCTTGATCAGTTTCAGCAATTAATATTTTTGTCTTAAAGATAAGATAGGGATATTACAGCTTGATATAGTTGGTTAGAAACTGGTTAGAATTAATGTTCTGTGAAGTATGTAAAGCAGCATAAGAACCATTGGTAACTGTTTACATGCTATTAATAATTAGCAACCTTCATACTAGTCTGTTAGGAAAGAACCCCACGTTGGGTACAATAGAAACTCCACTCCATACGGTTGGGTTCAAATTACATTTGACTTGGACAATAGGGCATGAATGGGGCTCATTTGAGTTTCTGCCACTGTAAACAATGAGATGTTGGAATGTTTCATTTATTTATTGATTTATTTATTTGGACAGGTGCAGGTTGATCATATGGAATAATTTTGTATTCAAAGATAGGCAGAAAATGGCTTAACAAATATTGTCCAGTCAGAGTGTATGATGATAACCAACATCCTGAATGGACAGACTCTAATTTAGTCTGTAACTGACTTTGAATTTGGATCTTAAACTAATCAAATCATGTTCAAGAGAAAGTGCTTTATGTGCTCGCCAGCCACTTAGAAAATAGAAAATATAGATTTTATTTTCTGATTAATTTATTTTTAGGCACTAAGTTCCTTCTTTTACTTTCTGTTAAAAATTATGTGCACGTCTGTGAGGTAGATTCTGTTAATGCTAATGGGGCTCATCCTCATGAAGAGGTCATTCGAGTCTGATGGATCCCATCTGGATGATGGTCGTCCTCTAGGGTGTAATTTTCCTCAGCTATTTGAAACCCTTTCATAAGTGCTCCAAAGCAGTCAGGTTCTATAATTTGCAAAATGATGGCCAGAGGAAAGAGCCAGGAAGATTGTTGCTGGCATCACATATTAGGAAGTAGCATCACAGGGCTAATAGCCTAAATGAATGCAAGAAGAGACTTGATTCAGGCTCTTTTGTCTTCTTCATCAACGGGACACCCGCATTTCTCCCACATGGACACTACAAAGG
>JAOXNO010000041.1:14386557-14415390 GCA_028565335.1 Limnodromus scolopaceus | reverse complement strand
GCTACCTTGCCAATCAGGTCTCTCAGGAGATCAAAGTCAGCTTTTTTGAAGTCCAGGGTAGCCAGCTTGCTGCACACAAGAGACTTGATTCAGGCTCTTTTGTCTTCTTCATCAACGGGACACCCGCATTTCTCCCACATGGACACTACAAAGGGAGAATGGATGACAGTAGCACATCTTACTGTTTGGGGCAGGGAAAGGTTGATACGAGAAACAATATGAATGTACATGCTGAAGACATTCTTCTTGGTCCTCAGTTTCCCAACCCACTCGTGTTAAATAGAAAATTGCACAACAATCTGCAAACAAGAGAAAATCCCACAAATGCATGTCTTACAGGTAGAAATGAACCTACAAAAGGATTAAGCAGACCTTAGACACCTTAAATTATCTTACCACACAATATAGCCTATTCTATTCGGTTCAAGTATTGCAAATATGTGTTGTGTCCTAGTCGTTTCAAAGCTGTTCCCCTGTCTCTCACCAGGCGGAACGGATTGGATATACGCTCAGCTTGATAAACAACGGCTTTAATATTTCAGTTCGTGCTGAGAATTTGCTGTCTTTATTTCTCTTTCAACATTATATTGCATTTAAACAACGACAGAGCTTCTCTTCTAAGGCACGCGTTTGATTCCTGTCCATGCTAACAGAAGGTATGCGCAGACACCAATGGAAGAGTAGACTAGAGTTTCTCTTGAGGTGAACAACTGTTTATAATTAGAGTTGTGGGAATGAAGGAAAACCCAGCTAGCAAGCCAACAGTCACTCTTCCAAAAAAGCTTGGTAAACTCATAAAGCTCAGGAGCTTAATCTCTGAACCAGAGTGCTTGTTATCTAATCCCCACCAGCTGTTGTGTACTCGGTAGCCATGACATCTGTAATAGAGCTGAAGGGCCTGTCTATATTGGTTGGCACCTTCACCCACCAATTGAACTTGCTGCTTCTTTCACTGCTCACATTTACCTGCTTTAAATCATTAACCAGTTGCTCAGGGTTTGATCAGCCATTTAACCATACTTTGTAATACAGAGCTTGTGCCGCTTCTCACATTGAGCGTATTTTAGGGATGTGGGTTTTCAGCAGGTCTAGTTTTTGCCTTGCTAATAAAAGAAAGGTATCAACCAGAAGAATTTCCTCTGGTTGCACAGTGGTTCCTTATATAGACTTAAAACTGATCTTGTTGGAGTGAGATATCTTTGACTTGTATTTCAGCTGAAAAATACTGTCACACTTCTAATAAGCAGGGTAAAGAATTATATACATGTCTCTGTTAACTGATGTGTATGAATTGATATAGGTGATTATAAAAGATGGGATATGAATGTAAGCAAGTGTGTACGTGATCATTATAACTGTGCAAGAACTCTTGTTTTCAGGGATTGGTTTCAGCTGTACTGTAGTGGGTGTCATTCTTTTAAGATAGCAGAGAACAGAAATTGGCCCAACTTGAGAAAAGAATCCATTTTAAGTCTCCCAGTGAGTGCTGTGATTTCAAGCCTGCTGTTTGACACTATCCCTACCACCACAAGCAGTGAAGAGTAACAGCTGTTGGGCCTTGTAAGGGGTTAGAGGGAAGGATGTCTTGTTCCTGGATCCCAAATGAGTTTACTCAGGAGCTAAGCTCTGAGCTCCTAAACCCATTTCTGGACATGGAAAAACGTAGATCTATGAGTTATTGTACTGGTAAAAACTTAGATGCTTATGGCTTCCTAGCATCTGAATGATTGGATTGGGTATCTAAAGCTGATGTTGTAGCCAAAATTGGCCACGAAGACTACTACAGTCTTAAGTTAGCTGTCAGCATAATATTGTGGATCTGAGCTTTTGAACTGTCCCAAGGCAGTTCTCAGCCTCTGTAATACTTACTGTCAAAATACAGAATAATGGTCTCATAAATAAAACCAGCTATACGAAGTCTTTTTTGTCAGTTAAAATTTTGTTAAATTTCTTTATAGTCAGTTTTCATTTTGAATTCATTTTACTGATGGGTTTTGGTTTTTTTTCCCCTAGAATGGCACTAAGAAGTTCTGGGATTTTATGAGGACACATGACAGGTAACAGATGGAATCACGTTATTTCCTTTTGTCTTTATGTTGTTTTTCATGCTGTATTCTCTTCCACTGGTGAAATCTTGGTGTGGAGTTACTCTTTTTCCTCCAATTTCCTCTTCAATTCTCACTTCTTGTTTAATACTTATAATAATAAAATAGTTCTCTACTATTTTATGCAGAATTAGCAGAAATTTTAAAGTCTTCTCATGGTTTATTATGTTTTCAGTAAGTTTTTCCTGTGGATGATTTTTCAAATATTAGAGTTTTGGCATATAATATATTGCACATTTTACTGGTTGCATAGAAGATGCAACTGAATGTTTGGATTGTATGAGATTTTCTTTTTTGAGCATTAATATATCGCCTGAAGGAGTGACTCTGCACCCCACATACTTAACCCTGTTGTTATTTGTGCTGTTAAATGGTGTAGTCCCACATATGTGACTGTAGTCTCTCACCTGTGAATATATAATCCCAGGTATTATCCTAACATAAAGACTGTTAAAAAGCAATCTAAAGTTATGGTCGTACTGGTTGATATATTTTTTTTTTTCAATGGCAATTACTTGGCGTAAAGCAGAGATTATGTTTTATGTTTGAGCAAATCCTAGTATTATGCCAACTTTTTTATTTTAATCCTCTCCATCACTGCTATATAAGGGTGTTTTGGGCAAAGCCTAGTTCAAGTCACTTTACAAATGCCTGAAACCTTTCTGTTCTGTACAGCAAAACCCTCTCCTGAGCACATGGGAAGAAATGCATGGCCAGCAACTTTGTTCTGTCTTTCCAAATGTATTTCTTCTATCAGGGAAGAAAAGCAGTTAACTTCTGACTGCAAAGATCTGTTCATGCAAAATTATAACAAATAGGATATATATGAAACAGACCCAGTCTCAGAGTTATTAAATACTAAAAAATTCTTAAGTCTTTTATTTATACTTAAATATTTAATCTCATCACTGAAAATTCAGGTACTACAAGATAAAAATAAAGAGCAACGGTAACGACTTCTCCCTAGAAAACGCTTTTCTAAATCTATTAAATGTAAAAAAAATGTAGCAAAACACTAATAGCAAGAGAAATTATGACTTATAACCAGAACCATGTTGAGAGATGTATTATTCTTGTGCATGAAGTAAGTAGGTAAAATCAATCGCATTTTCAGAAATTTCTCTGTTGGAACCCTCTAAATCCTTACAGGGGGTCTTTTTGTGTGTAGGTACCTGGGTGGACATAAAGTGATAGCAACACTTTTTGTCAGTATAAAGATTAGGAAGGTAAAAGTTCCATGAAGACTGGGAAAATAGATAGATTAAAAATGCCTGTGCTGCTTTAGAATGAGGACAGAAAAGGGAGGGGTATTTCAATACTGAACTTTACACTTGCTTTTGGAATTTGCCTGGAAGACAGTTCTGTCTTTGCACTTTGTCTATCCATATGGGCATGTGCCTGGATTTATGATCGCAGATACAAAGGCTGAAATGATAATTGATTGCTGGAAATTTAATCTATGCCCTGTACTTTTAAGCAAGTGAATCCAGCCGCAAGTCATAGTGCTGAGAACATGACTTCCAGACGAATAATTTGTATCACTATTTTAGTTTAAACTTTAGATTATCGCTTTGTGCTAATGTGTGAATATATGCAACTAACTGAGTGGGGTAAATATTAAAGGATCAGTTTTCCATGAACTTCTTGGGAACAGTATTTGTGAAGGACTTTTGTGGACATTTTTAAAATAGTTGAGAACATAACTGTATAAAAAGGCTACGGCCACATGTCATGCCAGTCATCTCTGGTCACATAACATTTGTTAGCTTCAGATGCACAACAGCTGCCATCCTAACTTATTAGTGACTACTGTTGAACTGTAGAATGTCTAATGCTCTTTCACAAGTAAATGCAATGCAGCTTCTGACACCAAAGGTAATAACGTGAACTCTCTGCATAGGAAATCCACGGTTTTACATAAATTCTATTTGTGAATACGAAGGCAATTATTATCAGATAAATTGGTCAGGTTCAAAATTCCTTATAATGCATTAAAGCCCTACATCTTACTGTATTTTGATGGGACAGCTGTGATGCTAGTTATATGGAAAAGTCACATTGTCTAGTTGCTGAAGATTATAGAGGACTTTATGCTTAGAAGGCTCTTAGAGGTTCATTACTTTTAATGAAGGATAAAATCTTGAAGAAGACAAGGGGTTTCCAGGACACATGTCCTGTTGGTCAGGATTTTCTCTTAGGTATGTCTTCTTCAGGAAGATTGTAGGTGTTTTCCATAAGTAAGATCCCTTTTCCATAATACTTTTTCAAAAGTATTCCAGGCATTTCAACTCTGAAAATGCTGTTAAATGCTCTATTTTTAATGAGGCTATTTACATAAATTGAACATACATGTAATTTACATATAATTGATATGTTTAATGAATTTAATGATGCTGGATAAAAAAATACTGTGCTAATCATATAAAAGAAGACACTGACTCTAACTCATGTCTTTATCTGCCATCCTCTTTCAACAGCACAAGTAAATGTTTGCCTAAGACTGATTTCCTTGCTGTATGACAGTGAACTGAAGGCTTGTGTGCTGGGTTCCTTTGGGACACCAGTGTTTGGTCTTGTCTCAAATGAGGTCAACACAAGCCAATAGTCAATAGATTTGTATCAGAACATAGGCTTGATACAGGAAAATATTTAGCAGGAGAGATGAAGTTATTTTGCATAAATTTATCTTTTCCAACTGTTCAGATGAACAGCTGATTAAATTATACAAAGACAAAAACATGAGGACTGCAGCAGTCATTTTATATGCCTTAGGTGTGAGTCACCTTCTAAAATCTCACAATATATTGCAGTGGGACAAGGTCCTTTAACTGTAAGCAAGCTGTCGTAGCACTAGCACAAGCTGAAATAGCAGATTTTTGTTAGATATTACTCTTTTTTTTTTTTCCCCTTTTTTCTCTTCTTAATCATTGTAGATCTGGACTTGACTACAGTGTGTGGCTCCTGAGCTGTCTTAAGACCAAGACCATTCAGAACTAAAGTATCAGTCCTTGAGTCACCTCTGCTTTCCATAGTTTGTAATTTATCCTGAACAAATAATTGCTTAATGTCAATCCCTCCATGCCACTCAAAGACAAAAAAAAAAAAACCCAAAACCAACAAGTTTTGTGCAGAATTATTACTGGTCACACAATAAATTGTTATCAAGGTAGACGTCTAAACTCTGTTCTGTCAAAAGTCAACTGAGTCCCAGTATAGACAAAAGATGTGGCATTTCCTACCGTACTGTGCTTCAAATTGTAACAGTAGGAAGACCCAGGACGTAAAGACATACACATGGAGCGTAGTTAAGTCCTTGAATGCTTTGCCCAGAGAGGCTGAGGAACCTCCATCCGTGGAGAAACTCAAACCTTGACAAGGCTCTGAGAGATCAGACCTAACTTCAAAGTTAGCCTGATTTTGAGCAGGAGGTTGGATCAGATGATCTTCCAAAACTCTCTTCTAACCTGACGTTTATAAGCAGATTAAATACTTAATGAATATTACAGTTTCCATCTGACAACTGTCAAACATTTGTAAACTTGTCAAGAAATCTGTCAATTTATAAGCCATTTTTCTATTGGAAAAAACCCATTCCTGTCCTGCAGAGTTACATTTAAACTAATCTTTCTTTGAAACATGCAGATAAACACTAGTAGAGCTCATTGCAAGATTTTATTACATCGTCAGAAACAACTGTGAAGATTACTAAAAATGAATGACAAAAAGCAAAAATACTTGGATTACCTCTTTTTGATTGTAATTATTTAATGAGTTTATTGAGGTGCTGCTACATAAACATTGTGTTAGGCAGCGACACACAGCAAAAGATGCTTTCTGCAGTTGTTTTATGTAGTGCTTGCTTTCCTAACGAGTTTACTTTTCCTCTGAATATTCAGCTGGTGTGTTTGCTCATTATTAAACTTAGGAAAATCAAGAGGAGTGCAAGCAATGAAAATTGAAATGCAAGGTGTATCGCGAGGTTCTTCTTACACTTGGGTCTGTTGGAACTAGTTAGCAATTTGTGGTGGTGCCATTTGCAGGGGCAGGAGTTGTTAATTTTTTTTTTAAGGTCGGTGCTTTTAAAAATAAAAAACTTGATCAGGAGGATTCCTTTTTGCTTAGCGACGTGGTTTAGTGATGGTTTTTCTCAGTGTTAGGTCAACGGTTGAACTGGATGATCTGAAAGGTCCCTTCCAACCTAGGCAATTCTATAA
This sequence comes from Limnodromus scolopaceus, assembly GCA_028565335.1. Lineage (NCBI taxonomy): Eukaryota > Metazoa > Chordata > Aves > Charadriiformes > Scolopacidae > Limnodromus > Limnodromus scolopaceus. The sequence continues at coordinate 14,409,071 of JAOXNO010000041.1, read as the reverse complement.
TTCTGTGACATTTTCCTTCTGCAAATTTATGGTGATTTTCTGTCAGAAAATAGAAACATACCAAATATTACAAAGTAATCATCGATGCCTGTAACAAAAAAAATTATTCTCTAAAACCAGACACGTTCTAGTTATATTCTCTCTCATCCGAATTTTGCTATATTTAGTACAGTAAGAGCCTGAAATGTAATACTTAAGTTTTACATTCATCTACTTCATAAAGCAATGGACCAAGTTCGTTTCAGGTTTCAGCAGCTCCCCTTAAACAGATTCAAGGCTTTTAAAAGACATAATTTGGGAACAGATGAAGGTCAGTGTACAGTCATGTGCTCACTTCTGTGCTTTGAGTAATAACGTTTGAGAACAGGAACGTAACTGTACCTTTTGCTAGTTGACAAGTAAAAGGACAGCTTTCCAATTGCATTGCGAATGGTTATAAAGCAAAATTAGGGCTACTTCTCTATTTAGAATATGAAAATTTCACCGTAAAGTACAGTACATTTTAAAAGAAACAAAATTGAGAGGCTGAATTGCATGCAAGATTGTTATGAGTTCCTCTCGACCCTGAAAATATCATGTGACAAGGAAAAGCCATTTGGACCAAAAAACTTACACAACTCTGCATGTGCATTGTACCCATTTTATGCTGTGTTGTTATGTACAAAAACATGACACAGTGGCTCAGTAATAATTCCTGATTTAAAGATTCTTAATGGAAAAAAAATTGTCTTTTCTTATCTCCCTGAAAAGAAGAGGAAATAATATTCCTGCCTTATGAGATTGGTTTAAGTAAAGAGATTAATTTATTTCACATCACTGAAAACAAATTAATTCCTAGTTTAATTTAATCATTTGCTGAGAAAAGAGGCTTTATACATTTTTCTGTTAAAAAGATGGCTGAAAAGTGTAGTTTCCCATCAGGAGGAAGTTTGCAGGCTGAAGGGAAGGAAGTCAATCTCCTCCTCGGCGTGTTGTCTCCTGCAGGGACCAGCGCTGGGGATAAGCAGGAGGAGGTTCTCGAGGCAAGTTCAAAATTAACAGGAGGATGACTATCCTCAACTGGTCCCTTCTGTGCTCTGAGGTTACCTGGCTGAGTGCTGGCTTCTGGGCGCTGCTGAAGTCAGGGGGCAAGGGGGGGTGGGAGAGCAAGGAATGCTGTGGCCGAACAGCTGCGCCGGGAGCCGGCCCGCATCCCCGGCCACGGCCACGAGAGCCGGCCAGGTGATGGGTCGCTAGAGCCACACCAGTGGCTTGGAGGAGCCGGGGTTGCTATTCTGGCTCGGTGGCTGTAGCAAGGCAGCTATGGAGACAGGGTGGAAGTCATGTGCCCTGACCACATTATAGGAGTAGATTAAATTCCTTCTCCTATTTCATATGCCAGATCGTTTGGGCTTTATGGAAACTTAATCCTGTATGTATTTTTTTTTTTTGGTTTATGCCCTAGTGTATTATAAGACACCATGAAATTTAACTCAGATGCTCCCTTTGTGCAAGAATTATCACAGAACCTTTTAAATGGGTAAAAATACGGCTTTTTAACATCTTTATAGGTAAGAAAAAAAAAATAAAATCTTTCTTGGGTGGCATGTGCCTTTTATGTGGAATGATGTGCTGTTGTGCTGCAAACCTTGTTGTCTTTGTAATGTCTCCTCCAGGGTGTCAGTGGTGTGGAATTTTCATGATTATCTTCACAGATAATGAAGAAGATAATGCACTGTTTAAAATAAACTGGATGTAGTTCAACAAACAACAAAAATCATGAAAAGTTTAGGGAAATAATAGCTGAGAGAAGGTAATGATGACTGGGCATGTTCATGCAAATGATAACAGAACTGACGAGAAAAATTAGTACTAATCACAAAACTGTAAAGGAATGTTACAAAACAGCCTGGAATCATTTTAATTTCATCAATAATCAATGACAGAACAAGAAATAGTGTCTCATGTGGAAAGTATTTTTTAAATTAAACAGTAAGAATCCATTTGTACCAATAGGCAATAAGACAATCTAGGAAGGCATGTTTTGTAATCACTGTCATTGAAAACGCTCAGGTCTAGACTTGATATCTGTCTATCAGATATCTATGCTATCAGGATAATGGTATTTTTCCTGCTATTAGAAGGAAAAAACGTAGTAGCCTATTAGTTGCCTTCAACCCAAGTAATTACACGATTTGTTTGCATATGATATTTGCAAATAAAATGCCCTTAATACTTGTGGGTTTTTGGTTTTCATTTTGGGTTTTTTTTTGAAAGTGAAAACTTGACAGATCTTCTGCTTATGTGCCAGGAATTCTGCAGGCGTATTCTGTCTTTTAAGATGTCTGATTATGTTGTTACCTTAGGATCCGATCTAAATAAAATCATAGCAACAAGGCAAAAATAAATGTATTTGCTGCTGTAAAGTTATCAGAGAAAAACACAAAATCAAAAGCCAAATTTTCTGGCTCTGATTTCACCTTTTTAAGTATGTGATATGAAAGCACCATACAGCATAAAAACTCTTCTCTGCTGTATCACTGAAATAGGGTAAAATGGCACTAAAATCTTTATTGAGGGCATTGCTTTATTGGGAAGGTGAACGTTTGCCTAGTTTTGAGAAAGGCATCCATAAAAAGTCTTAAAACCAAGCAGGTAACGGAGAGTTTTGGCTCATCAGTCATAAATATCTAAATACACATTTCTGGGATCCAGATTGGAGACATCTTGTTTATACAACTTCAGGGATTTAGTTTTTTAGTATTTGCAGTAATATGCAAAACAAGTGGATGTGTTTATTCTCCTTTAGTCGCTGAAATCAAGAAAAGTCTTCCCTCTCTTGCAGGTGGTTTTCCAATATAATCCCTTCTGTCTGAAGAGTGCCTGAAGTTTTTACATGGTCTAGAGAGAGTAGCATGGTCATGGTCTGCATTTGGAATTGGTAAAAATAATCTTGTGAAAGCTAGGAAATGTCTTATAATCGGAGTGCCTGTATTTTTAGAATTTGATCTGAAAATATCTCTTGGAAAATAGGGAAGTATTGAAACGGTTATTCTAGAAATGGGAAAATTAGGTAAAATGTGAACAACTGCCAGTTTCTCAGTCTGTGTTTCTCACTAATGACAGTGAGTATACATTTTACCTGGCAAAAAATTGTGTTTTTCACTTCGTATTTGGGTTTTGGTGGGTAAGAAGTAAAGTTGCTCGTTTGTCTGTTACTTTAGCTAGGGCAGAACACTTGGGCTTTTTATTTTGTGAGCAGTCCTTGAACCGGATATTGTTTTAGAACTTTGATTTTTGCCATTTGAGAACGGAGTCATGCTTACACCTTTTAAATGGATTATTTATTGGTCTTATTATGTGATAGCATTTATAAATGGCAGTTTCACAAATAATTAGGAATTGGAACAAAAGCCCATCAGGCTCTGACATCTGTTGCACATAATGCCCACGAAGCTTTATTTAATCAAATAAGTTAGCATAAAACCTGAATTTATTTATTAAAATATTTTGTTGAAAGAATCCCATTGAGATGCAATGTGTCATTTCCAAGGGTATCCTGGGATACGGGCCAAGATATGACACTTAAAGAATGTTATTGAGAGCAACGTGCTTTGATGTCTCATTTATTTTGCAGTTGAATTTGCTTTCTATTTTTTTTCTTTGTTATATGAAAACAGGGTGCTGGGAGGATTGTTTATTCCAAAGAAGTTGTCCTGCATCATATTCTCTGGTTGGGTACAAATTGCTACTTTATAAGGAGACGGAGTTCATGTTTTAATAGTGCATATATTTGGATTTGTTAGCACTTCTTAACTCATTCTTCTGCCGGTCTGATGATTAACCAAACATATGCTTCCTGCTTTATGGTGTCATGAACAACTTCCTGCTGCAGTCAGTTTACTGAAACCAATCTTTGATTTTTTCCAAAGTAACGTTTATTTTCTTAAGCCTTTCGCCACTTTATTCTGGTTTTACTTAGCTATTTAAGTTGTATTGGAGAAAGCGTTCAGATTTCATCAGAATACAGAAGTCTTCTAGACATCTCTAATTATCTTTTGCCAAATCCACTTTATCTGTGATTAGTATGAAAGGCTGAATGTTTTTGTCAGGAGCTTATAGCTTTGCTTTTGTAACAGGCTGCATTTTAAGCAGCCAATTGGATTGGTGTTGGCCTTTGAAAAATGTAAAATGCTTTGAAGGAAGACTTAAACGAACCAGTAAAGATTGTGCAAGCGCACACATTTAATCTCAGGACTATCTGCATTATAGTTAAAGCTCGGGGAAACTAAGGGGACTGCACTGGAGAATAATCAAAGGCTACAGCTTTATTACTACATGTCCGTTCTGAAAAACGAAGGGACTGTTTTATCTGACTTAAGATAGTAGGTGCTGCTTTGATAAAAGGAAGAAGCCAGCACTTTAGATGCCACGTTAGAAGTTTTCAGGGATGTGTCCCAACTGTGAAATGGATGGTTAATTTGAATACAGAAGTGACACAGGGCTACGTGCAATTCTTTCTCATGGTCACCAAGAATAATTTTGAAATAACTTAAGATGAAGTAGGGCCTCCTGAAGGATGAATCCTCCCAAAGAATTACTTTTGATTGTTAGCTCTCAAACAAGTTGGGTTTTTTTGATTATCACTTTAAAATTGAAAGCATTTCTAATTGAACAGTCATTTCTAATTTGAGTAAGAAAAGGACACTTTTTCACTAGCATGCTTTAATCCTCATCTGGAGTGATTATCAAACATAATATTTTAAAAAGACTAGATGGAATTATAGTCTTGACATGGGAAACAATATAAGAGATCGATTTGTCAACACTGTATGAACAAAGAAAGCCAAATTCATATAGCTTCAAGCAGAAAAACAAATTTATACTTTAAACCTAAAATAATTATAGGAATTTTAAATCATATATTTTTTTTCTTACTAACTTTCCTTCTAGTATGATTCATAAGCCTTGACATTTTCTCCCTTATGAGGCATATAGGCAAAAATATTTCATGGATGTTTTATATTCATGTGCTCTCCAGCTGAGATGAATACATCTCTAAATACTTCTGTGGTTGCACACTACATTTGATTATTTTCTTCTGATTGTATCAAATGGATTTTTAATACCAAATACCTGTTGAGAGTCAAGGGGACTGATTGAATCAATTACTTGGTTTTATTCCTGCATGCCATTTTCGTGTTTCTTTTTTTTGGAATCTGCCATAGTTTTTCCACTGTCTTTTTTGAGAACGGTAACTGAGTTACCTGATAAGCTCTGATAAAGCTCTGACAGTGTCGAAGGGGTTTTGGTGTTTTGGTTTTGTTTGGTTGTTGTTGGTTTGTGTTTTGTTTTTTAAAAAAAAAAATCAACTTTACTTCCTAAAGTCTCCGCTATGGAGCTGAGATTATTGTTTGTAAGCAGCACAAATAATATTTTGAGATAATTTTTAGCCTTTATAAGTAGGTGGAAGTGGCTGAGGTTAATAGTCAGGAAAGTGAGGAAGCCCTGACTTTCAATGCTAACGTCAGTCTTTTTTTAGGTGCTTTATGTTCCATTATTCAATTCTCGTCACAGTTTCTGTGTACCGCACACATAACCCAAGCTAGACACAAGGAGATCCTGAGTTGCTCTTACAATGATTATAGAAAGGTCAGTTTCTTTGCCCGTATTACCTCATCAATTACTTAGCATACTATAGTATTAGTACAAGATTATCATTAAAAATCCTCATCTCCAGCCTTGAGAGTCTTACTTCATTCACAGAAACACAAGAGAATCTTGTCCTTTTCTTTGCTATTACTATACTACGATTTCTTTTTAAATTGTTTTTTAGTTTTGCAAATCCACCTTTGTAAAGTGTGTATTAATGTCACATCTAAGAGTAATGAAAGGCTGCATCAATCTTTATTTATTACAGGGTTTTAAAAGTTTGTCTCATGAAAAGCAATTAGTAAGTGTTAGCGATTGCTTGTGGATTAACTGTAGCTCAGGTCAACAACTGACAAATCATCAGGATAGAAGATTACCAAACCAATGCCCAGAAGGTGAAATTACATTTCTTCCTGAAAAAAAAAAACAACCCAAAAAACAACAAGCCGACAAAAAGGAGAGAAAAAAAAAAAAGCAACCCTCAGACAAAAAAAAAACCAACAAACCCACAACCCCCAACAAAACCTCCTGGCCCCCACCCCTCAAAACCTTCCTTCAAGTATTGGAGCTCTAGAAGTACGTACGTGTTCTTGTAGCTTTGGCAAAGCTCATTTGGTGTTCTTAATTACTAGGTTATATTTCGAACGAATTAACTTTCCGTCCCTCCATATGTGTGTGCACGTTTTTAACAGGATGTCAGTTTTCATCTGTCCCCTACCTCGTAACTGCTGTGGTCAAATACTGCGTTTCTTACATTGCTCGGAGAAACACCACCTTCCTTTCACAGGTTGGGGTGTGTGAAGTTGTAGTAATATTTCTATATAAATGTCTGCTCTGCCGGAATTCATAAAGCATCGGTTACCACGAGTTCCATAAATACAGAGCCGTACTATGTTACGGGAAGGAAAGAAATTGGAAACACAATTTCAAAAACAGCACGCAATGGAGTCGTTTTCTAAACTGTTTTAAGAGATATTTTCAACTATAAAGGTTGTATTCAGGTGGATATCTTCTCTTTCAATGAGAGTCTTAAAGGTGGGGGAGGAATCAAGATTCTGTGTGTTCCGTGGGTCAGCTGTATGTAATTTCTGTACATTGACTTAGATGTTTTAAGAAAGCTTAAATATGCATTAGAGAATCCTAATATCTACAAATTTCAGCCAGGGTTTTCTTTGACGTTTAAATGGTTAACTGCTAGGTTAGATCCTTGACTGAAGAGTTGGAGTCCCTTTAAGAAAACATTGTATTGAATACCAAGACCAGGCAGGCTTTAACTGCAAAGTTGAGCACAATAAAAGCTCAAGTACAGGTTAGCTGGTCTTTGTAGATATGTCTTGCTGACATTTTAGGTACGTGTATTTCTTAAAATATTTTAAGGCTATCCTAGTTGTTCCTCTATGTATAGAAAGAACAGTATCCTGCATTATTGCACAGTAACCTATTTATATGCATGCATTGTTCGGGAGAAAGTCTCCTGTAATTGCAGTAGGGATTTATTGTATGTATAAAGAGAGCAGGAGCTACTACTGCAGGGGGAAACCGAGGTGAACCAAAGGCTGTGGTCTTCAACAGTGAAGACTGTACAAACTGATGTCATCTCCTAACTTGGTGTCTTTCTCTTTGGCTGTAGTCCCTAAAGCAGCCACCAACAGATGCAGTGCAGAAGAGCCAAGTCTCCTTCGTTGATCCGAGGAGATCGATGAAGCTCCTAAATGACACGTAGAGCACATTTTGAAGAGTTTGCTTCTTAGCCACCTCTTGCCTACGGAGTTGGCATGTCCACTGGTAGTGGCAAGTACCAAACATGACACCTGCATATGACAGTTGTGTTGTGTGCTCGGCAAGTCCCCGGTGCAGGTCTGTGGCCCGGTGGCATTGCATTTGGGTTAATGACCTCTCCTTTTATATCGGTGATTTCCCAGAGAGTCAGCTGCTGCAGGAACAGCCAGCAAAGATTTACATCTGTGGAATATGGTAAAAAGGGATAATCTACCACCCAAAATGAAAGGGTTGGCTGGTCTAAACTGAGGCAGTCTCTTACTTGTGCAGACATGTTATAGCTTGTTTTTAAGGTCTGGAGGCAAGTTTTGGATCCATCGTGGTCCTTTTACATCTGAATATTCTTTTTCTTTGTGAAAAATAACAAAAAATTGGTCTTGTGGACCCCCTTGTCCCACTTGTGTCTTTGGGACACAGGCACATGAAGCCTGTTGCTAGGTTAGAACCTTTGCTGTCCATTTCAGATTAAATCCTTATCTAGGATTCCTGCCTTTTTTTAGGAAATTTGGCTGGGATTTAGTTTTTTTTTCTCTTCTAGTGGCTATGTGTGATTTTTCTCTGATAACATACAGCTTGGGCGTTGTTTGTCTTATGTATCTCTTATTTGTGGAGATGTTCTCAAAAGTCATTGTGACTTAATATTTTTATTTTATATGTCTACTCCTTATTGATCACTTTAAAGCTGATAGGTGCGTATATCATATTCTAAAATAAGACTGGTTGCAATATTTTAAAGGGAATTGCCTTCGAACATCATTGCCCTTGTAATATCCTGTGATATACCACTGAAAAATGTATTTGCAACCCTGCTTTTGTAGTAGTCCTTTTAGGTAGCCTGTTACTATCTGGAAAACTAGTGATCTTGAAATAATTTTGTAGTGAATTCTTTGTATGATAATTTAAAACTCCAGGAGATAAACACTTTCCTTATCACATAGGCCAGACCAAACAGCTGAACCCACGTATCTGCGTCATTGCAGCAATAAAGCGTTGAAAGCCGTGGCTTGAGGGATCCTCCACTTGAACAGTCTTGCCCAAACTTTCTATAATACCCAAATAACTGTCCTGAATGAAGCTCCAAATGTTTTATCAGAAGTTATAAACCTACTAGCCTGTGGAAATATTTAATTTTATATTGTTTCTTTTGAAACAAGAAATAACCAAATGTCGTTCGTCATGTCACACTCCTCCTAAGAAGGTGTAAATCTGAACTTTCTCCTCCATGACTCTCCAGCTCTGACAAGAAATATTAGAACTTGAGTGTTGTGGTTTGTTAAAAAATGTAAATTTATGTTCAAAACGGTTTGTCACTCAGAAAATTAGAAGTAATTAAATAGAAAGTTCTACAGATTTGTGCCATTTCTGTACCCTCTCATCTCAAGATGGTGTGAGAAGCAGACAATTGTAATAACTTGGTGCTACTCCTTTCCAGCTTAATTTGATCTTGTTCCTTAATTCTGACAGATTGTTTTTAATTTTCCCATCTGTTCCATAAAAATCTCAAGTGATTGACTCTTAGGAAAAAATAATGTCTAATAGCTGAGCCATTTTTAATGAGTTGGTATGAGTTTTTTAATGAGACGTGCTGAAGAAGGCAAGCCAAGTGAAAGATTGAGCCTGGGGTGGTGGGTGTAAAGAAAGGTAAAGGGCAACCGTATGCTCCAGGAAGGCTCTTCTCTTTAACCTCAGCTTTAGACTGCTGCTGTCTCCCGTTTTAGGCAGTGCACATCCTTAGACCCCCTGGTCAAAAAACAAAGGTTCAGTAGCAGTAATTCCTTTTCCCCTTTTGTTTAGTGCAGTATCTAGCCTCAAACAGTACTGCTTTGGGGATAGGAACAGTCATACAAGGGAAAAAAAACCCACCAAAAAGACCAAAAAATAACACTTGAGTAAACTTGGAACATTGTAGGCTGTGGTTTAACTCCATGCCTTCTAGCAACCTACACTGTAACTCCCAGATATTCTGGTGGCAGGTCTGAAAGAACCCCCGTGCCAGTAAAGAGAGTGAATGTTCTCCTCCAGCCTCCCGGAGGGCTAAACCCCTTTCCTTTAAAATTGCCTGTAAACGACATCTCCTGGGGCATGAAGCCATCAATATGCAGTAGGAGCCTTTGAGAATAGCAACCATGAATATACATGTTAACATCTGGACTCCTCCCTTCTGTTTTGCTTTTTATGTATTATTATAACAAACATTAACGTTATTTTTAATAATCGTCAAATAGCAGTTTCCCTGGCAGCTTGAGACTCCGTTATTAAATCAAAAAGTAAAAATAAATCTACAGCCCTTTTACAAGGAAAGTTGAAATTTTGACTCAACTCTGCAAATATGCCATTGTTAGTCTAACCTATTGTAGAATTCATAGAATAGTGAATTAACTTCCCAGTTGCACACAGTGAGGCATAACAAATGAGAGAATGCTACCATGGTAATAAGCAAAATATACACTTCTTTTTGCAGGTTTTAACGGGCTACCAACTTAGGAGAGAGACTTTGTCTACCTTGTTTTTAATTAGTAAAATCTGAGAGTAATTTCAGTAAGCAGAGAATATCAGTACTCCACACTTTTAGAGCATCTCCAAATACTCAGCTTGTCAGGTTTCCCTACGACATTTACTTCAAACAACCAAACAGGATGGGGGAAGGATTAAAATGTGACTTTTAAACCACTGAATGTGGTAGCAGTTAAAACTACTTCTGGTTTAAATTTGCACAAAATTGGAGTTGGATGGTGTCTGTTTTAAGGCCCAAGCTCAGCCACAGACAGGAGATGCTCTGTGCTTATACAGAAGTCTCTGGCTCTGAATTAAACTAGACTGTGCCTAAGAGTTAGACTATCCTAATCTGAGACAGATACTAGGGAAGAAAATGTTTTTATTTTTAAAGATTTTTTTCTTGTTATAACTATCTAGTATCTAGAGTTCGACTTGTTTTTTTTTTTTTCTGTTGGAGAGAAGGAATTGATTGGTGGCTTAGTCTGCACAGCAGGAGACAAAAGTGACTTAATTTTGGGGTAAATTCTCATGGGCTTTGGGAACACAACCCCATTATTTATCCCTTTGCATTGTGGCTTTAGTAATAAATCTTCTCTGTATTTATGTAGTTAAAACTAAATTCTCAAGCTATAAGTTTAATACTTTTGCATTACTCTTTCATATAGCATTGATCTTTTGTTTTTTTATCTTCTTCTTCAGTGTGTCAATCCTGATCTTTAATACTTCTCGGCAGTGCTTTGTTGTGGTGAAGCAGTTCCGCCCAGGTAATCCTCTTTTTTTTAGATTTACTTTTGCTCTCTAGTGAAACAAGCTTTTAAGGGTTTAGCAGTTAAAAGTTGGTGCATCTGTGGTGATAAAATCTTTGTTCTATATTCTGTTTCTTTGCCACCCTTTTCAGTTGGTCAGAATTTCTAACCAGGGAAATTTCCATTACAGATGAAAGGAATGATCAGGGTAGCCTTACATTCTGCTTTTGGGCTAGTCATTGTCCTCTTTTGGATGAAATTACAAACAGCTTTACAATGATTATGCAATAGATGGCTTTTATTTCCGTTTCCTCCTTGACCTATCTACTATTTACTAGGCAGCTTCTGTGCAGAAGCACAATATTCTTTTTTTCTTTTTTTTGGCCTTAAATATTCCTTCTCTTTTTTTAAAAAGTGTTACTGTGTGTTCTATACTTGGGAATTTAAAATGAGGGAAATTCAGGACTGTATGCTTTTTCATCATACATGGACAGCTTCACTTCACTGGTGATTGTTATGAGTTTAGGTTAATATGCTGTTTTTTTCTGAGTTTTTGTATCAGTTATTTTAATTCAAATCAATATTTACTTTTTGGAAGTTAAAAATGAAATGCATAATCACTGCATGTTAATTAAAAAAAAAAAACCCACAAGATATTTCACTGACTGTTGCTAAGAGACCGTTTCAAGACTGTTTGTGGTAGAGTTTATGGGAAACTTTTTAGGGTAGTGTCATGCTGTCGTTTCTTACAGACAGTAGATTGAAAGGCTCCTCAGTGTTGTGCAGCACTGCTACACTGGCAGTGCATACTTCTCATGAAGCACTATATTGACTGTTGTAAAAAGAAAGTGTTTGTTTATTTGTTTATCTATAATCCAGTGTCTTATTTGCCAGCTGAATAAGATGTAGTTTGGTGATTGCAACCATGCCCTAACGTTACTCCCGTCGTTATATTTCCGTTCTGTGGTTATTGTCTGCCTCATTGCCTGTTCCACAAAGATTAAGGCCAAGACTTTTCTCATTGCTTGCTCCTATCGGGGTGCCACCAGGCAGCTCGTCTCACCAGGCACGTCCCCTGCACCTGTGCTGGTTGACATACGTGTTTGTCCTTCCTTAGGGTGCCGTGTCAAGATCGGGTTTTCCCATTGAAGTCTGTGCAGTCTTCCCTCCCTGGGTGTGCATTCCCACCCCATTCCCTTTGGCAGCACCAGCCCTTATGCAGCCACGTCGGAGGTCTTATACGGCTGCAGACTGATAACATTGAGAATTAGCCAGCTTATCTGGCTGGCCTGGAAGAGTTCATGCTGGCTTGAGGGGTGCACCAGAGCACACAACAAGGGTGAGGGAGACAGGACCGTGTTTTTCAGTGTACTGTGGACCTAGGTCATCTTGAATTTGGAAAGAGCAGAGAGAAAAAAGTTACACGTACATCTCAGTAGTTTTCATAAAAGTTCCTTACCCGTGGCTGATTGGCCAAGGTCTTGGGCAATGCTCATTTTGGTAGTCAGTTGACCGCACATTTTCAAATAAAATAATATGCTCCTGGGAAGGGCTAGGGTTAGTATCCATGAACATGTTTTTCACTGTAAGTGTAATGACCTTTTGATGGATTGTGGTGTTTATTTTTGCATTGACTTAAAATAGTGTCAAAGGTCTGAATCATAAGCCATATTCTGTTTCAGGAGGTACGAAAATCAAAGAGAAATCAGAAGTTTAAAGAAAAGCTGGCACTGAACCCCACTAAGCTCTCAGTCCATGTTGTTGTTTTCTTCTCTTTAGGGATAGCAAACAAGTCCCTTTTTATGCGAGTCATCTAAAAAGGCTGTTTTAAATAATGTTATGTTCTTATCTGACCAGTTTGGTTGAGCCATCTTTCCTTTGTCCCAGTTTTGTAGAAAGGAAGGCAAGAACATCAACTCCAATGAGTTTCCACTCTGAAACTTCTTACAGCTGAGTGGCTCTGGGGTAATCAGTCAAGATGTTTAATGAGCAGTAAATGATTGTTTGAGTCTGCACTGTGCTGCTGCTTGTTGCGTGTGTCCATCTGATGATGGAGGAGACTGATGGAGGTGATGATGATGAAGTAGCAGTTTTTGACCAGAGGAGCATAAGCCATCAGAAAACAAGAGAGCAACCAGACACGGGACTAATGGGTGGGTGGCTCTGCTGGGAGCTGAGTTCTTGCTTCTAGTTTCTGCTCTCCAAACTCTCTGTGCATTTGCAATAAGCTGACAACCTGCAACGAGGAAGAGGGGAGTCACAGGTTTCCCTTCAAAGAGTGTGCCCTAGCACAAACTGCTTTTCTGTCTGATACGTTATCTCCCCTGGGGCATCTCTTGTGCAGGCGCTTTTGCCCCTTCAGGAGAGGTACGGGGGGCTGCCCTGTTCCCCTGATATTAGCAGGCAGCTTGGTTTTCTAGGCTTTGCTTATCTATGAGGGTTAAGTTGAGTTTGAACCTTTCTGAGCCTGTTGATAATGAATTCATAGCGTGATTCCTCGGTGAACGCTCTAATTTTTGGCCTCTTAAAGAAGTGGCTGATACCGCTTCCTTCCTGCCTTATCGGCAGAGAAGAGCTGTTAGTGTGCTTTGAGTGTTGGCTTTGCTCTGAAGAGGACTGCTGGATTGGGTCCTTTTGGGAATGTAGGTTTGATCTACGTGAAGCCCAGTTGTGCTGAGGGAGAAGGAGAACAGCAGGTGCCTGCTGGAATGACAGGATGGGTTTCGGGGATTCAAGAGACTTGTAACAGAGAGTTACTTTAATCACAGTTTCATATTTCTGTACCCGCAGTCTTACCTGTATCCTGTTTTGGTGTCCAAGTCCTTTCCTGGGATGTGTGAATTGTTCCCTTTTGTGTTAACTGATACGGATAACTCAATACTGAAAAAAGCAATACAATCTTAAGAGTATTTGGCTCATCTCAGAGAGATCCTGGAGGTAGTTGTCATTTGTGATAATTGTCATAGCTTTTACAAGATTTTGGAATAATGACAATAGACACCCTTCAAAGATCTGTCCTTCAGACTCTGCCTGGAATAGTTTTTTGGGTTTGTTTTTTTTTTTTTGCTGCCTTCTTGCTGCATTTTAAAAAGAAAACTGAGCTCTAGTCATGTTTTTTTTTTAACCAAGAAATGGAAGCTCCTTTCCTTAACTGTTTGAATCTCAAAGGCTTAAATGTATCTACTGCAAACAGCTTTGAAAGCTTTAAGTTTTGGAGAAAGATTAATTTGGGGGCAAACTTCTGCATTTCCTCTTTCTTTTGAGACTGCTCTAGACATCTCCCTTTCAGGTGCTGACCTTGCTGTACTCCACTTCTGGGGCAAGAAGTGTTGTAGAAGGAGCCCAGGCACAAACTTCTAGGGTATAGGTTCTGCCCCAGAGACCAAGCGCTTGAGAAGTCACTGTGATGCTTTACTTTCATGTGACAACATTTCTTTAGGGACCTGGCTGTATATCACAGTTTTACGAATTAATAAGCTAAATACACTAACTGGAAGAACAAAAAGTTGTCCATCAAACCTGAGCTCTTTTATATACCGGTTAGATTCAGAATGGGAAACAAAAGATAAGCTCATTTGAAAACCATTATGTGTATATGAAATATGTAGGTAAGGACATGGTAATGGAATAAAAATAATTTCAAAATTTAAAAGAGTTTTATTCGGGGTGTTCATTGTAACCTTTCATGAAGAGCAAAGTGATAGACATCAGGAAATTTCAGAGAAGAAACAGGTGGGATTATACCGGTTAATTAAAGTTACAATGACCTGGAATTGTCAGTAGTGATTCTATGTGTATTAACATCCAGTCCTGCAGTTCTCACTCGGGCAAAATTTCTGTTGACATTAGTGAGAGGTTTTGCTTAAATAAGGACTAAAATCTGGCATTTGCACTTTCTTTAGGAGTGCATTACAGTGGCAGCTGTTTGTAGATTAATTCAAGAAGTCTTTTTCAGACTCCACATAGGAATCTGTGCATAGAACGATATGTTCAAAAGAGGATTTTTTTTTTTTCAAAGAAACATACATGCTTTTCATACCCTTTCTAAATAACAGCTGAGTTGACAGGCTGAAAGACTCATCATTGTGCACATGGTACATAATGTGCAACCCAACTTTCCTGCAAGATAACTGCATAGTTTAAATTAAATCCTGATATCCACATTGCCCAACAAATGGAAGCTGTATGACACTTCTTGGATGAGCTAGCTTCCTTTTTTTTCTTCTTATTTATTTTATGGTGTGCATGAATTTGTTCCAACTGATGTAAGCACAAATAGAGTTTAAAGAATAATTCTACAGAAATGGCAAGAGAATCATTGTTCTCTAAAATTCCAATTTCAGTGTGCCATAATTTTAACAGATAATACAACTGAATTCCTTGTTACTCTCAACTACTCTGGTGGTTATAAAATTCTAGCCAAAATTTGTGTACCATCTTTTTTTCTATATAACATAACTAACGTCCCTCCCAATTGTTTCTTTTTGTTTTGTTTTGGTTTGGTTTTTTAAAGCTGTGTATATGTGTGAAGTAGAAAGACATCATCCTCAAGTCCTTCAGAACCAGGGCAAGGAGAGCTTCTCCCGGCTAGAGGATCCCTTGCCTGCTGCGGTAGGAGTGACCTACGAACTCTGTGCTGGCATCGTAGACAAACCAGGCCTTTCTTTAGAAGAAATTGCATGCGGGGAGGTCTTAGAGGAGTGTGGCTATCGTGTTCCTGTATCAGACCTAAGGAAGATCACTTCTTACAGGTAAATGGCAGTAAGTCAAAGCACTTTGTATTTTATCGTTTCACAGATTGCTGGAGTGGCTTGAATGTAAATTGATGTTCCCTATTCCCGTATTTAAGCAGTGTGTTGGAGGAACATGGATATCTGAAAGTATATGAAAGGTGTAATTTTCAGCATGTGAGAGGCGTAGTTATAGAGACTTCAGGAATTATAATTATGGGATTGGATTCACAGTAAGAATGACCCTATTGCGATTTATTCCGAAGACTATTAGAACTGGGAAAAGTTGCATTGGGCTCTTCCGAGGAGTTTGTTACAGCGCTAGAAAACAGCTGGTCTTTCCAGTGTCAGACGTTTTCCATTTCTGATTCTTATTATTCTGATTAACAACAGAAGCTGCCCAAGGTGGACTCTGGTTTACTATTAATACAATTTTGCAGAAGCATGAGAACCCATGCCATTAGATCTCTTCATAATATTTGGGCTATAATTAAGCCTTCTTTGGATTGGACAATAATAAATGTTATATATGGAGATTTTGCTGATTTGACTGTGAAAATTTTTACATTATATTTTTTGCAGGGTTTTAAATAGTTATTGAAATAGATTTTAAGAGGTTTTAAAATATATATTGGGAGTCAAAGGAGAACTTAATATGTAAGGGGAAAATACAAAATGTGAGATTTTGGAGGGGAAAAAAAACACAAAAAAAACCCACAAAAAAACTACACAAAAAAAAAAAAACCCTGAGGAGAAACTTTGCACACAGCTTTAATCCCATTATATCTCCTTCCCAGCTATTAGTATTGTTATCCAAAATGTATGTATATTTCTGTTTTATGGAGAAAGCAGCAGGTTTTTTTACTTTTCTTCATTTTGCTTGACATCTCCATTGAACTAGGCCCTGCCATTGATTTTTAATTTGGGAATTGAATACAAATCCACAGCTGTCAATCCTGGCAAATGTTATTTCCTGCTGGATTAGCAAGCAGTGCTTCTGTTGAGGGGAGGGGGTGAATCACAGGAACTGTCTTTTACAACTCCTTGAAACTAGATTGAGGATTTGTTCTACTGAAAGAAAAAGTGCCTGCTAGATTTATGAGCGAAAGCTGTCTATAGAATTTCTTAGGTTGGGTGACACTAACAGGCTGTAGCATGCAGATATATACATATGTATATGTACGTATGTATACACGAACACAAAATAGGAGAGTAGAGTATCATTTCTGTGGCTGTGGAATTTTGTAGCTTCAGTGTAGAAGTTTGACTCAGCATTAACAGGTCTCATCTGGCTAAAACACTGTATGTTTTTTTTGTTGATAAATGTCTTTATATCTTACAGGTGTTTCTTCTTTCAGTTGCCTTTTTGCTTTTTTTTTCTTTTCAATTGCACTGACTTGCAAAAACTATGTACAATTGGAGTTTTCTCTGCTGAGACCCATGCAAAGGACACTTAATATGTTAATCCCACAATCCTGCTTTGTCTGTATGGACGCAGCTTTCTGCCCGTGGAGATCCATGCTGAAGTCAGAAGGGCCTATATAGTATAGACCTTTTTAGATTAATATGAAAGGTTGAAGCCTCAAAGATGATACTTTACAGTTTCTTTGGTTGGACTTCCTGTGCTCTGTAGTATAATTTTATTCTAAATGTTGAGGTCTTTCTATTAGGAGTGTCCAGTTCTTCCTTCAGTCAAAGACTGATTGATCCTTGGGTATTTGATGCAAAGACAGGAAGGAACTGATTTTTTCCATATTTTTTCCATAATGACTATATTACATATAAGAATTTCTGGGCTTTTTCGAAGCGTAACAGGTTTTTCCAAATGGCTTATGCTGCTGTTTCATGCTGTGATTGTCAATACAAAGCACTGACCTAAAGCATTACATTACTGTATATGTATGCCATTAATAGCTACAATGCATCATTCACTTCTACTATAATCTGCCATCCCAGTGATCTATGTGATAGTTGATCTATATTATTTACTGATCCAGTGCATAAGGTCAGAGAGAAGCCTTAGCAAACAGAATTGGAAGGAATTTTGGGAGGATCTCATCTAGACTGCTCCTCTTCCAAAGATCAGGCTCAGCTGGGTTTAAGTCACTTCTGACAAATGTGTGTCTGTGTTTTCTCTAAAATCTGATCGTTTCATAGCCTCTCCAGGCACTCTGAAGTATCTATCTGTACCATGAGCAAGTTTTCCCCTGTGTCTTGCCTAAATGTCCCTTTTTTTACTTCAAGTCTGTGACTTACTACCCTATTCCCATGGACATGAAGTACTTCTGCACCTCCCATGTATTTGTTTGACTCTATCTCCCCTTTATTTTCTTTTTCCCTATGCAAAACTATCTGAGTTAATTTAAGCTTTCTCTTTAGACCATGTTTTCTAGATGTCTGATTATTCCTTCTGCTGTCCTCTGCCTTCTCTCCATCTGGTCTGCATGTTTCTTAAAAATGTAGTGCCCAAACTGGAGCACAGTATTTTAGTGGGGGCTTTACCAGCGTCAGATGGAGCGGAAGCATTATTTCCCTAGTCTTACAGGTTATTTTGCTTATATGCTGTAGTATGTTGTTGACTTACGTGTTGACACAATGCCTCTCTTATCTCAAAACTATTTTCTGCAGGAGTCCTGCACTGTCATTCACCTCCTGTCTGCGTTTGTGCTGAACACAGAGCCTTAATCGTATTTGCGCTGAATTGCACCCGGTGTTTTTCAGATCACTTCTCCAAGTCGTTGGCATGATCTTGAATTCTAATATTAATCTCTAGCTTCTTATAAACAATCTACCTCAGCTTTGCTACCTGCATCCTCTATTTCAGCATATAAATCCTAAAACAAAATACTGAATTATATTTAAGGGAGAAAAGTCCCCAGTGGAATCCTGTTTGGTTTGTGTTTCCAGTTTGACAGTGATACCCGCTCCAGGAGTTACCATTTCCATGCTAGTTTTGCACCTATTTCACAGTTTCTTTGATTTGTAAGTATATCGTGATCTCCTGACTCCTTAACGAAGCTGTCACATTAGAAAGCGTTCAAAGCCTTAATAAACTGAAGTTACATTTTTTGTGCTGCTGCCCCGATCTACGAGACCTGTTATCCTATTATAGCTGATACTTGCCTACACTTGATATATTCCTGACAAATCTGTTAGCTGATCTCCTTTCTCGATGCAAATAAAGCCACGTTAAAATGTTCAGATACCTATAATTAGTAATTAGTGAGTTCAGTCTATTAGATTTCTGTAGATAAAACCTCAGGATTGCACGCACGGTGAGAAGGTTTTCGTACAAGCAGGGGTTTCTGCATCATCACACCCTTCGGCCTGAAAGGAAGGAGCATTCCTAATGCCACCCCTTTCTGGAATCATGGTCATGAGAAGGAAATGGCCTGACTGGAGTAAAAGCAGGACTTAAACTACACCTGAGAGAAGGACATGGAAAGCAGAAGACACATCAAATGTAAAGGGAGAAACAGGTTTGGGGAGGGAGGTCGATACATTTCTGTGGCTAATGGATTAAGAAGGGGAGGACGCGGATAATAGGTAGGGAGCACTTAGACTATGGGGAAAAATGGAGTAGAAAATCCTTGAGTAGAAAAAGAGGAAGAAGAGATGAAGGACCACTTCAGAAAACATGGGCTGAGAATTTAAAGGAGTTAGGGAAAGTATGTTCATGTGGTGGAGTGGTATTATTTTTAATGAAATGAGGAGAGCACTTGGACTGTGTTTAAGCCGAACTTTGCTCTATTCTCAGGCAGTGGATGCAGCAAAGATCAGAGGTGATCTGAAGATGGCATTTTTTTTCTAGTTTTTTTATCAGGGACTGCAGTAGTGGTTTGGGGGGATTTTCTTTTACATTTCCCAGCTAACCAGAAAAGGTTAGCTACAATACTGCTATGGATATTTTGGACCCCATTCTTAAGCTCTGACAAAGCTCCTGTGACACGATGCTCATCAGGTAGAAGTCAGGCACTGAATTAAGCAGATCTCAGACTTAATTGCCTTTATGATCCACAGAGTAGCTGTGGAGTCAATGAGAAATCGGGGAAAAAAGCCAGGAGTTGGGGAATTTACACTAGTTGAGCAAGAGTCTTGGGAACAAGTTGTTCCAGCAACAGGAGGACAGTATGGCGTGGGTGAATGAAGAAGGCTGGATTGGGGGCAGATAACGAAAAAGACAAACATACTAAGAGGGACTTGACTGGAGGAGGTCAGGGGAGTCACACTTTGAAGAATCAGAAATATCTATTCCTATAATAGAATAACACCAGCCAGAAGGCAAATTTAGGTCCAAATCGTTCATTTTTCTGTGTAAATGGATGCAGGAATCTTGCTGGAAAAAAATCTGTATTGTTTGCAGCTCGTGCGGTGAGTTTCCTCTTCTCATCGTGGCTACACAATTGTGCTTGGCATACAATAAGTAACCTCATTTTGGCATTAGAAATAGTTTGTTTTCTGTTCTGGCAGCAGCTAATCCACTTTTGGAGGCTTCATGAACATTTTGACGCCTACTGGTGGGTTGAGTTCTCATCAACTCTATGTATGGCTTCAGTC
Source organism: Limnodromus scolopaceus (assembly GCA_028565335.1). Taxonomy (NCBI): domain Eukaryota; kingdom Metazoa; phylum Chordata; class Aves; order Charadriiformes; family Scolopacidae; genus Limnodromus; species Limnodromus scolopaceus. The sequence continues at coordinate 14,389,132 of JAOXNO010000041.1, read as the reverse complement.
AAAGGTGGCGTAGATGATAGACGCAATGGCTGTAAAGGAATGGGTTAGATAATAATAAAATGAAGCTAATATAGCAGTATAATTACAAACTGAGGTTTCATGTAGATGATTGTCAGTTAAATTGTTCATTTTCTAAAACAAACCTCTAAAAACCTCTGGGTTTTGGTTTTTTTGTTTCCCTAAATTCAAAATTTTCTAAGTGAATGACTTTATACTTAATCATATATCAGATATAAAAAATTTTATATCTTTTATGGTATCCCAACATCTTACAGTTTGAATCCCATGTGAAATTCAGCTGTGAGTTAGTTCCTTAGGTTGAAGTACTTCCAGCTCTTTTCCTTGAGACTTGTTTCTTTACAAGACAAGGGCAGGGAAATATGTTGTTGTTAAACATGGTATTATTGCCATTGCAGCTTACAGTATTTTCTTTTAGTTCTTGAAATGTTTGGTCTTCTTGAAGAATATTTATAAAATTATTTGGAGTTAAATAACACCTCAGAGCATCAGGATAAAGTTAAACCAGCACTTGTGGCTCAACTTCCCTTTCCCTTCATTCCATCTTTATTTTCTCCCAGAGGCAGTAATAAATTCTTGGCTATGAACTGGATACAATAGGAGCTGCAGGTTCTCAGCCCCACTGCAAAAAGAAATAATCAGATGGATTAGTTTAAGGGTCTAACTATATTAACATAGGTGCTTACTTTAATCTTCCTACATTTGATTTCTTTCCAAAAGTATACAACAAAGAAGAGCATTCAGAGAATTAATATTGGATGTTCCAATTACTGTGCTGTGGCTATTAGCCCCTGTGCAATGAGGTAAAAAATGGTTTGTATTCACAGGTTATTATGTAGAAAGAATAATAGCCTTGAAAATATTGGAGTGCATTATAATTAGAAAGATCACCTGCTAGTACACCTGTTGGGTGACGGCATAATGTAATATAATTTTATGCTAATTACTTCTGCTTTTTTCCTGCACCTGCTGCTTCTAATGTCAGAACTGTACAAAGGTCCTAAGAAGTGACAATAGGAGCTGCATGTCACTGTTCGTCAGTTTACGTGTTGCATGCCTAAATAGATCTTGATTTCAGCATAAATAACAGAGGTTTGTGTCGCATTTATTTGTAAACATGAAATATGTATTCACTGTATACCCAAATTCTGCATCCAAATGGCTTACCTCTTACGAAAGGGTATAGTGTATTTAGGAATTTTCACATTAACTATGTCAGATTAAAACAAAAAAAAATGTGTTTCTGTGTTGAGAGGAACAGGTAAATGTTGATTGTTTATATATTTTAAATATTAAGAAATTAAGAGAAGTTCAGCTTTTCATTGCTGTCTCTCAGAAATCTGAGTTAAACTAGTAAGTCTTCCCAATAGTAAGTCAATTTATTTGTTCCCCACATTGCAGCAGAGGAGTAGACTGTAAGATATTGATTATTTTGTTGTACATGTTTGTTCCTTTGAATTAAAAACGTAGTATTTATGAATGTAATAATTATGAATGTAACAACTGCTTGGCGTAGATGAGCACCCGCATAGGAGAAGGCGGCAGAGCTGATCTTGAGTACATGCTTTGAATTTCGAAACTTCTTACAAATGTGTGCACACACACACACAAGTGTGCACACACACACTCAGTTTGAAGAAAATCACTGTTGCTGAGCATGGGCAAGCATACAAGGTGGACTCAAGTCTCGCTTGTGGCCTTTAGGTGCTACTAAGCTTTTTTTTCTCTTTTTAAAAGCAGTAAGATACTGTTACCAACTTGTGATTAAAAAAATATGTACGTAATGTATCATTATGCTTGTGAACTTAGATATGACGAGCGAAAAGTCCCTTTTTATGGTATCTATTTCATGTGCTACGTGTTTCCTCGTGCATTTAATTAAAGGGAGGAGCTAAACAAAGGCTTTGTGATAGCTGCCGTTGCCACGTTTCAAAATCAGATCGAAGTGACAGTCTGTCTCCTGTGTTTTCCCTGCTCTCGGAAGAAAGTAGATGGAAAATGCTGTAGTTCCAGCCTCGTCCTGCCAGCCAGTCCCACCCCTGGGCAGGAGGTGAGGACAGGCACTTTGCCTGCAGAAACTGCCCTCTGTGCTGTTGCCTATGAGTGTGTTGCCCAGAGCTTCGAAAGCCGTAGCATGATTTAATCACAGTGTTTGAGTGTTTTATTTAGAATGAAATACACCACTGCAGCACGCAGCCTTGTTTGGACGTGTTAAACTTACGTTTAAGTGACTGTTGTGATGAAAATCGTATCACTGGCATCCTTACTTTTCTTGCTGTTGTCAAAGGTGATGGAGGTTTCTAATTGTCTCTGAAGCAATGCTAAAAGGGCTACAAAGAGGATGAGGGTCCTGGAGCATCTCCCTCACGAGGAGAGACTGAGGGACTTGGGGCTTTTCAGTCTGGAGAAGAGAAGGCTGAGGGGGGATCTGACCAATGCCTATAAATACTTCAAGTGAGGGTGTCAAGAGGATGGGACCGGTCTTTTTTCAGTGGTGCCCAGTGACAGGACAAGAGGAAATGGGCACAAACCTGAATGTAAGAAGTTCCACCTAAAC
>JAOXNO010000041.1:14350625-14363158 GCA_028565335.1 Limnodromus scolopaceus | reverse complement strand
GAGCACCCCGGCTGCTTCACCCCGGGCACAACGTGGGCGGAGAGCTATGCCGTGGCCGAGGCCAAGTTCTTCAGGCACGTGGCCAAGCAGGCCCCACAGGACACCTTCCACCTCAAATGCCTGCAGCTCTGCGCCGGCATCCTGGAGGGCACAAGCTTTCCTGCCTGTACCTTGAAGACCGTTGCGATGCACCTCTTCAACACCCTGCCCCCGGAAAGCTGGACAAGGAAGGCATTCCTCGTGCGGCTGCAGGATATGATGTGGTACCTGCGCGACTGCTTGAAGGAGAAACGCCTGGACCACTTCTTCCTTGGCAATGAGAACGTGCCCGAGGACATCACCTTGCCCCCAAACTTCCAGGCGGCTGAGCCACCCAACCTCTTCCAGTGCCTGGTGCAGGATCCAGCTGCCCACGCCAAGGCACTGCGTGGGTTTGAGGAACTGCAAGGTCGGCTCACAAGACTGCTCTTCTATGGAGCCTGAAAGACCACGTCTTCATGGACAGAGCTGTGTCTGCGTCCCCTCGGCTGCCCCGCGTCTTCGAGAGAGTCCACTCCTTCTGGGACTTCACTTTAAGTTGTAAATAAACTGTGTTTGTTTGAACAAAAGTTGCACCTCTGAGTGTGTCTGCATCAGGTTTTTTGGGGAACGCAGACATAGGGTTCTGTTACAAAACCATCTCTTGCCTGTTTTTGCAGCAGGCCTAGTCGGGGCCTACTCATGCTGCCTGTCCCTCCCGGCACTGGCACGGTGCCGCCGCCGGCAGGGCTGGGCACAGGCCTTGCTGCCTCTGCGCCGCCTCTGTCTCTCTCCTACCAGCCCCACTGAACCCCTTCCAACCATGGGAAGTGTTCAGAAACCTTCCCCAACCCTAGCCAGGAGTGAGGCTAGGGTGAAAAGTGTAGAATTTATAGAGTAATGTTTTATTCATGCACATGAGGTGTCCCATTCAAGTTGGTGCACTCCAAATGTGGTTTTACAAGGAGGTTCTTCTACCTTTCTCTAGCTTCCAGGTGCAACGTGAGTTGGCCAATCCCTACTTAACACACAACGACTACAGTCCACAAAACAGCTATAATTCTGCAGTCCCACCATCCACCTGCTTCTTTCTGGAGCTGAACAACCCTGTGGTTGGTCTTGCTGCAGCTCCTTCTCTCAGATGCCAGACAAGGGGAGGGTTTCACAGAGGTGTTAGAGGAGCTGGGATGCAGACATGATAGTCCAGGATTGGAGAATATACACCACCACCCACCCATCGATGTCATGAAGGCTCCGAGAGCGCACACACAACCACAAGTTCAAAGGCCACCACCAAGGCAGCGAATTCCATCTCGCGAGATCAGATCTCGTGGAGCAAGCAAAGCACCCATGGGTCACATCACTTTTTTGGGAACAGAGGCATCGGGTCCTGACTGCTCAGCATCCCCAAAGTTGGGAAACATTTTGCTGAAGATCTGATGTGGTGTGCTCTGGTTTCATGATGCACTGGGCTTTGGCCTCTTCAGTGTTGTGTTTAAACCCAGTAGGTAGCTTGGCATCACGCAGCTGCTTCATCACTTGCCCCCAGTGGGATAGTGGAGAGAATCTGAAGGGTAAATTTTAGGAAAGTTGTGGGTTCATCTAAGACAGTTCAGTAGGAAAAACAAGAGCCACATGCCTAAGCAAAGTAAAATAAAGACTTCTTCCTTTACTCCCCTGGTCTGCCGACCAGACCTGCCTTTTCAGGAAGCATTCAGCCTCCTTGGATCTCAGGTTTCCATGGAACTTCCTAGACTTGTACAATCCTCAGATTATTATCACACAATCATAGCATACCTCAGGTTGGAAGGGACCCAGAAGTATCATCAAGTCCAACTCCCTGCTCTTCGCAGGACTACCTAACACTAAATCATAGGACTAAGAGGGTCATCCAGACACTCCTTGAACTTTTACAGGCTTGGTGCTGTAACCACTTCCCTGCAGAGCCTCTCCCAGTGTTTGACCACTGTCTTAGTGAAGGACCTTTTCCTGATGTCCAAACTGAACTTCCTCTGACGGAGCTTTATTCCATTGGCTCGTGTCCTATTTCTTGCATTTCTTCTGTCTATAGAGACAGGGGGGTGTTTTCAGCCCACAGGACCAGGCAGGGCCCTCCCACACCTCCTCCAGCAGAAATGTCTGCTCCAGGGAAGTGGCAGCACACAGGCAGCTGCTCCACGGATACGCAGCCGATGGACGAACCGCACTAGCGTGGACATGCCTGGAGGACACACCAGTCCTGCCAAGCAGGCTGGAAGGGCAGCCATCCTCATCCCTGGGCACTGGGATATCCCCTGTGCCAGCTGCCCATGTCCTCTGGATCGTCCCTCCTGCCCCAGATGTTGGCACTGATGGAAGCTGCCAGGGCTTCTCCAGCCATTGCTGTTTCTTATCAAAGCGGCTGACCACCCACCTTCAGAGAGGAGAGCAGAACATGTTACTCTTTCCCAGGAACTTTTCTGCTTGTCTTCCTTCTTATGAGCCCATCCCATCCTTTCTGGCTCTCCAGGTCCCATTTCTGCTCAGGGTTTATGTCCGTTTCCTCCACCTCTGTTCAATGGTAGTCCAACTAGAAGACTAAATAGCCAAAGAAATTCTATCGACAGTCCGGGAGAGCTAGGAAATGTTAACCTCCTGCCCAGGCCATGCCACGTCACGGATCTGGGCTGGGACTGGGGTCTTTGAACTGACCCCGGATTTGAGGCTTTAATGCCCCGTCCTGCCCCATGTCCAAATCTCCTTGCACAAGCCTTGAACTGAGCAGAGGGTCAGATTTGTTAAGGCAGATTTGTAAAGGCTGCTTGCTTGCTTCTTTTTTTCCTGGAAATCTCCCAGCCAGCTGCTGCCTTGTCTTGTTTGGCTAACGAGGTCTGATAGGATCACAGCCCGGCATAGTACAACTGCAGGCCAAAACAACTGGTGTCATCTGCTCCTCACTCGTAGGAACCAGCCCCGTGAGGACCTGATGGTGACAGGTCTGCAGGACCCCTCTTTGGGACCCTCCTGTCCACAGCACCCTCTCTGCAGAGAGGATGTTGCTGATACATATTCTAGGTCTCTGCTTTTAAAAAAAAAAAAAAGCACAAAGTAACCCGGCATTCTTCTCCAGGCTTTGGTAGACATCATTATGTAAAGCAGCTGCTTAACCCCTGAGGGCTCTGTGCTCTCCTTTTGGCTCAGAGTCTCAGGATGTGGAAGCAAGAAGATATAACCAAAACCACCTCCTGATGGAACAGCTCAGCTGGGCTGGGGCACAGGGGACCCATGGCAGGAGTGCAAGGCCCCCAGCTCTAGCCCCACCTTGCCATGAGCAGCACAGTGGTGTCATCCCCTTTTGTGGCTTGGTCTCTTTCTCTGTCATAACCCACTTTCCTACAGCAGCTGAGGCTTTGGTGCCTTGCTTTTTGTCCGTACCAACACAACCCCCTTGGGTCTTAAATCCTGCCTAAGGTCTAAGTCTTTAAAAACATGCATCAATATATTTTTATATCAATACCATATCAATATATATCAATATATCCAAAGTCTACTGGAACTAGAAAAGGCTCTGGTGTTGGGTTACAGAGATATTAGAGGGTCAACTAATAGTAATAATAATAATATTGTTAATAATATTAATAATAATAATAAAAAAACAACTCAAATGAACCAGTTTAGGGTAATGACTATTCCTTGGGTGGGCACTGCAGGCTGGGCCCCACGTGACAGCGTCCTCCTGTCCTGTCCCGTCCCAGCGTGTGCTGGTGGCCACGGGCACTACCCACATTTGGAACCAAGGAGCCAATCGTGGGCCAAAAATGGCAGAGCATGGCATAAAAGAGAGGGTGTGATTTGGCCCTGCGGATGTATTTTTAGACTCTCTATTTCGGACTACTCATCTCTAGCATAACATCTGCTGGATCATTTTATAGCCGTGATTGTTTACTGGTGACCGGCTGACACTGACCCTGCAGGGGATTTGATAATAGTATTTTTTCTGTGTATCTGCACATACACGTTACTGGAAGGCAGTGGGGACGGGTAAAAGAGCTGTATTTAAAGGGAAATACATGGCAAAGGGAATACACTTTTAAATCAATCAAAGACAAATGGTTTTGTCTGTAAAAGACAAAAGCAGCAAGCTCTAGGCTAATGTTTGCTATTCAGAGATTACCTTGAATTTGACCCTTCTGCTCAATTTACTCTGTATAAGGTGCTGAAATGGTCATGTCCAAATGCCACCGAGTCAATTAATCCGGGCTTTGCCGTTGCAGCTCTGTCCAGGGACTCCATGGTTTCTGCACTGTCAGTTTCTGTCAGAGCCTTATCTGCAGGGCACATCAGACAAAGAGGAGAGTGAGGCGTTTTTAAACGGTAAAATTGTGGTTTATTTCAGCAAAAAAAGGAGGGAGGGAGGCAGAGAGGACAGACGGTTTCCATGAGAGGAGAATCAATGCGGGCAGAATTTCCAGCAAGGCACATTTAGACTCGGCGCGTAATGGAGATTACATTGATTTTCCTCCATTTACTGTAAGGTAACTGCGAGTGAAACTGTAACAGGAAACTTCGAAATGCTCTTCACATAAGCTATATTTAGGCAGACACACTGACATGATACCGCGGAATAAAATAAACACGCAGGAGACAACCAGTCCTGAGGGACTCTCGGCTCCATCCGCATGACATGCAGCAAAGGGAGTGGTGTTATTCCCAAGCCATCTATGCAACCTTTACTGTAGAAACCTATGGAAAGCCAGCAGGCTGCCGGGCAGAAACCTGGGTAAACTGGGGGCATCTCACTTAAATGCAAGGGTTTTGCCCTTCCTTGCTAAAACAAAACCCCCTGCTAGTTGGCTGGAGTATGGGCTCCTCGGGCTGCTCTTCCCTTTTTATATAACAGGATAATTTATGGCTTGTTGTCAACAGAAAGAGCAACAATATTTTTTATTTTTTTTTTTTTTTCTTTTCGCAGCGCAGGCTGGAGGAGACGAGTTTTCTCAGAAGTCGGGGTCATTTCTGGAGTTAAGGGGCAGCTGCTTCTTTAAAGCCTCTGGCATCGTCTCTCCCACGTGAAATCGAGACGTGCAGCGGGTCCAGCCGCCCAGCCTCGGTGATGCCACCGGAGCGTACGCGAGGGCCTGGATTTCCACGGGGAACCCAAAGCTTGATCCAGCTGCCTGGGCTGAATTCCCTGTTGCTCCTGGACACTTTTCCCCCCAAATGATAGCTCTCCAGATCCCAGGGGAAGAGAGCAGCCCTGTGCCCTGGGGCTCTGCTGGCTTTGAAGTCCTGCTAGGGCCTTTCCAGAGCAGCCACGGGCAAGTGACTTAACTCCCCTGTAACTTAAGTAACTTAACTATGAGGAGCAACGATGCTTTTCCTCCTCATAGTCTGCACGTGACACACGCTATGTAAATATTTAGCATTTGAGCCAACTAATGCTTGCCGGAGTGGCACAAGCGAATATCAGATCTGCAAACACTACGTCCAGGAATGCAGCAGAGAACACTGTTTATTTTTGTGAGCTAAGTGCACACCTTCTCCCCTTGGCTGCAAAGGCTGCTCTCTGATGGGAGGGGAAAAGCCCAAAAGCACCTTCCCAGATCTCAGATCTCCTTGCGCAGCACCCACGTTGAAGTTAGCCTTGCCAGGCGTTAAGGACGTGATGTGAAATGACCTTCCCGCTGGGCTGGAAGACCTCAGGGTGCCACCACCATTCCCCAAGAGCCGGGGAAGACAGGCAGGTAGCGGTGAAACGCTCTGCCCGGTCCCTGAAGAAATGGGTGCCGAGGCCAAATACCTTCAGAGATGAGAAAGCAAAGTTGCAGTGGTGCTGGCAGTGTCTGCAAAGGGGGAACGGGGAGCTACGCCAGCTGGTCTTTGCCATGATCCGCGCTTGAGGATCCCTCCCGAGCAGCTGGGGAATAAAGATAATCCACACAGGCAGAGGGTATATTTCAGCCCAAGAAGGTGACCCATGTAATCTACTCTCCGTTATCAAGCCGGCCCGTTGTTTTCCGTCTTCTGTTTTATACCGAGCGCCAAAATGATGGATTCATTTGTGGGAACCAGCCCTGTGAAATCAAGCCTTTGTTTTCGCATACCGGGGGTTAAAGTCACTTCTCCGAGCATTAAAGCAGGTTTTTATTTATCTGCCCACCCGAAAATAAATCCGTGACTCCTGAGCCGGGAGTGATTGCCAGGTTGGGGGGCTGCACAAGCAATGCCTTGCTCTATTTTATGTCTACACTTAACATTTGGTTACATTAATCACACAAAACCGATCACTGGGCCATTTCTTCTGCCAGGCAGAGGCAAAACCTCCTTTCTCTGTGGTAAGAGTGCTGAAGCCACGAGCTAAGATAAATATGTTGCGTAGATATTTCTAACACTTGCAACGGCTCAAAATCCACCCGTTTCCAGGACGAGTTTCTGTAGGAGCTTCACTTGTTACAGACAAGCGTCTGCCCAGGCATCTCCAAGGCTTTTATCCCAAGCACGCTCCATCTTTCAGATGGCCACCGCAGTCAATCAGCGCAAGACATCTTCTGTAAAAAGCTGCCACATGACAATTAGCCGTGTTTGCTGGTGCCACTCATCCTCATTATATTTAGCAACACGAGCACCAGGTGGGTCAGCGAGGGCTGACCCGCTGCAAGGGAGAATGTGGATGATCTCACTCCCCTGCAGCCCGATGGTGCGGGAGGGGAGGAGGAGGAGGAGGAGGAGGAGGCATCGGCGGAGGCCAAGGTGAACAAAGGATAGATGTAATTTTTCAGTTATTCGGACGCCTTTTTTATGCTTTGGTACAGGTCACAGGGAGGCCACTGGCCAAGGTGAAGAGACATCTCTTGCCACCTCTCTGGGGGATGTTTCTCTGCAACATCAGCAGCTTGAGCCAAGCGGTACCCACCCGTGAGGAGCCCGCATCCACAGGCAGCAGCTGGATATCTTTGAACAGGAGAAAGAGCGTGGTCCAGCGGTTGGGCTCCCAAGAGATGCTGTGATGGGGCACAACGTTAGGGGAGGGGAACTGAAGCCTGGACAAGGGTGAAACGTGCGCGAGGAGTTGCGGACACAAGACAAGCCGTCGAGTGCCATCTGCTGCTATCTGGAGATCATGTTAGCTCTGCGAAGGGCACGACACTTAGGGGTCTGCCTAATATGGAAGGAAAAGCAGGAATGAGCTCAGTGGTGCTGCATCTGCTCTCTCGGGCTAAGGACGAGCGAAGGAGGGGGTCTGGAAATTGTACAGATCCACCGCCTGGTTCAGCACAGCCCCGATGCCGAGCGCAGCCCTGCCCCTGCGCCGGGGAGGAAAGTCTCTCCCAGTGATGTTTTTCTTGTCACCAAACGTTAATAAAGCGGTGTGAGGTCCTTGCAGACAGGCAACCGCAGCCCTTTCTCCTCCCGCTGCAGAGCTCTCGGAGGTGACCTTTTTTTTTGCTACTGCAGGGACGGCTGGTGTTTCATGGTCCTTCCATGAAACCGTGTAGGGCCTCCAGCAATGGAGCGGGCAGAGCAAGGCTGGCAAAGTGCTCGCAGGTGCAAAGGAGCAGCTGTAGCTCCCAAAATAGTTGGGTTGTGCCATTTTGGTCCCAGCGGGGCCAAAGCCAGCATCCATGCAGAGGAGTTGGGAAGCCGTTTGGGCAGCATTGGCTGCTTGCACGACCCTTCCTTCTCCTCTCCGGATGGATGGAGCTGCCACACCAGGATGGTGCCCTTGTGGGCCACCAAGGGAACTTCACAGTAGACGGAGCGTGTGACACACGGTTGCCTGACCTCCTCTGCCATAGCCCACAGCACCCCAAATCATGCCTTAATGATGGCAGGGCTTTGCCAGAAGACAGTAGATACACCCTGCAATCCCACCACGGCCAAAATCCTCTTGCCGGTGCCTGACTCAAGGAAACGCAGCTCCTTGACATCCTTGACTCAAGGAAATGCGGATCCTTGACTTCCTCCTTGACATCTCCCGAAATGCAAAGTGAGGTCCAGCTCTGGTATCCATGCCTCGTCTCAGGCACGGGGGCTGAGGCTGCCAAATTACTTTACTCTCAGGCAACGCAAGACCTGCAATTTTCGAACAAATGCTCCAGTGATTATTTCATTACAGCATCGCATGAGCTTGGCTCCTCCTGTCATTCCCTTAAGAAAGACTGACTCGGTTGGGAGGGCAGGTTCATTTGTCAGTGGTGTAACAGCTGCAGTTAAATCCAGTTCTCATCCCTGCCCCGCAGCTGACCAACTTGCTCACAGCCCTACCCCATCGCCCGGCTGCGATACCATAAACCGCTCCATGCAGCACTCGGCACGGGAAATGGTGATTTCTTTAGAAGTACGGATGTACCACAGAAATTTTGAGACAGTTTCAGGGTGGAAAACGCTTTGCTTTCTGATGCCAGGCTCCCCTTGTGCACTGCGAAACTCCTCCTTCCTCATCAAAGCAAACAGTAAGATGTTTTTCACCTAGATGGGTCTTTGAATGATGTGAACTACTTCATGCTGTCATTTGCCTCACCCCACCGGCAGCAGGAACGGTGTGGGCAGAATCTGTCCCCGATGCTGGGGGACAGGGGATGCCGGGGGGTGCAGCAGTGGGGCTTGGTACGGAGGCAGGGGTGGAGAAACCGGTACGCACCATCTTCTGCCAGCAGCACCTGCTCGCGTGTGAGTCAACTGCCGAGCAGGAGGCTCTTGAGAGAACATAAGAAGGAAAGCAGATATTTAAGAAATTAGTCACAAACATAATGGCTTAATCAAGAGCCTGTTGGAGGCAGCTGGGCTCCATTTCACCACAGGCTACTCCGGCCACCTGGGCCAAGACGCGGGGGTGAGGGTCTCGTTCAAGAGCCTGGCTGGCTCTCAGCGTCCCTGCGTGTCTCCATGCTTCATCCCTCACCAGTGCCAGGGAAACCCTCCTGCCACGCACCCACCCACACTTCCTTGAGCCAGCCCAGGAAACCGATCCAGCTGGAAAATAACACGGGGAAGGAGAAAAAAAATAATTATATTTTCCCCACAGCCAAATCTGATCTCTGGCAGTGTCCTCACCAGACCCTGGTATCCTCCACAAGCATGGACAAGAGGAACAAGCAGGGCAGGAGCAAGTGGCTCCTTGGGAGGGAGGGGTGTGAAGAGTTGGTTTGGTTGAAACTCAGCATGTCTGGAGCTAATGAGCCTAGAGATGGGTCGCTGGCATGGGCTGGAGCATCCAGGTGGGGTGTCACACCACCCTGTATGGTGCTGGTACCTGGACCACCATGCCGAGCTGTGCAAGCATCACCTTCAGGCCTTCAAAGTCTCCAAAACAGATGACGCAGTGGTGGCCTCCCCTGCCTCACGCTGTCTGATGGTCCTTTAGCTGTTGCTGTTTATCATAACAACAGTCCATATATGTGTTTATAATGACAACCTGCGTATTACTAGGGTACAAACCACGGGAACAGAGGGGCGAGATGCTGAAAAGCATTTGTATGGTTATGTTGTTCACACTTGGCGACCAATTAGGTCTTCAGTGCAAAATGGACACTGAAGGTAAACCAGGTGCATCTCCCAAAGGGGAAAATAAGGATTATTGCATGAACAAAGAAAATTCAGGCTGAATCATCTGAACCTAAGAATTCAGAGGCTGAAACTACTTTGTATTAATAGCTGCCTATTTAATTTCAAGTACTGACTTGAATATATCTTACTAATAGATAGGAAAAGAGGGCACACTGCTATTAGTGAATTTAGTTGAACGATTACTGCTGAAACAGTTTTGAGAGCAGAAAGTGTAATTTTCACATATAAAAGCTTTTATTCCGTAAAAGAAACCCAGATTTTCTTGAGGAAAGCCAAAAATGCTTCAATGCAGCTAAAACTTCATTTTGTCAAAAAAATCCCAGTTGGAAAAGGGGAGGAAGACATAAGAAGAGGATTTTCCTAGTCCACTCTAGCTATTAGCTACTTGTGGCTTGGTATCTTGATTTCATCACCTCTAATAAAAAGTTAAGCTACAGGACAGGGAAGAGTCCCTGCATGATGAAGTTATTTTTTTCTGTCTTTACAAAACGCCTCACTAAATGGTTGGCCTAATGCAAGGAGCTCTGATAAGAGATATTGCCAATAAATTCCCAGCTGCATTAGGATGCAAACATAAAAGAAAAAAAAAAAATTAGTAACAATTTATAAGAGCATTCGGGATGGAAAAAGCAGTTGCTATAAACAAAGCAAGAGGTTTGAATTAGATCTTTTTTTTTTGGTTAGCCCACCTACTTCAAAATGGCTCAGGAACTGAAGACAGAATCTGGGTTTTTTGGTGTATAGCTACAATTTGCATATCAGGTCTATGAACACGTGCTATCAAACTTAAATTGTTGCTTCTCATCTGTTCCCTAAAGGCAAACCCTTTGCACAAAGAAGTGAGACTACGTGGCCACGTTTTCCTTACAGTAAAACAAATGAGAGCGAGGAGGGAATAAAAGCCACCAGCAAAACCCACTCCTTCTGTTTAAAATTATAGATGTAAGCAAAGAGCCCAGGGAGCAGCCCATATTAGGCAACGTGCACTCTTTTCTTGTAAAAAGTTTGAAGAATTGAAGATCTGCTGTCCCCACTTACACTCGTCAGCGCCCTTGTGTACTGCAAATGAAAACAAGAGAAGATGCGAGGAGACCAGAGAAAAAGGAGGGGCTTTAAACCACCCCTTACTGTAGGGAATGAGGGGTGGAGAGGGTGATGAGGTGTGCACAGAAGGAAATCGTGGGGTCACCTCAGCTTTGGCTTGGTCCCCATAGCCCAGCCAGGGTTGGCGTCCCCCCTGCACCTGCTCCGCAACCAAGAGCGGACCTTCTGGCTGGGCTCCCCGGGAGAAGGGACAGCCCCAGGGAGAGCAGCATCCCAAGGGCTTGTCCGGGTTGCCTACCTCTATGCTGCAGGTAGTGGTGATGGGCCATGCTTCAGCCCCACGGCCGGTGGCACTTTGCTTGGCAGCCCAGCCGAAGAGCACCCCGTGCTCCCTAAGTGCCATCAGACAGACCGTGGGCATCCAAGGCACAAAGCTCTGCCCGCGACGGCAAAACCAAAGCTCCTTTTAGCTCCAAGAGCCTCGCCGTACGTGACAGCGCTGGGTAACCCGGAGAGGACGCGGCCAGTAATCAAACCTGTTTGCAGCCACGATGTGATGCTATACCTGGGTCAGGGTCCCAGGTATGATTTCTGCCAGCTCTGCAGCTGAAAACGTGCTTTCTGGTATCTGGTCTCTCTCAAGCTTCAGGGTTCAGATTGGTTTATGAACCTGCTTATATTAAGAGCAAACAATTTATCATGGCAGATTTTCCGTGGAGTCGCCTCGCCGCTGCTCCTCTGGTTTCACAGCTACCTGCCCCCGAGAGCTCCAACCGCGACCCACGGCTTTCGGGAGTGGTGCAGTCACTCCGTGGGCACCTCTCCCTCCTCCTGCCTCCGAGCCACGACCCAAATCTGGCAATTTTAACCTCTCTTTTTACTTTCTCCTCTAATTCTTCCTGCAAGGTGGCCTTGATCACGAACGTTGCTTAAAGGCTTGCTGGTGGATAACGTGAGCGAGAGTGGCACACTCTCTGTCCTTTACACACAGTTTTCTCCTTTACGTGCCATGGTTTTGGGGTTGGTTATGCCACAATCGATAAGGTGTGGTTTTTTCCATATAGACTCCACGTACCACACAGCATGTTTAAAGTGGCTGCATCAACAAATCAAAGTAAACAACCTTCCTCTCCTCTGTGAGATGATGAAAAACATAAATTATGTAGTCTTTAAACAAATGGTAAAGAATTTCCTTATTAGGCCTCAGGGTCCTGTGTGTGTATATGCCCCTTGTAAAATCCTTGTCATTCCTGGGTCTGTAGGTCTGTATAATGTTCTTCACAGATTCAGTTGAGTGGTCAGCATACCGTGCCTGGGCTGGGGGATTTGACATACACACACACACACACAACCACACGCAGACAGATATAGTTATAAACCGCAGTGAAAAAGTTAAAATCTCTGCTGATTCTTTTTGCAGAAATCTTCTGGAGGTTGGAAGCTTGCCTTGCTTTTGCTAGGTTGCCGCTTCCATTTCCCTTCTGTTGTATTTTGTCCATTTCTTGGCTTGTATAGAAATGTCTCCTATGTTCAACCTCTTGCTTTACCAGCTAAGAAAGATGCAGGCTGGGGACACGACCTTGTCCTTCCCAGTCAGGCATGCTCTGGTCCACCTTCACGTCCCCCAAACAAAGGATCTAGCCACATCCTCACTCACTGCTCTTCCTTGCCCACCACCTTCTCCTAGGCCACAGCCACCAAGTAAACCAGGGAAGACCTTGGTTCAAAATTGAAATAAGACACTGAAAACTCCAAAGAGAAAAATCTATCTGCAGCTTTGTTCAGTTTCTCCCTGGCAAGCTGGGCTGTAGCAGACACACACAGAAGAGTGTGACCAGCAGGTCAAGAGAGGTCATCCTGCCCCTCTACTCTGCCCTGGGGAGGCCCCATCTGGAGCACTGGATCCAGTTCTGGGCTCCCCAGTT
>JAOXNO010000041.1:14325370-14336108 GCA_028565335.1 Limnodromus scolopaceus | reverse complement strand
TCTCTAGAAGGTCCCCTCCAACTCCAATAATTCCGTGAGTGAAGCGAGGCACAGGCTTCGAGCCTCGCTCGTTGGTGGCTTTGAGGGTCTAAAGCAGTACAGACCAGTGGGAGACTGCTGCCGCGTGAGCATGCTAGGGATCACCACGGCCAGGAACAAAAGCACAGACTGGAGAAAAATAAATCCCAACCCACAATTATGTGCAGGTATAGTGCACCAAATCCTCTACGCCCCACAACCTTGGGTTTTTTTTTTTTTCAGCCTCCGCAAGTCTAAGGTGCAGATTGTCTTCTATTCATTAGGGCTGGAATAATGACTTACAATGGCTCCTGAAATCACTACCCTTTTGCTAGGGCAAAGAAAGCAGCATGAATCTTTATAGGCAAGAGAGACTAATAATCTCTCTCCCTTCTCCCTTCCTCTAAAATCCTCCCTCACCCCTCCTCTCCCAGACCAAGCACACATTTTTAAAAGGCTTTTAAATAATTTCATGTTCCTTAACAAAATTACAGCAGCAGTTTCCTCCTTTAATAGCACTCTTCTTCTTAGTAATCTTGTTTTAGCTACAGTTTTTGATGGGAGAGTGCTGGTAGATGAATCATCTGTTGCCCGTCTTGGTTATTTTGCCTGCCTCAGGAAGAAGGAATTCTTTTTCGGGGCAAGGTCTCTTGTTCAGAAGAGGGAGCTCCCATTTATGCCTGCTTTTAACTAGGAGTGGTAAAAATTTTATTCGAATGGTTAATCAGGGCATAGACAGATGGACTGTGAACGTGTCTCTGATCCAGCACAACGGATGGCAGGGTCCTGGCACCGAGTTCCTGACCTCAAAATGAATTGAGCTGTCTTCTGCAAGCTACAGGCCACCTCCTGCACATCGCCTTCTTACAGAAAGCGCTGGAAGGCACCGGCTGAAAGAAGGGTCAAAGACTGACCGAGACCCCAGCACTAATGGAGACAGGGGGGCACGGGTATTTTAGTTCAAGAGCTGCGATGGGGATGATCCCTCCTCTGACAACCTCAGCTATACGTAAGGCCAGAGAGAGAACTATTTAGCAAGAGATCTGATTTTATTTATCAAAATACAAGGAGCTGGAGGTGCCAGTGAGGGAGACTAAAGATTGCATGAACATTGCAGGTGAGACCAAACTATGCGTCAAGCAGTGATTCAAGTAAATGCATTAGTAACTGGAAAGAAATCGAGAGGAATGTCATAGCTATTGGTCCTTTCTAAAAAAATAGATATATATAAATCAGTGTCACTATGTAAACTCATTACCGGGCATTTCCACTGGAGGAGCTTCTCAGGCACGTCTGCACTGGCGTGATGCTCAAACTGGACATCAGCAGTGTGGTGTTCAGCAGCGCTACATACAAACCTCCACTTCCTTAGGTCTGAGCTCTTTACCCTCAAGCACATTGTGTTACAGCAGTCCCTACACGGCAGAAGACCCTAATAAAAAGCAATCCCTCCTCCTCCAGCATTGGGTAGGTTTTCCAGGTGACCAGAAACAGTGGACAGTACCAGCTGAGGATGCTGCTGTGCGAGAGCCTAATATCAGTGAGGAACGCATGAACCCTACTCTACTGATGATGAATAGGATGCTTTCAAACAAAGATGATGGCATAATAGCTTTAAACACCTCATATCTTTTTCTTCTGTCATGTACCGTTACTCTTCACACTGAGGTTTAAGAAGCTGTGAGCTGGTCAAGGCCAACCACGTGGCCAATGTGGTGAAAGGAATGTCTTTGCGTGAAGAGAAACATGCCGTTACGTACCTATGTCTGATACCTCAAATCCATTGCACCTTAACAATTCATCACGGAGATCCATGTCTGCTTTCCTCCCTACTCATTGAATATGTCTGTCCCCCCCACAGACACGGATATTTTATTGCATTTTACTGAATTCTGCCACCTCCTCTTGGCATGACAACAGCATCTCCTGGTCAACAACAGCTCCTGCTCTGGCAAGTGGTCCAGACACAGGAGAGGGATGCCAGGCCTCCCTCCTCTGACAGCAGATTATCTGAGATGTCAGTGGCTGAATTTAGATTGGATTTTAATTAGATAAACTTCTAACTGCATCTTGGACAATTTCTCCATGAATTTTCCATGGGAATTAGAGATCTGACACGGTGGCAGTTGGCTAGAACCAACATATCCAGAGCACATTTTCTTAGCGTTGGTCAAACCAGTTCATGTATGAAAGGAGGAAGGGAAAATTCCTTCCATGAATAAAGCACTAGCTATTTTGGTCACGAGTGGCATCAGCTACTTATAACTTTTTTCCTGGAAATGAATGCATGGCTGTGCAGGTGGCATCACCAGGAAGGTTTTGACTTGCTTGAAATTGATGAACGTTCCGAGGAAAAGAAGGGGTGATCAGAACTAGCATTCAACTCGCACGGCAGGAAGAGCATCTCTATGCCCTGACCTGCTGATTTAATGCAACTCGGATCCTCAAGGACTGGTTTCAAAAGCGTACAGGTAAATACAAGCGTCAAGTACTTGGGTAGAGGCATTATAAACTAGGGGAAATACCATTACTCATAAGAAAATAATTGGAGGGGTGCTGAAGAGGACAATGAATCACCTGATGAAATAATGCAAAGAGCATAAGGAATAAATAAGAAGAGATTAAAACCTTGATGCATAATCAAAATGAGAGCTGCTTTTGACTCTAACCAAAGAGAAGGAACCGCTTATAACATGCAAGAGGAATGCAGCTTGGGTGAGAATGACCATGAAACAACAAGAGTTCACAAGTCATAGGAAAGGAAGGAAGGAGAACAGCAAAATAAATACAATGGACTTCCAGAAACCATATTTCAAAAACCTCATAGAACTGATAATCATGAGAAACAAGTCTCAGAGAAAAGAGAATTCAGGAAAGTTAGCAGCACCTTAAAGAAACAATGGTAAGGGCATCAATTCAAACAATCCCAGCTGAGAAGGGAAAGCAAGTGTTGTAAGAGACGGGTGACTTGCTTAAATCACGACCACTTCATTGACCTCTAATGCAAGAAAGAGTGCATTCAGAAAATGGAAAAGAGATTTACTTGCATTCGAATTTAAATGCACAGGCTGCAGATGTAGGGACCAAATCAGAGAAGCCAAGATATAAAAAGAAATATAGGATCAACAAGATATTAAGAAAACATAAAATACATTCTCGGGGACATGAAGGCGGTGGAAGAACTACTCAACAGGGAAGGAAAGCTAGCAACGCGTGATGTGAAGACAGTGGAAGTACTTGCCTTTTTTACTTCAGCTTTCAGTAAAAAGACCACTCGCACACAATTACTGTCACAGATGACGGAGAAAGAACTCGGTCTAGAAGGAAGAAAGAATAAGTGAAGAGCACTTCGCTGGATTGAGTACTGTGTGCTTAGGCTGCTTGTTGAAGCAACCTTACTGCTGTTAGCAGCTCTCTGAGACCCCACAGAGGACTAGCAAGATGTCAGAAGACTGGAACAAATAAAGAAAGTTTCTGTAAACTTCTGGAAAATGACAAAGAAGTGAGTAACAGCTGACACAAATTTATTTTTCCTGTCCCTGGGGCACCAGGGTAGGCAAGAACTAGTAGATACAACAAACCTATCCTTTCTTAGGGATTTTGATGCTCACATCACGTTCTCTTAACTAGAAAACATGATCTAAAGTTCCAAGGGTAAAAAGCTGCTCAGTAGAGGGCAAACCAAACTTAAGTCAACAACATCACGCCGTTGCAAGAAAGAAAGAAAGAAAAGAAACACTAAAGCAAGCATCATGCTTGCACGTATAGCAAGGAGCGACCTCTGCCTGGTCTGTGATGTGTTCCTCCCACTTCATCCAGTGCTCCTAAGATCTCACCAGAACTGTGTCCAGTCTGGGGCACTGGATTTTAAGCAAATTGAGGAACAACGGCAGAGAGACCACAAGAATGATCAAGGGTCTAGAAAATATGGTCTACAATCTATAGAAGACCAGAAAAATACTGGGTTTGTTGTTGTTTGTGGGGTTTTTTTTTCATTTTAAAGAAGAGCCATCAGAGAGAGGTGCAACCATAGTCTTCAAATACATAAAGGACAGCAGCAGAGAAGAAGGGAATATGCTGTGCTCCACATCTGCTGCAAGCAAGTCAAGAAGTGGGTTCAAAGCACAGCGAGGCAGTAGCATGTGCTTTCTGATGGTTAACCACTAGAACAGGTTATCAGAGCTAAGAAGGTTCTATCTGGGGACGTTTTTAAGAAGAGACTGGATGCCCATCTGTTATGCAAGAAGCAGGCACTGTTTGTCCTTCTTTGTGGAATGCAATAAACTAGATAAGCTCTGGATGTCCCTTCTGACCTTATTTTCCATAATTCACGCACCAGGAAAATCACAGATAGAAGTTTCTTTGTGGATAACCGCAACGAACCTGAAGAGCAAAGGTTGGCTGTGGATAGTGGATGCAGCATGGTTCAGTCAGTTTTGAGAAGGCTTCTCAGATGGGTTGTCTTCTGAAAATCTACAAAGATAAGCCACTAGGACAGCCAGAAATTCACTTTTAAGAGAGTAGACTGAGTCTCAGAACTCAGATCAGCTGAGCTGGTTTATCTAATTTCCACAACCCCACCAAGTGACCAGTTAACACCTACACCCTTTCTCCAAGTGTTTTAGCATTTAGCATCTCCAACATTTCAGCAGGGCTTTTGAAAATGGGAGGTGATCAGTTGGGAGGAACCCTCAAAGAGCACGCTCAGTAGACCTCCTTCATTTTACTGATATTGCTGGCCTTTAGTACCAAGCTGTACAAGCTGAGACCAATTGACTTCTCGGGCCAGACTCAGCATATGCTGCTGCTGGCAGAAGCCCAGGCCCCAAAAGCAGAAAGGAAAGCGTGCCAGGCAGCAAAGTTGAAACGATAGGAAACCACCTCCTTTCTGCTCTGGAGCCTGCAGAGACCAGCGCCAGCTCCGAGTCGGGCAACCACTGAAATAGGAAAGGGTGGTGGCCAAGATCTCAGCTTCTTTCCTGGCACAACTTCCCCCAAGTGTAACTTTACTTTCCTAGTAGTAGTCAGGAAGGAAAACAGATAATAAGCACTACCTTGTGCCTCCTCTACTCGGTCTTCTCCCGGGCTGTAGTAGCAGCTCAATCCTAACTAAGAGAAACCACTTCCAGGTCTTACGTTGGAAGTTATTTAAAAACAACATCCTTGCCGTTCGAGTCTGCTTTGCTTCCATGAAGAGCATGCACATGCATGTACACACTCGTTAAAGACATTACATAAGCCATACAAATCCAACAGGACTCTTCAGTCAAAGTCAAGGGAAAAGACATGTCTTCACCCTGCCAAGTCCACAGCAAAGCTCAAAATACCTTGCTCCAGCCAAGTTCCACAAAGAAGAGAGAAAGAAAAATCCTTCTCCTCTGGTTACCCTCTAGCTCTCTTCCTGAGCAGTCTCCTCCATTCATATTCTTAGACCTGGCCCACAAGGCTTCCCATGGAGGAGGAAGGAGAGAAATTAATTCTTCACAGCTGGTTCTGTCCTGCAATGCCTTGCTCTCAGGACAGGCAGCTGTAGCCTTTGTGGCCAGAAAGGGAGGGTTAACTCCTACCCTGCCAAGTTTCAGATGGACAACGTCCAAAATGATCTTCTTGCCTTTAACTTTCCCAGGCGGACGCATTCTGGCCTGGGTAAATGAGATACATATATGTCCGTATCCATATCCACACGCGTACCGCCAAACGACATCCCTACCCCTCTGCCGCCTCTAAGACAAATAGATAAAGCCTGCCCCTTCCTAGCTGCCAGGATCATCCTCGGGGGATAGTTTATGCAAATGATCTAATGAGCACGCTTGCAAAGGATTTGCATACAGGCATAAACTCTAGCAGGAGAGCGCAGGCGGAGCACAAAAAAAAAAAAAGACAAAAATCCTGGCCCAGAGGGCTGGGAACGAGGAGGTGCGGGGTGTCAGCACTCCACCCTGCCTGAGACCGGCGGTGAGAGCGTCCCTCCCCTGCCAGAGGGACCGATGTTCTCCAGTCGCGTCCCCCGTGCAGGATGAGTAACTGCTGACTGCGAGCTCAAACCCCGGTTAGAATCAAGCATGACTTTCCTCAGCCCTATTTCCACCCCTCTCTCATGCACAGCCCCCTCCCCGTTCCCACTTGCCACTCTCAACAGGGGTTGCTGGAGAAAGGAGAAGGAGCAGCAGCAGGAGGGAGAAGCGATAGGAGGATATTTATGGGGGTTTTTATAGTCTGGATCTTGACAGCCCCTGTTTTGGTGGGGAGGGAGTGAAAGAATCACAGAATCCCATGGGGTTGGAAGGGACCTCTGGAGATCATCTAGTCCAACCTCCCTGCTAAACCAGGTCCACCTACAGCAGGTTGCATAGGAACTTGTCCATGTGGGTTTGGAATGTCTCCAGAGAAGGAGACTCCACCACCTCCCTGGGCAGCCTCTTCCAGGGCTCTGCCACCCTCAAAGGAAAGAAGGTCCTCCTCATGTTCAGGTGGAACTTCCTATATTCAAGTTTGTGCCCATTTCCTCTTGTCCTGTCCCTGGGAACCACTGAAAAAGACCGGCCCCATCCTCTTGACACCCTCCCTTGAAGTATTTATAAGCATTGATCAGATTCCCCCTTCAGCCTTCTCTTCTCTAGACTAAAAAGACCCAAGTCCCTCAGCCTCTCCTCATAAGGGAGATGCTCCAGGTCCCTCATCATCAAGAAGAGCACCTCAAAGCTTTAGCTCAGCGTAGGAAAGTTTATATTGGCTTCCCCTCAGCAGCAGGCAGGTGCCTGCCTGGGACAGCACAGACGGTCCCCTGACTCAATGCAAAAGCACAGGGACCCTCCTCTAGGGACGGAGAGGGGAAGGTGACCCTCTCAAGAGAGGACGAGAAAGGAAAGGTCCCGTCCTCACTCACCGGGCAAAGGACAGCCGCAGGGCACAGCCAGATGCAGAACAGCTGGGGACGCCGGCGGGTTGGGTGACAGCAGCCTGGGCTGCAGGTGTGGGCATCAGAGGAGACCAGGGCCTGGAGTGGGTCTTGGAGAGAGCACAGCTGACTGGGAATGAGTTATGGAGCCGGCTGCCTCCAGCGTGCTTGCTCGGAGCTGGGGAAGCCCGGTCCCGAGAGCTGCTCTGTGGCGGGGGTCCGGAGCCTGGGAAATGCCGGAGCAGGAGATGGGTGAAACCTGCCACCATCACACCCCCGGATGCCGAAGGGTTTGCTGGCCTGTTGGAAGCGTCCACACCACCCTCGGGGCTGCACAGGACCTTTTGCTTTTCCTCTTAAGCTAACTCCATCTCCCCCAAAATGCTAGCGGGAGGCAGCCCCCGTGGGAAGGCAGGGACGACGCAGGAGGCTGGAGAGTCCTTCTGTGGGGATGGTCCGATGTGGGTTGTCCAAGCTGCAAGGGATGGCTCCTGCTTTTTAAAAAAAAAATAAAAAAAAACCCACAAAAAAACTCCGAGTTTGTACGTTAAGAAATATTTTTTTGCTGCCTTTCCTGAAAAGCGTCACCCTCTGCGCGTTAGCTCCAACGGAACAACTTTGCCTACCCGCAGCAGGAGAAAACGAAGCGAACGCCCGTGCTAACTCGAGAAACGGTAGCCACAGCGAGAGAACCAAGTCAGCTCGGGCTGAAAACGGGGCTGGCTGCAGCGCCGAGAAGAAAAATAAAACGAAAACTTCCCCGAGCGAAAAAAAAACAGAGTGCCTGGGAATAGCTGCGCCTCCCCACTCCGCTCCCGGGAAGCCAGGTTACAGGAAGAAAAGGCATTTTTCAATGGCACCGGAATTTTGTTTTTGGTTGTTTGTTTGTTTTTTTGTTTTTTTTTCGGAGTACTGTAGAATATTTACAAAGGTGAAACCAAAGCACAGAAAGAGCATGCAGCGTGCTACAGGTAACAAAGAAATTCTAGGATACAGCAGGTAACCGAGCTCGGCTCTGTAGAGAGCGAGCATATGCTGTAACTACTGGATCGTCTTTCCTCCCTCTTGCTTTTGCTTCGTTTTGGCCATAAAAATACACGTCTTCCTCCACAGGCGCACGGACCGCGAAACGCCGCACGCAGATGAGGAGGTTTTATGTTTGTTTACGATGAGACACGCAAACAAAATACCTGTCTTGCAAAATATTCTGGCTGCCATCCACCGCAGAGCGATCGTTAGGCAGAAAGCTCGTCTAAGGGGCTCCTTCCCTTCAAGCCACCGGGACCGGGTAATTAAAAACTAAAGAGCGTTTGCCTGTCTCTTTGGAAGCACGCAGCTGGGCAAGGGTAGGGGCCCAGCAAAGTTTCTGATTAACAAAAAAGCAGGGACTTTAAAATAACACCTCAAACCAAGGTCCTGGCCCTCCCGCAGCTCCCCCTTCCTTTGCCTTTTGCCACCGGTTATACCGGTGGTTATACCGGAGGTTATCTTAACCAAAAAAAAAAAGAAAAGAAAATAAAAATGCTTGAATGCAGCGATGTTGGGAGGCACAGTTTCAAAGAGAGGACACGTGAAATAATTAAAAGCAACATTCGCCGCTCCTGTTCGAGCTCCAAGGAGGGGTGAGAGGGAAAGCAGGGGATGCTTCCTGGAGAGCAAGTAAGGTGAAATCGGGACCAGCCGAGGGGTAGGCTCGGGACAGTCGGGGAAGGCAGGGAACCCAGAGCAGACGGTGGGGAGCGGGAGACGTGGGTGGGGAAGGCGAAGCGGGTCCGTAGGTGGCGGGGAAAAGCAGGGGAGCGGGGCAGACAAGAGGATTTTGGAGAGGGGCTGGCCAGCTGGCACACAGAGAGCAGCTGCTGCTGTGTCAGCCCAGGAGAGGAGCTGCAGCTGCAGGCTGGCCATGAATAGCAGAGGAGCAGCGAGCCGGAGGGACGCAGGGGCAGCCGGGGCGCTGAAAAGGCAAGGGGGGAAAGGTTCAGTGAAAGGGGGAAGACGACAGCCCTTTGATTTCCGAGCTGCTTGTTCTCCAATTGTCCCCTCCGGTGTGGATGATGAGTGCTAAAGAGTTAAAAAAGGGGGGGGGGGGGTGGGAAACAGAAGGAAAACTTCGGTCCTAAATGCCGATCTGGGCTTTGATAGGGTATCCATAGCACGCAGTTTGCCTGGATGTATAGCTTTCATAGTTGTCAGCAGGGATCAAAATCACAGGGTCCTTAAACTAAAGGAGAAATCTCTGCTCAGTTACTCTCGTGGGTGCTCGAGCCACCACCGGAGGAGGACACGCTCGCACCCCTTGGCCATCTGCTCCCTGCACCACACACGTCACCCAGAGCACCCTGCGAGCCGTCCCGCGTGAACTGCGATGGGGCTGCGGGTGCACACCCCCTTTGTGCTTCTACACGGGTGTGGGCGCACACATCCCATGCGTTCCTCCACGCGTGCTCCCCCACAGCTCCGGCTGCCCGCACCCCACACGCTCCTCTGGGGCAACGGGGGAGTTTGGAGCTCCCACCTCCTGTGTTTCTCTGCAGCCACGGGCGCTCCCACCCCCATACGCTCCTCCGCAGCTGCGGGTGCTTGCACCATGCATGCTCTTCCACAGCTGTGGATGGTCCCACCTTCACCTTCTCCTCCGCAGCTGCGGGTGCTTGCACCATGCATGCTCTTCCACAGCTGTGGATGGTCCCACCTTCACCTTCTCCTCCGCAGCTGCGGGTGCTTGCACCATGCATGCTCTTCCACAGCTGTGGACGGTCCCACCTTCACCTTCTCCTCCACAGCTACATTTGCGTGCGCCGCGTGTGCTCCTACACAGCTGCGGGCACCCCCAACCAGCACAGTCCTCCACAACTGTTGAGTGCGTACATCATAGAACGGTTAGAGTTGAAAGGGACCTTAAAGATCATCTAGTTCCAAGCCCCCCCTGCCATCATGCCCACTCCTGCACAGCTGTGGGTGCTCCTGCTCCTCCCCACCTGTGGGTGCATGAACTATGAGCCCTCTTAGCTTGCTGGGGTGCTCCCAACCCACCCCAAGCTCCTTCTCCTTGACCATGAGTGCTTGCACCACTAAGGTTTCTGGGGTGCTCCCAGCCCACCCCAAGCCCTTCTGCTTAACAAGTGCTTGCACTACATGTGCTCTCAGGTTGCTGGGGTGCTGCCCCCCACCCCAAGCTCCTTCTCCTTGACCACGAGTGCTTGCACCACATGCACTGTTAGCTTGCTGGCATGCTCCCACCCCAAGCCCTTCTCCTTGACCAGGAGCGCTTGCACCACGTCTGCTCTAAGGTTTCTGGGGTGCTCCCAACCCACCCCAAGCTCTTCTCCTTGATGAATGTTTGCACTACACGTGCTCTTAGGTTTTTGGGGTGCTCCCCCCCACCCCAAGCTCCTTCTCCTTGACCATAAGTGCTTGTACCACACATGCTCTTAGCTTGCTGGGGTGTTCCCACCCACCCTAAGCCCTTGTCCTTGATGAATGTTTGCACTACAGGTGCTCTAAGGTTTCTGGGGTGCTCCCAGCCCACCCCAAGCCCTTCTCCTTAACGAGTGCTTCCACCACGTGTGCTCTCAGGTTTCCGGGGGTGCCCCCCCCCCAAGCTCCTTCTCCTTGACCACGAGCGTTTGCTCTTCCCCACCTGCCTACCCGCGCACCCCCGTGCGGTTCCACACCACTGCGGATGCAGGTAACCCCTCCACGGCTGGGGTGCACCCACTCTACGACCCCCGGGGCCCACGCATCCCACGGTTTACCCCTCCAACGCTGCGCTTTTCCCCCCCGTGTCCCCAAAGCCCCCCATCTTCCCAAGACCCCCCGTCC
>JAOXNO010000041.1:14307698-14324738 GCA_028565335.1 Limnodromus scolopaceus | reverse complement strand
GGGGGGGGGAGGTGGCCGCGTCCCGAGCGCTGCGCGCCCTCCCGAGACCTGTGCTCGCCGCCGTCGCCCCGGTAGCGGCGGGAGGCCGGAGCTGGCCGCCTACGGGCGCGCGGATAGGGAGGAGGGAGCGGAGCCCCGCTCTGATCCTGTCAGACACCGGATCCGCGCCTTGGCCGTGTGGCGGCGGAAGCTGTGGGCGAGACCTTGGTGCTGCCCCCCTCCCTCTCTGCCCTTCACTCACCTCAGGGTCTTGGAGTTTTTCAGTAGCACCCCCTCAGGGTCTTGGAGGTCCCGGTGGCACCCCGTCAGGCTCTTGGAGGGCTTTTCTGTGGCACCCCCTCAGGCTCTTGGAGGGTTTTCAGTAACACCCCCCCCCAGGTTCTTGGAGAGCTTTCTGTGGCACCCCCTCAGGCTCTTGGGGGCTTTTCTGTGGCACCCCCTCAGGCTCTTGGGGGCTTTTCTGTGGCACCCCTTCAGGATCTTGGAGGGTTTTCAGTGACATCCCCCCCAGTCCCCCTCAGGCTCTTGGAGGGCTTTTCTGTGGCACCCCCTCAGGCTCTTGGAGGGCTTTTCTGTGGCACCCCCTCAGGCTCTTGGAGGTTTTCTGTGGCACCCCCTCAGGCTCTTGGAGGTTTTCATTGACCCCCCCTCAGGGTCTTGGAGGTTTCTGTGACTGCTCCCTCAGGCTCTTGGAGGGCTTTCCGTGGCAGCCCCGCAGGCTCTTGGAGGTTTCTGTGGCACCCCCTCAGGCTCTTGGAGGGCTTTCTGTGACACCACCACCCCCCCCCATCCCCTTACCCAGTCGGTTATCTCAGCCCCTGCCTTGCTGTGGGCCGCAGGGCCGAGGGGCAGCTCCGCAGGGGGCTGCAGGTCAAGGCTCGTCCCCGCCGTCGGGGGACAGGGGTGCTTACTTTGGCTTTTTGGGGGGTGCTGGGTGCGGAGCTGGGCCCCCCGTGGCAGGGAGGGAGAGAAGGCCGGGCTTCTTGCCCGGCTGCAGGCAGGTAGGATCCTGCAGGGAGTTTCACAGCTGTTGCTCCCGGCTCTTCCAAGTGGGCCAGGGGGTGGAAGCTGGCAAGTTGCGAGGCGCTGAGGAATGGGGATGGTGCAACGAATGCCCTAGCTCGGGAGGGAGGTGAGTATCGGGAAGCCCCGGTACCTGCCGATTGTGTTTGGCACCCGGTGACCAACAGATGAAACGGCCTTTACCGACCCTTCGGGATTTATGTAGCTCACAGGTTCTTTGCTGCTTGGGAAGCTGCTGCTGGGGATGGTTAGAGACAAAACTGCTCGCTTGTACTCTTTGTGCTAAAGGAAACCGGTCCCCATAAATCACTTAACTTTATGCGGTCCCGGAGACCCTCCACCCCGATGCTCGTGCAACCTCAAATTAAGAACTGACTGCAATTTCAAGGCTTTGCTCAAGTTAAGTGGTTTTAAAAAAAAAAACAAACAAACAAACATGGTACAACCGATAAATTTCTCTGCGTGGGGGCACCTACGTTCTGATTTCCAAATTGAGGTGGTTTGATTGCATTTGTTGGGGCTGTGGCCTGTTGGAAGTTAGAAAGGTTCCTGTTAACAGGTATAGCCAATACCGTAAAAACAGGGTATTTGGAACTCTGCCCTGAAGTTATAAGATCAAAGGGAAAATTAAGATTCTTTCTCCTCTTTATTGACCATTTAATACAGGCTTGGTGAAATCACAGACTCCTCGGTAGATTTTGGTATCGTGAGCGCTTCAAACTTTACGTATTATCTGCGTGAGGAAGTGAAGGTGACTTAACTCACGCTTTTATTTTGCCAGTTTCTAGTATTGCTACTTGAAACAAGAGGAGGGTTTGGTAATCCTTACAATGCAGGTCCCTAAGCCCAGCCTTCTTTGGTTTTTCTCTGTTGGAATAAGCACATTCCTACCTTGCAGCTGCCGGATATTGTTGTTCTATGCTCATCAAGTCCTAAGAAAAGGCCTGTTTGACCTACCTCTTGCAGGTAAATTGCCACAGCGTCTCTAGTATACAATACCGTGCCTGCCGCTAGTTTTTTTATCACTGCCTCCAGCGTTTTAAAGGACTTGAAATATTCTTGAAATATTTGGTCTTTCCACCGTTTGTGGGGGTTTTTTTTTGCAGCTGTTGCAAAGCATCCTATAATTTATTTAAACAGTCCCACTGCAGTTCAGTGGGTGGTTGGCTGATTTTTGGATGATTTACTGAATACTCTCCCTGCCCACCCTCAATTCTAAAAATAAGTTGTGGAGTAGTCGTGCTTTTAAAAACAGTCCCTGTATATTGCAGTCTGTGGATGCACTGATGGAAGGAAATTCCTCTTGTATGTTGTAGCTGTATCTTGAACTTCGGATGTTCACCCCGTTGATGGGGAACACAGCACTTTTGTCACAACTGTACATAAGCTGTGTAGACTCTGCAAGGAGAGGCTTAATTGTAATGCTAGTTTAATGCAAGGGGTTTTTTGAAATAGATGGAGTTCCTGGATTAGGTTTCAACTCCCTGGGATAATTTAAAAATTATTCTCAAATAATATTCCCTCTTTACTCAAGCTTGCAAAAAAGAAAGAACAGTACGGATGGAGTCTTTTCATATGACCTTTTTTTTTTTTCTTTTTTGCTATGCAACAGTAATGAAATTAATGTTCCTTTATTCAATATGCTGGGAAGGGACAAGACTAAAGAGTGTCCTTCTCTTAAAAAAACAAATTTGCCTTGGTGCCGGCAGTGGGCCAAGGACTTATTTCGGTAGTTCTAGATTGGATTTTCAAGACTGAGAAGTCCAACCCTAATGAGGACCAGCAGTGGTATCTGTGGACTTCTTACTGAACCTCATCTGAATAACTCACTTAAGGAGACTAACATATTAATGTATAAATCGCTCGAGGGAGGCTTTCTTGATGTCTGTTTGATATTGCAGGGTCCTGAGCTAGCAGGAGCTGTAAGGCAAGTAGTATCATGAGAGGTGGCTTTTTGCCTTGGTTTTGTTGTACTGTTTTGTGGGGTTTTTTTAACTTAACATGGTAAAATTCTACTCTAAAATTTGGACAAGTGTCTCTTCTGTAAAGCTGCAGTACCAGAGTTCAGTGACTTTCACTGTTTGATACTGTCAGTTATCCAGTTTGTTCCTATTTCCTGTCTTTTTTTAATAACATTAGTCTGATCTCTGATTTGCAAGAGGAGCTTGGGATATTGCCAAAAAGTTCTTAAAATTGTTACCTTGGGATACATCATCCACAGAAATCTGGCAGTGGGAGAGGCTGAGGAACAGCTAGAACAATACAGCTGTCTTCTTCACCCACTTACCTCCCATTTTTTTTCTTTGCCTCCTGCTGTAAAACTTGAAGCTTAATGCTTGCTTGAGATTGTTAACAAATAAATGATGCAATTAAAATTTATGTGCAACTTTAAAACAAAAAAGACAGAAGAATTCAAGTAGTTTTGAACAACTGATTCTGGTCACACAGTTTAGGCTCGTTAAGCAATTTTTTTTCAGCACAAAGCTGTTCAGATGCTGAAGCTTCAGAAATACCTTGCACAGCAATATTTATCAATACCAATCAGGTTATTGGCAAAATTTTAGATTTGGTTTTAATTTAAGGCTGCTTCTGAAGATGGTGTTTTCAAGTTATAGGTATTCTGCTGGATGGGTTATGTGGAACCATTTTTCATGCTCCTTTGCAAGATGGCATGAAATGGAGTTTTGTGTGTGTGTGTGTGTGGTTTTTCCCTCCGCCCTGTTCCTTCCCTCGGGGAATTCACAGCTTTTCCTGCACGGTAAATATTGGTATAGCATCCATTACTTCAGTTAATTAGTCATAGAGAGGAATTGTTCTGACTAGTTGTGGATGTTGAAATCACGTCTTACAGTATGCATCGCTATCTCCCCTCAGCCCCTCTGTTTTTGAGATCCTGGTGTGACTGACAGCGCAGTATACGTGTGAATACAGTATACTCTGAACTCCATAGGTGAACTTCAGAGTTCACGGCCTTGGAGATAAGTAGCAGAAACAAGCAATTTCACTTCTCTTTTTCCTTGAGAAGGACCTCAAGTCCTCTCAGCTACGACTCTGTGTACCTACCTGAAGGCGACGTAGTAGAGGCTCAGGCAGCCCTCACAACTTGGTTGGGTAAAGGGTGCCTTCCCCCCTAGAGTCTGGGCAACTAGTTTATTAGTTTTATAAGCACTGTTCTTAAGTTTTTCCTAATTAGAGTGTGATTGTAGCACCTCTCTCTAAACTTCTGAAGTAGTTAACTTTAAGCTTGATAAAAATGGGTGAAAGTGTATAAATTTAACATCCGGGCTCTGTGAGTTTTATCCATATGTAGTCTACATGTGAGTCTCATCCAAATGCCTGGAAGGGTTCAGTCTTGGTCTAAAATACACACAGGAGCATGAACCATCAAACATGTAAAGCTGTTGAGAGGATAACTTGGCTCCAGCAGTAAATGTTGAATTTCTTAGAAAGCAACCCCTCCCCTGCCAAAACCAGAGCAGGGATACTTGACCTTACAGCTTTTATTATTACTTAATGGGTACAGTGTTCTGTTTGGCACTTTCAGATGTTGTTTACCTCAATATAGGATTCTGCATCAAGCTCTCTCAGTCCTTCTAATTTGAAAAATGAAGGTTGTTAGGCCCTGGAAGGCATCTAGCCTTGAAGTGCGTTATCTGGGATCCTTGGTACCTGTAGGGAGCTCGGTAGCCTGACTATAGCAAATGTTCTTGTCTATTTTCGTTTGGCTGGTAGATCTGCAGTTGGTCTACCTTCTGTCTTAACACAACCATAAAAACTCTCTGATCAGGATCTTGAGGCTTTGTAATGAAAACATCCTGGATTAGATTACTCTGTGCTCCCTGATAGAGTAAACATGCATCCTGTCAGCTTGAATGACAACCCATTGTGACGGACAGGCTTAAATTAAGCAGATTAAAGTTAGGCCATTTACCACTGGAAAAGGTGCTTGTACACAGCTGTACCTGAGATACAGTATGTATGCTTCTCTCAAGAAAAAGATCAGAATTTAAGAAATGAAGCATCCTCAAGTGATACACAGCAAGCTATACCCCTAAATAATTGTTCTTTGCTCCACTGAAACTCCCTTTAAAAAAAATATGCATGCAAGCACACAGTCCAAGCAAGACCTGAGGGCAGGGAATAACAAGTAAGAGCAAGACCTTATGCCAAAATGTAAAATTCACTTGGGGTAGTAATAGGTAATAACATACACACACCTTGTTAGCAGAGGAAGTTAGCAAGAAAAAAATAATCTAGTTGATAGCCATATATTGATGAACTACATAAAGGTTTAATGTCTTATTTGCCAGCAGCCTAACTTTTTTTTTTTTCCCAGGTGGAAGGCTCTGCTGGTAGCACAAAGCTTCCTTTTTGATGCTTGACCACTTTCACCCTCCCCGAGCTTGCTGCTTGCTTACTGACTCTGCCTGATGGGCTTGTCAGCAGACTCTAGGAATGCTGTGGTAACTGGCGTGCCAACCTATTTCTTATTTTGACAAAACACCTGCAGCCCTTACGCTCATAAAGCCTCCCCCTGTCTCTTGCAATTCATGGAGAGATGTAGTGTGGATCAGAAAACGTGGATCCGTGTTTCCTCAGTCTTGGAGAGCAGATCAGGGAATCAAATGCTTTCACCTGCTCACTGCTGTGTTTGCCTTCAAACTTTTTTGATCAGAAATGAAAAGTTGAGTTTGGGGGGAATGGTTTATTTATATAACTGATGCTCCTTTAGTTTCAAGTTACAGAAACACAGCGAGTAGCTTGCAGGTTTTGTTATACTCTTTCCTAAAAGAAGATAATCAGGTGACGTTTTGGGGACTGATTTTAGCAATGCTGGGTAGTGACAACTCCAGTTGATTTCAATAGCAGCTGCAGGTGTCACCTCTAAAAAAGAATCAAGGCCTTAATGGTGAGCACTTCAGAACCACTCTTTGAAAAAGGGATTTATTGTTGGCATGCTGTGTGTGCCAGCAACTATTTGCAGCTTGCCCAGAATAGAAAGCCTAAAGACTTAAGTTTCATGTAACTATAGAAAATCTGTCTTCGAACTTTAAGCAGAAGTGTCTTTGCACTTTTAATTTTTCATACGTTGATGTCACTAAATCTAGAATTTCTAACGACTTTGAAATGAATATGCCTCAGAGGAGAGTATTTTACAAACTATTTAAGCTTTTATACCTTAATGTTCTGGGGGGTTTTTGAATGTCACGGAGATGGTGAGATAGTAAAGAAGACTTCTATTTATACTCTGTGAAAGCTTCCTTAAATAAACACTTGCTTATTTATTAGAAACACTGAGGCTGAACTCAAAACTTGCAGGCAAATAATCTTACCTCCCAGATGCTGAGAGTTGTATGCTTATACACCTCTTGTCAACTTTCTGATCTTTATTTCAGAAGGTACTCTAGCCAGCCTATCAGTGAAATGCTACACTCTTAGCCACACAGCTGGTGCGGGCGTTAAATCTTTGACTGAAAATGGAATAAGTATTAAAGTAGTCAGGATTACTCTTACGCTGCAGGATGTGAGCTGGAGAAGAGGGCGAGGTAGAAACAAGAGCGTGTTCGATTCACCGCAGGGTGATGGAGGATTTATAGCACTGTCTCTGGGCTGTTTGAAGATGTTTCAAACACTGTTTTGACAAAAAAAAAAAAAAAAAAGCCTGCATATGAAAGGTCTGGTAGACATGAGTACTTGTAGCTTTAATCTTCGAAAATCAGGTTTATCTTTAACATAGGGTAAAACCATAATTGGTTGCATTTATATCAGATTTGTGATGTTTGGCCTAATTGGGCCGTGTTCCCACTGTATGGCAGACTTTCTGAGCAGTCCCATAAAGTTCAAGGAAATCTGCTGGTGTAGATATTGAGAAGCTTTGTGTTGTAAAAGCTACCTTCTGTGTTTGATGCTACTGCTTGTATTCCTTGCACAAGCTGAGCTCGCTTTGAGTATTAAAAGTATGTTTGAGTATTGGAGTTCACTATTTGTCATCACAAAAGCTGCAAAAGATCAAGCTTCTGTCTAACAATAAATGATGTGAAACAGCTACATTTTCTGGATGTAAAAAATGCCAAAAATAGTCTAGGGTATTTTTAATCTGTTTAATGATTAATCAGCTGCCACAAAGTTTTTCTTCATAGAATCATAAAATGATTTAGTTGGAAGGGACCTTAAAGATCATCAAGTTCCAACCCCTCTGCCCTGGGCAGGGACACCTTCCATTAAGCCAGGTTGCTTCTTGTATGAGCAGGATTGTATCTGAGACAGATGGGCAATGTAAGTTATGACTATTTATTTTTTTTTTAACTTTTAAAATTACTTTAATTTGTACTATCCCTGTGGGCTGGTGGCTGTCTGGCCCCTCTTTTGAGCAACGCCATCGAGTCGCTATGTGTAAGTGAGATGAGTGGAATTCATCCTTTCTGTGCAGTCTGACTCCTTCACTTTTTCTGTAGGTGTTGCTTTGTGCGAGTGTTGGCTCTGAAATACATGCTATGAACATACTTTAGAAACTACTTTATTAAGTTAATAAAGCAGCTATGATCGCATTGTATACTTAGTCATCTGCAGAAGCTTTAAATTACTGTGTGCCTGAAAGCTTCCCTCCCTCCTCTTCTGAAAACAAGGCCAATGTTTTGTCAACTTTGTGTGGGTCCTATTTGCATTTGCTTGCTCTAGTTTGGAGCTTCTCAGCCTACTGAGGAGACTAAAAAGAGAGGGTTGCTTTCCTGCTAGCACAGCAATTTACTTTCCCTTGGTCCTCTCCAGTTCTAGCTGCTGGTAATCCTCTGATCTGGAAGAAATTTGGGCAAAAAAGCAGAAGGAAGGAGAGAGGCTACATCAAGGAGTGAGGAATAAAGGTGTACTGGCATTCCTTCTGGCTCCTTAATGCTTAGCCAGGTGCTTACCCAAAGGATAGTTGCTACTGTTCCTTGCCAATAACTCCACCATTCTCTTCCTCTTCAGCACTCTGATCAAAGAATCTTAATGGTTGGAAAGGACCTCTGAGATTGAGTCCAAAAGCCTTTGGGCTTCTTGCTAAAAAGCTACTCTGGCCTATGGTTAATGGGTGTATAAAATTGATTGGGTTTTGGCCAGAGATGACCACTGGCGGTATTGTCTGCTGTATCCAGTTGGTGGCTTTTGAGCTGGATGTTCAGCTGTCACTTGGACAGGAGGTGAACATGTAGCCTGACCGCTTTTCTCTGCCACTACCCCCAGGGTTGGGGAATGAACCAGTGTGGATGGCTAAGACCATCTGTTGGGCACCTGCTGAACTACTGCCTCCCATGGGGTGGTGGGACCCTCCTAGAGCTGCTGCCTTCCCTTGCTGTACATCCAGGGAGACCTGTTGGGCAAAGGCTGAAGAGAGTTGTGTGATGACTCCTGTGTAGATCATCTTGAGCCAGGGAGGAGTACCCATCCCTGATTTAACCATAGACTTTTGGTGTCTTTGCTTGCTGTGTAAGGAAAAATTATATAAAACTTAATCTTTAAGACTGCTGTCCTAAGTGGAGACTATGTATGTCCATTGATATTATAGATGAGCAATGAAGGTAGACTAGAACTGAACAGATGAGTTTATTTTTCAATTACTCAGATTCCTTTGGCCTTTTTTTTTTGGTCTGATGGTCAGAGTTTTGCTGAAAGATACTTGGTTTTAGAAATCCAGTGTGTGTGACGCAGTAGATGCATTTCAGCATCACCAAAGATCTAAATACCATCCAGCTCTGTGAGATAAATGCTTGCGATTTCCCTGAAATATCTACTGCTGCATTTGATATTAAGAGTTTTTCTTATATTCAGAGAATATATATGTTATATTTATAACATATTTTATAAAATCGTGTTGTTTAAGAGTTTGGCTATAGCTTATGCTCACTCATTAAAATTTATTCCCAAGGTCATTTTTTTAGAGTTGTAGTTAGCCTTTATTTTGTATAAAAAGGAGGAAATTTAAAGGTTTATTTTATTAATTGCTGTTTCAGATACTAAATAAAGCGTAAAAAGCATATTCGACATGAAGATCTTCTGATAGCAAGTGCTAAGAGGAACTCTCAGCTGAAACACATAGTAAGCATGGATTTTATCTGTGGTTGAAATGACTGTTTGCTCCTCGATAGCAGTTAGAATGCTATATTAGATGGAAGGGGCAAGGCATTTCAAGGCTAAATGGCAATCCTAGTCTTGATTAGAGCTTGCAGAGGTTGCTAAGAAACAGCCTAATAGTCCTTGAGTAACCAATTATATGCCCCTTGGACAGATGCACAGGTGCTCATTCTCTGAAGTTGTTTTTTTTTCTTTTTTCTTTTTTTTTTTTTTAAATCTGAGATAAGACTGAAGTATTAGTACATGAACTGCAATCTGTTTACATCCTGCTTCAGGCTTGAAAGTCCTGTTTATATTTATCTTGTTCCCAGCAGGATGTGTTCTGGTGTTTTCCAAGTACATTACTATTTCATTATTATTACACTTAAATTGTTCTTGCAATGCTGCTTCTACTTCCAGATAGTCCACTAGGTCTCTAGTCACTCCTGTGCTTTCTAGTACTCTGAACATACCAGCTTAAGTAACTTTAAGCATCTAACATTTGAATTGGATAAATTTTACATTTCCAGACTTTCAGTGAGTAGGCAGTATTAATATTGATGCACTAACCTACAATTGGTAGAAAATGCTAGTTTCAGCTTTCCTTACTCCTTCCAAAGCAGGTTCTGTACATGCAAATTGTACTGAAATACCGTATGAGCTGGCAGTTAAACTAAAACATTAAATAGGATTCTCTTAGTCTTTTTTCCCCCTGAATATGTATAATTCTGTTTATAGCACTGTAGAGTTGAAATGTCTATATTAAAACACAGTTTGCCCTTTTAATGTTAAAGGTCCAAGATTCCAGCTGGAGAACTTAAGTTCTAATTAGGGAGCTTGTTCATACTTTGACAACTTGACTGATGTGCTTTAAGCAATAGATTGAGAAACACGTAAATAGCTTAATTCTTGATCTACTCCTTTGAAAAGTGAACTAGAAGCTTTTTAGGGTGTGCAATTTTTGGTACCATTTACTGCTCTTCTTATGGGTTGAGGACAATTTTAATAGCACTGGTCTGGTAAGCTCTGCTGCTGCTGCTTGATAGATTTTAGTGGCAATTCCTTTCTCTTAATCCATGTACAAAGATTATTTTTTTCAGATGCTTTTTATAGTTCTAATTCTCATTTATGTTACAATAACATGATTTTCCATATGTCATGGCATGAAGTTCTTACTGTAGCTGGCTGCATGTAATCAGCAAAGTCTAGAAGTCAGACCATGTTTACTTGGACTATTCGGAGCAAGTGTAGCCATCTGCTGCCCCTCACTAATGATGGGGTTTTGTACACAGCAATGAGCTGATAGCACCTCTTGTGCTGGTTACAAACGTGTTTAAGCCATATGTTTATATCTATGTCCAAAATGTTTTAGTGTTGTGTTTGGCTGTTAGACACCTTTGTGGAACTGAGTATTGTTTCCATGATTCATACATACAGACCAGTGCTTTCTTCCATCAGAAAGTGAGGAAGGGAGGGAAGTCGAGACACTGAAACGTTTAGAATTGCATACACATTTAAGATGTTGGCTGTCAAGTATTTAGTGTTCCTGCAGTGCCTTCTGATGTTTGCTGTTAAAGTGTGGCAGCTTCAGGGTGGTATGGTTTATAGTTTTTTTTATCACTTCACATCTCCTCTTGCTCTCTAAGAGGTGAAGGGTAAAGTGGTTGCTCAAACCTAGCTGGTGGCAATTCTTGAGAGGTTAATTCCCAGAATTAAAATCCCTTTTTTCTAACAATGCATGTGCCAGAATTAAACTGTGGACTGTCAGGATGTAATTGTGACAGGGTTTAGAAGGACAAACTGTTGCATATCAGCAGATCTTCTTAAGACGTTTGCATTTACCCCAGATCACCATAAATGTAAGGTAAATAAAATAAGCTTTAGCTGGCAGGAAAATATAGCCTTTGCTTGTGGCAGCTTGCTATCAGTGGTAATTTGTCTCTAAGGCCTTAGGATGTATCTTCAAGATTTGGTAGTCTGTCAAACTTCAGCTTGGCAAGGAATCTGGAGAAGAACATCAGAAGAGTCGGCGGCAAATGAAGTACTACAGAAACGTATTCGCTAGTACTTTCCTAGTGAAGTGGCGTACTCCACATGGCTTCATTCTCTTCTCCATTGATACACTGAGGAAAGCTGTAATGCTGGTACCCAGCAGAGAGGTACCTAGGGGTCAACGATGAAATGGTCTTGAAGACTTCCTGAGATACTCTCATAGCTTCCAGATCCATGTCAGTGTGGGTAGAAGGAAAAAAAAAAAAAAAGAGAGAGAGAAGCACTCTTAATTCACTTGCTTAGAGTAAATTTACAGGGCAAGTGTCTGCTTTCAGAGGTTGTTCCATGTACTGTGCTATGCTTGTTACAAAGCTTTCCTTCCAAAGGCATGCCCATTTGTGGGTTATGTCCGATTTGTAATAATATAAAGATATATCAGATCTCTCCCAGTTTACATTAATCTGAAAGATGTGATTTGATATTAAAGTTCTGATGCTGCTTTGTTATGGTGGGATTGATTAAGCCTTCGTTGCCATATATTCAAGTAGAGATCTTAGAATTGTAGCCTACATATCTTGTTGTATACTGTGTTTATTTGCTACTGTAAGCGGTTCATTTTTATTAGGAATTAAATACAGCATAGTGGTTTGGTTGCAAACAAGTGATAAAGATTTACTGTAGCCACAAAGTACTGTTCAGAAGATTCAGTTCAGCTACTGGAATATGATACAAGCATTTGTTTCAGGAATATATTTATAAACTTGGGTTTTTTTCCGCAACTAAACTCTGGTGCTCCCACTTACGGATAACCAAGTTTGCACATCTGTATGCAGAATCCCTGTTTAATCCTTTTTTCAAGTTCCTTGCCTGTGTTGATCTGCATGAAAGGACTTGCACCATCTCTTACTGCGGTGACTCTTATTTTTCTGCTTAACTTACTCCTGTAAATTTACGGAGAGCAGCAAGATACAGATGAAGCTTTGATTGGGGTTCAGATAGCTGAGGTTTTAAGAGAAGGTGAGCAGCCATCTGTGAAGTTGACATAAGATGTTTTCTTTCTGCTTGTTTCTCTGCCTCTTTAGCATGTGTTCAGAAATTAAAAACTGAGCTGGTGTTCAGTTTGAGGATGACATGAAGGACAGCTTAAGTGCGTTATTCCCTTTTTCTAGATGAATGACATTTCTATTCTTACAGAAATCTGCAATCTATTTGATAAGTGTCTGGTGCAAGTGTGAAGTTCAAATTGGCTGAAACTGTCGTGCAACTCACGTAGCAATAAAACCTAGACATTTGTGTTCCTTTACGGTGGAAAGGCCTATGATAACACCTGTGCTCAGAGCCATTGGAGAAAAATGATGCATCTTATTTGGAGCTATATGGATGTTTGATCAGTCAGCTCTTGTCATCACAGTGGGCCAGCGAAGCCTTTGCTTTGTGTGTCCTCTTTCCAATGTAACCGATGCTGCCCAACTAGCTCTAGAGTTGACTTGGTTGGGTAGGACTGATGAGAGAGGTGAAGAAGACTTAGAAATAGTGCCCTCATCCCTGTGCTCCTTTAGGAACAGAGGTTGAGTACGGGCCTCGCCTCTTCCTAGGGCAAGACATCTAGGATCATTGGCTTGACATGGTTTTGTAGGCATTTGCTTTTTGAAAAACAAAGGGAAAGACTGCAGTGCTATCAACTGCTAACAT
Organism: Limnodromus scolopaceus; assembly: GCA_028565335.1. Taxonomy (NCBI): domain Eukaryota; kingdom Metazoa; phylum Chordata; class Aves; order Charadriiformes; family Scolopacidae; genus Limnodromus; species Limnodromus scolopaceus. The sequence goes on along the minus strand of JAOXNO010000041.1, from coordinate 14,311,943 downwards.
TATTTAAAAGAGTTTAAGATTAAAACACTACTCTCTATTCCTGGGAACTTTGCATACATAGAACTTGGGGGCATACCTTTTTTTTCTTCTGAATTTGCCTACCTTCTTAGTATGCATATTTCCAATACAAAAGAGAGTGCATGCAGGTGTTCTGTGTTTAGAACAATAATTAAAGTATGTTATTACATAGTTAGTTTAATTCCCTCTTGACTTCAAGTTGAAATTATAATGATGCATGGCTTGAAGTGCCCAGAGGACACTAATATCCGTGCCACATGCAGCCCAGAGGGGAGGGGAAAAGCAGTATTAATTACTAGTTCATCTTTGAATTCTAAATATTAGCATAAAACAAGCCTTGCACTAACCATTAATGGGTCTTCATGGTCTTTGCATACACTTCAAAAGAGACAATCTAGCTACACTTTTATTAATGCAACAAGAAAGTGTACATATAATGGGCTTAATTTATCTTGGACTTCTTCCAAAACTTTGGGAAAAGAGTAGGACACGGATACTTGGTTAATATCAAGTTTGTCTGAAATAGTTCAAAGGTGGTAGCAAGACTGAAAGCTTCCACCTAAATCTAATAAAATGACATTAAAATGGTACCCGACTGTCTGCATGGTATTGTACTTGTACATGTCTCTTTCTAAAAGGCTTTTTTAAAATCTGTTCTCTAACTTCATCGAATATTTTATTCTGTTCTTTGCTATTGGATTAACTCAGTGGATTTCTGGAAACTGCTAGTGCTAGCTCCAGCTGTGGTATCTTAATAGCTGCAAAGTCATGAGAGTATCTTAAGATGTAAATAGTTCATTTATTTCCTTTTATGCAATGATCAGACAATGTTTATTGAAACTTAGTCCTGTGACCTTCCATGTAAAACAGTGTTTTCTGGCAGGTTTCTGACTGGTTTGTTTTTGTCCACTAAAATTGGATATTTGTAGGGACACATCTGCTGAAATTCCTACTCTTATTCTCTTGTATATTCTGCTTTCATCTCAATTAAATCAATACCTTGTGTTCTCCCTGAGTAGGATGGAAGAGAAGGCTGTTATTAGAGGTTTTAGCAGTTTTATGGGGTTGATTCGGGTAGAGTTAATTTCATTTTCTTTCCTGCTGCTTCTGCACTAGGACTTTGAGAAAGAGAAAGGAGACCTGGGGGAGGTTGCAGGAGGCTCTTCTGTTTGAGACAGGTACAGTACGAACTGTGGCACTTGCTTGGCTGCCCTCAGGTAAACTAGTAGGCTGGTGTCTTTTCTTTTTGTATGGTTGTAGTGTAGCATACCAAATTCTATTGCTTTGGGAGCTGTTATATTTAAAATGGTTGGTTGTGTTCTTTTTCTAATTGGCTGGCTTTTCTACTATCTGATTTCTTCTAATTTATAGAAGGCAAGCTTGCTAATGCCATTCTAGACCCCAATTTACTTTCCAGAAAACCTCATTGGAACGGACACATTAACACCTATATCAAAGGATATTTAGAGATTGGTTAGTTTTAATCAGATAGCATAAAGGTTTAGTATAGAGAGATGTGTTAGGTAACTTAACTAGCAGAGGGGAGCTGTGGCAGCAGGAAGGATGACTAATGCTGCTTCTGAGCGCTGGTATTTGCTGGCTGCATTAGCTCTTTGGTGTTCTGTGCATCATTAGCTCTCATCAGCTATTGAAACAAAGCTGAGCGACGAGCAGGATGGTTTGTTAAGACTCTGTTTTCAGGTGGATTTTACTTTGTGTACGTATCCATCTTTCTTTACAGTGTCAATTGTTATTCCATGGGAGTCATGTGTGAGCAGGGCATTACAGTGCGTGGGCGTCTGTGGAAGAGATGGCAATTGGGAAAAGCTGTGCTTTATGAGGTCCGTTTCCCACATGCCTAAAGCCTTCTGTGGGGAGAGCTAGACCTCTGTCCAGCAGATCTAAGAATTACCTCTGAGATGGGAGATTTTGGCAAGCAAAAATCTGTCGTTCTTTGTCACAGATTGGAATCTGTGTTGTGGGGTGGGCTTTCTTCTTGTCGAAGAAAAGCAGTTTGACTGAGTTGTTGAAAGGTATTGAGTTTCCGGAAGTCATTTCCCATGACTTCTTAGAGATCAGGAGGAGGTGATTTTCTGTGGGTAATGAGCAAAATGGGTTTTTTTAAGCTTTTTTTTTTTTTTCCCCCTACTGGACAGCGTGCAAATAGTCAAATCAAAAAAGCTTATCCGGAAATAAGTTTACCTCTATAGGTATGGTACCAGAGAGCCTGTGATGTCTTAATTCTTGTTTCCCCACACTGGTTCCTTTTGGTCTGAAATGTGTTTCCTGAGGCCACTGAGGACTGTGATTGTGGCTCAAATTCGGGGCCTGTGTTGCGTGAGCCCTGGACTGAGCCTGTGGTGGCTGTCAGGTACATACAGGGAGATCCGAAGGGCAAGCAGACACATCTACCATTTGCCTTTATTGGGAGTACTTAGGGTAGACATGCAGAGTATTTAGGGGCATCTTTTGTAAATCTAGGCAATTAATCCGGCTTGCTCTGAAGAGACGGGATCTTATTCCTGTAGCTTGTGTCTGGGATCTGGAGTTAATGACAAGGATTCCTTACAATATTTGAAGATACATTTTATGGGTAGCAGTGGTGCATTTAAAGTGGTTCAGTCAAGTTAGGGGAAACTTCTGCAGTAAGCCTGTGACTTCTTTATTTTTTCCCTTCCAGCTTTGAAGTTCTAACACTTCTTCTTTCTTGTTAACTGGCGTTTCCAGGCTATCACAAATGCTCTTGCCTTCGCAGCTTCTGTGCTGGTCATGCTAGCCTAACCTTCACCATTCCTATTCTACTCTTCCCCTAATTCTGCATGGAGAATATAGGTGATGTTTTGAAAGCTGTTTTATTCCTTCTTATAGAGACTGGTTCCCAAGTGACTGAGAAGCCCAGCTTTTAATGGGGGGGGGTGTACTTTTTGCTCAGCACCAGCCTTCATCTGTGATGTTACATGGGTGCCAGTAGGGATTGGTTTTGACTACTGTAAATAGAATAGCTACAGTTTGGAGATGAATTGCCTCATTATTTCAGTTACTTTTCTGCCTAAACCTCAGTTTAGTCTTTCCCCAAACCAATACTGGTTTTCTTATAGTTAAGCCAGGATTTTTATCACAAATGTGCTGACAAATTTTTGTGTGAAAAATTGCTATAAAATCAGTAAGCTTAGTATTTCACTTGACACATGTCAATCTTCAACTCATTAATAAATGATAATTGCATGCTATATTTGTGCATTTCTCTTATCTTGCCTTGGATGACAGTATGTTCTGCTTTGTGTCACTTGACTTAACCCACAGTCTTTTAAGAGTGATTACCTTTTCCTCAGGGGAAGTCAGACTTACAGACTTCTAAATCTTTATTCCAAATAGTAAGATCTCCCAGTTCTGTAGCTCAGCTTGTCTTTTTTTCTGACTTGCATTTGTTGCATCTACTGTAAGAGGTATGTGGCTTGCTATGCGTGTATTAGAATCATAGAATTGTGTAGGTTGGAAGGGACCTTTCAGATCTAGCCCAACCATCAACCTAACTGACAAAAACCATCACTAAACCATATCTCTAAGCACTATGTCAACCCGTCTTTTAAATACCTCCAGGGATGGTGCCCCAACTGCTTCCCTGGGCAGCCCATTCCAATGCTTAATAATCCTTTAATTGTAAACATTTTTCCTCATATCCGATCTGAACCTCCCCTGGTGCAACTTGAGGCTGTTTCCTTTAGTCCTGTCATCTGTGAGTTGGGAGAAGAGACCGACCCCCACCTCTCTACACCCTCCTTTCAGGGAGTTGTAGAGAGCAATAAGCTCTCCCCTCAGCCTCCTTTTCTCCAGGCTGAACACCCCCAGCTCCCTAAGCATCTCCTCATAAGACTTGTTCTCCACACCCCTCACCAGCTTCGTTGCCCTTCTCTGGGGACACTCCAGAATCTCAATGTCTTTTTTGTAGTGAGGTGCCCAAAACTCGACACAGCACTCGAGGTGGGGCCTCACCAGGGCTCAGTACAGTGGATGATCACTGCCCTAGTCCTGCTGGCCACGCTGTTCCTGATCCAGGCCAGGATGCTGGTGGCCTTCTTGGCCACCTGGGCACACTGCTGGCCTATGTTCAGCTGACAGGTGACCAACACCCCCAGGTCCTTTTCTGCCGGGCAGCTCCAGCCACTCTGCCCCCAGCCTGTAGCGCTGCCTGGGGTTGGTGTGACCCAAGTGCAGGACCCGGCACTT
>JAOXNO010000041.1:14285182-14298228 GCA_028565335.1 Limnodromus scolopaceus | reverse complement strand
GGTCTTCAGTTGCTTAAGTCTTACATATTCTGTTTCCCAATGTGCAGAACCCCTCACTTCCTTCAAACTTTTTAGGGCTACTTCTGAAAATTATTTCTGTGGCAAAGCACAGCTGAGAATTAAATGTAGTGGGAGTAAAATAATAATAATTCAGATAATTCAGTTCTTGGTGGGTGAGTGTTTGTGTTTGTTTTGCTGTTAGTGTGCTTTGCCCCACAATTTCTAATGCTGTTACATTTGATGCTTTTGAGAAGATGCCTTCAAGGGCTTTCACATGACAGTCGAGAATTGAAATTTTTAACTGCTTTCAGTTGGCTTTCTTGTAACAGCAATCTCTACTTATTCAAAATCCCTGATTGTGCCTGGAGTTTTAACAGTTTTCTGTTATGATCTAACTGATGTCTTATTTCTTTGTCTCTTTTCAGAGATCGTTCACGCTAATACTAGAAGCATGGGATTGGGATAATGATACAAAAGCTGGTGAGTATTTATGTAGAACTTGAGGTTTTCACTTACTCTGTGCTGTAGGTACACAGGTTGGGGAGAGGGGAAATGCTATGCTGCTGCAATTAGCCATCCCTCCAAATCAGTCTGAATGCAAGCCTGTTACCTGAGTAACGTGCTCTGGCTCTAGGCAATCCTGCTTCAGCAGGGGAGTTGGACTAGATGATCTCTATGGTCCCTTCCAACTCTAAAAATTCAGTGAAATCTAAGTAAAAGGCGTGTACAAATCCAAGGAGTGAATACTGGGTTAGGAACTGTGGAAAAAGTACTACTGATAGGAAAAAGAATGGACAATAGTAAGTGAAGGCTGCAATACATGACTTCTAATAATTAGCTTAAAATGTTTAAAAATCATGGTAGGCCCTCTTTTTCTTTTTTAAAAAAGGAAAAAAGGGGGGAATTGTCTGCGCTGTAGAATTACATTTTAAATTCTCCTCCATTTACCCATAACCACACATTGCAACACTTTTCATGATCAGGTACACAATTAAGCATTCTTGCTCCCCATAAAGAAACCATGCTTGATGTTCTTGAAGATGTTCTAAACCACAGTATGATGCCTTCTCAAGTACTGAAAGTTACCTTCCATTGCTGCTCTGTAAATGCTAGTATCAGAGCAGGGCTATTGAATTGAAGGGAAAACAAGATTATTGTAGAAATACTTCAAAATCATACGCAGGTACTAGATGCCATGTTGTTGCTAAAGTAGGACTCCATCTTGAACCTGCTCTTTGTTAACAGTTTACAAACCTTTCTTAAAATAATCAATGCTTTTGGCTGCAAGTGTCAAGTGAACTTCAAATTTCATTGTGGTTAATGATGGACTATTTAATCTTACCTGGGGTCAATATAGAGGAAGATAACTGTTTGAACACTAAGTTAGCAAAGGTTTATGTCCCAACTCATCGTCAGTTTCTAATTATAGGTTCCATTCTCTGCTGCTTCACTGACCATCCTTATGCAGATGCATCAAATGTAAAAAGTTGGCAAAGCTCAATTGATATTAAGGTTATGTTAGACTTTTAAGGTCCTTTTCCTTGAAGATTGGGATCAGTGCCACTTGCATTTTCATGACAGACTTTCCTAACTTTAGATATTTTCTGAATATGCTGTGTCTCCAGTGACAGATAAAGTAATGATGAGTTGTAGTTTGTTCTTGAGCTCTCCTTCTGTTAGACTTAAGCTTCTTCTCTCTTCTTGTTTAACAGCTCCTTCAACCTTTTCTTATGGGTATGTTTTCTTTGTCTCTGGTAATTCATATTGCTGCAACCCTTCAGTTGGTCCACAGCCTTTTTGAATGGCAGTTCCTAAAGACATAGCATTCGAAATAAGATCTTATGTGCTGAGCAGAATAAACCTGAATCTTGAATGAGTTTTAGATATCTTGTATAGCAACAGATTGGAGGTGTCCTCTTGAATGCTTTGTTCAAAAAGTACTATGTGAAGTTAATTACTTTAAATAGTTTCCAGCTTGGGAATAGTTGACCTAGAGGCAGCTAGTAGACAGTATATTGGTGTGTTCATGCCCTGGTTCCAGATGGCAAGTCAGCTCATGAGATGGTATAGAAGGGGGTTAACACAAAGAACCTATCCTGCAAAACAGATCTGTATGCATTTAAGTACTGAATTTTGTTTTGTAATAAGCTACTTAATAAATAATGGTCTTCTAACTTGCTATGTTTATGTTTCAGAATCTGCAGAATCCTCTTGCAAATCTGTAGCTTTAAAATCCATTTCTTTAAAAAATGTGCTTGATAGGGGGACAGTCTCTCTGGGCTTGTGTTAAGTCTTTCTTATCCCTTCTAGCATTCTAACATGCTCTAACAAATCTGTTTACTTGCATTGATGTCTTTTTTTCCCTGAATTTCGGGACAACAGGATATATAGTGTCTTTTGGAGGTCCAGTGGGCCATGTCCTTATTTTAACGGTTTCCATGAACTACAGGAGTCCATGTAAGTGTTAGATCACAGTTTCGCTCTTGTGAGAAAGTGCTAATGGAAGGTCAACTTCCCTTTAATATAGGATGCAGGAGAGGTGCTGTTAAGTTGTATTGCATCTGAGACTTGGAAGGCTTGTCATGTGAATTTAGGAAGGCATTTTTGGCCTGTAATTTGGCAGAAGACTAGCTAAACACTTGTTTTGGTTAAGTGTTTTTGTAGCCTGTTCACTAATTCCATGATAGAGACCTGTTGCTTTGCCATGCTGCAATTTAGACTTGTGTATTACATTTCTAGGAAGAATTCATTAACTCTGAAGATTTTGCCTTGTGACTCTGTCAAGATGCAAAGACACTTCCCTTGTATTTCTGCAAGGACTGCAGAACTGCCAAACAGGGACAGATCAGTAAAAAAATCCTATGTAAGAGAAAAGGAAAGGGAATACGGCAGCTCCTCCGCAAGACAGACAAACAATATCTGCATGCTGGAGGGGTGAAGGAAAGCTGAACTCCCTACCATACCCTGAACACTGAGCTGATCTCTGGATCAGGTTACATGTGTCTTCTGTTGCTACTGTAAGAAAGATTAATCAAAGTAATTGCCAGTCTGTTTATAAGCTGATTAATTAGTTCCAAAGTCAGGTTCTGCTTTCCTTTATTAGGAATGAGTAAGGCTGAAAGTTAAACGCAGGTCCTGTGTCCTCATTTTAAAGTTTAAAGTCGGTATTTAAAAAAACCAACAAAGAAACAACAACAAAAAAACAACCACCACCAAACCCAAACAAAACAACCAACAAACATAAACCCAAAACTTGGAAAGAAGGGATTCCTTCTTTGTTGTACAGTTGTCATTCTTCCCTGCCTCTATGCCCTAGCATCCTTTATTCTTCTTTGCACCCATTGAAAGCAAGGCGAGGGTTCTCAGAGCAGATCTGTGAAGTACCATCTCAAGAACAACTCTGCTAGGGCAAAAGTTTCCCCGGGATTTACCTCAAACTAAAAACTCTAAGAGGGGCTTTCATACTGATTCCTGAACTACTCCTGCGCTCTCCTCCTCCTCGGAGCAGCAGGGCTGTCTCGGAGGGAAGCCCGTGGCAGTATAACATTACTGCTCGCTTGCTTTGTGAGAGTGGAGGAGGGAGGGGGAGAGGAAGCTGCCTTAGATACAGAGTCACTGTAAAGGTCCTGTTTTCTGTCATCTGCCGCAGCGGTTCATGCTACTTTCCAGGTAAATCATCCTGACTTGGCAAACTTCTAGTTGTATAGCAGAGGTCTTGGCGGTGCCTAACTCGGCACTGCCGTTATGAAGCAAGCTGGTGTCTTCACCTGTGAAGTAACTTTCCATTGCAATACACGTCTGCTGCGGGGATGCAATGGGTGCTTTCCTCTTTCATGTTAGTCCGTAGGAGACTAATCCCACGGCCTAAAAAGGCTGAAGACAATGTGCTTCCTGAGAAGGGCACCTCCTGTTCCTTTGGGCATGAAGTTCTCATGCTACCACGTGTGCGTTACCTTGCAGACAGCTACCAGCATCACCTTTTGTATTGCCCTGCACGTGGCTTGTTGGGAATGTCTGACCCCTGCTAAAAGTTAGTGTGTTGATGGGCGGTATTCTTAAGTGTGGTCATGGCTCCTGATTGCACAGTTACACTTAAATACTCTTCAGATACGGATTCATCTTCCCAAAAGCAGATGCTTAATCAAAGAACCACCTTTTAGCCATCATCTCCTTTTATAAAAACATTTCTGCTAGTATCTGCTTTTCTAGAGAGACTTGTAGGAAACTTCTCCGTAATCAAGAAGCCCTATTGCTGGGGGTGAGGGAGATGAGGGTGGGGGTGTTAGTGTATGCTGCTTTTTTTGACCAGTGACCAGACAAATTCAGTTACACAGCTCATTGCCTTTACTAAGGGTTAAAAGTAACACGTGTGAGTTCCTAATGTGAATTTTAATGGTAAACCAGATGCAGGGAGCAAACTTGTGTCATCAAAACAATTAAATGTGAGAGACCCAGTATCTTCAGAAACACTTTGGCGTTGTGGGGGGCAAAAGGGAACCTTGACAAACACATTGCTCCCTGTGATAACAAATCTCTCTGGAAGATGCAGCTTCTGTTTGGGATCAGTGTTAAATTTGAAGTAAATCAAAATTCTCATACTTAGGTACCTAAACAGAATTTAGCAATAGAAACTGAATGACTCGGAGCTGATTCCCTGATGCCTTTTGTGGTTCAGGGTAAATTATTTGCCTGTTAAGCCTTCCTTTTATCGATATAAGCTAGAGGAAATACTCTGAAGAATCAGAATATGCTCTTTTTCAGAGGAGTTCTTGAAGATTGAGTGTTCAAAAAAAACCCCCAAAAACCAAACCTGCTATTGGGTTATTTCCCTTGTTCTTGATCACAGGTATCAAGAGGAGTGTTCTGCATAGGTATAATTGCAATAGCTGTAATGCTTGTTCCAGTTGTTTAACTTTGAATTTGCATTAGCCTGAAGATGCTTGATAAGATTTTTATTGTATAAGCCTCCTCTTTCAATCTCAGGACCTGTTTTTCAGTCCATCTGATGCACTTTGAGGACGCACTTTTATAGCAGTGGCTGTTGCAACTGTTTTTAATGTGCCTGAGTTCTTTATAGCTGGTAAATAGCTCTATAATGCCTATTTGCTGTTTGTTCAAATTCCTTGACCATCCAATGATTCAGCACTTTCCCTTTATATTTTTTCATTAAGGTTTTCAGATCAATAGTCATTAGAGAAGAATAAGATTATGAAAGGATATTGAATCTAGTAATGAAGCTTTTAAGGGCAACTGGCAATACAATAGGTATCCTGATCAGTCAAAAATAAAATGCAGGCAGTCTTTTCTAGCTTGCAAGTTTCTTGTCTGCTCTGCTACTGACCACGTGCTGCTGGATGACAGAGGAGTTCACATATGGGAATTTGAGATTTAAAGAACACGTGTAGATTTCAGTATGTCTTGTCTAGCCATAAAATGTTTTATGCACACTAGTCCAGGTAAGCGTGAATTGTAGCCTGTACATGGCAATACCACTTTTAATATTAAAGCAGAAATATACTTTGAGTCCTTAGTAATTGGGAGAATCTTTCAATGCTTAATTAAAACAGCATTTTAAGTTCAATATTCCTTAATTTTAAGAGGAAAGATTTTTATGGTACAAGCAAGCTTGAAAAAAAGGTGTTAAGATAAAATGCATTCCAGACCCTACTACTGTAGCTTTCTTTTTTCTTTAATGTTGGAGTGAATAAAAGTTGTTGTTTGACGTGCTGAGGGGGAAGTGCAGCTTTGGTAACATGCACAGGATACCTCTATGTTGTCAGTAACTTCCTAGGTGAGAAAGAGTCACTCCTTTTGGTTTAATTTTCTAAACTGATTAGATTAATGAGTTCTATAAAGTAAGCAAGTGAAACACATTTGCTGAAGATGGTAGTTTAATATTGATTGCTACCAGTTTGGCTTGATTTATATCATTAATAATCTGAAGTTTATACTTTATCTCACTAGCATTAAAGCCAAGTTTTTGGTTCTTCCTCTTCTGTTAAGATGCATTTTAAAGGATCTTTATTATTTCAAGAAAGTGGACACTGAAGCTTTGAGCTGATGACATAATAGCTATTTCATAAACGGGTATGAAATTCTTGTATACAAGTGGAGCTTCTGTACCTTTTTCTTGTCCTTAAACAGTGCTTGGAGTTCCAGCTGCAACTTGTGATCACCTAGAAAGTAGGATGCTACCAGATTTGAATAGTGAAAACATTTTAAAACTCTTATCCCTGGGGTTACTCACTGCCTAGCTTTACTGTGCTTCGCTTACTCTTAACGTTTACTGAAGCAATTGTATCATTTCATTGTACTGACTGTAATTTCTTCTCATCTCCTAATACCCAAGCTTCTATACCGAGAGTGAAATGGATAAATACAAAATGGATAACGATAAAATAAAAATACTTTGTCTTGGCAGTTCCATAATCCTACATCCTAGAATCCTCTTGTCCCATGTGACGGCTAATACTTTGTGCACGTTTGGTCTGGGTTAATGGAGCCTGACAGTAGCAGCGCTGCTGCTTTCTGCGAGGGCAAGGCAGGATGCTTATAGAGTGTACTGCAACAGCGATCGTAATTATCAGTAGTTCCACTGGGGATAAGGATAAGCAGGATACAGAGTGGAGAACGGCCCCTTGGTGATCCTGGGTTCACTTGCATATTTCTTCTCAAAATGTCAAATTCTAGCTGCACAAAGTGTTCCATGAAATGTTTGTTAAAGATGTTTTACCTTTAGAGAGAATGATAAAATGGAAAAAGCTATTTTATGTACATAATGCAACCCTACTAGAGCATTTACTATTGTTCAGTAATTTTGCAACAAATTGAGTATGTCTTTTCCTTTATTTTTAAAATTAAGCCTACACCAGAGAACTTTAATATCTCAGCTACGAAGTTGCAGATTTTGCAATTTTATAAGAACAAAAAGAGCCTCAGATCAAGATAAAGCTGCTGGTTGTCAGCGTGTGGGTGTGGTATGTTTGGCTGCCTTGAAAAATAAGCTATTTCCTATGGATTATGTTCCAGGGTTTTTTAATATTTCCTTTGGGACACTTTTTTAAATTGGCCTTCCTGTAATGAACTTTGCAAGGCAAAGGAAAATTCGGTTATACAGTAGATCTTTATCATCTTAACATTTTCTTTACTAGGTTTTCTCTTAACCGGTTGAATATTTCTGAGCTGAATTTATATGTTCTTGTCTGCTATCAAACTTATCACCTGAATACTGCTACATGCTGCTTGTTGGTTTGTTTTTTTTTTAAAAAAAAAGGTGAAGACTTATTAATAGAACGAGTGGCACATGCTGGCATGATCAACCCAGAAGATCGATGGAAGACACTGCAATTTAATGGTCCTGTTGCCCATTTTGAAGTACAAATAAGAGTGAAGTGTGATGAAAATTACTACAGTGCTCTGTGCAATAAATTTTGTGGCCCTCGAGATGATTTTGTTGGTCACTACACGTGTGATCAAAACGGAAACAAAGCCTGCATGGAAGGTTGGATGGGAGAAGAATGTAAACAAGGTAGTATTGTTTGCTTCATTTTAGATCAGCTCTAATGTGTATATTTAATAGGTATAAACTGCAGTAGGTGTTTCTGTAGTGTCGGTGCTATAGTGCATTAATTTTAACACATGCAGACTTTGTCCTTTGAATGAAAATCTTTGAAGAAATATCCCCTGTGAAGAGTGGAGCCCAGGGATAAACAACAAATTTAGGATTCAAAATAGTGAAACATCTTTTTTACTAATTGACTTTATTCGATGGTGGTGGTACTTCAAAGCAAAATGATGTATCGCATCTGTTAATGTAAGTTTTTATTGAACAGTCATGATATCAGTAATACCATAGACTTTAATCCTGTAAAAATGCGCTAGTAACACTGTTTTTGCAAATGAATACGTTCTAAATGTAACATATGCAAAGCTGAAAGCTTTTTGATAGCTCTTAATGTGAACAGAAATTCAAGTGTAGTCATCCTTTTTAATATACCACTCAATCAGATCTCTGCATTTTGCTTTCAGTCTCAATGAGTAATTAGTGCTAAAATTACTTGACGTAATTACTTCTTTCTCTTGAGGGCTTCTTGGTTTTGTTTTCTGTTCCTTTTCAGTAAAAATCCTGTTAATGAGAGGGGAGACCATTTTTAGGGTTTACTAAAGGACTTGTGTATCTTTTGAAGCTTGGGATTTCCAGCATAATACTGGTTTAATACCAGTTTTAAAAAACAACTGTATTTGAGAAATGTTTCAGTGCTGACAGTCTTGCTGCAAACCTATTTGGTAGCAACTTTTTCAAGGAGTTACCTTAAGTTATTTTTCAAACAGTTGTAATGGGGTTGTGTTTTCTGAAATAGCTAGCTGGAGGCAACAGCTCTTGGAACATGGCAAAAGACAGTCTGCTTTGCACAAGCAACAAATAGGCTAAATGACAGATGCCCTGGCTGAACAGTTCCAGTTTGCTGCCCAGGCTGATGCCTCAACCTTTTTCTATTTACAGCTGTATGTAAACAAGGATGTAATTTGCTCCATGGAGGCTGCAGTACACCTGGGGAATGCAAGTAAGTCTGCATGCTTGAATATCTTTTTTTTATAGGTGCTGATCTTTCTGGGGTTTTTTTCTGTGTATGTTGCTACTTTTTAAAAGTCTACTTTAAAATGGAAAAAAAAAATCTATACAATTATATGGATGGAAATAATCTGAGGTAGATTTCACATGTGTAAGAATTGCATATACTTTGCATTGTTTTGCAACCTTTCTATTCTTTGCACATACAGGACTGAAGAGATTTGCTTCATGTAATCCAAAACTATGCCTTTATCAAATGAGAATAATCTCTTTTTTTTTTTTTTTCTTTCCAAAATCCTTAGGAGCTTTGATCTCTATGTACTATCTGCTCCCCTCAAAGTGAAGCTAGGGCTTCTGTCAAGTGAATGGTTTTTTTTGGTCCCTAAACCTGAGAGAGCAGTCTGAAATGTGCCCTTAACTTTATGGTGAAACCTAAATAACCTCTGTGGTAGCAAGAGAAGTTGATTTGTTTCCTTGTAAAAGTTCAGGCATCCAATACAGTAGGTCAAGGCGAGATGGGTATTATTTTTACACTGGCTGTTGAAGAAATTGGACAGGTCTACTTGCAAGTTTGGGATCCTGTGTAAGTTTTTGAGTTTATTTATGGTCAGAGTTGTATGCATCATTTGAAGAGTGGATTTGTGCTGTGATTCCTTTGTAAGCTGAATTGAACCTGGTTGCTTGGAATGATGTGAAAATGAACTGGCTGCCAGAACCCATGAGAGCTGACAAATACCATTTGTGATGGTTTAAGGCAATTCTGCTTCATCTTTCTACTTAGTAATGACTACAACCATCATGGAAGTGGCAAAAATAGGATGCAGGTTGCTTAATTTTGCTGAGCTTAGACCTAAACTGAGGTTGAAGTGACAGTTTGTGAGCTGTGGCAGCTGGCATGCAAATAATTCCCACCCTGTTGAAGAGCCTGGAGTTTCTGACAGTAAGGTATGGCAGATAGCACAGTAAGTCCTAAATCATTGCACCACGTAATAGTGTCTTACCACCCTGAAACTTCCATCAGGTGCTGCTGACTTCTGGAAGGTTTGTTTTGTTGCAGCTCTCAAATCTGACCAAAAACTGTAAAATCCAGTGTATGAAGTGCATTGTTTCCGTGCACGTGCAGTTTCACTCCTGAAGAGCTCTAACATCTCCCTTAAAAGATTTTGTTTGTTTGTTTGCTTTCCAAGGCAGACATTTAAACCATGGCTTCCTTTTTGTAAGAAAGAATACTTCTATTTAATGGTATTTGGGATCTCATCAGTAAATACTCTGCTTGTGATTTCAAGTATTGTAGGCCCCTGTTGCTGCTGGTGGTGACTTTTTTTTTTCGGGTTACAAGTAGAGATTGTGGTTGAGAGCTGGGCAGGTATCACTTCTGCCCTAGTAAGAAGTAATCCTTCCCTCGAGCCTTCCAAGAGCACATTTTTCCCCTTGAGGACCTACTCCAATGGCTTTTGATTCATGTAAGGGTTTCTGGAGTCCTGTAGATATCAAAGGAGCGTCCTAGGAACCTGTGAATGTTTGCTTTTTGCATGCAAGGAACATTTGAATAAAGGTGAAAAAGCAACAGGCTTAAGCAAGTGCAAAACAGTACCCTTTTTGGGGGCGGTGAGAGGGGCTGGTGCAGTTTCCTCTGTGGTGGTTTGGGCTGGGCTGGCCACTTTAGCTGAAACGAAAAATTACTGAACAAAAAATTGGTTGTTTTACCTCAAACCAGGACACCTGTTTAGCTTTCGTTTCTCTGCGATATCAGCTGTATCTGGGAAGACAAGTTACAGAGGAAGAGGAAGAAGCAGCTTTAAAGAAGGGAGTAGAAAACCATTGAAGAGGAGGGGCTGGGTGGTTATGGTTGTTTGGTTTTTTGTTTGGTTGTTTTTTAAGGTGTCTGTCAATAGGTAGTCTCATATGAGCAAAGCTTGGCCTTGGAGCATGTCACTGACATGAAGAAGCATCTAATGTTGTAAGTCTAGGTGCCCCCTTCTAACCTGCCCAGCTAAATAAAGCTCACAAAAATAGCATTGAGTCTATTGAACAACTCTGATCGGAAATATCGCTATTTTGTAGGATGGATTCTCTCATCTGAAAGAAAGTACTGGGGGGAGGAATAAGGGTCTGAATGTTTCAGAGGGATGGTATTCCATTTGCCTGGTTTCTCAATGCCTGTCTGCTGCAGTGATAGATTCTGTGATCAGCAGGTTGAAGGAAAACAATGGCCTTTCTATGTACAGCCACTCTTTGTTTCCAGTATTGCAGAAGGTTCTTGGCTACCTCTTTAAATACGATTTGGTAGCTTGAGCTTGTTTACACGGGTATCTTTAGCTTGTATTCTGTAGTAGTTATTAGGCTATATAAAAAAATGTTGCTTTTAACCCAAATCTGTAATACCTTCTGTAGAAAAATGATGCCGAACTAAAAATAAGCAAGGCTTACAGACATGACCTTTATCTTCAGCGGTACAAAGGAAGCTGTTATTTAAAAGAAACTGCTGTGTTTGGTGCTATTGAATTATAATCTAGATTCCTTCGTCCTGGTTTTTGGATAGTTGCCACTGCCATTTAGCAGGTGAAAACAATGTCCTTTTTTTAATTCAGAAAGAAAATGAAAATGTGAGAAAAACATGGGTGTGAGATGTATGGAAATCTACTGGTGCCACTAGCTACTTGGTTGCCAAAATCTGCAATGGCATTTATAAATAGAAAAGTTGGAAAAAGGTTTCCAACTTCAACTTGTATGAACATGTAGGTAACTTAAGCAATGGCTCTGAGGCTTCAGCCTAACTCTCATAGCAAAGATCTACCCTTCATGCTTTGATGTTCCAAAGTAATTAAGAGCTGTTCTTGGATTAAATGTTAGCTACTTTTAAGATCTGTTTTTAGTATAAGTGACTGCGGACTGTTAATAAAGGATATGCCATTAGCAGTAACTCTACATCATCCGTTGGGCAAGTTTATATGCACTGTGCTTTGAGGAGGTTAGTGTTGTGATTTTTGCCACTTCTTTTGTTGAGCCTTCACCAAACAAATGGAAAATAAGTAGGGGATGACCTGATGTCTCAAAGTGACCTGATGTCAGAAACAATTTTGTGGTACTGCTGGGCCTAAGTTATAGGGTTTTGTCAATGTGGAGCCAGTTGAGAAAAACTAATAACTGAATAATGAGCAAAAATACGTCCTACATCCTTGAGGAAAGCAAAAGCAACTTAGCTGGATCTTGCAAAGATAGGAAATTGCAATCTTCTTAACAAAAAAACCAAAACCCGAAAACCATCTAGACTCAAGGTGTTTGGCCACTGTAATAGACATATATTTAATTTTTTTACCCTGTAGTGGTGCACCAAGTGGTCTTATTGGTTGATTTCACCAGCTGAGAGTAGGAGAAAGGATTGTCACAGAGGCAACACTGCCAAGCCGTGATGATTGGTCCTTTTTGTATGTTTTTGCATCACTTGGAAGTACTTCATTAAATTCCGTTAAAACGTCTGGAGAAGAATGAAATTTGATCTAGGGGCTTATAACTGGCTTAGGCTCAACCACCTTATGAAGTTATCAAAGTGAATACAGAGAAACTACAAGTGACAGTCTCCTTCCTTGATTAAAACTGCTGACTTGAGTGTGTTCGGTACCACTCATAAACTGTCAGTAGGCTTAACGGCTTAATCTTTCACTTCCTTGTGATCCGCGGAGGTATGGGTTTGGCAGAAGTCCAGATGCGCTTCGTATCTGGGCTACATTGTCATATTCCTGCCAGGAGGATGGTATTTTCAGATGTCTTTTTACTTTTCTTCTTGCCTTGGAATGTTTTCAGTTTATCTTCCAGAGCAAAAGAAAAAGGGGCCAAATCCCTTATACCGCTGAGCTTGTGTTCAGCTTCTGGAACTATGGTAGGACCTAGGTTGTGTCCTGGGGAACTCAAGTCTTATTCTACACAACTGTGATACAGAAATTTCTTTAGAATGTATAGACAAGCTGAAAGGAATTAGAAATGGCATCGTTCACAGTATTTTAATGCAAATTTATGCAAGGCGAACAAAGCAAACATATGTTTTTTTAAAACCTTTAAAGTAAATTAATTGTTTAAGCTGTGTGCTTTGAACTGTCTTACTCTAGAATTAAACTACACGTGACAAAATTTTGGTTTTACAATGTTGGTGGCTTTTGCTTTTAGGTAATGACAAGTCTTAACGCTTGTCCTGTTGAAACAGGTTTCTCGAACTTGTTGGCCGCTGCCGTGCCTTTTGTAGTCCTTGTATTCTGTTTCAGCTTGTGAGGCTGATTTCTTGTGTTCAGCAGTGCCTCCCGTTGCTGTACGCCTCTCCCAAGGGGTTTTGCTCCCTTAATCTGTCACTGTCAGGGCCAGAACACGCTCAGCTATTATTCAATACTTTCTTTACAGAGACACAGGGACAAAAGCTTGAGTCGCAAAATCAGCTACAACTACCTGGAGTGCTGGGGGTGTAATAGCGTTCTCGATATTC
>JAOXNO010000041.1:14263381-14285082 GCA_028565335.1 Limnodromus scolopaceus | reverse complement strand
CAGGGACAAAAGCTTGAGTCGCAAAATCAGCTACAACTACCTGGAGTGCTGGGGGTGTAATAGCGTTCTCGATATTCTTTATTAAATGTTAAAGGCTTTGGATAGTCTTCCTGTCCTTTTCGGTATGAAGTCTACCAATAGCACTAATCTCTCGCTTGTGTTTTTGTGACAGTTGGGTGGATAACATGGTGAGCATCAACACTTGGGAACTCTGCCTAACCTTTAAAAAAAAAAAAAAAAAGGCAGCTGCGTTCTTGTAAACTCATTCTTGGGTACAAGAAGATCTGGTGAGGCATCTCAAAGCAGGTTGTTGTTGAAAGGCTGTGGAGGACTAACAAAAGGTCTTAGAGGACTGGGAAAAAAAAAAAAGAAGGAAATACAACACCAGCTTCTAAAAATGGGGAGAAAGTAAGAGATGGGCAACTTCCACACTAGCTAGATCAGACAGAAATCTCAAAAGAACACTGAAAGAGGTATACCATTTCTAGACATCTGGAAAATGCTCACAGATGAGTTACTGGCTAACCAGGACTTGTCAGGAGCAGATCTAAATGACATGGCTTCTCTCCACAACTGTTCCAGAATGGAATTGTAAGAAATCTCTTAAACTCTCAAATTTGAAGAAATCTCATAAGCTGCTCTGAACAGTAAACTAGAAAGTTCTGTTTGAGCAGTGTGCCAGCTGCTGTGGCATCTGACCGTTTCAGTTCCTGCAACTTGGACTAGCTATGGTCCCTAAAGAGCATAGGGCTATTGGTTGGCCCTGCAGCAATGCACGTGGTACCCCTACCTGGACATCTTCTGTCTCCTCTGTGAGGCAAGGTATTGTATCACAACTTTGAGTTTCAAAGAACTTTCAAAAATGATTACAATTGCTGTCTCATCATATAAATTCTCTTGGCTGTTATCATAACCACTATGCTTTTATTACCCTTTTTCTTTTTTTTTTTAATGTCTGAGTGGCAAGCCTCCTGGGATTGTTGGCAAGTATTTCACAAGTAGACATATTAAGTCAGACAACAAAGAATCCCATGGTTTTTTCCTTTATTGGTCAGGGAACTGAGGCACACTCCGCACTCACTTCCTCGGATGGTTTGTGGCTAGAAAGGCACAGAATATATCCTAAAGTTGGATGCTGCTTCCAGGAGAATGTGATGAGTAAGTGTACAGGAGGAAGTAAAGCCGTGTATTACTTTAACCTGTGTCTACAATAGTAGGTAGTGCAGACAAATTATAACAGTAGATCAAAGCAGTGATGAGAACCCAATATCCATACTCAAAACACTTCTCTTTTTTTTTTTTTTTTTTTTTTTTAATTTTAGAGTAGCTTTAGTATGTTCTTGTGGACAAGCTGTTTGTAGGTGGAACACATTAGGTGTGCTCCTGGCATACATTGGCTTACATTACCTTAGTTTAAACCTAAAAGGAGTCCAGTTCCTTTGTTCCAAAACAGCTCCGTGATGTGAACCAACACACCATCAACAGCAACGATCAGGCTACTGGTGTGAACTAATGCAAACATAAACACACACTTGGAGCAAGTTAACTGAGTAACCTTTCCCCATGTATTCTGGGAAAAGAATTTTTAATCACCCTTTAATCTCCCTCACAAAACTCTAAATAAAATACTGGAGTGAGAACAGTGGCGTTCAATGACTTTGTTTATCAGAGGAGAAAAAAGGTTGTAGGGAAAGGTTTGTATCTTTTGGTCTAGTAAGAATGGGAGGGTGAGAAGAAGAGACGAAAGCTTTCAGGTAATTAAATTATTTGAGTTTGTTAATGAGCATCTTTTCCTTCCCTGTTCACAAAGCCATTATCCCTATTTCAAAGGTAGGAAAGTAGAGAAAGCGCTTTGGTGACAAATCCTTACTGAGTACCATACTAGCTATAACATTGAATCCGGATGCTGGGAGTTGTAGGATCTCCTAACAGCTACACCATATTGCTGCCTGCTATGCAACAATTAATCTCTTAAAAGATTAAACAGACTTTCTTATAGTTATTTTAAGTAAATAACTAATATAAAGCTATTGTTCTGGCCTATGCAACACCATCCTGTTCACGTCATTAGAAAATTTAGTGGTTTTCCATTTAAGAGGGTTATTTCTCCCCCACCCCCGTATGATGATGCATTTTGCTTCTGCTCTTAATGTCACTGTTTTGCTTCGTTTTCCTGTGTTGAGTGTTTTGGCCACAGCTTCCAATTGAAATATGAGTGGGAGAAGCTCTCTCCAAAAAGCCTGCTTAAAAAATGACACGTAAATATGGCACAATGGTCTTAGCTTCAGCTTTTATGGGATGTGCGAGATACTAGTAAGGTGTTCCCTGTGGTCAATAAAAGGCTTTATACCACATTGCCTGTATTATCCCAGGGATTTTTTTCAACTTATTTTTAGACTTATTTTTCAACTTGTTTTTTATTTTGATCTAGACTTGAGAAGTAGTTATGTTTTGATTTCCTTCACATTGATGGTTTAGGTGTACTTGTGCACTAGGTGCTGACAAAGCCCTGTAGCTAGGTGTAGAACAGAATTTATTTGGATATCCTCTCGTTCTCGTGTATTGTGAGCCTTTTCATAAGGTTAACCAGAGTAGATCAGCGACGGAATGAGACCTGCAGGATGAAGTTTCTCTGTGCAGAAAGTTCAGCACTCTCAAATAACCAGAAGTGATTGAACCAGGACAATAAACCATGTGTGAAGATAGTACAAAACAGCTGAGTTAATACTGACTGTTGAGACCACCCTAACTTTTTGGTATGTAAGAGGTGTCTTCGTTTTGAATAAGCTGGAGTTAATCATGCAAGGTGCTGAGGGACCATGGTTGCAGACCATCAGGATTCGGGTACATCTCTTTGCCTTTCCACATCCCTTCTATAACTCCCACGGTAGGATTTATCATAAAATGATGGAGTTTGGAAAGTCCTACCTCCTGCCCAAAGGAGGTCTAGTTAGACCAGATTGCTCAGGGCCTTATCTTCACGAATAGTGTGTGTGTTTACGTACAGCAACGTGGGATCTTCTGAACACCAGAAACGCTCAATTTAAATCTAGCTTTCACTAAGTAATTATAACAGAAACATTCTCAGAGGAGAGCAAAGACCAGTATCAGCTTTTTCCTTAATTATAACTGTTCCAGAGGAACATGGGGAAAGCATAGTTCTCTAGAAAAATCTCTATCTTACTGCATTTGATCAGTTTAGCTTATTTAACAGCACCAGGGAAGGCAAAACCCCCAAATCTTCTATTTCTTTCTCCTTTCCCCACTTTTCCTCTCAGGTTATGCCTCTGAGCGCCGAGGTATCTTTGAACGTGTGCCTCTGTAGGATTCCTTGGTACTAAATTTGCTACTTTAAACATGTTGAGATTTACTGTAGAAGGTTTTTCTTGTCCTGGAATTTAGCTCTTTGAAAGCCCCACTTGCTTACTGTAACCAAGTATATGCTACGAGTTGAATTACTGTGGCTTTATCTACTTGTCAATGACAACAGTATTTTTCCTGCACAGTTGCAGTTTCTCTAATCTCAAGACTGAAATGTTATCTAAGAGCTCTGCCACCTCCCCTTCCTCTAGCCTTGTATTTAAATTCTCATTTTCTGTTGCTACTAGACTCCCATCTAAGGAATATGGCAGCTGTGAAGCAAGTCTGTGGAACTACCAGGGTCTTTTCTGCGAGTTCTTCGTTTCGAGATAACTAGCAATTGTTCTTCCGTTCCTACTGCGCTGTCTCTGTGTTAATCCTGGCCTGAAGGGCCGCTTTGGTCTGGGAGCAGATGCCTGTGCTTCAGCCTTCCATCAGGAAGTTACTAAACTGTAACAATCTATTTATGGTAGCTTCTTTTGTACCGCTAATAACCCAGCTAGGGCTAAGATTAAGCCATCTCTGATTGTTTTGCGTGCGTTGGGTTGTAAAGACCAGTTAAAGCCGATGAAGTCAGCAGAGGGGAAGGACAAAGGAAGTAGAATCTTGATTCCAATAAGAATTTTCTTTGTTTGTTAAACAATGGGAATCCTTATGAATTCTCTAAATTTGTTTTTTAATTTATTCAGATGTGGAAAAATTTAGGATTGCAGAAACTTCCAATAAATTATCCTCAACTAGAGGGGCAGGAAAAAAGTAATTTTAGCCCACCATTAACCACACTAGCAGTTACCTTTTGACTTGTACACAAGTGGTTGTTACTTGAAAATGAATTCTTTTTTTTTTTTCTTTGTGGGTTTTTTTTTGTTTCGTTTGTTTGGTTTTTTTTAATATATGTTGCTTTTGTATCTGTACTTTTTGGGCTTCTCATAGTGGATTATTATCCTTTTTTCATCCTGGTGTTGCGGCTTGGCGTTTTTTCTCATAAATGACAACATGCCCATTTCTGAACTGATTTCACTTTATTGATCACATCTTGCTCTAGGGGTGAGCTGGGATCTGTGTAAACATTATCTTTAGAAGGAAGTGGAATTAAAGCTGCTCTACCACCTGCTAATGTAGGATGCAACCAGACTTCCTGTTCAAGAGGAAATCCTAATTTACTCTTCCTTGTAAACTGAAGGCTGATCAGCTTACCACATAGTAACCTTTTGACTTGTAAACACTGTGTTCCTTTGGACTGCTTTTAGCCTCTAGAAATTATTTTCCCTCAGGCTTGATGGTAACTTTAATGGTAAACTTTGACTGCGTTGAGCATCGTGAAAAAGCAGGGACCCTTTTCTGCTGAACCAATTTTAATGCCATCAAGCATACCTAGAAACTCAAGGAGGTGCTTAAGATGCCTTCAGGTTCTAAGAAGGTGGCTGTATTTTCTTTTCACTCTTAATCACCAGTACAGTGTTAAACAAAGAAACTTGTTATCCATTGGGTATGGAAAACAAATTGAGTTACTGTGATTATTTGCATTGCGATGCAGACTTTCACCCCTTGAAAATGCTTGTTATGTGTGGGTGGGGAGTTGGCTCTGGCTAGGATAGTCATGGTGAATCACTGGCAGTAGTGCCAGGTTTGGCATGGATGAAGATTTGGGTTGGTGCCAGCAAAGTGAGTTACAGTGCTTTTTTTATTGTTTATTACCAGCCCCTGAAAAGATTTTTCTGTCCTCGAGGAGGAAGGAAGAGATCAAATTTAGCAGGAGCAGTATTTGCTTCCTCTTATTGCTAATACAGCAAAAGAAGGCTGCTTCTGAAATACGGGTGTTCTCCAGGCTTCTGACAGCCTTGCTTAAATGAGCACCTCATAACTAGGTACCCAGCTGAGTCTCTCTTTAGGGATCCCACACCTGTGAGGTTTTGAATGAAGAACAGGTACAGGGACTAAGAACTCAAAGCAGTTATAGAAATTTATATTTAAAAAAGAAAAGATGTAAAGATCTGCATCTAGACTCATTCTGCCTATGTAAATAGTAGAAATTTAAATGAAAAATGACAAGGATAACCTGTTGTGTTCCTCTGGGGACTGGTACAGCTTACTGAAGTGGTGGAAGTGGGTTGATTCACAAGGCACAAGACTCTTCGTTTATACTTCTTTTCCTCGTCTTCTCTCATCACATCTTTCATTTGAAGTTCAGACTTTAACGCTTTTCCTGTAGCATAAACAGTTGCTTTTGTTAGCGCAATTCTGTTACAGATAACAAAGATACTGGTCTCCGAAGAAATCTCGTGACAAAATTTCAACTCTGTTTAAAACAAATTAATTATTAATGATTTTTTATTCTACTCTCTCCCCTCCTTTCTCCAAATAGCAGCCTTTTCATAATGTCGCTAGAGAATACTGAGGATATAATAGAATAAATGTCTAAAAAGGGTTCTCTTGAGACACTAAATCCTGAGAAAACTGACAAGACAGCTGTATCTCTGGCTGCCCTGGTCTTTCAAGACTGTAGCACGCCAGAACAAACTAGCTAATATCCTGAAATCTGTCTTCATAGAGAGAAAAATGCTATGGTGCTTGCTGCAGTCAGCCAGCAGTCTCCCTTTGAAAAGTAATTTCAACTCTACTATACCAATCACAGGTTTTTATCCTAGTGTGAGATGATTACATGATGATGGGACTTCTTGGGAAAGAACAACTAATCTATGTACGGTTCTCATAATGCGTAGTGCTTGGTGTTGTTTGTTGCCATGGTGTTTAATACGGTTGAGCAAGATGAGTTCCAATAAGGATGTTCAACAGGACTAGTATGTCCCTTCTAAACAGGAGAAATAAAGTTTTGCTATCTCTTGCACATTGAACAGTTGACCTTGTTCTTGAGAATGGTAAGTGTAGTGTTCTAAATATCTGTAATGCTGAGAATTAAGCGTCATGTTGCTAACTCTTAACATGTGAACTTACATCTTAGGTGTCATTATGGTTGGCAAGGACAGTTCTGTGATGAGTGTGTCCGCTACCCAGGCTGTGCTCATGGGAGCTGTAATGAACCATGGCAGTGTAATTGTGAAACCAACTGGGGTGGCCTGCTCTGTAACAAAGGTACTTAACATTAATGTACAGGAAAAATAAGTAAAGTTGCATGATTAACTGGTAACTCATTAACCATTTTTTTTCCCCCCTGTTTGTGTGCAACTTACCCAAGTATTTCTGTGCCTGATTCTTTTACGGCAGATGGTGCCTAAACCTCATAAGTATGGGAAGTTTAAGACAAAAGGCTTGGAATGGTCCCGACTTTTCTAACTCATGCAACTGTCTGTTGTTCATCCTTCCCTGTTCTGTGGATAGTAACGAGATGATGGGTTAGCTAATGGAATATGGGGGTGATGTGGGTGAATGACATTCAAGCTAGATCATCTCTATGTCTGACTAGGGATTAAAATAGTGAGATTTGTGTTCCCTGTCGATTGACATCTTTCTCCATTCAGATCTGAATTACTGTGGAAATCACCATCCCTGCCTGAACGGTGGAACCTGTATGAATACTGAACCAGATGAATATCGCTGTGCTTGCCCAGATGGCTACTCTGGAAAGAACTGCGAAATTGGTACGTCTGGATATTGCATGTATCTTCAGAAATCTGAAACTCTTCTAGGCATGGCTACGTTCCAGTTAGCCAGGTGGCATTTTTATATGATCCTTGTTGCTTTTTTTTTTTTGTGTGTGTGTGTAGAGTGGGGTGGCTGTTTTCTCTTTTCCAAAAGCTAGCTTGGTTTCTGAGAAGGGGAAGTGTGAAAAGTGGTGGTGTGCAACTTGTTCTTTCAGCTTGATTGTTACTCTGTGTGATAGTGGGGATGCACCAGCTCAGTCTCTCTTTCTAGTGCCTTAGGCTGGCTATTCAAAAAACCACTGAAGACAACAGAAATGCTGCAAGTTTCTCATGGATTTAGATAAGACTGAGAATATTTCTTCCCTTTGGCTTCTTCACTTCCTTAATCCAAGCAAGCAATTAGGCTTTAGTCTCATGTAACTGCAGCCTTTCCTTGTTACCTTTTTTTCCTGCTACCTATTTTCCTGTGTCCTGGCTTGCTTACAAACATGCATCTTAGACAACCTGGTGACTAAGAAAGGTAGTAGTAATGGATGCTTCAGTTTTAATTGGAGGGGGGGTGTTGGCCCAATTTCTATCTGCCTGAATGTGTTGATTACCCTTTTTGATCAACTGGAACTTGATTTGTAAAATGATCTCTTAATATGGGACTCTTAATACATTTGGACTAATGACACAGATGTTAACTACTATGAAAATGTGTACAAGCCCTCCTACAGAGTCACCATGAGTAGTCTAATTGAAAGTTAAGTGTATTCCCTGCTCCCATTGGCAAAATGGAGGAAAGCTTTTAAACCATATTTCTGATGAAGTATGCTTTCTTGACCACAGTTTAACAGATCTGTGTGTATCCAACATGAAAAAGTGCTTCTTATCTACACTACAAAGAGAGCGTATAGCTTGTATATCTGTGTATGTGCTACACAAAGACCAAAATTTTCATGTACTGGAGGCTATTTTGGTATTTGGAGACTCTTCCTGTCTAATCTGTCTCTGGAGAAAAAGGAGCAAGTGCACACTTTCTATTTCTTTCCTGTTTTGCTTTCAAGGTGTGATGTTTGGAGAAAAATGAAAATTTTTGGTTCAACTCTTTCACCTGTAATATTCAATTGGGTGTTCTGCTGCGACTTTCTTTGCTGTGATGGATTGTTAAATCTTTTTTTTTTTTTTTTTCAAAATGTATGTTACTAGTCTTCTCACTTTGAATTTTGCTATTCCTTGATGTAGTTAAAAGTGTAGATTGGAAGAACCATTTTTTTTTTTTGCTTTAACTGAACTGTTTGGCTTTAAGTTCACTGAACTATTATCAGCAGAAGGTTTTTACATTTTGCAAGATGTAGATCTTCTTTGAACTTCTATAAAGTGCTGTGTGATATTAATGATAGTATCAAAACTTGAATTTTGCTTCAGCTGGTAGAATGTGATGCAAAGTTTTGGCTAAAATGGATGAAATCTTGTCTTAGCTTGCCCCAAAAGTTGTGGGGAAGCACCTTGGCTCTCCAGGTGAGGAAATAGTGATAAAGGGAGCCATACATTTGTTGAGTTCTATACTGCTAGCAGTAGATCGGTATATGAGCTGCTTTAGGTACTAGTGTCTAACATCCTAGACAATGTAAACTCAGTTTGCAAACTAAATAATATCCCTGAAGGAAGGATTCCAAAATAGAAATGCTAGCAACAATTAAGAAAGTCTTGCCTAGCAAGGGGATTGTTTTCTTCTTTCCAAAAGCTTCCTTGGCTTCCAAGAGGGAAAATATTCAACAGGGACGGCATACAAGTTGTCCCTCTTCAATTTTATTGGTGCTTGGTGCAGCTTCTGCAAGTGTTACAGCCCTACATGGAGTGACAATAAGCAGCACTGCCTATAATTGCAAGTAGCTCTACGCTTCACTGTTTCCAAGGAACAGTATTAGAATGAAACTAAACAGACCTTTGATACTTAAAAGACTACTACTGCTACCCCTGCATACAGCAAATCTGTTTTGTCTCACTGAAGGGAAAAAAAAAGTGCTGGAGCACTCAGGAGGTGGTAGCGCGTGGCTGGAAGCTGTGGGTTAATGGGGAACTTCTCTAACTCTTGGAATATTAAGATATGAGTGACTTGTCTGCCTTTGGGCTTTCTAATCTGTAGATATGAAGGATGCCCCTTCAGTAAAATCCTGCTTCAGTTTCTTATTGGGAATCTTCCTCTCCACAGCTGGGAGAGGGAAGGTCCAAACTTCTGTACAGGCACCTCTCTACTGCTCATGCTCTTGGTCACTTTAACCAGAATGCAAATTCTGTGTAAGTTCTCCTTAGTTTATATTGAAAGAGTATTTAGCAAGAATTTCTTTCACTCTTTCTTCCCAGCGGAGCATGCTTGTGTATCTAATCCCTGTGCTAATGGTGGAATTTGTCACGAAATTTCATCAGGCTTCAAATGTCACTGCCCATCGGGGTGGAGTGGACCAACATGTGCTATTGGTGGGTATGCGTTTACTGGTGACTGACCTGTTGGGTTGGAGGGATTGATAGAGCTTACCTGATAATCATGCTCTGTGGGTGTGTGGAATTTGGTGGTAGTCTTTTACCTTACCTGCCTTTTAAGAGCTATGCTTTGGGAGCTTCTGAAAAGATTAATAGTACTGTGCAGCCAGCAGTTACCTACTTGATGCAGTTGAGATCTACAGGTTATCAAAAGCATAGCTGGACCCATATACGAAGAAAGTCTGTTGCCGAAGCTGTTAGGACGATTTCTGACTCCTTAGCCTGTCTAAAGCAAACTACAGAATGAATTCATTGTAAGAGATATAAGCGTGAATGTGAAAGGTTCTCTCCTTTTAAAGTAGTAGAGAAGTAGACTACTTGCTTAAGTGCCTGGTTTGGAAGACAGGGAAGTGGTTGAAATGTATTATGGACCTTTGTAATTGGTTTGCATGTTGCCCATGATTTGGAATATAGGATTTTTATCCATTTTTCGACAGCAACTATCCTAAAAAAACCCCAAATAACTGGCTAAACTCGTGTCATGATCCAGGAACGTGGCCTTCAGTGAATGTGTTAATAGTTGGCAGAGTAAGTGAATCACCTTGCTGTTTGCAGACAGGGGAGAGAGGTACTCTGAAATTTTTTTTCTCAAAGATGTGAGAAAAGCCCAAGTAAAAACTAGGTTAGAACTGTTAGTCTGTTCCTAAGCTTATTTGTTTGTACGTTATCCCCCTTCATCTCAAAACCACTTAAACCCCACAGTTTAAGCCAAATTTTAAACCATGTAATGGAAGGCATACTTTGACTTTGCAGATATTGACGAATGTGCATCTAACCCTTGTGCTCAAGGAGGGACCTGCATTGATGGTGTTAATGCATTTGAGTGTATATGTCCACAACAGTGGATTGGAGCAACATGTCAGCTTGGTAAGTAATTACCTCCTAAAGTTTTGAAGACCACTGGAGATTATTCCTAAATAACGAGCATCTGTGTAAGCATGTTTGTGATACGATTTTTATTGAAGAAACCAATGAAGATACATGTTGCTATTGGTGTCTTAGCTCTTCTTTAATAGATCCTAAAGCCAGGAGTTTCAAGTGAACTTGTAACTGTTTAAGCCCCAAATTAATCGTACTTATAATAGCTCTTCTAGATTGCCCAGTAACTTTTCTGTTTCAAAATACAGCATTGGTGATGGTAGCTCCCTCTTCGTGGTGGCTGAACAGAGACTATAAGCTTACAGAGGCAAGGAAGGGATTTGCCCTGACTAACATGTTAACTTTTTGAGTTTTGGCAAAGGGAAAAGTAAGATAACATGCATGTGCTACTGCAGACAAGCGTGCATTAGAAACTTGTCATATGTAAATGGTTTTAGTGCCATACTGATGTATAGTATGAGCTTCTGACGCTTGGATTGCAGGGGAACTTTGCTTGGTGCTGTGGTAATCTGTTTCTGGGTTGGTCCTTTATTCTTTTCTTTCTTTTATCTTCTTTCACAGATGCTAATGAGTGTGAGGGGAAACCCTGTGTTAATGCTTACTCTTGCAAAAATCTCATTGGTGGATATTACTGTGACTGCATTCCAGGATGGACAGGAGTAAATTGTCATATCAGTTAGTATTTCTTTAATATGTTGATCATAGGATGGTTTATTCTTTAAAAAAAGGTTTTATGATGAATGATACTATATAGACTTATATATAAAAAAAAATACTTGTTGTCAGGATTTTCCTAACTTACAGCAATATAAATTGAAAATACTGTTGGAAAATTCATTTAAAGGTGTAATTGGTATTAAAATGAGCTTACATAACTAGTAAATCTCTCCCTACTCGCTCATCCCTGATTCTGAACCATATCATGTACTAATTCAATTTAAAGTACTTTTTAGCTAAAATGTTAGATATGAAATTATCTGATAGCATTTAATTTAATTTCTGTTGCACTGTAATAGAAATATGTAATATGTAATTTTCTATTACATATTCTTTAGAATATCAATTTCTTAAGACATCAAGCATCCTTGCTTTTCATTGAAACATCTAGAAATATCCTTTCTGAAAACCATTTGTTCTGCATTTTTATGCTAGACCTGTACTTTACAGCTTAGTCTTCCAGTATAAATTCTAATGCCTTGCATATTTTATCCATAGATATTAATGACTGTCATGGACAATGTCAACATGGAGGAACTTGTAAGGTAACTGTTTATTATGTGCCATGTTGAAAATAAATCTTGTTCTGGCTAGTTACGAATTCTATAATTTGCAATTACATGTTGGTTAAATGAGGTTGAATGTTAAATGTGTAGTGTTGCACTTGTAGGGTCTTGCACCATTTCACAAAATAATTTTATGTGGCGCTACTGCTGTTCGCAAATCCAGAATATAGAAATAACTTGAGTTCTTGCGTGCCAGTTCTATCAATAACCATTCTTTCTACTTCTGCTTTGTTTTCCCCCTCTGCAAAGGATGAAGTGAATGGATACCATTGCTTATGCCCTCGTGGTTTCACAGGAAAAAACTGTGAGATAGAAATGAACGAGTGTGAAAGCAACCCATGCCAAAATGGAGGCCGTTGCAAGGACCTGGTGAACGGATTCACTTGCCTGTGTTCACAGGGCTTCTCGGGAGTCTTCTGTGAGGTGAGGGCAGCAGTGACATTGCTGCGATGCTTTTCATGGGTTGAATTCTTGAAAGAAACCTATCTCCGGGTTTAAATGGGAGTAACCCAAGGCTAAACTATTACTGCCTAATGTGGCTGTTACTTGACACTCTGAATAAGTGAATTTGTTGTGCAGTGCTGTCATAGTAGCTGTAACGCTTGAATTTGCGGCCTGATAACACTGCGAGTTGTTGCGCGTAGGTGTTGGCTCTCCTGAGTGTTTTAAGGCTGCAGATATTCCTTAAGCTTAAAACATTTTCCTTTGTAATTTTCAGGACCTGTGTCCTTGTGTCACACTAGAATGTTTTAGGTGTTCATCCTAATAACTCTGTAGTACATAATTGAATTACCTTTCAAGTAATCCCACTGCTGTTGGTAGGAGTATCTGCATCATTAAAGGCAGGCAGATACACAAGTATTGGCTCTTGGAACTTTCTGTTTGAGATCATTTCAGGAACATGTAGTTCTAGTGCTTAAATAAGGATTCAGATCTGAAATTCTGAAGTGCTAGTTGATAATTAATAAAGTACTTAATGATAATGAAGATCTGTCTCTTTCTAGGGAGGACATTGCTCTTTTCAATGTAAAATTATATTGCCCTAAGTATTTACTTTCTGGCTTTTGTTGATACCTAAACGCATGTAAGTGTTATGGTTAGCAAGGCAGTGTCAGCTGGAGGCACTGGATTAGAATTTGGCTGGGTTTGCTTCAGAATTTTTCATGGAGGACACTGGAGTGATCTCTCTTAAATGCTGAAGTAATTTTATTCTGTATTTGCATTGTTAACAAAACAATTCCCCCTTTTTATACAAAATGAAAAAGGGTTGCAGATACTGACCAGTTTAATAAAACTGGTGCAGTAATTAATAGCTCATGTACCATTTCTACATAAGGATCAGAGCTTGAGCACTGTACTCTTGGCTGATTCATACCATACTGTGCAATTAAAGTTTTAGCAAATCTGTTTGAATAATAGGGGGGAGTTGGCTGCTTGCCTTGTGTGTTGCAGGAAATATCTACCATTGATTCCAGATGCTAAAGTACCAGCTACTGAACTTGCATTGGGAAGGGGAAATTTACTCTAATGGAAGGAAACAAATGGAGACATCTGATAGAGGAGATCTGAGAATCTTTGTCAGACCTTAACTATTTTTTGTAGTTTGCTTTGAATGTTTCATATGAGAGCATGAAATAGCTTGCTGAAAATCTATTGCAGCTAGAATTGTATGTGCTTCTCTGAATTAAATACTTAACACCATTTGTGTTCCTTCTGTTTTGGTTAGCTTTGAATTTTTCTCCTATTTAGCTACCGAAATACTAAAAATAATGACCAAACCCACTATCAGACTTAAGATTAAGTCTGTAAGGTTAAGAAAGGGGGGAAAGATTCACTTGTGGGGAGAAGAAGGGAATCCTTAAGAATAACTGTTTGGAGGAAAGGTACTCTGATATAGCAATATCCTTTTTGGGACCCCTTTGTAGACTTTGAGACCAATCCTAGGGCATTACCAATCAGTGATGTTGTGTGATAATCTTAAGATGTAGAAGAAGCAGAATTGCTTTGCTACAGCAATTTGTCTGTATCAAGGGTTATATCATGAAAGCTAGGTTTAAATTTTGCTTTTTTGAAACAGATCGTAAGAAGTGTTGAAAATCTACCTAATATTTCTGTGTGTAATTGGCATGGTTGATAGTATTTGTAAGAATAAGACCCTGAGCAGCTTGGTTCTAACTAGACCTACTTTGACTAGGAGGTGGGAGTAGAGGTCCCGTCCAAGCTATGTGTTTCTAGAATAGATTCCATGTTAGCTGAGATGGGAAGAGAAGTTGCTCTAGACAATAGGACCTTTTTCAGGCTCTGTGCATTTTAAGTGTCTTGCAGACACAAAGTTGACAAGCGCGCTGTTATTTAACCTGCATTATAGCACTTAGTATGTGGGTGTGAAGGACAGAGAAGTGACTTAAAGTGATCCAGAATAGTCACAATAAGATGTTTCTTGATGGCTTGTTCTTTACTAAGTTATTGTAAATGTGTTTATTCAGCCTCCTGCAAAGGAATATGTTTTTAGGAGTATCAGAAATGCTTTGTGTTAGGATTGACGAAGGTAACCTGAAGTTTCTCTCTGTGTTGCAGGATGGAATGCAATACGTATGATTCATAAATCTCCTTAAAACTGAGGTTCCTTGTAAATTAGCTTCATCTGTGTCTTTGGCAACACAGATAATGCTGCTCACTCCTGGGAAATGAAGCAGCTGCTGCTAACTATGGTCTCTCTTACAGATGGATATTGATTTCTGTGAACCTAACCCTTGCCAGAATGGGGCTAAATGCTATGATCTGGGAGGAGATTATTACTGTGCCTGCCCTGATGACTATGATGGAAAGAATTGTTCTCATCTCAAGGACCACTGCAAGAACAATTCTTGTAAAGGTACCTTCTTTTGTCCAGAAACCTGGCTTAATGTGTTGGTTGTACATTAAAAAAGAGAAGTAGTGTTTCTGGAAGTAGCATAATGCAGAAACATTTTGTGAAATAATGAGGCAGCGAGAAGTGCTTGTAACAGTTCTTGTTATAAAGAGGTATAGAGTAACTTACAGTTAACATAACTTCTAAATTGTGATTAGTCTTAATTTTGGATAACTTTAAAAGCTGATTGGTGATACAGATTACTAGTCTGATTAAATACTTCTCATCCTTAGTAATAGACAGCTGTACAATAGAAGTCTTCACTAACACTACCCAAGAAGGAATCCGTTTCATTTCATCTAATGTTTGTGGGCCTCATGGACGGTGTATAAGTCAGCCAGGAGGGAATTTCACTTGTGCCTGTGAAAGAGGTTTTACAGGAATATACTGTCATGAAAGTAAGTAGGAGTTTCTCCTAAATTCTTCTTTCTTCTCTTAATAAACCTGCATAGAGCGTTTTTTCACATGTGCTGCTTGAAATCTAGTTTCTTCTGGTAACAGTTGTCTTTGTAGTGGTTCACACTTTCTCTGTGAAAGAAAACTGGTTTTAGTCCAACTTCAGTGTGAATGTGACTGTACCCACTACCTTTTATGTACAGTCTTACAAGAAGCTATGGATTTCTCCAACACAGGGATTATAAAGAAGGGACAGACACATTGACAGCACACCTTAGGACCATGCATGTTGCTGTTCCAGGTTTTTTTTTGAACACCTGGATATTTTTGCTAGGTTAATGCTTAATGCTGTGGTTTGACTTGCTATATCAAAGAGAATACATCTAGAAGTCTTACCAGGCTTAAAAATTAAGTGTTTGAGCTGTTCTTATGTATGTGCTAACAGAGTATAACTTTGTGCTGCTTTTCCTAGAGACAGACGTGTAGATCACTCCTCTAGATAGGTGAAGGCAGCCTTGAGCAATAATTGTTGACTTTTTCTCATAGATATCAATGATTGTCTTGGAAAACCTTGCAAGAATGGTGGGACATGCATCGATGAAGTTGATTCATTTAGATGTTTCTGCTCAAGTGGCTGGGAAGGAGAATTGTGTGACACAAGTGAGTACTGCTAAGTGTTGCAGGGGCAAATATTACAGCTTCGCTGTAACAGTTAGTGGTGATTAGTATGTGGCTAATAATAGGGCGGTTTCTCTGTTTTATAATTACAGTCTGCCTAGTATTGTTTGCAAAAGTATTTTCAAGAAGACTTTTGGGTAGCAGATCTAAAAGGCTCAGTTCCCTTAACAGGACCATAATCTTATTCTTTGGTATAGTAGAGAATATACTTGAGGAGGAGAGAACTTTTTCTCCTGAGGACAGGCAGAAGTAAATATACTGTGTTAGGGGATCTACTCAATTTTTTTTATTGCTATAAGCATATATACTTCTTAGTACTTAGTGAACATAGTAGCTTGTCCCTTACCCAGTCTATTCATACACAGTAGTTTCCAAACTTGAAAAGCTTTTTAGCTTTAAGCCAGTAGGAGCTATAGTGTGCTTCCACCTTACTGAAAGAATTTATAAATTTAGTATCTTAATATTCCTTTAAAAAAGAACTGCTGAAGCCTGAATGGATATAATGAGTAGATGTTTCGTATTCTGGGTTCAGCAGGAACAAGCCTTTACTCTTTCTGCCCTGGCTTGAGACGTGTCGGGCCTTAATTGACAAAGAAGCGTACTAGGCCAGTTCATGGTTAAGTTAACTGACACCAAACTGCAGTTCTTCTGTTCTGAATGAAGCCCCTTCTAAAACATCATGGCAAGGACTTGCTGAGACTTACTACAGGACATGCACCAATTGAGATGTGAAATAAAGACTGGGAAGCTTTTGGCAGCTATCACTGTCAAAGGAGCTTTTTGTGTGGTCTAGATGAAGTTCAGTCTGGTGTGATTATGTTCTACCTATTAAAACATTTTGTTGAAGTAAAAAGAATTTTCTCTGAAATTCATATGTGTGTGTATGTTTAATGTGTGTATACACACACATACACGTGTGTGTATATATATATATATATGGTTAAGCTATCTAATGACTTTAGCTCTGTATTTTGAGACATAAAGCAGGAGATGGAGTCTTACCTGTCTCATGTGGATGTCCTGGACTGGGTCTTCTTTTCAGGACGTTGTGGTCCCTACTAGAAAGTTTTCTCTGAAGTTCAGAATACAGCTGTTTGCTGGAAAAATGAAACTACTTCAGTGCTCTACTTAAAAGCCATACTGAATAATACTTTTCCTCTTAAGCTCTCAGAAAATCTTTCATAATTCATGTTGTTTTGTATTAAATCGAGGTTTTTTTCCCCGTAACAATCAGGAATGCTGTCTTCCTAAATGGTAGATGATTTATTTCCTTTACAAAGAAGTATTTTATACTTTCTCATGGCCTTGGCTGGGCTAGATTATCTAATTTGAATAACTCTTTCTAGATTTCAATGACTGTTCTCCTAACCCATGTCACAACGGTGGCCGATGCATTGATTTGGTAAATGACTTCTATTGTGAGTGTAAGAATGACTGGAAAGGCAAAACTTGCCATTCACGTAAGTGTTCTTCACTTTGATCTTTAGTTTACCCAAAGATTTGTTTTCTTTCTTCTCGTGAGACCAGAGTTCCTGAAATTTAAAATAAAACAATTGCAGTGAAATAATAGGCGTATTTTCATTACCCCTTCCAGTTTCCCAGCAGCAAAATGGAACGTTTGAAAAATGTATTCCTTCACGTAGTGAAATAATGTTTTAAGAGATGCTCTTAGGTCTCATTCTTTTGGTTGTTTACTGTAATACAGGAAGTGGAGCTATGCAATTCTGGTACTGTTGCATTTAAATATGAAGTCTCTTTAAAATTAATTTTGTGATTTAAAAGGTACTTGATCTTAAAATTCAGCAAGACCAATGGAAATTAAAACTGTTTTATTGTGATGTATAGGTGAATACCAATGTGACGCGAATACTTGTAGCAATGGTGGAACATGCTATGATGATGGAGATACATTCCGCTGTTCATGTCCTCCAGAATGGATAGGAAGTACTTGCAACACTGGTAAGCTTTTTAAAATCATTTACAGATAAAGCCAGAAGAAGCAGAGAAGTGCTTAATACTTAACTCCTTAGTAAATAGGCAGGCTGTTCTTCTAGACGGCTAGTTCAAAGCTGTTCCAGTCGGCTGGTAACTGAAGCTGAGAGTAATTTCTTTCACTCAGCTGACACGATGCTGATTTTTAGGTAGCTGTTCTCCACAGGCTGCTTACGTGGACTTTCACATAGCTTCTGTTGAGCAGCTTTGGAACTTCTCTATTAATCTTTAGAAACCCTGTGTAAAGGTTTTCTTGGGAACTTAGTCTCTTACTTTGCTTAAAGGTTCGTAATGTGAGTAAGTTTGTGATTGAGAGATGTGTGAGCAGATATCCTCAGGAAAAATGAAATGAAGCAGTTCTTCCTAGAGGATTTACAGGGTTATAGCCTGCTGTAGGGCACTACTCCTGATCTTTTGGGGGATCAAATGTAGTCTCCATAGTACATTTTGAATGTGAATATGACCAAGAAGCTGGATGAAGGTATAGTTTAGTTTATCCATCTTTTAGATAAAATTGTGGCATTTAATCAAAATCTGAAATTTAAATACTAGTATTTTATCATGAAGTACACCTAATGACCTGGGTAACTCACTGCCAAAGTAGGAATTTGGCAGTGTTTGGAAGATGCTTACACAGATGAGGAAAAAATAGGTAAACTTTTTTATAAAACTTCATGGTTCAATCAAACAATTGAATTGGGGTGATGGTGAAGGTAGGTGAGAGACTGTCATGCGATGTGACTATTTTCGGAGTCTTTTTGACCTTCTTGTAAGTGTTGCCCTGCTGACTTAAATGCTATTCAGGATTGTAATATTGACATATCCAGATGATAGGTACTTTTTGCTTTCTGTGCTAATAGAGGCTTTTTCTGTTTTCAAAGCTAAAAACAGCAGCTGTATTCCAAACCCTTGCATGAATGGTGGAACATGCGTTGGCAGTGGAGATTCCTTTTCTTGCATCTGCAAAGAAGGATGGGAAGGACGTACATGCACACAGAGTAAGGCTTTTCTCCTCTCCCTGTTTTCTCCTGGGATATTAGGAGTGTCTGGCACAGGGCTGCTAACTGAAACAAAGCAAGTTTATAGAGATCATGTGCCAAAATATGTGAATCATTCAGGGCGGGAGGTAGGTAAAGAAGACGATGCTCGAGTAATGAATGAAGAACTTGTCGTGCTTCTTTATGCCTCTAGTCTCTGCCAAAATAAGACTTTCAGCCTTCTATAGAAATACAATTTTTGTAAACATGTGCAGAGAGAGGAAAAAAAAAATAATCCTTGCAGAAATATGGATTTTAATAATGGAAAAGGCAGGCAGTAGTATATATTCCATCATTTTCTCTGAGGATAGCAGTTAGCTACTTCAGCATACCAATACAATCAGTACAATGAATTGGTTAGGTGGAGTAAAGCCTGCAACTTTGATTATTTTATTTATTTTTTTTCCCCAAGGCATAACATGGCAGGGGGGCATATTTAAACTTGATCTCTGATTTTACTGTAAATCTACTGTGAAATTACTGTTGTATTGATTTAGGCCCTACTTAACTGTTTTAAAGCTGACAGTGCTAGTATAAATGCTGACAAATAATTTGGAGCTGTTTATAATGGGAAAGATTTGCTTAAGAAATCTGGCTAGTTGCACATGTACATATGAAGTGTAGCAGTAATATTTTAGTAAGTAAAGTAGTAGTAAGTAGTAAAAGTAGTAGCAATCTTTTAGGAAGTTTTTAGAGTCTGGTTGAATTATCCACTTCCAATCTAACCAATACCCATTTCATTTCTGTTATGTTACCATCGTTCTGCATATTAGTCTGTGATGTTGATACATGAAAATACACTGAAGTTGTAAGATTCGCATTTAAGGTATTTCATTGGTCTGATAGGTCTAATTAAACTTTCTTTGTAAGTGTGGAAGAAAACGTTCAATTCTGTGTTTTTTTTTTTACTTATCAAATATAGTGTCTCTTGAACTACAATATTATACATGAGAAAATAAATATGCTACTAATTACACTACGTTATATTCTTCTTTTTTTATAGATACCAATGACTGCAACCCTCATCCATGGTAAGTATGCAGAGTTCTGTACCTGTTGTAAAAATAAAAGTGAGCACAGTAATATGGATTTCCGTTCTAGATAAGAACTAAAATTAACCCTAAGTTAATTGAAGCCAGCCTCTGTAAAAATCTTAAAACAATTTTTTGCCATGCCTTATCTATTCCTTGAGCAACAAAGACCACAAAACAATCCTGACTTAATTCGTATATGAACAGATAAAAGTACTTTTAGTGTAACCTTTGTGCCCAAACTGACTAGTATATTACTGTGGTATGACATGAATCAGACTTGATAACATTTCAAACATCTACAATTAAGTTTTAAAATAAAAAAATGAGAAATCAAAACCTGTTAGTTAACAATAAATAGTTTTAGATAATATAAAAAATACTGTTGGATCAAATATGATGTATAAATGTGTTTTTAAAACATGATTAATTTTTTGGAAGATACAATGGGAGTATTTTAAATATAGAGGTTGATATTTATGGTTGAAGAGGAAAAATACTGATACGTGGGTGAAGCAAACCATCTGCCTTATCTTTCTCTGTTATCCATTCTGATACAATAACCTGTACTTCATGTATTAAAAAAAAAACAGCCCACAGACAACCACCTTGCAAATGTTCAGGCTTTCTCTGTATTCACTTGACTGTGCTGTTTTATGTCCTTAAGTTCTGTTGATACACTTCCCCATGCATGCATGCACTTCTGTAGGATGTTGCTGTTTCAACAGGTGACTTACTAAGCAATATTGTTGATCTAACATTATGCTTTCTCTGTTGGTGGAATAGGTTGTCTCCCTAAACAGCAGCAGAAGGTTTAATTAACAAAGCTTTAATTAGAGACCAGTGAAATAAAGTAGATGGCTTATTAAGTAGACTCCTATTATGAATTAGCAGGGACTTTTTAATTCTGCATTGTTGAATAGTGAGAAGGTATTATGAATAGGAACAATAGAAATTTGCATTTGAAAAAGCCGCACGAGACCTGTGGGTTTTACTTCTCTTCAGACTTAGTGACTCTACCCTGAGAACGCTTGGTGTAATGATAGGTTTATTATTTTTACAGTTACAACGGAGGCATCTGTGTTGATGGTGTGAATTGGTTTCGATGTGAATGTGCACCTGGGTTTGCTGGTCCTGACTGCAGAATTAGTAAGTACCTGTGTGGATAAAGACCTGGCAGGTTGTACCATTCCGACAAACAAATCAGAAAGAACACCCTGTGAGCCTTTTTGCATTAGGTTAGCTGAATTCCAAATAATGAAGCAGAAGCTACCTGTCAGTTAGCCAGGTACTCATACCTTGTAAATAATGGCAACTTAAGTTCCTTTCTTTATTTCATTAAATGGAACTGAAATGAGTTGACTTAAATTATACTCGGTACTTGGTTGTTGGATTTCATCAGACATTTCTGAGGGTTTGGTGGTGCCGGCTTCATAGAGGCTTACTAAGTTCTAAGTATTTTTCTTGGTTAGCAACTTGTCATTAAAGGTGATACATATCACTAGGTGTTACACTTAACATTAGAAACTGGAATCCACTGAGATATTGCAAATAAAAAGAAAAACATCAGGAGTGTAGTGCTGGCACGTTAATAACAGAAGTATGATAAAGGTCTTTCAAAGCAATAAAACCAACCTGTTACACTGCAATTTCCCTGAAGGATAGAAACTGAAAAGGGGGAACAAAAGACCCTAAAACTGCATTGAAGTGTTGTGGAAGAGACACAACACTTTTTTTTTTTTTTTAATGGACTATTACCATTTTGCCTTGCATGTGATAGATACCTTGGTTTTCACTTTATGTCTGCCTCTTTGGAAGATCATGCTTTGAGTTTTCTGTAGCCTCAAGGCTGTTGGGCTTGGTCCTCCCACTCCATCAGTCTAGTGGTGTGCTTTCAAGTTGAGATTTCATCCTTATTCTGACAGACAGTAAATAAGCCAGAACCTCTGCTCAGAGGGTGACCTGCAGCACTTGTGGTAGCATCAACTTAGTGATGGTCTGAAGTT
>JAOXNO010000041.1:14252378-14263281 GCA_028565335.1 Limnodromus scolopaceus | reverse complement strand
TAAATAAGCCAGAACCTCTGCTCAGAGGGTGACCTGCAGCACTTGTGGTAGCATCAACTTAGTGATGGTCTGAAGTTCTGGCAGGGGAGGTTTAGATTAGATATTAGGAAGAATTACTTTCCTGAGAGGCTGGTCAGGCACTGGAACAGCCTGCCCAGGGAGGTGGTTGAGTTACCATCCTTGGAGGTATTTAAGAAACATGTAGATGTGGCACTTCAGGGCATGCTCTAGTGCCTGAGATTGTGGGGGTCTTTTGTGTGTGCATGGTTGGAGTCGGTGATCTCAGAGGTCCTTTCCAGCCATGAAGATTCTGTGATCTCTGGATACAGAATCAGGGATGGCAGATAACCATGGATCTAGATCCAGGCACACAGTGTGGAATACTGAATTTTCCTTTTACCAGACAAGAAATGCAGAAAGGACTATTTGTAGTCAAAGGTAAAGAGTGTGCATTTGTAATGGGACTGCAGGCTTTTTTTCTTTCTTGTTTAGACTAGAGTAGACAAAAGGAGTAGCTCTGACAAAAATGCCTTTTATGGCTGATAACGGAAACAGAGTTAACAGTCACGTTTTTCAGCATGCTGAGACTGGAGAATCTTAAACCAACAGAGCTTGAAGAGGGGAGGAAAGAGTAGTTAAGCCCTGTAGTAGTTTAGATACCTCTGCATGTGCATAAAACTTCATCTTAGAGCACTTTGGAAGGAAGGAGGAATAGAACCAAGATTGCCCTTCCGCATCCAGTTGGTATTTTCCATTGCCTACATGGGTAACGGTCTCACTACCACCACTTCCACATTCACTTTCTAAGTCCAGTCCTTTGAAGATAGAAGATGAGCTGATACTGTGCATCATTCAAGAATTGCTGTTTTAAACAGGTTTTTTTTTCTGAGGGGTTGGAGCGGGAATTGATGTTCAATGAAAGGAAACCAACTAAAAGATGCTTTAGAAGAGAATATTTATGGTTGAAAATGAAGCAGTTGGTGCCTGTGGCTCACAGCTTGACAAGTTAGTTTCTGTTGCCTTTGGTAGACTATTGTATAAATTAGTATTGGTCACTTCTCCAGGATAAAAAAATAACACATTGCTGTGCGTCTGAATGGACTATACCTCCCTGCCTTTTTCAATAGATTTCTATGCCTGAATCTTTGAAGGTTGTTGGGTTTTTTTTAGGAGACTTTTGTGCTAAGTATGTATGTACCAAATTAATTTACTCACTATTTCAATGTTATCAGGAAAAGTAGCATCATATTTCTGTTACAAACTAAACTATTACTCGTCTTCCTTATGGTGAGTTGTATTGCAGAAAATCACTTTTTTTTTTTTGAGCACTGCTGAGCCAATTCATTGTTCAGCTCTTGCACTGTGATAACTTCCTGTAAGCATATGCTTTTCTAGGAAGCTGAAATGTCTGAGGTTAGTGCCAGAACAGCACGTGGGACTTCAGTTCTATAGCTGAATGTGGAGAAGACATTAGCACCTTCAGCTGTCCAACACCTCTGCTGTGTGAGATAAATCAGCATATGACTGCTGCTTTGATCACCAGAACCTCAATTAGGGTGCAATTATGAGAAATCTGTTAAAGGTTACTGCTGAAAATGGTAGAACTACCCAATTAGGAGATTAATTCCGAAGCCAAACTGTCCTTTGCTTGTTAAGAAAGCAGGTATTGTCAGATTACATCTCAGTAAATGTTTAATTACAATGTTCTACGCCCGTGCCATTGAGTTTTGCCTATTTTCTATCTAGATATTGATGAATGCCAGTCCTCCCCTTGTGGATATGGTGCCACTTGTATAGATGAAATAAACGGATACCGATGCACTTGTCCCCCTGGAAGAATTGGTCCTAGGTGCCAAGAAGGTATTGCTATATTTGCCATCAACCTTTACCCAAAAAAACATTAGGGTGCAATGTAACCAGTATAGAGTCTATATACAGTAGTCTAATGTGTAAGGAACAGTAGCTATTATTTATTTTTTTATTTAAATTTGCATAGATTCAGTAACTCAAAGGGGTGAAGTGTTGTCTGAGTGTACTTTTTTTTTTCATAGTGATTGGAATTGGAAAGCCTTGCTGGCTTAAAGGAATGACCTTTCCCCATGGGAGCAGGTGGGATCAAGAATGCAACAGCTGCCACTGCTTGGATGGCCGTATTGACTGCACCAAGGTAAGAATTTTGACCTATTCACTTAAAACCTTGTGACTGAAACAAACTTACTGTTCTTCAAGCACAAGTTCATCTTTGGTTTTTTCAATCTAGGCTCTTGCATAGGTCTCTCCCAAACTGATTTTGTTTAAAAAAGTCTCTAATGACTCCTTGTAAAAATATTTATGGGACTGTCTTTATGATCATAAGCTACTGTACTGCTCTGTACCTGCTAGAACCAGCTCTCTAGAAGTAGACAGGCATTTTTTGCAGAAAAGGAAATACGAACTGGAATGGAATAATGATCACGCTGCCAAAGCTTTGCAAACAAAATTTTAGAGCTCCTAATTTTTTGAAACATTAGTCGCAAGGTAAAGGACATGTAGGAAGAAAAGTTTCTTCAGTGGGTATTAATTGCCTTTTTGTATTGTCCTCCAGTAGGTTTATGAATTGAGAAACTGCAACTGTTGTATGTTTATAATGGACTATATCCTGCTGGTTGTGACATTAAAAAAAAAAAAAAAAAGAGTAGCCTAAATACAGATTGGACATGTTAGTATATGTGCTCCACATCTTTCAGCCCTCCTGAGGTAGCAGGTGGATTTGTGGTACCCGTGCAGCTTTACATCACAGCTGGAGACAGCTGAGAACACGGCTGCTTACAAGTTACAGGACTAGTGGGTGGCTCCAGATGAGCACTAACAGCACTTAAACTGCCCTGTGAGGCAATGTCCCCACATCTCACTGGAAGCACCAGTTTCAAAACCTCTGGGTCTTATTAATCTATTGAGCTTTAACCTTACTTTGTTTAGGAAGGATGCGCTTCAGGCAAAGAAGCAACTAAATCTTGCTCTTGGTCATTTAGAAATGCTCTTTTTGACCCTTTATGGTCATGTGATTTCAAGTTTGAGATGTGTTCGGAAGATAACGGTACACGAAGGTAACTAGAATCTCAGAAATGGTGGTGTGGTAAATACAGCTTAGACATACATGGTGTGTGGTTCTTTCATGCATAATGGAAGAAATATGCTTACTTGCTGACGATTGTGCTTTAAGAAATCCATACGTTCCCAAACTAGTAGCTGTGTACTATTATATAGAACCTTAAAGGTTACACCATGAAATGGACTGTAATTGGAAGCTTGCTGCACCCTTAGCTCGGGGGTACCAGCACCAGTGCTGTTTTCTTTTGGGAGAGTGGCTGAAGTGACAGTGCTTATCACCAGTGTGCATCAGCTCTTCAAGTCTTCAGCATTCTGTCAAGGATCTCAGTGTGAATATTGAAGAGAAACAAATCCTTGTGGGGGTATTTCTCGTTCTAGATTATAGAAGTCTAGATGATTAGTTCAAAAATAAATGCTTGAACTGCTGTGTAACTCAGTTACGTGGGACAAATCCGTAAGCCTCTGAGGAGATACGTGCAGTCACTGGTGTCTTGGGTAATCTTTGCACAGTTTTTATTCCTTGTCCATACAAAATGTCCTTGTTCTGTGGAAGAGCAGCTACATCTGCTGCTAGGAATTACAGCAGTATTGAAGTACAGATTTGATTCTTGTTTTTCACTCAGTGGTAGATCGTTACTATCTTATGTGAATTGCTTATTTTGATTTGATCCATAAGAGCAATTAACTGTAACAGCGCTTTGTTCTTTTTTAATTTCTAGGTGTGGTGTGGGAAAAAACCTTGTCTGTTACACAAACACTGGGATAATTCGAATAACCAGTGTCCCATGGGTCAAGAATGCCAGGAGAAGTATATGAAATGTTTTCAACCACCGTGCACGGAGTGGGGAGAATGCAGTGCCTCTGAACCTCTGCCTGCCAATATCAAGTGTCTGCCTAATTCTGGATACTTGGACAATGACTGTGCTAGAATTACTTTAATTTTTAATGGAGACAAAGTCCCCCAGGTGAGAACGGGATTATTAATGAAGTATGGCAATATATGTAGGGATATATCCATGTCAAAGCATGGAAGATTAGTGTTTCTAATATGACTCCTTGCTGTCATAAACTTGCAAAATTTATT
The DNA here is from genome assembly GCA_028565335.1 of Limnodromus scolopaceus. Classification (NCBI taxonomy): domain Eukaryota; kingdom Metazoa; phylum Chordata; class Aves; order Charadriiformes; family Scolopacidae; genus Limnodromus; species Limnodromus scolopaceus. Next base: position 14,259,107 of record JAOXNO010000041.1, on the reverse strand, counting down.
ATTAGACTCCTCTGTTGCTATTAATTGTGTTTTGTTTAAAGGGCAAGGCAAAATTAGGGTTTGTAATGCATATTTTCTTTTTTTAAACCTCAAAACTACTTTCTTAAGTTTCTAAGATGGGCTCAGACTGTACTAGGATAGTCATGCAAGCTCAGTTTCTCGCCCTTCATTCCAAAACCCTGTTCTTCACTTTTCTGTCCTTTCTTGCTGCCTTCATCGGGTCTCAGTAACTGCAACAACTCTGAAGATGTTTGTTTTTATGTACTATATTTTTTTACTTGAACTAAAGTCATACAATCTCCCTTGCTTCTAACAGGGCACTACAACTGAAAATATCTGTTCTGAAATCCGGTATTTACCAGCTACTAGGACTGTTTCTAGGGACAGAACTCTGATAATATTATGTGATCTGTCTTTCTCCACAGAGAATGCAGTGGAAGTTGCTATTGTAAGTATGAGGCTTGTATTAATATATACAGGAAAATGTTTTCTTACTCATTTGAGCTGGGGAAGAGGTGGTTTAAGCTTGTTTAGCTCCAATGCGGGTAGTGTAATCTGTGGCTTAGGCTGAGTGTAAAGCAATTTTGTGATCTCGCAATTTCCTGTAATGCTAGATAGCTGAAACTGCAGGTGTCATTAATGACAGAAGGCTACCACAGCCTCCTGATAAATTATTCTAAAGACTGATTCAGCCCAAATTAGTGAACAGGTACCTACCTGTTCTGTCAGAAAACCTGGGCTATTGACCTTCTCAAGTAAGGAGATGTGGTTGCAGGTGACTGGCTTGGATCTTGTGAAGAAGTTTCTGCTGTGTGTTTGAGTATGGCTCCTTCAGGATGTTTGTTAAATATGTAAATGCTAAGTGGGAAGTGGAAGAAGGTGCAAGTTGAGTTGATTAAAGTATCTGTTGCCCTACTGAGCTAATGACTTGCTTTAGAGGTGTTTATAGCCAGCTCGCTCAATGCTTGTGCATTGCTTAGTTTCCAATAAATGGTTTATTTTCAGAATAGTAAAGTGTTTATCCAGGCACAAACTGGACTCTGTCTCTACCAGTACCATAAAGAACATGCTGAGCCATGATGCAGGAAACAAAGTGTATGGTATAAATAGAGCTGACTGTTATTAGTTCAAGCTTCTATGTAGATAATCCACATGTCTTGCAGCGCTCCAAACTATGACTAAGTTTAGCTCAGCAGTGTAAGTAACATGGAAGTCAGCTGCCTTTTATTTAAGGTATGCTAGATTAGCAAGTAGGCGTGTTACCCACCGAGTCTGACACTGCATCTGCAGTTTGGATAGAGCCAGCCATACTATTGCTACAGTAAACTTTTAGGGTACCGTTTGTAACCGTTGCCGGGTAAATTCAACCTAGTGAACTCAATTAAGATGTAGCTGGATTTAAAAAGTAGGTTTGCATGGTTAGATGATTGCAATACCTTTATGTTTTTTTCCCCCTTCGCTCCCTGTAGTCTTTTGTCCCGCATCGAGATGAACAAGATAATAGTCTCATACAGAATGCTGCTAATACAATAGTAAATGCAATCACTAAGCGGCAAAACAGCACTGTCATGTTGGCGGTAACTGAAGTCAAAGTAGAGACCATCGTTGTTGGGAATTCATCATCAGGTAAGGCTCCCCATGCATACATCCTGCGTGTGTGGAAGCATTTTCTGTTCCCTGGCTGTCAGTCTTTTCTTATCTTTCTTTACGTGTTGGGGACAATGACAGGTAGGGTTGTTTCTGTAGTTGCTATTGCTAACTGAGGAGAGAGTGGCTTTAAAATCAAGATTTTTGTGCTTGCGTGCTAGTTTAAACTTAACCTCATCCCTAGCATAATATCCCCACCTGCTCCTGCCTCTGTTTTAGCTCTGACTTCCAACCCTGTTCTCCAGTTTAACCATACCTTTCACAAGATCAGGAGGAGTTCTCATGTGCTGTTCAAATCCTTTCTGATTCTCCTGGGTAAACCTTAACCCAGCTTCAGCCCTTCGTGCTGCTGTGCTATAGAAACTGAGGCTGTGAGGTAATGAAAACATGGGGAGGGGCAAGACACGTAGCGTTATACCAAGTTTCTGAAGTGCTTATGTATTATTTGCCTTAACAAGGGCTAAAGATGTCTAATATCTTCCAGTACTTGACCAGTAAAACTTTGCTCTCGTTTTCAACATGTGTTTCTCGCTAGTGCACAGCTGGCTCAATATGTAACGTTCATTCCTCTTAATGAGGATATGGTGTGATTGGAGAGACCTTTATCTCTGAATATTGGCTCTCCAAGAGCTATGCCAAAATCAGCAGTTGAAGATTTTCCTTGCCTGTGTTCCTGCCTGGAGAAGGCAGGAGACAGTCTTGTGGAAAAGCCCTGGTAGGCTTCTGTTCAACTAAGCCCCAGAGTAGAAATCTTACAATGCTAGGAGACTCTCCCAACTTTTCCCTAGATGTTCCCAATATAATTTTCTGGCAAATCTTCCACCTGTAGTCCAAGCAATGAGTAAATTGCCTGGTTCCACTTCCCTTGCATTCCCTTCTAGGGAATGCCTTTCATCTGTTAAAGCCTTGGCAAATGTACTATTTCCTCAGCTCCCCTGAAGGAGTGTATGAGCTTTGTTCTTGTCTTGAGCAGAAATTGCGTGATGGTAAAGAATGGAGCTGAGATTCTGACATCTGACATTCTGACCTCATCCTCTCTTCCTTCTGATTGTGTATTAAATGCTAGGGCAAAAGGGGTGAGGATTACTTTATCTCTCACCTCAGTAAGATTCAAAGATTCTCCTAAGAACATGGATAGACTTTGACTTCTCTTGCAGTTAGTGCTAGAGAATGGTTTCCATAACTAAATTTTCAAGAATGGTTTCCTGGAGAAATAACCTGGGCATGTGTGACTGGGAGAACACTAGTGGGGTGTGTGATTGGGAACATGGAGAAAAGCAGTTGCCTCAACTCGTTTTGTTTACTCATGGAGCAGTGAAGGCTCTAGTGACAATATTCGGGTGTTTTACTCTGGATTAAAACTGGAGCATCCTAAAGAGCGCATGAGCGAATTGGTTAAGTAGCTCTAACCTGAATGTTATTTGGGATAGCTGATACGTGACTATCTCTGGACTTGATGGTAAAGGACTCTTCTTTCTGATAGTAAACGTAGGATATATTTCTGATGCAAGTGCCAGTACTTCTAGAGCAACTCAGGCACAGTAGGCTTTATAGCCTGCCTCCTACAAGGATAGACTTTTTTTCTTAAGAGAGTCATTACTGGGGTTTTCTGGGCCAACTTAGCTTAGGTGCTTGAGAAAGAGATGCTGTTAAAAAACAAGTTTGTTGGGATGGGGGGAAAAAACATCCTCATCATTAAGCAAGGAAAACTCCAGCTTGGTTTAAACTAGTAAAGAGCATTTCTAAATGGCCTAATGCCTTCAGGCAGTTGTCATCGTGCTGTAATGACGTCTTGTTTCCTTTCTCCTAAAAATCTTTCTAGTTCTGTATAATCTGTAGTTATGTATGGGCCCTTCTCTTGCAGATGTTCGGCGCTATGTATCTAGTTCTGTTGACTCAAGACTTTGTTGTTTGTTGTTTTCTTTTTTTTTTTTTTTTGTTTGCCCTCTAGATTATTTGGTTCCAATTCTTTGTGCGGTGTTTAGCATTGTATGGCTGACTTGTATAATCATCTGCGTGTGGTGGACTCGGAAGAGAAGAAAAGAGAGAGAGAGAAGTCGTCCTCCCAGAGAAGAGGGTGCCAATAACCAGTGGGCACCTTTAAATCCCATAAGAAATCCTATAGACAGATCTTACAGTAACAAAGACATTCGTTACGAATGCAAAAACTTCATAGCTCCTCAAAAAAGAACTTGTGATGCAGTAGAGGAGTATGTAGAGTATGAGGAAGAGGAGGATGAAGAGGAGGAAAGAGATGAGGAAATGGACAAATTCCTCTCTCACAAACTCACAAAGCCTTTGCCTGCAAAGGCAGCTGACACGTCTGAGAGCAGTCCAGTAAAGAAATCCCATCAAATAGGCAAAATGGACAACAGATCTGTAAAAAATGTGAATGCATCAAACTTTGAAGGCAGTAGAGACTAACCTGTATTTGGAGCGTAGGCAGAGTGCGCCTATGCTTACTGGGGAGGGGAAAATTTGACATCTCCACTTTGCATCAAGGACTAAAAATATCTGGAGTCAAATGTTCATAGTTTCTTTATTTTGCGTAAAAAAAAAAATAAATAAAAATAATAAATAAAATTTATTTTGTTTCTTTAGCCTTGTATAAATTATTCAATGACTGTCAGATGAAAAAAAAAATGAGTAATCTTTGATAGTTGCTATTTTTGTAAAGTTTACTTATAATACACTCGCTGTGTGGCAGAGGAGAGGTTGTATTTTCAATATGTGTAAAGTTTATTACAAAAGACTGTACACTGTTTACAGAATGTATTTCTTTTTATTACTTGCTCTAATTTAATGGTGGCTTTAAAACCTCCTGGTTGAGGAAATTGTGTGAACTTTAAACTGCTTTCTTGACTTTGAATCTCTATTAATGGCAGCTCACTGCACTTGTTACGTTAGTAGCTTCTGTAAGATTTTTTCCAAATTTGCCTTATACACTTTGTAATAGGAACAAAAAAGAAATTATAGAGATCTTTCAACTGTGGTTTAAAAGTGGCCTTTTTATTTCTGTTAAATTACTTTAGAATTGCAGTATTGAAGCATGTGACAAGTGCCTTGAGATTAAACTTTTTCTATAGCAACTGTCAAAGACTGCCATATCAATATAGTAAAATTGTGAGAACTCTAGGTTCCCCAGCTGACACAGTTTATTTTCTAATAGTGAAAGTGCTTTTTTTTGTAAATATGTACATATTAAATGAATCACTCTGTATATTTGATTTAATAACTTAAATATTTTGGTCTTTTTTTTTTTTTTTTACATGTCATTCCTTTTAATTTATGTTGCAGAAAAGGAGGTTTTATGGCAGTTTATAAGACTTTTTTGGGTATTATGTCCAGATTAGAAAATGATGTTAATACAATCAATGTTAGGAATCTGTTGGTCATTTGTATTTACTTAGGAACATAACCACTTACGTGTAAATAGATCCAGAAATGTTTGTTTATCCCCATGTTCAGCCCATCTCAAGAACACTAACGGGTGCATCTACTGTACAGTACCAACATAGCGAGGCATTGTTTGTTGTTTTTTTTTTTTTCCTCTTGTGAATATGTTAATTACATGTGGTATTACTTTTTTTTTTTTTTTTGCGTTTAAATACAGGCCTAATGAAGGGAACAATATTTTCCTCAATCCTGTTTCTATTGTGCTTTATTCATCTTTTGCTCTAAAGAAAAAAGGCTGGCAAGCTCAGAAGGTGGGAGTACCTCATTAGAAATGGTTATTTGTAATGGAAGGCTTATGCATTGTTGGGTTGTTTGTTTTGTTTTTGTTTTGTTTTGTTTTGTTTTTTTTAAAAAAGGCTTTTTTATTGCTAATAACCGGGCAAACTTACACGTTTATTTTAATTACTGAAAAGAAGCGTAACACTACACACACCTAGTGACCCTACCAGTGAGAGGAGCAGACCTTCGAGAGTATAAACCCTGGCCCACGAACAATGTAAACACGAATTGAATGTTTTGAAACCAGTTATTTTATACAGGAACGCAGGATTTGCTTTGCAGGATCTTCTGTTTTAGTACATTTTTTGTTTGACATGTTCTTAAAATAAAAAAAAAAAAAAACCTTTCAGAAAAGAAACTATTTATTAAAGCATTTTATAATGATGTTTGTTGTAACTTTTTTACTTGTGCTAAATATTCAAAACTTATTTTGATAACCTGATTAGGAGTTAGTTTAGAAAAGGGTACTATCCTTCTCATGTTCCCCAGTGTAATCCTGAGTATTTAAACCAAAAACACTTTTTTTCTGCTACTCTTGTAACTTTTTGTACTGTAATGCTGCTGTCTTCCATAATCTAATAAAATGATTCCCTCATTGTGTGTAAGATACTTCAGATTGTGTTTGCTTTCCAAGCGCTGGGGAGCTGTGACGCGATGAGGCTGACGGAAGGCGGAGTGAAGGTCCTGATTTAGTAAGAGGGTGCTTCCTGTAGCCCCAGTTGGGGGCCTGCATCCCGGCGCTGGTGCTTCCTGAGCCAACTTGGTCCTCTGCCCGTGACCGCGCCGCGAGCAGCTTTGGGCAGAAGCGGGTGTCCCCCCACCTGTGGTCTGGAGACGCAGACACCTCCGGTACGTAAACTGGGACTCCCCCCTCGCACTGCCTCTTTGCAGAGCGCAGAGGCTGATTTTTTTTTTAATATATATTTTTTTTTTTTTTTTTTTTTTTGCTGGCTGGTTACTGATGGTGCCTTCGAGGGCTTTTTGACAGGGCTCTCCTCCCAGCTGCTGAGCAGAGCCTCCTCTGAGCCCTATCGTTTTGCTTCCTTGGGTGATAAGAGGGCCGTCGAGCGTGCAGGGGCTTGAGGTGTTCTTGCCAAATCAAGTTGGGTTTTAAATAATGCCTTTCTCCTCTATTCTGCAGCCGTTCGGACCTTTCACTTGTCCTGCTCTAATTTCAGCTCAGTTAGGTCTATGCCTGTTTCTTAGGGTTTCTTGAACAGCTTTTGTACAGAATAATTTCTGTAGTAAAAGGTGGACATTTACATGCTTATAAATACTTCAAGGGAGGGTGTCAAGAGGATGGGGCCGGTCTTTTTTCAGTGGTGCCCAGGGACAGGACAAGAGGAA
>JAOXNO010000041.1:14202110-14213049 GCA_028565335.1 Limnodromus scolopaceus | reverse complement strand
GAGCCTTCTCTTCTCCAGGCTGAACAACCCCAACTCTCTCAGCCTGTCTTCATAGCAGAGGTGCTCCAGCCCTCTGAGCATCTTCGTGGCCCTCCGCTAGACCCATTCCAACAGATCCATGTCCTTCCTGTGTTGAGGACTCCAAAGCTGGACACAGTGCTCCAGGTGGGGTCTCAAGAGCACAGAGTAGAGGGGCAGAATCACCTCCCTCACCCTGCTGGCCACACTTCTCTTGATGCAGCCCAGGACATGGTTGGCTCTCTGGGCTGCCAGTGCACATTGATGGATCATGTTGAGCTTCTCATCCACGAGCACTCCCAAGTCCCTTCTCCTCAGGGCTGCTCCCCAACCCTTCTCCGCCCAACCTGTATTTGTGCCTGGGATTGCCACGTCCCAGATGCACCACCTCTCCAGCCTGTCCAGGTCCCCCTGGATGGCATCCCTTCCCTCCAGCGTGTCGACCGCGGCACCGAGCTCGGTGTCGTCGGCAAACTTGCTGAGGGTGCAAGATAATGCTTCCTATCCCGAAGCGCTTACAGTCGAAACTTAAGAGCGGGGGCAACAGGTGGACGCAGACAGCCAGGCTGGAGGGAGGCACACGGCAAAAAAAGGAAACCAAGAAATGCCTGCGGCGCTGACGAAGCTGCACGTCCCTTTCACTGAGATTGGTTTTGCCCGTTTTCTTGCAAAGTAGCGCATCAGAAAGTTCACAAGCTCCATTCTGGGTCGTACAGATAACACTGGAGAAACAAACGGATCAGCCATAGCCACGCACTCTGGTGTGGGCCAACACTGGCAACTCCTAAGGGCTCGTGTCCTGTGCAAGAGATCCCAAATTAGACGTTTTTGTTTAAATGACACTTCTGCCCTCACGGCTTTCCTCGCCAGCTGTCTTATGAAGGACTCTGTTCTATATCCGTTTGTTTACCTACTCTGCTGTAGGAACTGTTCCTATGACAGCTCCTATTAGAGAGAACACCTGCAAGTCCGAAACCCTGCGCTCCGTGCTTCAGAAATTAATTGTTCATCCTGATGGGCTGAAGCCTGGATTGTCTAAAAGAGGGGACAAGTAAGAGTTTCCAAGAGTTACCATCTAGAAGACGGCAGCTTCAGATAGCCTTTTCGAAAATTCCCCTCTGCCAGCATGTTACACGATGGATTTGAAATGAAAGTCTGCAGTTGCCTTCCTTTGTTAACTACCTGTCGGACGACAAGTCTCTGGGACCCCTGTGCTTGCTGTAGCAGGCACTATGCAAACATATAGGAAGGACACAGCTCAGAGTTTACGGTAACATCACAGGATGGGCTTTTTGTTCTCTTCTGCTTATTGTTCTCTGCGTATTTTTCTCCTGGGTAAGAGCTGGGGAAAGGTTGCTTGCAGCTTCATGGAGCGCAGAATCAAAAGGCAAGACCAAATCCAGGGAAAAACGCTCCCTCTGCATTGCTGAAATTAAACTGAGGTCCCACATGAAGTGCAAGCTCTGGCAGTGCTAGATACCAAGCACCAAACAGCAGGCTTCGTAAAAGCCATCAAAGATTGCTGCCCCAGTAAGCACTCCAGCAGTGGTACCTAGTATCGGTGCAACCTTCTTCAGCCAACAGAAAAGTGCCCATTGACTGTACCGTGGAGGTCGAGCTGGACTACAGCTTCTAGACTGGAAACATGCTGTTTAGCCCTTCTCTACCTGTCAGAGGACTGTTCCTTGGGCTACGCTTGCTAGAAGATTGGCCTTAATATTGACAAGGTTGTTCCCACCACTTCCCCAAGAGACAGTCCCATCATTTCCTAGAGTACAGAATCAGAAAAAGACTTTTTTTATGGGTTATTTCACCTTATCTGTGGGTCTTTCCACACAGCAGGATGAAGTATGGCTGCTGCGCACGTTAGCACACTGCTAGCAAGGACGCCAGGACATGAGCTTTATCAAGCCCACGCAACAGGAGAACAAACCCACTGGGCACGGGAGTAACATTCGGGTAAAAGCAGAGTCATGATGCTTTCATTGCCCCCCTCCTCCTGCTAGCTACATGAAGACAGACAGGGTGTATTACAGTGACAGCTTTGCTCTACAGCTTCACCCAGGCTTTCATCTCTCGGCTAATAACTCCTCCTTGGAGGGGGCTTTCTGTGCTCCTCAATCTGAAGGGTCTCCTCCACCACCTTGCTTGTCACTTGCCATGGCTCACAAGCCCCACGTGGGTAGTAAGAGACAAAGGAAAATACCACCTGTTAAAAAATTCCGATTTCTGCTCTTTGGCTCTGTCCTGGTAGGATTCATGACACAACCCCTTAGATCTGTGTCTGCGGTTGAGCAGCCATGCCCAGGGCTGACCCGGTGCACTTCATGCCAGTGGGAGATAGCAGGCTGAAGAGCAAGTGAAGCCTCTGCAAACAAACTCTTCTGTCTTAGAAGCGCAAATCTAGGCACGTTATTTAACATTTTGGCTCTTAAAGAGATACAGCTGAACCTCAGAAGCATGAAACACCTTGAGAGAGTCTTGTCCCAGAGGCCAGATTTCAAGAACTATCTGAGAGGTCCCTTCAACCCCACTCACCCCGACAAAAGCCAGCTTTGGAAGATGAGACTCATGTATCGGAGTCAGAACCACACATCTAGGTGCGTGTGGTGGACCAGCAAGCTGCTGAAGCAAACACTGGCAGCATTACCCCTCGACTCGCCCTGTAACATAATACAGCAGCTCCCAGGACCGATGCTTCGCAGAGCTGTCACCCAAGGAACCACTGGGCTCTGCTGGCAAACTAATCCTTGAGGTGAGACCGAGGCGGGCAAAGAATCACAGGATCACATCGGGTTGGAAGGGACCTCCGGAGATCATCTACTCCCATCCTCCTGCCAAAGCAGGTCCACCTAGAGCAGGTTGCACAGGAATGTGTCCAGGCAAGGGGAGAGGAGCGCACTGAGAAGGATAACACCCATCTCCTTTAAAAAATTTAAAGCTGTGTTCCACAGCTCCAACACCAAGTTGCGCTTCGCTCTGTGAACCACTCATAAAAGCTAGGAAATTTTAGGTGTGCAAGCTGCCCAGCTCTTAGCTAAGGGTCAAAGGGGTTTGCCTGGGTCCCTCTGCAGAAGCAGAGAGCAGGCACCATGGAGTGTCTGGCCTCAGACCGGGCAAACCCCCTCCCAGAGAGCTCCAGAGATGGAGAGACACCCGGAATCACATCTCCTGCCCATGGACAGTAAGAGCCTGCTCTGCTCAGACATCCCTGTATTCTCAGTTTTCGATATTTTATTGGCACCTGTTCCTTGAGAGACACTTCCCCATCAGGTCTGGGACTTTGGATCTGGTGCAGCAAACAGGGCTGGAGATCTTGCTCCCCTCCGACCCCCCGGGACAACAGCCAGAGCTTGGATAGGACCGGAGTCGTACGTACATCCCGGGTGGCTGCCCCTCTCCAGCCTTTCGGGGGCTGCCACCTCACCGGGGTTATATTTAGCGAGGCATCTGCGGTGACAGCCATTTTTTCAGTATTTAGGAAATGCTGGTGCTGTCTTCTGGTTGGCTGCCAGGTGCTACTGGGAAACATGTGTTGGGATTATTTTCGGCGCTCCCACCGCCGGAGTGCCCATCAATCATGCCTTGGAGGGGGCCGGGGGTGGGGGGGGACGACCTGCTTCAAGCCCGTCTGGACCACGGCAGCCTCACAAAGCCCTCCTGCCTCCCCAGGGTTGGGGGGGAGCAGGAGCACAAGGAGGCTCAAGGAAGGCATGCAGATCATTTTTTATATTTTTTTTTTTAAGAAATTCCTGTCACGCCAGGCTCAGCTGAGCCCACCCAAGCCTGTTGCAAAGCTTAGGGAAAGAGGTGACTTTTAAAAGGAGTGGGCCCAGGCTTGGGGGGAGGGGGGGCACGGCCAGGCTTCGTGATGAAGGTTTCCTCCAAAATAGTTCCCAAGGAGGAGAAGTGGAGCGAAACGCTCTTCTTCCCCCGGCGTGCTGGCTCACCGCAGGGTTTCAGCCCTCGGGGTGGTGTTTCGCTTCGCATTGGCTTCTCCTCGGAAGCAGCTCCGGGTTCGCTTTCTGCAGGAGACTTCTTGCTCTTTAGAAAGAAAAATGGACTAAGTAATTGCTCGTGACTAAGTGAGGCATTGGAGGCCAGCAGAGAGCAGAGGGTTTTATCAGTGTTGTTATTACCGAATTGATACGCTCTGTTAAACCCTTTATTTTCTTTTAAACGGGATTTTTTTATTATTTTTTTTTTCAATGTACTTTGGCCACAGCAGCATGAAAGAAGCGTGGCTCGAACTAACACTTCTGTCAGGTCTTGATTCACTTTCTCCTGGGTTGCAACAGCGTTTCCCCGGTTCCCTTTGCAGGACCTGGAGCTGGCTCCACACCTCAGTTCCCACCACTTCCCACTGAGGCTCTTCCTTCAGGCTCTTGGTGCCCCCCCAGATTTTCCTTCTCAGCCTCTCTCACAGCCACATGCCCAAGCCTTTGCTCCAAAGCAGCCATTGAGGATTTCTCTCCTTCTCCCACCAAGAATTTCTCCCTTCCTTGTTGTGCCCTTGTCTTAAAACAACATTTTAATTCCCATGCTTTGATGTGCTGCTCAATTATTTTTCGCTGGGACGCGTACGTACATCAAGCTGCTGGTGACTGTAAAAATACTTTGTGAATAATGTCATCAACCGTTACGAAGTGATGGCTGTGAATTAAAAATGATTTACAGAGGAAATCTGGGCACTGTCTAGGACAACTGATAAGACGTGGAGTTTTGCAATAAGTGTTTGAGGCAGAAGAAGACACAAAATTTCCCAAAGACGTTGCTGGTGACGGAGGGAGGGATGGATGGATGGATGGATGGATGGATGGATGGATGGATGGATTTATTGCTGTGTTGTATCTCCAGTTTCAGCTTCTGCCGTATGTGGGGTTCAAGGAGCATCTTTTTATGAAATTGCTTGTAGAAGCGTTTAGGTTTCCCTGATACTGATGATTTGTTGATCTGCATTATCATTATGGCAAAAGCAGATAGGGGATGGCTGAGGGTGGGGAGGTCCTGTTTGTGCCAAGAGAGACTTTAGATGCAAATCCCCTGCAGCTGATGCTTTTATGATTCAAGTGGGTTTGCAGAGGTCCCTCTAGCTGTGTATGGTGTGTACCATTGTCACAAGTGAAACAAATTACACTACTCCTGGCAGAAGTCACTGAGCCACCCAGTTGCTCTCTCTAAAGCATCCATGCAAGTGTTGGAGCAGTGTTCACATCACCTTTCCACACCTAACACTGACTCCCACATCTCCCTCTAATTTTGTTCTTGAGGATAAATGCCACCAGCCCCAAACTCTCCATGAAATGCTCCTTCTCTGGCCAGGTAGGCAGAAGCACATTGCACAATCAGGGACAGAAGGATCAGTAAAAGGGTGAATTTTTAGCTGTCTGCCACATTAGAGCAGCACAAGCATCCATCCCCTGGCTTTCAGGTCAAAGCAATGGTTCAAAGTAGAAGATACCACCCAACATAGGATGGGAAGGCCTTTGGGGCCATCCAGTCCAGCCCCCACAACCACATGAGCATCACTCAGCTCTCCAGTGTTGCCTCTCCATGCCCAGCCATGTGGTGCAGGACCAGGGCTGCCCTCAACGTCCAAAACGCATTTCTAATGGAAGGCCAGAAAGCCCAAATGTGCCAGAGGAAGGAAGCATGAGGAAACAAATTGTCACCTCTCTCCTGGGCCCAGACAATAGGAAGGCTTTAATAGGTGGAAATGTCCCTGCTGTGACATATCTCATTACCAAACCTCACACTGCTGAAGCCCCTCCCAAGTTATCATTCCCCCTGGGATTTTTACTGAGCTGGCAAGAAAACAGCTTCTTATCAGTATCTTGCTGCCCCTCCTCAAACACAGCATTTTGGCGATAGCCAGGTTTCTTCCCAGGGTTTCCAGAAATAGGTGAGAAGGGTTCTGCAGTCCATGTGCACTCTCACACAGGGGCCCACAGATGTGCCGACAGCATCCCCAAATCCCACCGGCTGCCCCTGGTCACGTTCAAGCTGTACGTGCAGCACGTGGTGAATATGTCGAGTGCACCACGGACTCCTTGGACCTGCTGTGCACAAGTGATGGAGGAGATTTATACACAGGCAGGAAGCTCCGTGTGTGCTGAAGACACCAGATTTCCTGCCTGGTGCTTGCTTCAGGAGCCTGATGATCCAACACCACGCCTGGACCCTACCCATATGGTACGGAGTTGCTCTGCCCATACCCATCTGTCTTGCCCAGGCATGTTCTCAGCTAGGGCAAACCCACCGCCCTGCCTGAGCTGCAGACCACCAGTAGACCCAGCTGCAGGGCCTCTGAAGCGAATCTTAAAAAACCCAAGAGATTTATCCTAGTCTTGCGATAGGAGCATTTGCTAACCCTGGAGGGATGCTGAGGAGATAATGCCCTCAGTGTGTGGAAAGCACAGCAACGCTCATGCCTGTTAACCTTATCAGCCTTGTCCTCTGAGGACAGCAAAGAGTGAAAGGCCAATGCAGTGCCTAACTACCCATGGGGACTCCGGAGACCAGGGCTTCTCCTGGCTTCCCATGGAGCCCAGGCTGGTGGCTGGGATCCATCTGAACTTGGGCACGTCATGAAGCTCCTAGATGGGAAGCTCGCCTCGGGAAAACTTGGAGCTCTGCAACAAGAAGTCCTGCTCAGTTGTGGTTTCCCTTGTCTGGGGACTAGAAAATGGCTCCAGGATGCCCCCCATGGGCCTGCGCACTTCCACCCCACTCCCACCTGGCACCGTGGCACAGCAGCCACTGCATCTACACCTGACCCCAGCACAAGCTGCAAGAGGCATCCAGGTAAATCAGCTTCAACCAAAAGAAATGGTATCTTGAGGATTTTTAAAGGCAGAGAGCTTTTTCTCCCAGGGCAGGAGCTCCAGATGTTGCACAGCTCCTTCAGAGCTTGTTCACTGGAAAATTCAATTCCTGGAACCACTCATGGTGGGTTGAGTTTAAGAGTGGTGGTATTCTGTCCCAGAATGTGAAGTGTTTTGATTTTGCTTTGGTTTATTTTAAAGTTTTGGACAGTTCTCAGAGAAACACTTGAAGTTGACGTAACATTTGGATAGTGAGCATGAGTGACTTTTCATTGTAGTAATAGAAACTGAAATTAGAAATTTAAGCATTGCAGGGATTGCAATGTTGCATTCAAAGCAGTGTTCAGAGTGTCTTCAGATGTCCTTTCCTAGCCAGGCACTCAGCTTACTTGGGCAGTCCTGGGAGAGGAAGGAGGGACACGGTGACATGGCATCCTCCAAAACCCCTACTCTTAGCCGTGGGGAGACTGCTGCCTTTTGCATCATCCCTGTGAACAGGTACATGGGGCTTGTTAGAGCTCATACTTGCAGGTGAGAAACTCCATCACAATTTTTTCCCCATCAGATTTTCACATCTCTGACTAATCCCTCAACATAAAGTCTATTATTGAAAATATTCATGAAAGAAAAAAAAAAAGGAGTATCAGGGAGGAATTTCTCTGTCTTCTGTCTCTTTTGAATCGTGGTCGCGTGGTCAAGGCAAAACTTGTGGGGTTGCAGAAGTTTCCCTTCTCAGGGAAATCTCCACATGGATTTCAGTGGGATTTTCACATGGGTGAAATTCATCATTTCACATGGGTAAAAATTCATCCATGATGGTGAAAGAGATGATTCTTGCGTTTAGTTGTCCAGGTTTTATAAGGAAAAGGGGGAATCAAAACCTATTTTTCCACGTTAAATGTTTTTTTTATGTGAGATCAACCGGGCTAATTTCAGGAAAAATGGTGTGTGTGTATGTTGTGTGTAACCCTGGCGACTGACTGCTCTGGAGCCGATACATATGAAGACTTCAATCAAGATTAGTTAAAATGTAATAAATCTAAGTAGGCAGACATGGTCTGCCCTGACTATTAATAGTAGGAGTGGGGAACTCAACAACTGCTGGTTGCTCAAAGGGCTTAAATGGATAAAATGAAACAGAAGGTATAGGTTTTATTATAGGGTGTCACAGTGTTATCAGATGCGTGGAAATCATTCTTGCAATGCTACTGCACCACTAAATCTTGCATGCAGGCTGAATGAAGAGGATTATTTCCAATATCCTTTTGCTCATGCTGCTGTCGCAGCTTTTCCATATTTGACTTGGGGAAAAGAAGAAAAGAGTTTGCGAAACGAAGAGTCATGGCAACACGGCGTGCTGCTCTCAGGGGCACACCAGAAGTCACCAAGCCAGCAGAAGCGGCTCAAGACCCTTTGCGGCGGTCCATTGGTTGAGTTTGAGTTTTATATTGAGTTTTGTATCCATTTTTGTATTGAGTTTAATACCCATTTCCAAGGGAAGAAGCTCTAGATAAAGGCACTTTATGGCAGGCTGGCGGATAGCACTTAGGAATGTAAGAGAGTAGGCACCTTCGTCCAGTACACCAGAGAAAAGCTGTGTTTAAGCCTGGATTTTTATTTTCATCTCTTTGTACCATCTGAGTCCAGTTCGGACACTGTTCCTTAATCCTTGCCCACCTTCAGCCTCTCTTGGGTGCTGGGGTTGCCTGTTGTGCCACACAAGCACTGCTTCTCAACGTACCCTTATTCAAGGGCTACCCCCAAGGGACTACCCATCTTCGTGTCTGTAGGAGGCATCATAATACTAATACAACTTGTGCGTTCACTTGAAATATTTTTAAATATCCTTCCAATACGGCTCTCTGTGTGGGTATGTAGCTGGGTTTAGCAGGTTTTCTGCAGATACTACTAAAACTGCTAGAAATGAATAATAGAAAATAAAACCGAATTTTCATTACTTTCTTTTGCCTCTTCCAGAAAAATGACAAAATATAATAGAACATTGGAAGTGGGACACGTTTCTTTGACTACAGCTATACTACTTTCAGTAATAGCTGTTAGTGACTCCCAAAGTTCCCTATTTTTCTTTCAGCTTCCAAATTCATTGTACTGTGAAGGATGACAAGTCACAACTCTGATGGGGGATTTTCCTTTTCGTTGGCACAACATGAAATTATGTCCATCTTGCTCACATTTTCCTTGTAGGCCTAGGAGTCCGTTTTCTGCTTACAGTCTTGAATACAGATCTACAAGTTGAACATTTGGTGACCCTTTCAAATGGTGTAACTTCCTGAAAATCTACCACAACCTTAAGAAAACCAAGGAACAGAGACCAATGAAGCAGTGGAAAACCAATAAAGGTTACCTTGGAAAATGGACGATGGTTCTGAAAGACTACTTGTTCGCTTGATAGGATCCATTAGATGTGCTTACACGACAGGCAACTCCTGGACTCCGAAAGGACTACTCAAAAACAAGAAGATGTAGGTAAGCAACTGAGACCCAGATGGACCGTAGGTTACCAGTGGTACAGGCACTTCTCTGTGGAACTATCGCCTGTGTGGCATGTTGCAGAGCAACCCTTACTAGGGCTGCTCCATTTCAATCTGTCGTGGTCCCTCCCTTCTTGGATGAGCGTGAGTTTTCACCTAAAGCCTTACAACCACTGCCCAGACCTGCCCATTTTGCAAGGTCATGCAAGGATTAGCGGTTCTCCCTTGAGTCTCCCATCGCACTGGAGGCCTACAAAATAGTATATGGGGCTACAGATGCTTGGGCAGACTGCTACAAGGTTCTCCTAAAACAAGGCAGGGGACCTTTCTGGGACACCAGTTGAAACGAACTGACTGTGTCCGTGCTACGTAGCATTTGGGGCTGGATCTCCTTTGGGTCTCGATGTGATGACCCTCCAACATTAATATTTCTTACCTATTTTTTCAGCTCAAACTTTCTGCAGTAGCGCTGGGGTCACGCTGTCACCGGCCAGAATGGCTGAAATGTGGGGTTGTGCATCTCATGCCCTGGCGAGAAGCCGTCGAGAAGATGCAAGGATGCCGTGCCCCATGCTGCAAAGATAGGAGATGGTGGGAGCATGGAGTTGGATGGGGGTCATCCATATAATCCCTTGTATGAGGGCCAGTAGCAACTGCACCGTGCCACTGCGTCCTGCACGGTCAGGAAACGCATAACAGGGTGATCCCAGAAAAAAGAAAAATGGAAAAAAAGTCTATCTATGGAAAAAAGTCTTCCATAGACTGCTGGGGTTGCCCTGTAGTGCCTGCACCGTCTTGGCTGACCGTCTTCTCTCTGGCCATCTGGAACTAGGAAAAGCAGCATGTAGTGAGTGTGAAGGCAGATGATAACAGCTGAAGCTGGAAAGGAGAAGCAGAGAAAAACTAGAGCAAGATGTTTGTGCTGCCAGAAACTATTCTGCCAGCTACAGGGGTTTCATTTACTTAGCAGTAGACATCAGCGATCAGGAAAAAAAAGTAGAAATGAGCCCCAAAAATAAGGAAGACAGACCTATGAGAAATCTTGAGATTTGTACTGAAAAAAAAAAAAAAATTAAAATATTGACATTGATCTGGTAAAATGCTTGAAATATACAATTTTCTCCCTTATTTTTCCCCTTTTACTCTTCATTCCAAGTTCCTTTGTTCCTCCCTTGTCACTCAATGTCACATCGGTTTTTTAAGACCTCTGAGGCTGCATTTTCTTTTCAGCTTTCTTACAATCATCTGTTTGCCCGCGTCTCGTTTCTCTCCGAGTCACTCTGGGAGCAGATCGCCTGACGCAATTTTAGCCATTTGAGACTTAGCTACTTACCGGAGCTGGTCTCCTGCGCTCGTTTTACAGTGGGCAGGGAGAGACCCAGCTGGCAGTTTGTCCCACGCTCTCTAGGAAGGGGCAAAAGGCGTAGCGTAGCTTTCACTTGACATCTAAAACTCAAAGACAGCGGAGAAAGAGGGTGACAAGTCCTGTCATCTGTGACTTTCCAGTAACTGCGTCGCGCTGGAATTAAAAGGACGAAAGGAAGACTAAAAGAAAGACAAGCTATAACATGAAAGGGGGGGGGGGGGGGGAAATTAAAAAAAAAA
>JAOXNO010000041.1:14149198-14176902 GCA_028565335.1 Limnodromus scolopaceus | reverse complement strand
GCTGGACACAGTGCTCCAGGTGGGGTCTCACGAGTGCAGAGTAGAGGGGCAGAATCACCTCCCGTGACCTGCTGGCCGCACTCAGGAGACTTTGGGGAAAGATGGTTTCTAGCAGAAGACCTGTGCTGCTGCTCTGATCTCCACCGCAGGCAGAGCCCGGGCTCCTCGGCTCCCACTCCGTGCCAGCAGAGCCCCTGCAGGGCTGCGGCGTGCCGATGGAGCCACTGCCTGCCGCTGGCCTGCGCCCTGGGAAGCCACCGCATCTCCAGCAATATCTCCCTGCTTCCCTCCTTGCCATAATTCACTAGGGACCGACGCCAGGAGCAAATTGTCACCTGTCACCAGCTCAGCTGCCCTGCTGAGAGGGTGCTGGATGGGATGGGAGGGGAGTCCAGCCCACCCACCCACATTCTGCCCCTCTGCATGGGGCTGGTATTTTCTGCTCCTCGGGGCTTTTCCAGTGTTTTGCAGGAGGAAGAGGCTCCCGCTGCAGTCTGGGCCCAGAAAAATAATGAGAGGAGGCAAAAAAAAACACAACCGTGAAGGAGGAGGAACAAGGAGAGGGCTCAGAGCCACTAAGCAAACAGACATGTGGCATCCAGGCGTGCTGCGCTTCTGCAGTTCCAACCCCGTGGCCAAATAGCCTTGGCTCTCCCAGACCTGGGCCATGGTGGGGTTGGGGGAGAGAGGGAGGGGACAGAGGTAATAGTTTCATAAGGACATACTGTTCTTGAGCAATTTCTGTGCAGGTATAAACATGATTTCCTGGGGCACCGATCGGTACATAAGTCTCCTCGCTCAAACAGGGCTGACTGCATTTGTTTACCGTGCCTGATGCAAGGAAAACTTCTGACATCTGTTTTATTTATGAGGTGTCCTAACGCAGTGACACTCTTTGTGTGCGTGAGGTTAGGGAGGGAATTGGTTGCCTCTCCGGGGCTCCTAATTTGCCTCTCCAGGGCTCCTAATTTGAGTGGCTGAGGACTGGGTTTAATAGACATGTGTGGAGGCATGACTTTTATAAGCTGTACAGACCTTGGCTGTGTAAGACCATCAGTAAAAGTGAAGTGCCCACTACTGGGTACGTTCACAGGCTCTGCAGCTTTCCCTAGGGCTCAGCTGCTTCTTTAGAGATGCCCAAAAGACAGCAAAAGTAGTCCCGAAGCCAGGAGGAGCAAGTCTGAAAGATCTCAATCCTTCTGGGGTGCTGCGGTGGGAAATGGCAGCAGATGTAAAGACCAGCAGGAGGGGAAATGCCAGTGACCTCCAAAACCAGGAAAGCACAAGGACGGGAACAGCAGCACAGACTGGACAAGTCCCATGCCTGCACTGGTGCTTGGGACAGCAGAGCATGACCACCAAGGAGAGGTCTGGGCAAGCTGGCATCCAGACCTTTGGCAGATTCAACTGTCTGAACTTGCTCAGCCTGTCCCCTTCCTTATCAGGTGGGTGGCATGAAGGAGACAGCCAACTTACATGAGTGCTGGGGAAGGCTGAGTACTGGCTCTGGAAGGCTAGATGTGGATGGAGGAGAAGTTCATCAAAAGAAAGTTCATCATAAGAAAGGTGATACCAATTCAATCATCAGATCCATCTTGCCCAGAAACCTCTTTCTTGGCCATCACCTGCTGGTTGTGATACTTCTAAAAAGATAAAAATATGGCAGCTGCGTAGGTTGCTGGAGTATTGCTAGCCTCAAGGACTATATGGTACTCCTACTTCCCGGACCAGGACTTGTATCGGTGTAGCTCTCAATAATTTCTTGTGTTGTGATCTGGCATGGACTCCATTAAAAGGTCTGACCTCTCCAACAACCTGCAGTAAGGATCTCCAGGAAGAGCATGGGGAGGGGACTGATGTTGTGCTAGCAGAGAAGCAGGGAGCCCTCGGCAGAGGAGGTTAGAGGATGTTTGTCCTGGGTGGGGGCAAAGATGGTCTTTCTAGAGACTGAGGAGATGGCAGCTGCTTGGAGAAGCAAGGCTGGGACAGGCAGTAAAATGGCAGCAGGAGGTGAAGAGCCAAAGCAAGTCTGAGGAAGAGCACTGGTACAAGGTAGACGCCAACGAGACTGACTACAACCACAAGGTATAAGAAAAACAGAGCCTGGGTGAAGACTCTGAGAAGAATGAAACTGGGATTCATTGCACACTGGGTCAGGAAATAATGGAAAAGACGAGGAGTACAGAAAGTACCATCTCCAGATGGGGAGTGAGGAGAAGAGCAGCTGGGACTGTTCGGGCCAGAGCGCAGGCAAGAACTGGGGACAACAGGAGAAGCTTGGAAAAATAGCGTGCACTGAGCAACGTGCTGCTGCAAAGTGAGTCATTTAAAGGTAGTTTGGGTGCACCTACCCTGCAGTTACTTCTGTGAAGGCAATGAATGATTAGATTTGCTGGCATGGGCCGTTCTGCACAGGGCAGGTTACTATAGCAGTGTTTACTTTTATGGCAAACAAACTTATCCAGTGCGAGTTACCTTGGGGACAAGCCTCCTCGCTGAGCAATGGGGATGTGACAGCTCAGCCCGTATTTGAGCCTTTCCTCGGGCTCTGCTCCCTGGAGGATTTGACGAAAAAAAGCTTTAATAACCACTTCAGGAAAGAAAAATGTACCTATAGCTTCCTGCTGACTCAAGAGTTAGAGCTGGATGGGGTTTTTGTGCAAACCAGTCCCCCCCCTTCAACAAAGCCACGAAGAGAGTTTTGGAGAAATGGATGCTAGTCATGAGAACAGGTGGAATTTGTTGAATGTTTTGGCCCATGGAAATAGAACCATGTGCTGCGTAGGGGTGCAGTGTAGGGGAAGGATGCAAGGGGCTGAAGAATCATAGAATCATAGAATGGTTAGAGTTGGAAGGGACCTTAAAGACCATCGAGTTCCAGTCCCCCTGCCATGGGCAGGGACACCTCCCACCACACCAGGTTGCTCAAAGCCCCATCCAGCCTGGCCTTGAACACCTCCAGGGATGGGGCAGCCACAAATTCCCTGAGCAACCTGTTCCAGTGCCTCACCACCCTCACAGCAAAGAAGATTATAAAAAGGTCAAACAAGATTTCAAAATTTTTTAATTTTCTTTAGTTTAGTGATCTATTTGGAGACACCATCTTTTCCTTCCATTCTCATCCTCTTTTCGTAGTCCCCTCCTTCCAAGTTTTCCTAAGGGCTTAGGTCACTTGCAAAGAAATTAAACACTTTTTTTTTTTTTTTTTTCAGGTCTAAGTGGTCTGGGGTTTCCAAAGTTATTTTCTCTTGCATCTCACAAAGAGGCAGTAACAAGGAATGTTCTATATAATGTAAGTGGTGGAAATTAAGCCTGGCGCATGGTAGTAAGCTTGGAGCTGAGCCCTTGGGGAGCACTGCCTGGAGCTAGAAATGGTTATGCTCTTTAGGAAGGGGAAGAAACAGCGTATGTGTACGGTGTATGCCACTACTGGGGCAGGGCAGGGAAGGAAGCATCCAAGGATCTGGTCTCTCCCGTGGTCACACACAGGCCCATTGTATTACAACTCTTGCGTGTCCGTGTGTAATATCCACCCTGACCTGGCCACGCGCATAAAGCACGAGGCACTGGCTGGTCTATATATACTTGCCTGCAGGAAACATCCAAGTCACTTCCTCTGCAGTGTTTCTTCACCGACTTAGCTGGAGAAATGTCTGCGGTGACGTGGTGAAGGGGGAGAAGTGTCTGGCTGCCACCACGGCCAAGTGCAGGCCACCCAGGCTCCCTAACGGCAAGGAGCTAATTGCATCAGCTTCCTCATTGCAAAGACCTTCCTTCTCCTAGCAAGCACACAGCCCGCTTTCTTTTCCCCCTGAAATATCCCGGTCTCTGAGTCATCCTATCCACAGAATTCAGGGCAAAATTCAGCCCGTCATATCCTGTTTTATTATTTGAAGAAAACAATGAGCGAAAGGTCTGCCAACAGGGTCCTAACGCGCTGGGGGCTACTGCAAGCCCCAATGAAGTCCAAGGGATGGGGCTGACATCCCTCCAGGAATCAAGACAGCCTCTTCGGTCCACATATCTGGATGTATCAGAGGACACAGAGATGCACTTGAGTTTCTGGTCAGGCCTCTTGCTTGTAACAGGTCTACTGGTGGTGGGGGCAGTTTGCAAGGCCACCGCAACCAACTTAGGGTATGATGATTCCTCTGGACTGCAGCAGGATGCACTCCAGCTTGCTTTTGACGTCCACACTTGCACACTTTGGTTTCCTAGTCACTTTTAATTGCTGTGTTTAATTTTATTTGGAAAATGCTCTTTGTCCCTCAGTTTTGCTGCACAGCTTTTAGGTAGCTCGTTGGCTGACAGAAAATCCCCATTTCCTTCATTATTTTTAGGGTAGCTTTAACAGGAAGAGCGTGGCAGGAGATAGTACCAGGAAGCTGACAGAAGGAAAGTTCCTGCACAAAATGCTTCTGTCCCCTGAAGTCACTTGAAGGTTTGGAGACATTTTAGCATCCAGGTACAGATGTGACATGATCTGTGTTGGACATAGCACTGTTTGTCCACTTTGTTCCAGCCACAGGGATAAAAATGAAATTTGCTCTCCATCATCATCAATATGTTCTGCAAATTCTATCAACTTCCTACATCCCTCAAAAACCACAAATGTCTCTTCTTTAGAATGAGGCACGAGAAGACGTGCTTTGGAGTTGTAAGCCAAAGCAATTCTCCTTTGACTCCTTGAGTCACATGCAGAAAGTTCAAAGTAAGGCTGTTTTTTATGGGCTTGTTGGTTTTTTTGTGGGTTTTTTTTTTCCCAAAGCCCAGTCTGACCCTCTAGAGCCATAGCTAAAATCTCTTTGGGTTGGGTAGTGGAGACTATGGCCCCAGTAGCTGCTCAGGGATTTTGCAGCTGTTCTCCAGCAGAGATGTGCAATAACTGCACGCTGTAACGTACACGTATTTTCTTTCATAGTGGATGTTAATTTATGAGCTTGCTTAGAACTTTAACACTCGGTTGGTTTACTCTGCACCTTTTTTTGTTGCGCATAGACAGCATTTCCTGAACCAGGATGGCAACTGGATATGGGATTGCCTCAAATCCTTGGCGAGGCCTGCCGCTCAGAAATTCCACCCTAAATCCAGCCAGGTCTTTTGTCACAGAATATTATTAGTTGCCTCTAGAAGTCCCTGGAGAGCTCTGGGTTTTAAAAAAAAAAAAAGTACTCTGTTACTATCTCAAACAGGAGAGAGAAAAGGGTAAAGGTGGTGAGAAGATAAAGAGTGAGCGTGGGACACTTTTCCCTGGTGCTCTCATAATATGTGATGCACCCACAGGTCCGAAAAGAAACCCTTCTCCCATTATATCTGGCTCAGCATTAGCAACATAAGAAACCACTTACTTGTTTCAGGATGGAGCTCGGAGAGCATGGATTTCCGACAGCCCCCCCTGCAAGCTACAACCTTCTGAGAGGGACCCTAAACCACAGGTTTCATGCAACCAGCACTCTGCAAATGGGTCCTTAAGGCACACACCTGCAGGGAAGGAAAGAAAAGCCGGTATTTACGTGGCTCTCCCAGCACAGCAAAAGGGGGTTCCCATGCAGTAGGTGGGCACACTAATCACTGGGCTGCGGCATAAAGGTAGCATCCAGTCCCTGCTTCCCTATCCGATGCACGCTTCCAAAAACCTCTGTGACTCTGGCCCCTTTCCTCCAAAATTACCCTTTTGCTTTCCTTTAAAAGAAGTACTCAGTAGTCCCAGGTGAAACAGATTGTTAGGGTTGAAAGAAATGTTTTATTTGATCTGCTTTTTTTTAAAACTTCTTTGGTTTCCTGAAACTCCCATCAAACCAAACAAAAAAAAAAAATCAGGCTATTTCAAGCGTGGTTTAAGCATGTGGTTCTTCTGGTTTCCAAAGATACTTTACTTGGAGGTAAATGCAAGCCCAGGTGCTTCATTGAATGAATTTCCCCTCTTCTTCGAAGGCAGGGAATGGAGAACCACGACAGCACAGTATCGCAGAGACGCGTGAAAGGACCTTCTCTTGGGCTCCAGTTTAGAGCAGCCTCCCAGAGCTGCATTTCTAAACCCAGGCAAATCTCTGGAAGTTGTTCTGACATGTATTATAACAATAAATAAATAATCACATGGCATTTCATTACACCATAAGAACTCCCTTTGCATGGGATACCAGTGGATCTGGATGAAGCCAATTCTAATTACAGATAAAAGGTTTTGATGCATGAAAAGAAGCTGGTATTTACACCCAATTATCTGAGGGAGGAGAGATAGGGATGCGCTTCCTTTTATCATTTTCATTAAGTTTCTTTTGAAATTAAAAGACTCCTTGAGTTTCTGAAGATGCAACAGTCTTTTCAACTTGCCATCGGTGAGATACAGGTTGTTTCCCATTATGTGTTGCACAAGCTCAGATGCTGGGATCTCTCTCTCCTCCCTCGGCTCCAGTAGAGCATCGCATGGTGCTCCTCCAGCCAGTTGCTCCTTTAACCTCCCTTTGCTGAAGTTTAATCTCCTGGATTTGCATTTCGTGTATTTCAGGTCTGAGGCTGGGCACCCCGTGTTTTGTAAACTGCCTCTGGGCTCCCATCACCTGAAGTAAATCACTCGGAGTGTAGGACACCTCCACGCTTTTGGGCACGGTCACGGCATGTCCAGCAGCCTGGGGATCATTAGGGAGGGGGTAACATGGGACCATTGCACGCTAACAGAGGGCAGCTGGACCTAGAAATGCCATTTTACCCCAGAGAACCCTCTGGGGGAACAGAGAGAGGGAATGGGGAGCAGCCAGGTGGACATACTATCCCGAAGAAAGCAGCTCTCAGGGATGGGGGAGAGCAGGAGCCTATCTGCTCCGTGTGCTGCCCACAGTCCAGAAGACCTGGTCTTTCTCACTCTTCTCCTCCCTTCCTCCTGGGCACTCTGAGCCCAGCCTCTTTCCTTGATCTCAGAATGGGTCGCTTGCTTCTTCTCCTCTTCGTTCCTCCATCTGCAAACCGGGGATGATGTGCGTAAAGCTGCCTGAAATCCTCTGCAGGGAGGTGCCACAGAAGTGGAAAGTATTAGCTATCAGTATCCTTGTTAATATTCTGCTCGACTCTGAGTGAAGTCACATAATCCTGTGTTTGGGTCATCACTGTTTGTTGCTATGGAAATGTGTGTTATCAGATATTACAAATTCAGTGTCTGAGGACATCTGAGGAGGGGGAAAATCCTTTTGTTTGAAGAGACACTTGTGCCGGTGGCAGGAATCTTAGCCAGAAAGAAGATAATTCACCTATTTGTCTTTCATTCTCCGAAATTAGCTGGAATGAGTCAATACGAGCTCCCCCCACTCGCCCCGTGAAGGACGGTGTCTCTTACTCGCTGCACTATTCCAAAATGACTGCACATGCTGGGTGAATTTCCTGCAGTCATATGCGAATGCATCTGGTAGGATCATTAACACTGGAGCAGAAGACAAATGCAAAGTATGTGCTTGACCATATGGGTGAACGTGAGCTGCTTAAGAGTGTGCAGCGGAATGGAGATGGAAAGTCTTACGAGAGAAGATCAGTATCCCCCCATCTCTTTGGCAAGGGATTAAGGCAGTTGGCCTTGCAGGAGTATTCATAGAGCGTAAGGCCAAAGGGGACAAGTAGGTCACCTAGGCTGACCTCCTGCATGTTACAGGTCACGGTATTTCATCCAGCGACCCCTGAGCCGAGCCCTATAACTCGTGTTGAAGCTACAGTAAAGCTTCCAGCCAGACCAAAGAGGCAGATGCTAACAAAACCCTGCCCAGTTTGTTCCAGTGAATAAGCACTCCGACTGGTCATGCGCAAGCGGTAAGGGTTGGGGGACAGACCTGGCCAAGCTTGCTGCAGCGGGGTCAAACCCAGAAACGGATAGGCTTGCCCAGTCCAGCTTCCAGATCCGAGCTGGTGGCATCACATAGCTCCACACCTTGGTCCCTCCAGGGGTCCGAATCCCAGCAGAGATCTCCGTTTCATATTTGTACGTGATGATGCCTTTTCCTGTGAGCGTGTTTACTCACCAGCTGACCACCCTGCCTTCCTTGACCGAAAGAGAACGGGTTTTGGGGGCAGATTCCTGATCATTTGCACGCTTCTCCATTGCACCCGTGCAAAATCTGACAATATCTTTTAAATCTGTAGGTGCCCAACACAGGTAGGTGCTCACGCTTGGTCGTATGCATTAGCTCTACGGATATGAAAAACCCCTCTAGTATATATTCAGCATCACTCGTTTCTAGATCTGACTGTCAGGTTCCCTCTACAAAGGCTGCTGTAAGAGAAAACATGGTTTGGGTTTTGATAATGTCTCTATTTGAGGTATTTCATAGCCACCCTCTTATCTCACGCTCAAAGATGAAACACAAGACACACCCTTATTTCCCTTTGGATCTCTGCGTTGAGTGCATTCCTCATCCTTCACCGGTTTCCCATCGGGATTTTTCCTCCCTGCTTCACAGAAAACTGATCTCAGACCAAAAGCAGGGAGAAAGGTGCCTAAGACCAAGCTGGCCAGCTTGAGTTTTCTTTATCGAGGTCTTTATTTTCAGCTATTCAGGCAGGTTGTAAAAGCTCGGTAATACTCGGGGGGATGCAGCCACTGGCAGGGCTGATAAGAACTGTTGCCTGAACATCATGCATATGCTATTTTTAGCAAGCAAACACCTGCACCCAGCACTAACAGAAGGCTCTTGCAGTGAGAAATGGCCAACTCACAAAAATACATATGTGTGGGTTTATATATGCATATATGCGTACACGCATATATACATATACACACATGTATGGGTACCTATACATATATGCCAGTATTTTTTTTTTACTGTGAGAAATATTTAATCCATTTAAACTAAATTTTCCATATTTAATGGAAAGTTCTGGTGAAAGACTTTACTCTGCCTAAAGGAAGCAATACATATTGCAGGATAATTGTATATTCTGCTCTATAAATTCCCTGTCTGCTAAGAAAGATGGTACGGCTTTTGGTTTGTACAAGTCTCAGGCTTACAACTCAGACAGTAAAGATATCAGGCTGGGGATCTGACCAGTGGCTCACTCTTCCTGCATCCCTACTACCGTGGTGATTTTTTTGCCATCAGAATTGAAACCACCGATTATGGGGCTGAATCATGAAACAAGACAGGATATACTTTGCTTTTCCGTGCAAATCAGCAGAACCTGCAAAGCTCTGGTACTTGCAAATAATATTAAAACTCTCCAAGTCACATCTAAAAATCAAGAAGACATCCAGAACTGCCTAAGGTGTTCCTCATCAGGAGCAGAAATGGTGAATTGAGATCTTCTTTGTAGGAAGCCGTTTTTGGACACTTTCTGTTGCCAGCTTCATGCTATTACAATTTACCCCGGTGCCCGGGACGCTGTCACCTCCTCTCACAGGCTGCCAGTATTCAGACCAGGTATTGAAAAAACGCTGCTAGGAGAAATGCTGGTGTGAAAAAACAAGTATCTGTTCCCCCACGCGTGATGGGAGAATGCGGGTGCTACATGTCTTCCGGCTTGACAAGTTCCTCTTCATGGATCTCAGCTCTTCTCTCTGCTGAAGCACAGACCACAGTTCTGACCTTGGCAGGGTGGTTTAGCAAGAATTATACAGACTTAATTGTTACGGCTGTTTCAGGTGAAAAAAACCCAAACAGACATATAATAACACACAACACAGTGCCATATAATTTTAGAAATATTTAATGCATCCAAATTCTGTGTGTGATGGCCATAATACACACCACTCCTTAGTAAAACTCTACTTAATTTAAAAAAAAAAAAAAAAAAAGAGGTTACAATTTTGGAGCTTCATTTCATGAAGTTTCTCTCATCAGGCTTTGCAAGCATATCTGTGTCATTCTTTTTCCCTCTAGCTCAACTTTGGATCATTTTGGCCACTTGCAACAAACATTTGGTAGAAGGGGAGGGCTCTTGGACACGATACACTCCTAATATTTTTTTGAATACCTGTCTCTACTTTAAGAAGAGAGAGGCCTCATTAGCTTGCAGGGAGAAGCTGCAAAATTACCTCAACCACAGCAGGCACAAAGGGTGTCTACAGAAGATGTAAGGGCCCAGCCGCAGCTGAATCTCATGTTTTATTAGACACCGGAGTCTCCAGTCGCCAAGGCACGTGGCCCTGGGCAGCTCGGCTCTGCCTCTTTTGGGGCTACTTATTTGAAAACCTCACTGGATTACACATCAGATGATGCCCACATGAGAAACTCAGCCCGCAGCCCACAGTTCACAGACCGCATCAGCCGGACACGGTTCTTCAGAAGCTTAAGAGCCATTTAGATGTGGTGTTGGGGGGATATGGTGTAGGGGAGAACTTTGTAGAGTAGGGTAGATGGTTGGACTTGATGATCCCAAGGGTCTTTTCCAACCAAAATGATTCTATGATTCTATGATTCAC
This sequence comes from Limnodromus scolopaceus, assembly GCA_028565335.1. Taxonomy (NCBI): domain Eukaryota; kingdom Metazoa; phylum Chordata; class Aves; order Charadriiformes; family Scolopacidae; genus Limnodromus; species Limnodromus scolopaceus. Next base: position 14,166,503 of record JAOXNO010000041.1, on the reverse strand, counting down.
CCCCACGTCTCTTTGGCTGAACTCCAGCCACTTTTGGACCAAGCACAGCATTTCTGCAGATCAGTCCTAACACTGCTGAGCTTTAGCATTAGTCACCTCCAAACTCAATTTCTGCAAACGCCTCGATGGCAGCAAGTGCCAGGGACTCAGCAGAACAGACGAAGGGATCTCCACGCACTGGAGAGCAATGACCCAACAATGCTGCCAGCTGCACTGTAGGCTGTTGCTAAATGCTGCACTGCACTTGGGTCAGGAGTTTACTCAATCAGTAGTTGATTGGGACATTACCACTTCTGAGGAGAAGGATCTGGGGGTCCTGGTGGAGAGTAAACTATCCATGAGCCAGCAATGTGCCCTTGTGGCCAAGAGGGATCCTGGGCTGCGTAGGGAAGAGTGTGGCCAGGAGGTGGAGGGAGGTCATTCTCCCCCTCTGCTCTGCCCTGGTGAGGCCACAACTGGAATCCTGCGTCCAGTTCTGGGCTCCCGAGTTCAAGAGAGACAGGGAACTACTGGACCGAGTCCAGGGTAGGGCAACAGAGATGATGGAGGGATTGGAGCATCTCCCTGATGAGGAAAGGCTGTGAGAGCTGGGGCTCTTTAGCCTGGAGAAGAGAAGGCTGAGGGGAGACCTTATTAATGCTTATAAGGATCTAAAGGATGGGTTGAAGGAGGATGGAGCCGGACTCTTTCCAGTGGTTCCCAGTGACAGGACAAGGGGCAACGGGCACAAGATGGAACATGGGAAGTTCCACTCAAATCTGAGGAGGAACTTCTTTACAGTGAGGGTGGCAGAGCCCTGGAAGAGGCTGCCCAGGGAGCGTGTGGAGTCCCCTTCTCTGGAGATCTTCAAGACCTGCCTGGATGCTGTCCTGAGTGGCAGGGGAGTTGGACTAGATTATCTCTAGAAGGTCCCTTCCAACGCCAACAATTCCGTGATTCCGTGATCTCCAGGGTATGTTCAAAGAGATATAGGTGTTAGGATACAACAACAGACACGGTTTTTAGTCCTGGGCTGGGCTTGGCTGGGCAGGAAGCACTTGGATCTGGTTTAGGAGAACTGGCTAGTAAAACCCATACCCAGAAAGCACCATTATCTGATCCCTTTTGGGGAAGCTGTCCTGTGTGGCTATGACATAGCAACCCTCTTCTCCTGCCCCAGCTCCCTAGAAATCCTGCCCTGGCATTGCCCCATGGCTAGTTTCCATTGCCCTTGGGGCTGCCCAGTCCAATATTTGCTGGTTTGGCTTCTCCAAGCAGTGGAGGAGATGCATGCAACACACGCTAGTGATGTGTCCCATGTACTGCTGGATGTTTCTAGCCTGCTCCTAACTGTGTAACAGGTCTGCTCTCTGCTTGTGTACAGGAACGTGGGGATTTTCCAGCAAAAAAATATATGCCCCTTCCCTGCTCTTGTGCTCCCTTTCATAGGATTTAAATGGTGCCAGGTAAAGCTTAAGGGTTTTAACTGAGCAAAACAAAAACGATGGTGAAATGAAGCCTTGCGTACACAAGGTGAGACCGATTGTGTGTTTGCTACAGTTACCTGAGGGCAAAGATTTATTTTTTATTCACCTTGGCTGCTCCAGGATGCCTCTCAGCTCACACACATTTCAGCCTGGGACTTCATAGCAGCATTTAATGATGATTCTGGCTTGCTAGTGACATCTTCCCTCTCTCTTAGTCCACTCGCTTTTCACCCTCCGGTTCCACCTACCGTTTCCTGGGTTATTTTCCACTTGGAAGCAGTTCTCCACCTCCCTCATCCGTATCTGTGGCCCTGCTCCTTCCACTCCCTCCGGCTCAAAACCTCAGCCCTTCCTCCCTCACCTCGCAAAATCTGTGCCCTCCTTGTAGGGACAAGCCGTAGGGGACAAACTCCTTTCCCAGCTCTCTCCTCCGCATCCACATCAGCAGCACGCTCTCCAAGCCTCTTCCTTCCGTGCTCTTTTCTTAGTCTGGGCTCCCTTCTCCGGCTCCCCTCCCCACCGGCCACCTCCCCTCCTCTCCGGGAAAAACCGGCGCTGGCCCTGCCTCCAGCCTTGGGACGTTGACTTCCTCCTCCACGAGCAGCCCCAGCGGCTTCCTCTGGCCGTGGCTGTCCCAGACACTCTGGCTCCGCGGCACACCCTCCACGTGCATAAAAGCACTGCACCAGGGCTTTGCTCGCTCCTTCAAAAATTCGGCTCAGCCCCAGCAGCTGTGCCCTTGAGGAAACACCCCGTAATGCACGTCGCCTACCGTTGTCACCACCGGCACCGACGCCCCAACTGGCTCCACCAACCATGGCGACCCACCGTTACGGGTGCCATCAGGGACTGTGGCATTTTCTCGTGCCCTTAAGCATCCCTGTGCCCTCTAGGACCATCCCAATGGCCCAAGGGTGAGTGTTTTTTTGCCAATCAGTTGATTTGCAAACAACATTTTAAATGTGTCCAGGAAAGCAACCTGCTCGGGTGGAAGTTTGCACGAGGGATGGGGAATATTCCGCTGGAGTGAGTGCCTGTCAACAAGATTGTCCCAAGGGGCTGCAGGGAACTGGCAGAGAGGCTCATCTCTGCCAGGGGAGCCCTGTTTGCTCAGATGCCCTCCCAGGTGCCATGACTCACCCTCCCGTGCCATCAGCTTGTGTAACGGAGGGCGAATCCCTCCCTGAAAGCAGGTCCTGTTGGAGCTTGCTTGAAGGTAAGCTGCTCTGCCTATGCGGCCACCCTGGGCAAAGCTGTCAGAGGATGGAGACAGGACCTGGCCATCCTCGTGCAGCCTTGGGGGCTGCAGTGGGGCTGCTAACACGCGCGAAGCCTGGAGCATCGCCGGTGGCTTGTGCCTGGGTTGTGTAGGTGGCCACGTGATTGCTGGCAAATGGACAACCCGGCTCTTAGCACAGTTCTTGCCTTCCGTGGTGCCAGCTCTTAGCCAGCTGACTGTTTTCAGGTCTCATGAACTCAGCAGGCTTGGAACAAGCTGCAACTTGGCAGAGGCATCCGAAGAAAATCCAGATGTTGCAGGAAGTACTGTCAGGCCGGGTCAACCTAGGACTAATTCAGTGCCGGCAGGGTCCACAAGTGCTGCTGGCCTCCAGCCTCCCAAATAGAAAGCTACTTTTAATTTCCTGGTGGCTTGTGGCCACTAGAATGACCATGATCTCCCGTTTCCAGATGTTGGAGACTGAGAGTCATTGGCCAACCCCAGTTTTAACTTACTTAAGTTTCTGCTGCGATTTAAATCGGACAAGTTTACTTGATTTCCTCCTTTCTAGACAATGGTTGTGTAACACTCCTGGCTTGGGATAGCTGCTGCGTTCCAGTCCAAAGCAGCTGTGTTGCAGTGGCAGATTTTGGTCATCCGTATTACTTAGATATAGTGTTTGTCATCTGTCTGGACATCCTTCAGTCTGGGGGGAACTCTATAATGATAATGAGTTAAATGCCTTGACCTTGTTGGGGAATTTTACCGGGGAACATGGGCAGAACTTGGCTAGCAAGGGGTAGAGGTAGTCAGCCTGTTCTTTAAGTTTCTGTTACAAGCTCTCCATCTCAAGCAAACCCCGGATCTACCTACAGGATGGGAGACTGTTTCAGGAAGCGGGGCCAACGACACCAAGAAGTGCTCTCCATGCGATGGGGTGACAAGAAAAGTCTGCTTGTTTCACAGAGGGATGAATGGTGGAGGGATGGATGGAGGAAAGCAGTCTTGCATCTGTTACAAGACACTGGAGGGTATAGAGGAGGATCAATGAAATGAAGCTGCAGCTGGAAAATGGGCTTCGTGGAGTGAGGACCAGGATGGTTTTTGTCAGACAGCAGGTTGAGGAGTGATTTAATCAGCGCAAGTGGATTCTACCTGGAAGAGATCTGACAGAGGGAACTGGAGACCCTTTTCAGTCTTGATAGTGATGGTTCAACATGATCAAACAACGTGAAGCCTGGCAAACCCAACCTTGCAGTAAGGAGTGCACTGTTGGGACATCTCACTTTCTCACTGTGTTGTAGAAATAAAGGATGTTCTTCTGCATTATATGCTCTCATCCAGCTACTGGACATACTCCTCAGTGAAGTGAATATCTACAATAGGGCAAGACTGCATGGTGTGAGGGGTACTCTTCCCTCTGAATGCAACTCCTTTTTCTTCCTGGACGTTACGGAGAAGATGGTCACCTGCAATTGTCCTCAGTGTGGTTATCACTCACAGGGCTCGGTCAGTAATACAAGCTCATAGCTCCTACTGGAGTAGATACATTCTAGGAGTAAAATTTTGTTCATTTGCCACCTTCCTCTGAAAGCTCAGGGTGCTTCCAGCTCACGGTATGACAGCAAAAGGGACAGACCTGCAGACTGAAGTGCTCCTGAAAATACTCTTCTGTCTGGGCTGATATCTGGGTCATTCGCCTTGCCCGTGTACTCCAAGAGGGTGCACACAGATAGGTTTCTCCAGAGGGAAACATTAGGAAATGCAGTGTCAGTCTGCAGAGGGCTGGGTGATTCAGCTGGGAGTTCCGAGAAGCGGCCAGTGAAAGGATGCAGGGTTTACTGGAAATGGTCAGGTGTCATTTCCCCAGGACGGAGCGTGAGCGTAGGCGGCCGAGCTGACAAGTCGTACTCCATCACACCCACCAAACCGGGCTGCAGAGAGAGAGGATTATGCTTTAGCAGTTCTCTCTTGCGGACTCAGTTTGAGCAACCTGCCCCCCCCAGGGAAGCTGGACTTTGTGATGTGTGTAGAAGGCAAGCATGGGCCTTTGCCCGCAGCTGTGGGCTAATGAGAAAGGTCTCTGGCAAAGGAAAAAATAGAATAAAATTAGAATAGAATAGAATAGAACAGAACAGAACAGAACAGAATCATTTCAGTTGGAAGGGATCCACGCTGACCATCAAGTCCAACTGCCTGGCCACTTCAAGGCTGACCAAAAGTTAATGCATGTTATTAAGGGCCTTGTCCAAATGCCTCTTAAACACTGTCAGGCTTGGGGCATTGACCATGTCTCTAGGAAGCCTGTTTCGGTGTTTGACCACCCTCTTGGTAAAGAAATGCCTCCTAATGTCCAGTCTAAACCTCTCCTGATGCAGCCTTGAATCATTCCCATGCCTCCTATCACTGGAGACCAAGGGGAAGAGATCAGCACCTCCCTCTCCACTTCTCCTCCTCTGGAAGCTGTAGAGAGCCTCCTTTTCTCCAAACTAGACAAACCCAGAGCGAGTCCTCAGCCACTCCTCATAGGACATTCCTTCTGGCTGTTTCACCAGCTCTGTTGCCCCTTGGATGCATTCGAGTGCCTTCACATCCTTCTTAAATTGCAGGGCTCAGAACTGCACCTCGCCCTCAAAGTGAGACCTCGCCGGTGCTAAATAGAGTGGGATAACCACCTCTGTTGATCGATTAATTACTTGTTGGGGAGAGGCTAAGATGCCAGTCCCTTACTCTTGCAAGATAATGACAGTACAGGTGGGCATCATCTCTGAAAGACTTGCTGGGAATGTGTGTTTACACACCTACATGACAGCATGTAGCTTATTTTCTTATAATCTGTTCATAGTATGCAAACGGCACACACGATTTTTTGTGTGCACTAAGTTTTTCCTTAAGAAATTACTTGTGTTGGTTTTACGTGTTGCCTGGGAACTATTAACGGTTACTAATGAGGATGCTAGACACTATCACTCTGAACTTTTATTCAGTGTAACACTGGAAAATCCTGGCCAGAAGAATCATGGGCCGTGCTTGAGCAATGAGCCCAGTGGAAGTACAATGAGAAAAGCGGGGCAACAGCTGTACGTGGCAATGTTGCCACATCCCCTTTTGACTTGCTGAAAGGTCGAAGTGATTACTGTCTTCGAGCTTCAAAGCTGCTTTTTCCCTCAGATCAGAGAGCAAGGACATGGAGACTATTTGCCTTCCTCTACAGTTAGTGAGTTGCTGGTTGCCCGCTGGCATCATGGAGGCACAGCTCACCCAAGACCTTCTCTGCCACTGACGAGGCATCTGACAACAGCAGGAGTGGTCTATCCCGTTTCCAGTCTTTTGACCGAGACCCTGTAGTCTTGAGAGGACTGAGATACTTTGCCTAACAAAGTCACCCGACCCAGCACTCAGTACTCTGGTGGCCTGTGATTGCCAAGCCAAGTAAGACAAACCAATGGCCCTTTCTCAAGCTGCTCGAGCACTCACGTATCCGCAGGCTGTGCGAAGTATCCTCTTCATGTCTAACTCCCACCAACGCCTGCCAGCGTTTTTTATGCATCTCCATTGCCCAGTGCTACCTCTCCCTTCTGTCTCCCTTCCCCTGCTGGACCCATGGACCCATCCCCGCCACCCAGCTCCTGCAACGGGCTCCAGCTGAGCTGGGTTGGGAGGGGAAACAGCCCTCTGGGTGTTCGGTAGATCCCACCTCAGATGTTAGCACGACTGATGCGCTGCTGATGTGTATCGCTCGCAGAGCACCACTCACAAGGGAAGCTTCTCACGTGTTCTCCTTGGCTCCTCTTTATTCCCAGCCACAGCAATTACGCGGCTGCTTTTTGGCCTTCGTCTGTCCCAAGCTGTTGCGCCTCAAGTGAGCACTTATTAGCACTTCCTTCTCTGAAAAGGAGTGACTGCAAAATAAGCCAAGGGTCATTTCCCTTCCCTTGAGACCAGGAGATGTCCTGGCTTTTAAATCAGGCTCCATAAATTTTTAGCCTTAGCATCTCATGTGTTTTGCCTCGAGAGGGTGGAGGTTCCCCCTGAGAAAATAAGGAAAAGAAACTCCTTCTGATATGACAATTTTGCTTGGGCAAATGTTTTTAAGGCATCTGAGACAAATGACAGCACAAAGCAGTGGAAAAGAGCAGTCTTTAGTACACCAACCGTGTGAAATCAATCAGAAGAAGAAGTGGAAGAAGGAAGTGACCATTTTCTATTTCTTGCATCATCCTTACTTGCATATCATCCTGCAGGGCTGGGCATCAGCAGGTGGAGTTGCTAAACATCAGCCAGCAAAAAACGCTGCCAGTAAATAAAATGCTGTTGTTGAAAATCAACAAGAATAGACTGTGCTATGTGTGATGAATGTAAATTTTTAGACTGAAAATATTCTTGATATCTGCAATGCTCACTGTAAGCTCAGAAACAAGGATTCGGTCTAATGTCAGAGGCTTGAAACTTCTACAAGTCCATAAAAATTCCAAATTTCCCAGCAAATAAACTGCCTTCTCAGAACTACCCATGGGTTTCTTTAACCCGTGCTGATTCTTTCTGCGAGAGATTCCATTGGGAAAAACCAGAGGAGAACAAGGTGGCCCCTATCAGGAGTATGTGCTAGTAGAGTGATGTGGCAGGGAGGTCAAGAGGTGCAATGGCTGGCTGAGCAGAGGTGAGCACGATATCTGTGCCTCAACGCATTCTGGTCCTTTGATGGAGTATCCCCTCTTAATTTCTGTGTTTATGTCGCAAGAGCAAAAATAAGGCTGCATCAAGGAGTTCCTCTACTGGTAGATGGAGCTATGCACCCCCAGGGTGAACACCCTCACTGAGGCAGCACATCTGGCCCAGAATCATAGAATCATAGAATGGTTTGGGTTGGAAGGGATCTTAGAGATCATTGAGTTCCAACCCCCCTGCCATGGGCAGGGACACCTCCCACCAGACCAGGTTGCTCAAAGCCGAAAAAAATGAAAAATAGTAAATACATCAGAAAATGTCCCAATAACGCCTGCACTCTGAACCGAATAAAAAGCTACATTTTCTTGGTATCTTTGCTAGACTCTTGCCTTGGCTCCACATGCTTTGCCGTTTATTTATGTGTCGGTTTTACCAGGAACAGTCATCTGATCGTGTGATGCCCGAGACAAAATCGTGGCTATGTATGTGGGTGTCCACAACAAAACTTTGGCAATTTTATTTCACCTTTCTTGACCAACATGCTCTGTCAGTTTGATCCACCCGAACGTTTTTCATGCGCTTCAGTTCTGACACTTGCTGTGTTTTCAATCAGCAATGCTAAAGCTTGTCTCCTGCAAGTACTTGAACTGCTCAAATATAGTGTTATGTCCTAGATAACTTCTGACCACCAGTGTTAGAAATGCAAATTAGATTTAGTTCACAAGAATGCTCGGTTCCACAAAGACACTATAAATGCAGTCTTCTCCCTCTTGATAATGTCCTAGTGCGAGTAATAACGACATACAATAAAACCAGCGAGACTTCGGCACAAAAGCTAACATTTTGTCCTCCAAAGTCTGAGTGACTTGAAAAGACGTCATTGTGCTACTCTTTGAATGTACCTTATTGAGTTGGTGTACCGGGGTCTGTGTTTATTCTGTGTTTACCCCACTAAATTTCCGGTATTTAAAACCGTCACATTCTTTTAAGAAGACTTTTTATTTGAAATAACTTCTAATGTATTCAGAGTTGAAAACATCTTTAAATGGCTTTGTGATAAGCACACAAGGGAATACAAATATATGAGTTCTGCTGTTAATGTTATTTATTATTTGTAGTGTGGCAGCACTGGTGGTTCACTAATGTGTGAGGAGGTGTATAAACACAGAAATGAAGCATCCCAAAGAATCCGTAACTCTTTCATTCCTCCCTTGCTGATCCCAGTATGACTTGCTGAAATGACAGTTTGCTAGATGAAATCAATACCCGAAATGTTGCTTTTCCTAAATTGAAGGTCTGCAGTTTTTCTGGAGACATTAAATACCCCTTAATTTCTCTCTTTGAACTATGAATATATTCATTTTTAAGGGCGGACTCTCAAAATTAGCTGCTTAAAGCATGAGACTTGACTGTCTTGAATATTAATAGAGAGGGACTAATCCTTTGAACTGTCCTGTGCTCATGACCTCCGTGCAGCTGCTCTCTTATGTGACGGCCACAAATTTCCCTGACACCAGCTGGGCATCTCAAGAGCTAAAAGCAGCAGTGTTTGAGCGTGGGCTGAAGTTTGGGAGGGAAGTTTTTAGGAGGCTTCAGTCTTTTGTGATGTGGGGTCAACACAACAGTTGTAAGAAGTTAACTGAAGGGGTACTCTGGTGCCTGCCCAGATGATTTTTTCCTTGTTGCTGCTTTCCACTTCCACTGTGCTGCTCTGGAGGTGAAGCAATAAAGTGAGCCAGTGTGAGAACAACGTAACAGCTCGTGTTACCATCTTTGCTGACATAGAAAAACCTGATTTTTAACTCAAAGGTGATGTCATTTTCACCCTTGTGTGTTAGAATGGGAATGCAGGAGAGGGAAGGGGGTTCTTTGTTTATTATAGATTTATATAATGGTTTGGGTTGGATCTATAAAGATCATCTAGTCCAAACCCCTCCCCACGCCATGGACAAGGACATCTTTCGCTACATCAGGTTGCTCAAAGCCCCACCCAACCTGACTGACCTTGAACGCTTCCAAAGATGGGGCATCCACAACTTCCCTAGGCAACCAGTTCCAGTGTCTCACGACCCTCATCATAAAAAATTTCTTGTGTTCAATCTAAATCTACCCTCTTTCAGGTTAAAACCATTGCCCCTTGTCTTGTTATTACAGATCTTGATAAGAAGTCTCTCTGTTTTTCTTATAAGCCCGCTTTATATATGGAAAGGCTGCAATAAGGTCTCCTTGGAGCCTTCTTTTCCCCAGGCTGAACAGCCCCAACTGTATCAGCCTGTCTTCATAGGAGAGGTGCTCCAGCCCTTTGAGCATCTTTGTGGCCCTCCACTGGACCCACTCCAATAGGTTCATGTCTTTCTTGCCCTGAGGACTCCAGAGCTGGACACAGCACTCCAGGTGGGGTCTCACAAGAGTGGAGTAGAGGGACTCACCTCCCTCAATGTGCTGGCCACGCTTCTTGTGATGCAGCCCAGGATGCTGTTGGCTTTCTGGGCTGTGAGCGCACATTGCCAGCTCATGTCTGGCTTTTCATCCACCAACACCCTCAAGTCCTTCTTGTCAGGGCTGCTCTCAATCCCTTCATCCCCCAGCCTGTATAGATAATGGGGGTTTGCCTGATCCAGGTGCAGGACCTGACACTTGGCCTTGTTGACCTTCCTGAGGTTCACATCAGGAAAATTTAGCTGTCGGAGAGCTTTGCTTTGTACTGCAGGGTCAGTGAAGCTCTGAGTTCATTGCAGCCTCCCAGGATTTCCCCTGTTCCTTCTTTCCACATAGTATTTCTCATTGTCTTCCGAAACCCAGGTGATCTGAGTGTCAGCGTGGTAGCATACTCAAATTTGTGCCTGATGCTCAAAGGATGTAACCAGAAAAGTGGTGCATGTATCTCCTCCCACAAGGAGAGCAGAAGAAAAGGCTGCCCAGACTGAACTCTCACTGCAACACTCACAACCAGCAACTTTTATTTGGCTTTTAAATTGAAATGAAGGATTCTTATTCCTGGAACTTCTTTCAACAGAGAAAATAGCAGAACAATGTAATTTTGGGGAGAGAGAGGTGGGAAGAGCAACAGGATGCCTACCTTGACAGTAGATCTTGGTGCTTTGATTTTCCTCTGATGAATGTCTTTCCTTTTTTTCCTCCTGCTCCTTTGCTGCTTGCTGCTGATATATCCATGTAATCTGATGTGGGATGCCACGGATGTGTCCTGAAAGAAGTGTAGGCTTCCAAAAGCTAATAGCTTCGAGTGCAACGTTGTAAGGGTGTTCCTTGGGTATTTCTGGTTCTGGAGCTAATTTGGTTAATGCTACCTCTGCATATCACAGTTTGGACATGCCCAGAATTATGAGTTTAGCACTTGTCAGAGAAAAGATTGTTGGTAACTTTTCTTCTGCTGCAATTTTCTAGGGAGAGAAGAGGGAAGGGCCAAGGCAGTGGTGCAACCTACTGCTGTCTCCTCTTCTTGCTTGCTTCTGCCCATGGTAGGGCGGAACTGTTGAGTTGTGAAATTCCTCATCAGTACACCCCACCCTCATGAGGCTGTCTGCAAGTATTGTTTTTCACAACCCCTATTTTCCCCAGTACCTAAACATTTCTGCTGAAATATTGAAATTTTGGAAAGAAATCTTCCTCTATTAAAAATAAACAGGAGAAAAAAAAAGGAAAAAAAAAACAGAGGTCAACCAGTTCCAGTGTAAACTCCCCCCTTCTCTCTTCACCGGCTGGATGTTTATGATAAATTGAGTGCATCTTATCTGTGACTTGCTTACATAATGAGGTTGGTCTTTATTATCACATTGCTGCTCTCTCTAGAAGGAGAAAGGGTGAGCTTAGGTTTTAGATCTTTTGTAATTACAGGAAAATATGCTACTAAGTCATGTTCTCACAGGATTCTCAAAGCTTTTCCATTTGATCCTTCTTACTATTTTAAGAAGAAAGTCTTTGGAAATGTCTGTGCTTTTTTATTTATTTTTTATTGCTCTGCACATTGTGCAACTGTGTTGGATGCATGATTGATGCCATCCCTACCTGCCTAGAAAGATAATGATAAAATATCTTAGGGAGTATTTTCTCCGAGTGATGCCTACATGGAATTCCCATTAATGTTAATGTGAGTTGTGCAGATCCACCCAGTGACTGAAGACAAGGCTGAAGATGTGATAGTTTTATTAGGGCTTATGTCTTTCATGGTAGGCAGACCTCTAAGTGGCAAGCAGGTTTCTTTGAATTTAACAGAAAGCCATCTTAAAAAATGCCAGTTCTGTATGATCTGCAGATATATTGCCATTAAATTTTATGCCCAAATCTTACAGCTGTAGCTGATCTTACTAAAGAAATAGGCTTCTATTACATATTTTCCACTAACTAGTTTCCATAATTCCAGCATGATGGCTGGAACTCAACAAAGGATTTTAATAAATTGGCATAAGCTGAAAATGAGGAAAGATGAAATTCAAAACATACCCCAAAACGATTCTTTCTGAAGGAAGCAATGAGGATGAATTGAACACCCAAGGCAATACTGAAAAGGCCCTGAATCTGCGTTCCTTCCTTATTTTCTTTTGCCAGCAAGAATCTAGTGTGAACATGTGTGCAGCTTGGCATGTCGGCTGAGGTCCAATGTTTGCACTTAAAAACATCTGGCACAAATTCTCTGCAAGTGAAGAGACAGGTTTTGTCATTCTGTCACCTACTGTCCATGAGATTCATTACCAATAGTGTGATTGTTTGCATTCATCTGATAAAGGAAAACACACACATTTTGAGCAGTTCTGGATAATTTCTCAGTTTACAACATTAAAATGGGTATACTATTTCACGGTTGCTATTGCTTTTCCTGAGGTGTTGTGGAACAATTGGTCAGCATTCAGCCATGATGGCTGAACGTCTTGAGGCGTTGTAGGAGCTATTTTTAAAAGCCAGCCAAAAATGTTTGCCAAAATGTTTCACATGAAGATATTTGGTTATATTTGGAAACCTTAAAAAAATGCTTTGATTCTCACGTCTGACACTCAGACCTCCAACATAGAAGAGCTAAAACTGTCTATTAAAATTGTCTTTTAAAATTGTTCTGGTAAAAATGACATAAATGCTGGGGCCTTGAACACATTCTCCAAAAGAACACGTTATGGGAAATCCTTCCACAACCATGTCAGCTTAGATCAGGACTAAAGAAAAAATGTCTGCCCACTGAGAACTGTTTTGTCATAAACATTCTTATAAGCAGTGCCTGTTGGATTCTGCTCTTCAAAGCTGTTGGAGAATTAAGGTTTATTAATACAGAGCTCCAGGCCCTAAATTGGATGTAATTGTGCTTTTGCAAACCTTGCTGCGAGGGCTGATGGAGTTCACCAGGGCCAAGAGGATTCTGTGGCTATGCTGGCCCCAGTAGACAGAGCAGAGCCGGGGCAGGGGCTTGAGCGCCAGCCCACGAGTGTCCACAGTGTCTGGTTATTAGCACTTGTCCTTGGCACAGTGCAGGCTTGTGCCAAATAGCATTTTCCGAGACAAAGCCTTGGCATGTTTTGGAGAATAACACAAGTTAGGGGCTGCTCTCGGTAGGCAGGTTGGATTAGACCACGTTCTTTTGGGGAGGAAGAAAGAGGGTTTGGCCAGATGGCCCTGAGCCATTATGACATTTGCCTTTGGGGTTCCCTAGTCGTTTTTATTTATCAGGGTAGACATCACCTGTACAGTCTCATATGTTTGTAGCAGTGGGATGCTTGTTAGTAACTAAGACAAAAATATCCTGATTCCTTTGAAGCTTTTATATGCGTTGACCCAGATCTCTCATTTTTTTTCAAGGACTTTGTAAAACAACCCCAACATATGAATTAAATCAATTTGATATCTCATCTCTCAAGTGTTCAACTGATAGTCTGTCATCTAATCCTGGTTGCTCTCTTTCCCAGGGCACCTTTGAGACTCACAGGAGCTAGCTCCAGGCTAAATTAATTATTCTAGTGACGGTGGCAGCTGCATGATCCCAGCTGCCTTCTTTTCTGGCCACATGATAGCAGTAGGGCTCTAAGAAAAAGGGCCACAGGCTCCACGTATTAATCTAGTATTGGGGACCCACACCTGACAGTACTTGTGCTTGAGTCAACCGTTGAGCATACACTGTATGGTGCATGGGAGGTCCATGCATAAGTCCCAGAAAGCACTGGGCCTACTGCAGGTATGATTAGGTCTATCTATGTTATGTCTGTTGATATTTGCAGAGGAAGAAGTGGCCTATTCAACCAGAAAAGCTGTCCAAGTCCTTGACTACTGTCCAAACGTCCTTTTCATAGAATCATAGAATCATATGGGGTTGGAAGGGATCTCTGGAGATCATCTAGTCCAAACCCCCCGCCGGAGAGGGTCTACCTAGAGCACATTGCACAGGAACTTGTCCAAGTGGATTTTGAATGTCTCCAGAGAAGGAGACTCCACCACCTCTCTGGGCAGCCTCTTCCAGTGCTCTACCACTCTCACAGTAAAGTTCCTCCTCATGTTTAGGTGGAACTTCTTATACTTAAGTTTGTGCCCATTTCCTCTTGTCCTGTCACTGAGCACCACTGAGAAAAGACCAGCCCTGTCCTCCTGACACCCACCCTTTAAGTATTCGTATGCATTTATCAGATCTCCCCTAAGTCTTCTCTTCTCAAGACTAAAAAGACCCAAGTCCCTCAGCCTTTTGTTCCTTCTGAGCTCATAATAGCTCAATAGCAAATATTTGACTTTAGGGTGTCTGGGTCTTTCAGTCTTTTCTGTGTGACCTGTTGTTTGGACCAGAGAGATGAAGAACTCCTGGGAGAGTTCACCCACAGAAGTTCCTAATTTAATACATATGTAAGTACCTAATTCCAAATTGATGCCCAGCTATTGCCTGATGGTGTTGGTGGCCTGGGAGCCTTGGCATGAGACTTAAGCCAGAGAATTCCTAGTGGCCTTCATTTCTGTTCCTTGGCATGATCCCTTTCAAGCAGGGCACCAGAAAATGTCAAGCTGCCCCATGCCTAAACCATAGCAAGATTTACAAATAGTGGGTGTGTTTCTCTGATCTTCTTGGCAAGTCCTGATAAAATAAAATACTTCAGGATGTCTTTACGAGCTTGGGTCACAAACAAAACCCAATGACCCATCTCAAATTCTCAACAGCCCAGTGCATGGAGCACTCATGCATAATACACAGGATCATTTTCTTCTCCCGCTTGTTTTGGAACACAGATTTGAATCCGTATCTTACGCTCCTATAGAAAATCTTCCACCAGATCAAGAATTCACCAGCTATCACACAATAGCATGCTCTAAGATGAATCCCTCATCCCCTCTTGGTGAAGCTAATCTACTTAATATAAAATACTTAAAATATTCATAACAAATATTCAGACTCTATAGCTTAATGACTATGGCTGTTGCCTGGAAGACTGGGTTTCTAATCACTGTCCTAATGAATAAACATCTGAGATTTACAGATAGTGGACAATGCCAAAGAGAAAGTACTCCTTTCAGAGCAAGGGTACATTATCTGTGATTATTTAGCCAAGAAATTATTACACCTTCCTTCAACTCCACAGGGGCAAATTTTGAGTGGAGAGACCCCTGTCTCTGGGAGGAAATTATACTCGCAGTACTGAGATACCGTAGTGATAGCATTCTAAACAAAAAAATAACAAAAGAGCCTAAGACAAATTCTTTAACCCAGTCTTAGTAATGTTGTAGCCTACAGGAAAGATCTTCAACCAAAATCGCAAAGTTAGACTGACAGTGGTGCTTTTGGATGATTGCTCCTATTCATCAGACCTCCAGTCCTCAGTGAAATCAGGATGAGGAGGGTTACATTGTTTTTTCTGTAGTGTAGGCTTAGAAAAAAAAAATATGTTGTCCTATTCATTTATTATCAAATTTGAACAGTTTGCTTTTGAAATGCTAAAAGTTACCCCAGCTGAACTCTGTTTTAGGCAGTGACTAGTTCAGATTGTCTTCCACGGGACTCTAAAATCAATATAGGAAATGAGAGATAGATGAGTAAATGTGCATTAATCCATTAATTTAATCTTCATCTTCAAGTCATTATGCTAAAAAAAAAATCAAGATTCTGATAAATTGGACTTTTTTTTTCTTTTCTCCTACGACCCACTTAGAAATCCAGAAGTCATAAAGTTTTGCCTTGTCACAAGCTATAAATTATGGTGGCACAGCAATATTTTTTACTGTCCAGATAAAAAAGGAAATTACTGACTCCATCCTTGCCTGGTGATGCAGTTAGCTGCCTGAGGTCTCAGTGGTTTCACTTCATTTAACATGAGGAAGTATAAAACTGACATATAAAAATTCCCTTGAGCGATCATTCATAATTGTAAAAAAAACTTTTTGTAAGCTTTTCTGATCTATCCACACATTGATTTTTATGCAAAGATCATCTGTTTGTTTTTTTTTTTTTTCAAACAAAGGTTATTTCACCTTTGTTGCACAGCTTTCCATTTGGGTGGTTTTCCTTTGTTTTTATTTTGATACTGTATTCAAATTTATTTTCTACACCCATTCTTTGTAGTCTCTGAGATGAGCAAATGTTGAGATTTTGGGAATCTTCTGCATTCTCCAGGTATTGCTGGAGTTGCTAACTTTGGTAATGAGACTTTCTTGATTTCTTTTCAATAAAATCATCCAGAAATTTTAGCAAAGTTACCATTTCTGTTATTTTGTGAATCCAGTCTCCCAAATTCAGTAAGGCCCTTCAGAAGGCATTCTTGTAAATAGACTGCACAGATTTCCAATCTGTAATTATGGTGCTTACAAGCCTTATGCTTTGAATATTTAATTTATCCACATAGGCTATATTTAGAGGAAATGTTGATCATACTATGGTGGTTGCAGTTTATGTATGTAAGGCAATCGGACTGATTGAAAATACGTTAAGACAAATGTGCAAATACTAATCATTTGTAGAAAGCACTGAAGTCAGTACCAGTATTTTCCATGTAGTCCTTAATGTGTCAGACCCGAGTGACATCAGTGTCATGAAGTAGAACAGGGACGTTCTTGTGAAAAAGAAAATGGATGGTTTTGAAAGAGACCACCAAAGGTTTGTAGAGCCCAAGATGTTTTATCTTCTAACTAGTTATCAGGTAATTTATACTGTGGCTACTGATCATTTTAGTCAAGGTAAAACAGTGATGAAAGCAACTAAATACCAAAGAACTGTTGAAACAGTTTAATTATATTTTTATATTTTTAATTATATTATTTTTAGTATATTTAATATTTTTAATATTATATTATATTTATTATATTAATATATTATTATATTATTGTTGAAACAAATAAATGTGCTTACACATTCACTAGATGTTGGGGCAGTCAGTAAGGGAAGATTTAGTTTTCAAGCTATAAGTAAAGGCAAGTTTTAAATAGAGCCCATTTTAAAAAGTTGAGAATGATAACGGTTATTTGTCTACAATGAGGAATTATATTGGACTGACCAATTGATAGTGTTCTCAGAGAAACTGTATAGACGCTTTTAAATGTTATGCTATTTGCAGCAATGTGACATCATCAAAATCTCAGCTTTTAAGTAGGAAAAGATTGTCCCTTCATGGTTGTACAGAAGAAGGTTGAAAATGGGATCCCAGAAGGCTTAAGATAGAGAACTGAGTCATGAGACATAAAAAAGTTAAAAATATAATCCTATTGATTTTTATAGCAACCTCTTAGCTCTTTGATGTCTCCATGAAAATCTATGAACAGTTGTCACAGAGAGACCTTGCTGATGGCATTCAGTGCCTCTGAGCCCCTAAGTTAGGTGGCAAGAGCCTCTGAATTGAATGTCGTGGTAGCAGGTTAGTTCATCTCATCCCTTTCTCTATACCTGTGGATTCCCTGGAAGAAAAATCCCTGGGGAAGAAGAATGTCAGGCACCAATACAGGTTAGGCATGGATCTGCTGGAAACAAGTTCTGAAGAGAAGGATC
>JAOXNO010000041.1:14120444-14131043 GCA_028565335.1 Limnodromus scolopaceus | reverse complement strand
CACTTCCTGACAAAGAGTCCCTCCCCAGCTCTCCTGTAGCTCCCTTCAGATATTGGAAGGCTGCTCTAAGGTCTCCCTGAAACCTTCTCCTCTCCAGGCTGAATAACCCCAGCTCTCTCAGCCTGTCTTCATAGGAGAGGTGCTCCATCCCTCTGACCACCCTCGTGGCCCTTGGCTGGACCCGTTCCAACAGGTCCATGTCCTTCCTGTGTTGAGGACTCCAAAGCTGGACACAGTGCTCCAGGTGGCGTCTCACAAGCGCAGAGTAGAGGGGCAGAATCACCTCCTGAGACCTGCTGGCCGCACTTCTCTTGATGCAGCCCAGGACACGGTTGGCTCTCTGGGCTGCCAGTGCACATTGATGGCTCATGTTGAGCTTCTCATCCACGAGCAGTCCCAAGTCCCTTCTCCTCAGGGCTGCTCTCCAGCCCTTCTCCGCCCAACCTGTATTTGTGCCTGGGATTGCCACATCCCAGGTGCAGGACCCTGCACTTGGCTTGGTTGAACTTCATGCGATTTGCACGAGCCCACCTCTCCAGCCTGTCCAGGTCCCTCTGGATGGCATCCCTTCCCTCCAGCGTGTCAACTGCACCACACAGCTTGGTGTCGTCAGCAAACTTGCTGAGGGTGCACTCTATCCCTCTGTCCATGTCACTGACAAAGATGTAGCACCGTCAGGAAGTGATCAAGGAAAGCCCCTGTGGGAAAGCCCTGCTCAGAATAAACACAGGCAATGCAGAGAAGGGTCCATTTTGTGGGGCCACACAGCTCCCCCTGGTTTCTGCTGGCTCGAGTCATGTGAATCTCCCACACTTTCAGCAGCTTTATTTTTTTTTCCCCAGCCATTGAAGTATTCCACTTAAATAAATGGGTTCCTAACGGAGTTGCCTCCTCACTACAAGAGTGAGAAGTAGTAGGGCCTATCTGAAGTGAACTGCCTGCCATCGTGTTTCTCTTTGAAAAAAATCTCGCTTTTTCCAGAGGGCTCCCCCAGCCTGGAAGCCTGGAGATAAGGAGGAGAAGATAAAGGCTGCGCTGTGGGGCTGTTTGCATTGGAAGAGACAATAAAGTTGATGATAGTAAATGCTGAGTGTATGAGACCGAATGGATGGATGGAAAATTACTGAGATATTATATGCTGCTTTATCTTGGGAACTCAGTGAGCAAATGTGATTTCTAGCCCGGCACGATATGATACTAGCTGAGCTGCATCCTAAGATACACGGAGAATGACTGGCCTCTCCTGCCTGCCAGCCCCTGCTCTTCTCAGGGGTCTTTTCAGAGTGCTTCATGCCATGGGCAGTGGGCAGCCTGGGGACTGGCACATCCACCAGGGACCAGCAGGCTATTGGGATTCTCGTCCTACCTGTGCCCTGGGAAAGTCACGCAGCCCTGTTGCTCACCTCCCTTTTATTTTGATCTCAGTCCTTTTGGGGTTCTGAGCCTTCATCTGCCTGCCTGTCACTCTACGTTAATTTATTTTTTTAAGGGCTGACAGCACTTCCCTTCCCACATCCATGTTGTGTAGATAAATAGGTGGTGCCTGAGGGTGAATACTCCAAAACCTTTCTGACAAAGTAAACCTGAGGCCAGCACTGGGAGTTGGCTGCTGGGGCAGCAGAACAAGAGACTGTACTGCTCTTAAAACAACATCCAAACCAACAAACAAATGAATGACACACTTCCCTACCACCTGAAGCCTTCTTAATCCTTACCCAGTGCTCACGGCTGCCAGAGAAGGTCTTCGTGGAGCACTGAGCCGATTGAATGGAGGCACAAGGAGACATTCTTTCCTCCAGCCTATGGATTGCTGTGCTGCGTGAGAAACCTTCGTGGCAGTGGGAGGAATTCCTAAATTTGAGATCCATAAAAATGGAAGGTTGCTGACATAGCTGAGCTGGAATTAGGGTGGAGCCTTTGTCCTGCCTTTATATTTTTCCCTTCCTCCTCTTCCACCCCTGCCCCATTTCAGCAAGCCAAAGCACGGGCTGGAGGGCAGGAGCAGAACCAGGTTGCATGTGAGGAAGCATGTGGAAAGTCCAAAGGACACACCTGGGACCTTCCCAGGGAACCGACTGCAGTTGGGTCATCTGTACCCAACAACCCAGTTATCCCCCATGCGTGGCCCAGCCTCACGCATCCAGATCTGAAACAGGGGAATGGTCTGTGACCAGCTCAACACCAACCTGCACCCTCTCCTTTCCAAATTTCCTGCCAGGTGCTGCAGGGACCACAGCTTTGCTTTGCTTTGCTTTAGACATTGTGTTTCTAAAGGAAAAATATTAGCCCTCGAAGCACTAAGAGAATGGGAAGGGTGGAAATAAATGCTTGGGCTACATTCCTCATATATAGAACAACTGAGGCCACCAGGAATTAACTTGTCCCGTTGCCTTCTAATTTGAATCACAATAGTTTTGTGGGTTGTTTTGGTGGGTTTTTTTCACAGAAAGGCATATCTTTTCCAGACGTAGGCACAGAGGTTTTCAGATGTGATCTTCAGAGGTTTGGGTGGGGTTCCCAGTTTAACCTCTGGGATCTGAGAAAAGACCCTCTGTTTCCAGGCTGCACTGAAAAATGAAGACAATTTAGTGTGTCCCAGCAGCACGCTGGTCCTCTATTTGCTTTGGTCAACGGCGCAGAGCTTTTCTGCCTGACATGCTGTTTCTTCACAAGCCTGGAATCTGACAGGGCTTAAAAAAGGACAAAAAAATGATACAGATGTGCATTCCAGGCATCATTCCCACATGAACCAATGAGGCCCGAATTAGCCTAGATTTACACCAGCGCAGTAGGTCAGCCCAAATGTGAGAACTGAGCTCTGCACATCCAGGAGCCCAGCCCCACTGCCCTGACATCTTTGCATCTCTTGGACCAATCGATTATGAAAGGGATGGGGCAGGGTCCAGAGCAGAACCTGTTGCCACAGGTTCTGCTGCCACCGCAGCAGCTCCTGCCTCAGTTTCCCCATTCCCAGGGTGGTTTGGAAGGAGGCTTTGGCAGGGTTTGGTTAGTCCTGTGGTGTGTCTGCAGGAAGGACGTCATCCTGTATTTCTACATTTCACAAGTACCTGGAAGGCTGGCAGAGGGTCCCAAAGCCTCGGTTAGTGTCCAAGAGGCAGCACTTGTACTTGAATGTCTCACACCACCCATTTCATGGATGCACGTGAGGGTGCTTCTCATTATGGGCTGCCCTGCATATCAACCCTGCAAACTGGAAATCTTCCTAGCAGCTTTGTGATTGATATTCATACATATATATATGCATAAAATGGAAATTTGTGGGCCAGAGCCTTAGCTGGCATGACTACGTGCAGGTCCAATAGGGCCAGCTGGTGTGTACTAAAAAATGTGGCTCCGTGTGACCGAGACTGAAAATCTTACTGGGAGGGAATTGTCTGTGACATTTTGCTGCGTGTCACATGGGTAGC
This sequence comes from Limnodromus scolopaceus, assembly GCA_028565335.1. Classification (NCBI taxonomy): domain Eukaryota; kingdom Metazoa; phylum Chordata; class Aves; order Charadriiformes; family Scolopacidae; genus Limnodromus; species Limnodromus scolopaceus. The sequence goes on along the minus strand of JAOXNO010000041.1, from coordinate 14,127,615 downwards.
AAAGCCGAGCAAATAACTTGCCCTAAATTATCCAGTCAATGAGTGCATCTAGATCATTGCTCACAAAGTCAAGGTGGGACCAACGAGCGCTCTCCTCCTGATCCCCCGGGTCTGTGCGGTGACAAGGGCTGGCTATGCACAATTCCCCCTTCCCTCTCCCCAAATCACTGGGAGGAAGGACCCCCTCCATGAGCTCAGAGAGGAGACAAGCTCTGCCTTGGAGCTCACATTCCCCCTCGTCTGGGCATGGCCAAATTATCCAGGAGCAACGTCCAGTGCTCACAGATCGATTTCCCATGACTCACAAAATAATAATTCCCACCGCAATTCATGGTAGGGCTCCTAGCGTTGTGCTTCTAGGATTCACCATCTGAAATTCGAGGAGAACTGTGAGGGCTGGACTGGATGTGCAGATTACGGGGCGTCTCCCAGGGATCTCATGGCCCCGGCGTGGAAAGCACCCAGTCCTCAACTACAAATTGTTCCAGCCCAGAAGCGTGGTGGATTTCCTGTTTGCAGTGATCTCAGATGTTTTCTTTAAAATTCACTCCAGCCCAAATGTTCACACCGGGTGGACTTTTTTGCTGGACTGTTTCCAAAAAAACAAATGCAAAAAAAAAAAAAAAAAAAAAAAAATGGGGCTGGGACACGGTGAGGGCGTGACATGCGATGGTTTGTTAGTTCACCATGGGTGAATCAAAGGCCCACAGGCAGTGTCTGGGATCTGACCAGCCGTGATTGGAAAACTTGTAGGAATCAAGCGATGGAGATGGTAGAGGAAATCCTGTCATTCATTGTTTTAGTCTTACTGATGTCACTTTTATGTCCCTTTTATCCCTCGTCTCATCCGAGGCTTCCAGAGGCAAAGTTGTGACTGACAGTTTTGGTCAGACAACCAGACATGACGTGCAAGAGGTCAATTCATTCTCTGTTTGTCGGAGAGGAAGAGATTTATTTGCTGTAGGTACATCCGGCTTTGACTTCTTTGCGATGCTCTTTTGTTTATGCAAACCAGTCGGCTGGGGGCATGGAGGTCAAGTCCTACATCCCAAGTAGGAAATTGGTGCCTAGAAATAGCAGCCCTGGGAGTTCACGAGATGGAAGGTCCCTCCAGGCTCCCTCTCAGACGCGCCCCATAGAAGGGAAAACAAAAGCCCTGTATTTCTACAGGAGGGTGTATTTATGGCTTTAAGTTGCAAAGCCCAGCTTTATCACAACGCAACCAAATGATTCCAGGGCAGATACACAGAGGAGGTGATTGGGAACTATTAGCTAGCCACATTTTTCAAATGGAAATTCCAAGCGCCTTAGAACATGTTGTGTTTGGATAAATTTTGCCATACCAGCCCCTTTTTGCAAAAACATTTGGGGACTGAGACAATGGGTCCCTGTTTGGTATTTAAACACAGAATAAAGATCAGGTTTGTGCCCCAAAGAACACAGGCTTTTAATGAATCTATTCAGGTGGCTTTCTTCTCTTGATCCACAGTTATGTGGTAACCATCAGAGGATTTTATGAGCTGGAGGCTATCTCTACGTGACACAGGACCTCTCTTTCTTTGCAAGTTACTTTTACTACTCGTTTGCAGCCATGGCTTCTTTCTTGTGTTCCTAACCCATTGCTCTTAAAAATTGAAAGTGATTCAAGCCTCAGGTGAAATAACTCCCTCCGCTGACCCTGTTAACGACTGGCCCATGTACTTGCCTTACGCCGAGTTCACAAAGTTGGTTGGTTTCCTTGTGCTGCCATCTACAGAGCAAGCAACAGGTAGTGCCTGGGTATTATTAACAGCCAGTTAATTCCAAATCCTCCTCCTTAAATCTTCATGACCAATACCTTCTCCATCGCTGATAAGCACTGGTGGCAGCTGGGACTGCTGGTTTTCTCTCCCAAGATTGTCCTTGTCATCACCAAGAGACTGGCAATCCAGGTGGCTTTGCTGCAGATCTGTGTCATGGGCTGCTTCAAGTCTCCAACCCTCTGACCAGAGGCCAAGAGCCAAGTCTCAGCTCAAGGAGTTTCTGGACCATCCAGCATCTGCCTCATTTTCACTTCATGCTTTGATTCTTCATCCTCATCTGTACAAGACTTCTATCTCTCCTACAACCACTTGAGGTTCCACAATACTCTCACGGCATCAATGGTGAGCTCTTTGGGTCACCATTTTTTTGCACATCAGTATTCCCAGTGTGGCACAAGGGAACTGGAGTTTCTGCCACCAAGACGCTGCATGCCCTTAGTCACATCACTTCACCCCAGTGGCTCCCTGGGACATTCCCTTGTAAAGCAGGAGAAAAAACGCCTGGGGCAATCCTAAGTGTTTCTGTTGATTTCAGTAGGTTCAGGTTTAGGTCTCCAGAGCTAAGCATTCTTCATGCCAAGGCCCAAGAAGAGGACAAGAAACCCCTTGAGATAATTAGGGCTGATGGCAACCCATTTACTTCTGGTGATTTAAACATTGCAAAAAAAAAATCTTTAACAAATCCCGATGGTACTTAAACTGTACCTGGAACCTCAAAGTGCTGGATGGACCTTCTCTTTTAGCAGAAGTGAAGAAAACAGACAGGGACTGTATTGATTTATAATGTGCTAACATCTTAATCTGATCCAGCTCGAATGCTCTGAGGGTCTCTGTATGAAACCCTACCCGGGGTGACTCCCTACAGGTTAAAAATAAATGCTGCATTTCTGCATGTGGTACGAGTGACTGCAGTCGGAAAGTCTGGATGCAAAACGTAGGGACGGGCCATGCAGAGGGGACTGCAGCACAGGGAAGTTTGACCCCAGGGTAGGGCTGGCTGTGGCTGGGTGTTCCCTCGGCGGCGGGGAGAAGGAAGCACTCCAGCATGATGGCCTTCTCCTTCCTGTTGTGTTTGCTGCCTGGGATGGCAGCGGGCAGGAAAGACCAAGGTCTGGTGCAAGGTTATGGGTTCAGCGTGCAGACCAGCGGCAGGGCACACGGTAAAGACATTTGCAGACACGGAAAAGCCGGGCTCTCGGGAGGCTGCAGCAAGCACGGCCCAAGATCTAGAATCATAGAATCATAGAATGGTTAGAGTTGGAAGGGACCTTAAAGATCATCAAGTTCCAACCCCCCTGCCCCAAGCAGGGATACCTCCATCAGAGCAGGTCACTCAAAGCCCCATCCAGCCTGGCCCCGTTTCTCCAGCTTTGTGAGAAATGAGGAGGCTTAACAAGTGCCAGCCCTCCTGGGGGTCTACCTGGATCTGGAGAGCAACCAAGAGCCGCAAAGGCAAGGGAAACACGGTGCTCCTGCTGACTTGTTCCACGATGGAGGCTCCCGTCCCCCTTCATGACTCTTTCTCCTGCACAAAGTGGCAGCCAGCAGCCCCCCATCACCACGGGCTTGCAGGAACCAAGGAGGGGTAGGGTGAGCTACAGCTCATGGAGCTGTGTTGGGAAATAAGCCTATGCACAAGCACACACACACACACACCAGGCACTACCTGGGCCAGCTGTAGCTCCCGGGACCTGCTGTGGGGCAGAGCTTTCACCCAGCTAATGGCTGGGCTGAGCTTGCCAAAGCAGGTAAAGATATAACCTGCAGCTCCCTCAAACGTGTTGGTGCAGCTCTTTGACTGCGTCTCAGAGAGGAAGGAGGGCACTAGGCAATAACTCACATACCTGCACTGGATTGTGTAAAATGTGGCTGTAAGCACCCGCCTGCCATGTTGCTGCATGTGCATTGGCTTTATTACCCTCTGCCCCAACAGTGTACGCGCTGGTATTTTCAGGGTGGGGTTCATCACAGGTTCCCATGATTTATTTCCCTTCTCTTTGCTGGGGTTTCTGAAGTCTCCGAAGAGGCTTTTGAGGCTGATTGATAGAGGGAATCATATTTTTGTGCCTCTGCTTTTCTAGATGAGGCTGTGTCCTAAGTGTCTTTGGAGTGTCCACACTCCAAAGTGTCTGCAGTATCCACAAAGAAGAGAACTGTGAATAGGTAGTTTTCTATAATGCTGAAGCAATGTCTGAGTGCCCTGAACTAGACGGGAAACTACCCTTGAACAGGATAGGAATGGGCTTTATTCCCAAAGACTGACACGCAGGACTCTGTAGAAGCCAACACTGGCCAAGGCCTTACGGCCACCACCTAGGTTTGGCTGAAAGCCTTACTTGCAGTGTACAGACAGCCTGCTGGCTTCTCACGTGGCATCCAAATCCATTGCCAAGGAGAGCCTAACTAGGGACGACAGCCAGCCTGACTCTTCAGTCTCGGTTCCCAGGATGCTTGTTCCACCCTAACACATCCCACACCGTGCCTGAATTCCCCAGCGCCACCTCCACCTCCTGGGCTGATGGGAGGCACCGAGTCACCTGCGGCAGTGAGTCAGCTCCAGACACCCGTGGCTGCCTGTGGGTGCTTCCCAAGAGGCTGGGGGGGGTGGGTGGGTGTGTGTGTGTGTGTGTGGTACAGGCAAGCGCTCCTCCTTTCCTGCAGAGGACATTCAGATTTATTTAAAAAGGCGTGATTGACATTAATAGCATGCACAGCTACCTGGAGGCTGCAAAAAAACCTGCAGGAACCGTGAGACGGAGAAGAAGTCGCCGGCGGTGGAGGAAGCATCGCGTTGAGCTACTGCCCTCTGCTGCTGCGCGACCCCAACAGAGGCAGAGAGTCGGGATGCGCATCCATTTCCAGCAAAACTTCTCCCTGGAGGCTCCTCAGGGGCTGCAGAGCCATCCTGCCTCCTCGCCTAAGGCCAGGGAAGCTTCTCCCGGATTTTTTAATTCAGGATCAAAGTAAACAGATTTGTTCAGCTTTGTCCTGCGCGCTCATTGTCAACCCTGTAGGTAGCCTACAAGGAAGTAACTGTCATTTACCCAGATAAAAGGTTGCAATTTAATGGCTAATTATCTCTTATCGTGCTTTGCTGGCCTGACACGAGCCAAAACGAGTGCAGCGCTGCCAATAGGTGCTGTGCTGGTGCCTCGGGAGAGGGAGCCTCTGGGCTCCTCTGCGGAACACGGACAGACATGGTCTGGGGTTCAGTGTCCTCTGAGCCTTGTCATATGCCCGGAACCCCCCCCGGCACGCTCCACGCCATCCCCATCGGTCATATATTAATATAATACTGCTTTTTAAACAGACCGTTGATCTATTCTGCCGTGCTGATCCGTGTCTGAATGCTGCATAAAAGCCAGGAGTAGGAGGTAGCCGGGAGATGTAATAGCATAAGGAATGAACTGCTTGATGGAGACCCCAAAATAGGCACCTGAGCTCCCACTGGCGTGCCTTCAGGTAAAACTATAGACGAACCCATAAGTACAAATGACATAGGGAAGCCATTTCAAGGCAGGCAGCCCCGAATAACGGCAGAGCCTAGACAGCAGTATTAAAAGCAAAGGCTCAGGAGGCACCTGAAGCACAACCTGGCTCCTGATTCTCTCCCCTGTGATGGTAGGAAGTAGCATTTGTTGGATCTGGCTGCAGGTGGTACCTACTTCCAGCTGGGCTGTTCGGCACACAGGAAAAACAACGTCGTGAAGGAGGTAGCAATTCCATGTCACTTCCCTGCTTGTCCTGCTGCTGTCCGTATCAAGAGGTGTGCTTGATAACGCTTTATACCCCTCCCTCCCTGAGAGAGTAAACAACACAGGCCGTGAGACCGGCTCAAGAGAACAAAGTTAGTGCAATCTCTCATATTTGCCAGTGTGCATTAAGAGAAATGGTCCCTGCTCTGCCCTGATCTAAACCCCACATCCCCCTCTACAGACAAAAAAGGTTTTCAATATGGTTTCCAGTAATCTATAACCCCAGCTTCACCTTTTCTTCTCTTTCTTTAAAGAAATACTTAAGAATTTTAAAAGCCTTTGGGAAAAAAAATGTGTCATTTTCTATGAGAATAACGAATTGAATTAGCAAATTGGTTTTGGAGAAAAGAATAATTCCATTGGAAGAGACCTACAGCAACCCTCTAGTCCAACTGCGTGTTAGATAGGTAAGCAAGCATTTTTACAGAGTTGTGTATAAATTAGGCAAAATTTCATAAAATGGGATGGTTCTTCAGTAATACCAGGTGAAATGTCTGTCACTGCATCTTGAGCAGAGTGTACGATTACGATCAGCACCCAAAACAAAGATCACAGACTACATCCCTGACGCTGCTGTTCTTTTCACTCCAGAAACATTATGTCCTAGAGATACCATAATATTTTTTCAGCAAATTAGCAAAAAAAAAAAAAAAAATTAAAAAATCCAGTTTAGTTAGCATATGAAATGCATTCTGTGCGCTGCTACTGTCAAAATTGTAACTGACTGCATAATGAAATATAATTTGGGATGTAAAAATGGCATTTTAATGTGCTCGATGCAGGGAGCAGAATTTGATATGTCATGCTGGCTTACTGGGAATGTGCATTTCCCATTGGGCAAACTAAGAGACGTGGAGTCTTGCTATCCAGGAGGGTGTCAAGTCATACCCAGCCAAGAATAAGCTTTTCTAGGCCACGCAGAAAAAATGTTAAATTTTGGAATACACGCCCCAATTCAGAGAAGATAACTGGAGTCAGATGCTTTAGACCAAAATTACACTAGTCAGGTGACTTCTAGAAGGGATGTTCACAGTCACACCAAACTGGAAATAAGCAGAAATAGTCTGGTATTACTCAGACTAAATCTTGCTCTGCTCTGCTGCTTAGGCTGCCGCAATTCAGGGGTTAGGCTTGGCCCATGGCTGATGTTGGAGCTGGGTTCAATAGGTGGAGTTGCCCAGGGTGCAAGGCATTTGGAGCTGCAGTTATCGATGGATGGCTTTAACCAGCCTTCCCTTTTGGTTTAAAGCTGGGGAAATGGTTTCTCGGATGTGTGACTTGAAACCAGAGTTTCTGTTGACCGCCACACAGAGGAACTCACTGGTTACAGCTCATGATTAGGCTGCCAGAAAAGACCAAGAGAGCCGAGCTTGTGACTAAGCACATGTTTCCCTTAAAAATGGCCTAGTTTCTGAATGGGGACCCTACTGCTTTAGAAAAAGGGAGAGACGTTGTGCATGATGGTGGACATGCAGAGGAGTCTGCAGGCCCAACCACTGCCACCACCATCCATAACAACCGGCTGCGGGGAAGGGGTTTTCACAGAATCACAGAATCACATGGGGTTGGAAGGGACCTCTGGAGATCATCTAGTCCAACCCCCCTGCCAAAGCA
>JAOXNO010000041.1:14081316-14100998 GCA_028565335.1 Limnodromus scolopaceus | reverse complement strand
CAATTTAAAACCGTTACCCCTTGTCCTGTCACTGCACTCCCTGACAAAGAGTCCCTCCCCAGCTCTCCTGTAGCCCCTTCAGATATTGAAAGGCTGCTCTAAGGTCTCCCCGGAGCCTTCTCTTCTCCAGGCTGAACAACCTCAGCTCTCTCAGCCTGTCCTCATAGGAAAGTTTTTGTTTCAAGAGCCAGAATGTAATTTGTATGTACTAGAGATACTTTTAACTTTCCCTGGAACTCCCTACAAATGCATTATTAAAGACATATTTTGCTTTTGCAGCCATGGGACCTTTCCGCTCTGCATTCAGATTTGGCGCAGAAATAGAGGCACCGGCTTTCCTTCAGACTGACTCTGTAATCTCAGAGTTTAAATCGAGGCACATCAGCACCCGACTTTGCTTGGTTAGATGTTTGTTTTAATCTTCGAGGTCCCAGATCACCCCTCCAACACTTCTCCCAGCAGTCCTGACTGGTTTGCTCCTCACTCATGCCAGGCCTCACAAACCTCCCCCTACTCGCCAAGGAAATATGGGGCATCCCAGCAAGCAGTTTTGAGAGCAGCAACATCTAAACGCCCAGGGTGGCTGAACTATCTACGAGTACAGAGAAGGACAGAGGTAAAAATTTGGGTTTGGGATGCTTTTTATGGCACAAGAATAGCTGGGAAAGCTCATGGGTGGATCATCCCCTTTGGTGTTTATTGGAACCTCTCACCACTGGTTTGTACTTTCTCCTTAGCTCAGAGACGAGCCTGGGGAGAATGCATGGGGGCTTGACAGGTAAATAACGATAACAGCTCCTTGGTAGTTACTCCGTGTCACCTCCGGCATGATGTGTTTAGAGAGTGCCTCAAGTGGGTGTTGTTTCAAAGGGGCAAAGCAGCTCCTCAAGCTTTATGACTTCGTAAGTTATTTACCAACGCAAGCTCAGGTCAGTCACACTATCTATTTCTTTTTTTAATGAGGCGCTGTTTATTTTTCACTCACGTGTTCTGGATGGATGAAGACGCAAGGAAGTCAAACGACTTCTCCCTGAAGTCTCCAGGGCTTCCAAAGATATGTCATGCCACCTTTTAATGTGTTAAGCATGGAGCTTGAAGTCAGGGGAACTGAAAACACATCTAAAGGTCCTTAAAAACCTTCCTAACGAGGGGTCTCTCTGTACTATTAACATCTGTGCAGCTCCACTCACTTCAGCTGTGTCTCACTACCAGCTGAGGTGACCTAAGGATATCCTTTGGGAAAGGTCTGCAGAGGAATACGTTTCATTAGCTCAACTACTGCTCTGGACAAATTCAGATACTCCCACTGTTTTTCAGGTCTGAAATAGAAGCTCCTAAACTTAGCCTGGAATTTTCTGTTTCACACCAGCCAAGGCCTGGACGCTTGCCTTTCTGTCCAAATATACCAGAGGGACTTATAAAAGATGCTGAGACTCTCCTTCCACACCTTGCCTCCACTTTAAAGTTGGTGCAACAGACTGAGGAATTGAGACATCCTTTGACAGTGCATGGAGGTTGACTAAGTTATGAAAGGAAGTCCCCTTTCATAAAATAAGAAAAACCCAACCTAAGACTAAATAAAATCATCCCAGATGCGCATGCACCAGCAGGTCATTAAAGAAAAGCACCAGGTGAAAAGCAATCGAGGCTGGTGTCATGCTAGACCGTCTGTCACGGTAAGACAGAATCAGCACTCAGGTCTGTGTGATGGTGGTGCCTGTGGGCTTCAGACCTGCACGATGCTCAGTGCTGCACAACAGCGAACCTGGGGACAAGTTGCTGTGTCCACCTCTGAGGAAACACAGCCACCCCAGGACTCTACCAGCTCAGAATCAAGCATCTTAGGCAACTAGGACAAGAGGAAATGGGCACAAACTTGAATCTAAGAAGTTCCACCTAAACATGAGGAGGAACTTCTTTCCTGTGAAGGTGGCAGAGCCCTGGAAGAGGCTGCCCAGGGAGGTGGTGGCGTCTCCTTCTCTGGAGACATTCAAAACCCGCCTGGACATGTTCGTGTGCAACCTGCTCTGGGTGGACCTGCTTTGGCAGTGGGGTTGAACTAGATGATTTCCAGAGGTCCCTTCCAACCCCATGTGATTCTGTGATTCTGTGATCCAGCCCTCCCTCCATAGGGTATAAAAAAAATGAGGGGCTTACTGTCATAAGAAATGAGCTAACTGAATAAGGCATAGGGAACCCAGGAGAGGTCACCAGGTGTTTGTATCCACTTGGGAAAGTCATCACTTCTGGTGGCCTGGTGGGCGTCCTGGGGAGGTATCATTAAGGATTTACCCTGCGGGTTTGCTCTTTCACCATTGCTTGCCGTCAGCCACCGAGCTCGAGGGACCTTTCTGACCCAGCTCATGTTCCAGGCCTTATGAGAGGTAGCTCAGGTTCTTCCCACGGGGGCATCTCAGTTCTTATATCAGGAGTTAAGATGCTTGCAGATTTTTCCAGTGGCTCTCGATCTCTTTTCTCCCCTGTTTCAGGGCAATGCCCAAATAAGCAGCCCTTGTGAAGGGGGGTCTCAGCCTCTTTGTGCCGCTAGTTAGCTGTTCACTGGAGCAGCAACCTATAACCTGACTTTCTCACATCCCACACGAGTGTCCTGACTGTGGAGAGTCCATCTTCCACCTCTTCTCTCTGGTCCAGTGATTGTTTAATTATTTATATGACAGGGAACAGCTTTGGCAGGAGACTTTGAAACCAGACCCCAGAGGACCCATCAGTTGGACGCGCTCACAGCACTTTTACAGGACATGGGAGGCTCTGCATAAACCATGGGAACTGGCAGTTCAGCCTGGGTTTCCAGTAGCCTGGGAGAGGGTTTAAACCAGTGGCATCTCTTTTCAGTGCAGATTACTGGTGCACTGAGAAACCTTACAGGACATCATAGCCATTTATAGAGAGAGCTTCAGGCGCCCTGTAAATTTAGAGGATGGAATCTTAGTCAAACCAGGAGCGAGAGGATGGACTTCCCATTTGTTTCCACGGGCCAGGAAGTCATCAAGCAGGATTTAGGCATGATCGTTTCAGCCAAGCCGAGGTTGAGGCAGGTTTGCACGCATCAGCGTGTCAGAAATGTAAACAGCACAGCTAGGTGGGGGAGATGCCCCTCTGTTAGGCTGAAAGCAGCAATTAGATACTTGCCTACCCTTGTGGGGTTAATCTGCAACAGCTCCACAACATAAAGCTTCAGAAATGCTATTTAAGTGATTGGGTATATATAGTTAAAAAAAGAGAGGAGGGAAAGATGCAAAGGCATACACAGAAGCGCGACCTTCCTGCAGCACAGCCTTTGCTTAGGTTGTATATCACAGGGAGAGATTTTATTAGAGCTCATTAAATTTTAAAGCCTTAATGGTGCCTTCTGTTCTGCGTGATTGGTACAAAAAGGAGAGCTTGACAAAGCATTAATGCAGCCAGAGGAAAGGCGTCCTCCACTGCAGTGTTTGTGGCTGGAAGATAAGCCCCTGGCTGCGGAGCATCCACGGGATTAGCGTGACATCGTCTGGTGGAAGCCGGTATGAGTCCTTCAGCTGAAGGCTGAAGCATCCCTGGGCTGGCAGGAGACGACCAGAGGCGCAGAAAAGATTTGCAGGGTGAATGAAGGGGTCCTGATGCCTTCCAGGAGAGCGTGGGAGCGTGACAGTCAGCAGGACTGCAGCAAATAGAGCAGCGGAGTACAGCAAACTCAGTGTAACGAAAATGTACACAACCCAAAAGTCCAGATCCTCACTTTATATTAATTGGTTCTGCTGTGGCTAATCCTGCCCAATGGGTCTCCTGGCTTTTTTCCTTCTTTCTTTTCCCTCGCTTTTCCCACTCTTGGCTTTTTTTATACTTTAGCAAGTAGTTTTCACTGAATTTCACTGAATTTTTAGAGTTGGAAGGGACCATAGAGAAAATCTCCAAAGAAGGGGACTCCACAACCTCTCTGGGCAGCCTGCTCCAGGGCTCTGTCACCCTCACCGTAAAGAAGTTTTTTCTCATATTTGAGTGGAACCTCCTCTGTTCCAACTTATGCCCATTGCCCCTCGTCCTCTCACTGGCAACCACTGAAAAGAGCCTGGCTCCCTCCTCCTTCAAACCACCTTTCAGATGCTTATAGGCATTGATAAGGTCGACACATTTTCTCTGTCCACTTCTCTGCCACCTTCAGCCACAGTTTGCGAAGCAGGAGAAACAAACAGCCATGGGACAGGGATGCAGGAATGGCCAGCAGCAGGAGGAGTGAGTCCCAGCAGAACGATAAAGTTGCTCTCGGGTGGATGCTCTGCGCACAACTTGAACCTTTGCATTTAGAAACCAAGAATCCATCTGTAAGGCCAGTATATTTTAGGGGCACCAGGGCTAAAATTTAAAAAAAAAAAATATCCCTAAGGGTGTTGCACATCTGAAAGTCTGTCTCCTTGGATGTTGAAGGCCTAAATGCACTCAGGTCTCTCCCTCTCTGAGCTGTACACTCACGGCAGTAACCCGAAACTGTGTGTGTTCCTATCCAGGTCAGGGAGACAGCACAAGAGCTCATTTGCCTGACTCACCGACTTCCTTGCCAAGTGAGCATGAAATTTTCATGACATTGGGAAGTAGCTGATCCACAGCCTCCTAAATGTCACTGCTCCAGAGGTTTTATACCAAGGGAGCACCCTGAATAATGGATATGCTTTTGGGATGCAGGAATATATATGTATATGTTTGTTTATGTATTTATTTATTTGTGGTGGTGGTAGGGCTGGTGGTTTATGGAAAATATATCAGTTGAGTTGGCAAAAACTCAAAATTCTCTATAAAATCTTGGGTGGGACGAGACCACCTATCAGCTCTGTACAGAACAACCTAGGATACACCCTGGGAAGATGTCACACGGTTTTGAGTTTAAGCTTGTCCCTGGGCCAGAGGAACAGTCTTGGATATGGAGTCCCCCCCAGCCCACATTTTTAATATGTCCAGTGTCAGTCACTCAGATGAAGCTACTGTTCTCCAGGGATGCTGAACATCTGTCCAAAAAAACCTCTTAATAGCAGTGACGTAATAGTAGAATCATTTGCACCTTTGAGGGTTTAAGTTTGTGGCCATTATGTTTTGGTATTCTCCAAAATGCCAATGAAAAAAAAGTGTTACCCGTCATTTTCAAAGCACACGGGCAGAACAGCAAACAGCCTCAAAGTCTACATGCTGGCACTGCTCTTCCCAAGTTTTTTCTCATCATTAGCTCAAGTGACAGCCACAGAGGCAGTGGCAACCTTCCTCTGTATCCCACTTTGGTGATCTGATGCTCAGAAGGGCCTCCCCAGCTTTGCCCATTGCACCCACCGTGTCTCAGACATTTTCCCTGCCAAGGCTGAGAGTTCCCAAGACCAAGGTCATCCAGGCAGATGTAGCCGAGAGGAGCTATAGCTGTGGGGAGCGAAGCAGAGGGACAAATTGACACCTCAGTGAGGCCAGAGAGTCGTGCCCCATGCCCTGAGGATGACATCCCTTCTGCAGGACCAGTATTTTGTGGAGTCAGCCTGGGACATTCCTGAATTCCTCTGGTTTGAGAGGTTCAGACAGAAATCATCTATCAGTTAGAGGTACAAGATGCTTTGAAGCCACATGTTACAAGCTGAGTCTTGCTTTTAGCACTCCATGGGGCCCAGACTGGGTTGCTTTATTATTCAAACGCGGTACATCATCTTAGTCATGTTATTTTTTTCAACCTGGAAACAGCTACATACCTTCTCCGAGCTAAGAGGTTGGATGTGCAGCCTGCACAACCGAGGCATGTCTGAATTTGCCTCTTTTAAACTCTATGATAATTTTCTTTACCCCTGAGTGACTCAAATAGTTTTGCAATGAGTGACCCAGGAAAAAAAAAAAAAAATAAAATAAATAAAAGAGAAGCCATCCCTGATTGCATAAGCTTTGAAAGGTTCCCTTCAGATCACTAAGTTGTGATGGCTTTTCCGTGCCACCTCTGAGTCCTCTGCGTGGAAGTGCGAGAGCTCCCTCCAGTCATGCAAGAACAAGAAGACCTTCGCACGGGCAACAGGCATTTGAGGGTATTTATCGAGGCAGCCAGCCTAACGCAACACAGGCAAAATGTAAATGAGCATTGTCTAAGCCCTCACACACCAAGAGCATGCACGGGCTCCTCACCACCGCCGCAGGGTCTCTTTAAATAAATAGCCAAGTTGAAAATTAAAAGCAGTTTGGTATCAGCAGCAGGTAGCTCTCTCAAGCTTCTCCTGGCCCAGCATGAGGGGGTCTCCATGGGCAGAGTGGTGTTGCTCTGTCTGGGGGGGGTCCAGGCTCTGTCCTTCAGACACATGGAAACAGATATGTGTCCATGAGGAAAGAAGGCACCTATATCTGAGAGAGCCTGCGGTGGTTATCCGTGAGCAGTAAAGGGGCAAAGCAGTAGAGAAGCAAAGTAAAAATTGTACTTTTAAGAATTAAAAATTATCTTTCCTGTGAAAACCAGGGCTGCATTCAGACCACCTCTCTTGTAGCCTTTTGGACCTGGAATTGTGACCCTAGTGGGGTGTCCAGGTGGGGACAGCCCTGGCTATAGCAGTCACAATTCTGCACCTCTAGCCATCTGTCCAGCTGTCCAGGAGGTCCTGCCTGGGGACAGACAACTAAACAGACAGCCGGGCAACCTCGCTCCCCTCTGACATGTGCTTTCCCAGTGACTTAACTCCATTTCCCAGCCAGACAGAGAGTCAGAGAGGAGCTAGAAAGCTTCATTTGCGTTTTGACACTCTCCAAAAATAAACCACGAAACAGTTTTGATGCATGCAGAGGAGAGGACTTTCAGCATGCCCTCGGGAAATTTTCTGAGTCAGTGGGAAGGCACCGCCGTGCCACCAGCCCGAGGGAGCGAGGGAAAACCCCCCAATGCTCCTGGCCATCACCAGATGCCCTCCTCTCTCCCTTCTGGGGCTTGGGGGCCAGCACTTCATCGGAGAGAGGTCCACACAGCTCTCCTCACTTGGGTGTGGAAAGTGAGTAGAAGCATGTTGTCTTCAAAATGGCAGGGTTATTCCTGGGTCCAGGGTCCCCACTCAGCTCCAAAGTGTGGGGTCTCCAGGCCAAACAGCAGTCCTTCAGCTCTTCCCACTGAGCTAGCTGACACACATGGGCAGTAGAAAGTTCCTGTGAAGGACTTTGCTAGGGGCAAGGTAATCTACAAACAGCCTCTATGTCATTTAACCCCCCAGGGACTTGTCATATATCCATAAACCTTCTCTCCAAGAGCCTCTTCTCTCAGAGCTCTGCCCTTCTACATTGCCCCCAAAGTTTCTTGCCTCCCTCGGGCCAAAAAGGATCATAGAATCATATAATAGTTTGAGTTGGAAGGAGCCCTAAAGATCATTAAGTTCCTACCCCCCTGCCATGGGCAGGGACTCCTCCCACCAGACCAGGTTGATCAAAGCCCCATCCAGTTTGGTCTTGAACACCTCCAGGGATGGGGCATCCACAACTTCTCTGGGCAACTTGTTCCAGTGTCTCACCACCCTCACAGGAAAGAATTTCTTCCTCAGATCTAATCTGCATCTCCCCTCTTTCAGTTTAAAAACCTTCCCCCTCATCCTATCCCTCCACTCCCTGATAAAGAGTCCCTCCCCATCTCTCCTGTAGACCTCCTCTAGGTACTAGAAGGCTGCTATAAGGTCTCCCCGGAGCCTTCTCTTCTCCAGGCTGAACAACCCCAACTCTCTCAGCCTGTCTTCAGAGGAGAGGTGCTCCATCCTTCTGATCATCTTCGTGGCCCTCTAAATCCCCTTGAAATTCCCTGAACTTTGCACATTGCTGGCTCATCTTGAGCTTCTCATCCACCAGCACCCCCAATTCCTTCTCCTCAGGGCTGCTCTCAGTCCATTCTCCAACCTGTGTTTGTGCCTGGGATTGCCCCGACCCAGGTGCAGGAGCTTGCAACCCTTTAACCCCTTGGTATCTTTCCCACAAGTCATCTCTGCAGGCCTTGCAGAGATCACCATTTGCCAGTCCCTCCTCTGGCAAACATGTCCCTGTTCCTTTTTCTGAGAAGGATGTTTTCATCTGTATTGTTAGTCTGACCTCTTTGTAACTGTGAACACTTATATATCTCATCACCAGCTCAAAGACTGCTCTTCCTACCACAAACCTTTCTTTTAGACCCATTCTCATTTCTGCTAACTCCCTCCTCCTCCCCCATGCCAAATTCTCTCTCCTTTTCTTCTCCCATCTTCTCATTCACTCCCTGCGGTCAGATTTGGTAACTTCTGCCTTTGCTTATAGCATCACCAAACTCTGAGGCTTTTCTCATCTTGCTCACAGTAAAATCTGCCCACACAGGGTCTTTTCCGACCTAATCAATTCTACGATTCTATGCATTGGAACAGGCTGCCCAGGGAAGTGGTTGAGTCACCATCCCTGGAGGTATTTAAAAGATGTGTAGAAGTGGTGCTTTGGGACATGGTTTAGTGGTGGACTTGGCAGTGCTAGGTTAACAGTTGGACTTGATGGTCTTCGAGGTCTTTTCCAACCTAAACAATTCTATGATTCTATGATTCACCATCCCCCACATTCAGCAGCACAAATTCCTCTCCCCTGACTTCCTATCCAAAATGCCACTGCTAAATAACCTCCCTTGCCCTCCCCTCACCAGCCCACTTCTCCTGTCTTGTCTTTTTGTGGTTACTCTATAATCTTAAAGTCTCGACCTGGGTTTCTAGACCTGACACAATGATGACTCTTTTCCATCCTTACATTCCTTACTGCTCTCAGAAGGCTCCATCCAACCCTCTTCACACTACCTGGTGGATCATCCATGCTGTTGGTCATGGGATCATAGCCCACGTGGGATCATAGCCCACCATCTGCGTTGGTAGAACTCTGCCTTTATGCAGAAGATGCCTTCCTCTAGCTCAAGATTTTCATTATGTTCCTCCAGCCCTCCAGTTCCTCCAGTTCCAGGCTCTGCAACCAGTAGCCAAGCCATCCCCCCGACCTGGGCAAATCCTGGGTGGGCTTGGCCACCTTGCTGTGGTGTGGGATCTGGGAGCTGGGACTGTGCTGCTGGGCACTGTGTTGCCCTGCCACGTATTGCATCAGCTCCCCAAGTAAGAGGCTGTCTGGCTCATGACGTTTCTCACTTTCTCAAATACACACTCACTTGCTGTTACTGTCTCGCACTCTCTTCCCTTCCTCCTTCTTGAAAGACACTCCCACCACAACAGATTGTTTTACAAGTACCTTCCCTTGACCCAGATATTGTAGATGACGTTTCATTTTTTATTACTGTAACAGTGGTTTAGAGTCAGTCTCGTTTGTCAGTGTTCGTGTGAATATTGACAGATCAGCAAAACTGATCTTGAAACCTCCCAAAACTAAGTATTTTCTCATGATCATTCAAGTCGTTCTTGTTTTCATACAGCTAGAGCTGATATGAAATAATAGCCTGAACACAAAAGGGAAGATTTGTATTTGATTGATATTCTGGCATATCAAAGTGAAACAGAACAACTTTGGGAATGAGCTGTGGGTGGCCAGCACAATGGGTATGCGGCAATCAGGTTTGCTTCTGCTTGTCTCCTGTTGTTGAGCAAGAGTGGTAACAGCAGGAACAAAAGAAAAAAGACTGTCACGTGTAGGTTCCACACATTTTTAGAGGGCCATACAGAGCTGGTTAGAGCAGCAGCACTAAAGACAGTGCTGAATAAGTGAGTGCTGTGCAACTCCGCACACACCCAACTACTCAACAGGGCTGGATGAGAAAAAACGAGAACTTGCAGTCATTTATATCGGTGCTAGAAAGGTCAGTAACAAATGAGAAGATCAGGAAGTTACATTACTTGTGAAGGCATTTGACGTAACTGATGCCACGGAAGCAGGAGATGACTTTCCTGATTACTGTAACAAACCTGTTGATTAGAAAGGGCAGACTGGGGGCGGCTCTCTATATCATCACTACCAGCCTGTGAGTTGCTAAATCAGGTTTACAAGATGCTGAACAGAACAGGGAGAATATCTGCAGGATAATCTGCTACAGACCACCAAAGTCAGAAAGTCAAAAAGCAGGATGAGTTGTTCCTTAAACCCATTGTTCATTAAAGCCTCAGCCAATATGTGGAAAAAAAATCTACTTGGGAGTGGGAGATATACGTTAGAGATGTATGCAGCCAATAGAAAAATAGCATGTAGGTGATAGCGGTGAACTCTCCAACCCATCAGGTACTGCAGCCAAGGTGAGATCATAAAATCATAGAATCATCTAGGTTGGAAGGGACCTTCAAGATCATCTAGTCCAACCATCATCCTAACTCTGACAAAAAAACATCACTAAACCATGTCCCCCAGCACCATGTCAATCCGTCTTTTGAACACCTCCAGGGATGGTGCCTCAACCCCTTCCCTGGGCAGCCCATTCCAATGCTTAATAACCCTTTCAGTGAAGGAATTTTTCCTAATATCCAACCTGAACCTCCCCTGGCACAACTTGAGGCTGTTTCCTCTAGTCCTGTCACCTGTGACTTGGGAGAAGAGACTGACCCCCGCCTCTGTACACCCTCCTTTCAGGGAGTTGGAGAGAGCGAGAAGGTCTCCCCTCAGCCTCCTTTTCTCCAGGCTGAACACCCCCAGCTTCATCAACCTCTCCTCACAAGACTTGTTCTCCAGACCCCTCACCAGCTTCGTTGCCCTCCGCTCATTACGACATACCATGGTGAACTAATTACTGGATAGAAAGTTTGTTCCTCTCTGAAGACCAGTTATCATGATTGTAAGCTGATTATTTGTAGCACTGACTGCCCTAAACACTCAGCATTAAAAAGGTAAGTTCTCTAACTCAAGGAAAATTGCTATCCAGATTCATTGGTAGAAAAAATATTGGTAGAAAAATCTGAATGAAAGTTGAGTCCTTTGACGAAGAGTTTATCCCATGGCCGAAAAGCCAGGATTTCCAAGTTAAGAGTGCAAACAGATCGTGCTAAAAATCTCATCCTGGTTCAGTGACAAAGGGAAGGAATCAATGTGAAATAGAAAAGCAATCTATCACAGACGTGAAAGGGGAAACAGCTGCCAATTAATATAAAATAGAAGTAGCTAAGTGTGAGAAATGAGTAAGTGAAATTAGAACCATCTGGAAACACCTCTGAACAGAGCAAAGTATTTTAACATCTACTAAGAACAAACGTAGCTTAACAATAGTGCAGGAATATCACTAGAGAGAGGTAGCAAAATTAATAGTAATGCAAAAAAAAAAAAAACAAAAAAAAAAAGAGAGAGTACCTAATTTGTCTGTATTCAGAAAGAAGCCAGGTCATGTACATGTATAACATGGGGCTGCTGATGGAATTTTTTGTTCAGTAACATCACGGGGATGATAAACAAGGTCTACTAGGGAAAAATATATAAATGAGCACTCTGGGTAACTAGCATTCCTGAAAAAGAGATGACATGATCTCTCTCCTGCTTCCATTTGAAGAAGTGCTCACAGAGTATCAATACTCCCAAAGGGTAAAGAGGATGAACTGGGTAAGTACAGTCAAACAGAAGTGACTGATGCAAACATCTGTGAACTCTGAACCTTATTAGCTGCAAATACTAATAAGCATCTTTCAAAGAACAACAAGATTTATTTGGCAAACTGAGTTCCAGCCTTTATGAACCTGACCCAGAAAAGATGGATTCAGAGTTTTCCAAGGCACTGGATGCTGTACCAGGAAACAAAACCGTGTCCTGTAAAACACTAACAGGTATCCCATAATTGATGGGACAGCTGGAGAAGCGAGAGATTTCAAATATAAACAAATGACCACAGCACAGGCTCCCAGTACAATCCCAGTGCATACGGAAATAAAGCAACTGTGAGTGCGTATATGGTGTTACATGTAGGCAGAGATGTAGGGAAATTACTTTCTTTTTGCAGGTTCATGCATAGCAGTAGAAAGATCCCTGCAGAAATAGTGCCTGACCTACAGACTCATGGAGTCAGGAAGAGTCTGTGGGGAGAGGATACTGTGTGCTGCCTCCATTACACTGCTTTTCCTCAGGGACTGCTTTTAGTCACTGATGGAGACAGGACCTGGAGCTAGACAGACCTTTGGTCCCCCAGTAAAACCACTCTTACTGCCTTATGCTGTCTACACGCTTCCCATGTGTGTGTCCTTCAAAGCAATCTGAAAAAAAAAGGAAACCATGAACTACCTGCAACGGCAACCTGCAGAGACCAGAGCAAACACCACCCTGTGTGAGGTTCAGGGCTTGCTCTGCTCTTTAGTCCTTGATTGGCTTTAGTAGTTATTCACCATGCTAAATCACTTCTCAGTCTCCTGTGACCTGAAAGGTCCCTTCCAACCTAGAAAATTCTACGATTCTATGTGCAGGTTAATTGTGCAAATATTTGCACAAAAAAGAAAAAAAAACCTAACCCAACAAAAAAGAAAAAACCAACCCCAAAACTTGTTTTTTGAGTTCCTAGCTCTCACCACAGCCTTTTAGCCTTGACAGCACAGGTCTGGCCTTGAGCATGTCCTTTGGCAGGGCGCATGGGCAGCAGTTGTGTTTTGTGCCCAGCTGTCAGGACTGTTTCTCCATTTGATCCACTACAGCTGTCTGTTAAAAGACAAAAATAGCCCTGGCACCACGGATTGGGACTTCCTTCTCAGAGCCGAGTCCCACAGTCTCCAGGCCGGTTCCCAATCGCTGTCTTTCTGAAACATAAACGTATTTACAATTCTGTGATTTTCCATACACTTGGCCTGCTTTCAGTGGGAGAGGTACAGACCTCCCCCTCTTCCACCCCTCCTCTCTCCATCACATCTTTTCTCCAGAGCAACCAAGATTCTCATCGGAACCAACAGGCACAGACTGGTACCTGCCACTGGCTGGAGAGTCAAGGACTACAGCTGCTGGATTGCCAGATACTACAGGAAAAAAAGATAACAGGTTTTAAAAAGTAAATCCTGGGTGCAGCAGCATTTTCTGGAAGGACCTATGGATGTGAGGTTGTTGTCCCCAGTGCAGATCTGCTGTACCAAGACTCTTGGGGAGAGGGAACCGTGTTTTCACCACGATTTTTGAATCCACATCAGCATTAAGTGCTTTGCTGCTCTGCCCTGGGCATATGGGAAGACTCGGCTGCAGGTATCTAGGGGCCACAGATGACAAAAAAGCATGATTTCTAAGGAGAGGAAACAGATTGTGGGTTAGATGTGGGCTAAACACAAAGAGGGGTTCATGTTAAGTGTCTGTTATTCTACTAAGAATGGCTTCCGGGAGTTATGCCTGTTTTGTACCTTGAATTTACATGGAAGAAAATACCAGGAACTAAAGGCTGCTTTTCCTTAGGTGAGAAGGCTGAAATAGGTGTGTTCCTTACATATTAAACAGGTGTATGCCTTGTGTACAAGTGATGCACCAGCTTCTGCTGAGTCCAGACACGCTGAGACTGCATCATGGTTTGCAAGAAGAGGATATTCAGGAATGTTCTTGGAGAACTGGGACAAAATACCACAGGGAATGACCGAACAGTGCGGGGGGGACTGGTACAGGGGTCTGTTCTTTGCATCTCCAAAGCAAGGCTGCTCATGCCCGCAGGAGATGCTTTAAGGCAGCAGGACCTCTTTGGACTCAACGGGGCAGAGGCAAAGGGTGAAACGGGGGTGAGACACAGAGCCAGACACAGCGACCCTACACCGATGCTGGCACGACCTTCCCCAGCCAAGGACCTGGCCCACTTTTACACATACCAGGAACCTAGAGGAGGTTTGAAGGAGAAGGGGATTGTTCGAGCTGGTTTTTTTTCTTTTGAACCCTATAATAAAACTACTCATGTCTAGTTGCACATGCTCTTTAAAGAGCTGGGATTCCCCCTTCTGATAGAAGTTACATAGCAGTCACACTTCCTTTAATCTCCATCAAACTATTATTTCAACATACCACCTACACAGCCAGATGAAAAAGCACCAGTAAAAGGCAACTGTTGTTGTTTTGATTTTTCCTTCTCAGAAAAAAAAAAAAAAAAAAAAAAAAGCTTATAAGAAAAGCTCAGAGTCCGGCTTTGTACATACTAACTCCTCCTTTCCATCTGGAAATTCCCCTTAGCTATACCATAAACACTCCCCTCAAATATGCTAAAATAAAGTAAACTGAAATTCAGTATAAGACATGGAAGTAGAGACTATTTGTAATCTGGTGGTTACCAAAAAAAGACGAAGAGCAGATAGAATCTGATTTTTCATTTTAGATTATTTTGAATTTCTTATTCAATGAAGTAATAATTCACCTTATAAAGAATGTTGCATTTGAATACGGCTTTTCACCTGATCTTGTGATTGAGCTTGATAAGGTTTTTAACTGCAAGAGATTGTTACACTTCATTCCCAAATAATGGATTAGGCTTTGAAGAGTAAATACCACCCTGCTGCTAGCACTTTTCAAAAGGATTTTGGCATCATCAGACGGTTATTTATTGCTTTGCTGTCCTACCACTGATGCTTCTACCAAGACCTCCTCCGACAGGGAGATAAAAGATGGTGTCCTAACAGAAAGCGTGGTCTCTAGGAATAGGTGCACCAATTTTAGATCACCACGACACACTAATCTTTTGCTACAACAAACCACTCTAGTGCCCAGATGTCACCCAAGGTGATGAGACAAGAAAGGGCCATTGTAACAAAATGAAAGTCAGACTTTATGGGTTTCCTTGTATTAGTGTTTTCTTGTGTATCTGGCACCTGGGAGCCGGACAAGACATGCTTTATGTTGACCCATTTATCTGCTGTATGTATTCCATAGGTCGCAGGTCCAAGATGCAGCTGGACCGCAACCTGCCTGTCTGCTGCCAGAGGCTCCGTTTGCCTGGGACCTGAGCAGTGACCTGGCAACAGCACACCATGACACTTTCGGGTCAGCAGGCGCCTTGGAATTTAGTTCTGTAGAATTCTGTGGATTTCATGCGTGCCCATTGCATGTAGATATCTATATATTTGCTAATTTGCATTAATACCTGGGTGTCGTACAGTACTTTTTCGCCACTTCATCTCAAAACATCTTCAGAGGAAGTAGATATCACAGCTGTCTTTTTAAATAGAGAGAATGAAGACTCAGACAGAGATGAGATTAATGAAAAGACCCCACAAGATCAGTCGAGAACTGAGTTGCATCTGTTTCCTTCCTATTATTTGGCCACATACCCCACCAAAGCTGGTGGAGCATTATCAGACATTTGCATTTCTTAAAATGTTGAAACCTGCAGGTTGGCCTGCAGTGCAGTCTCATGCAAAAACACCCCATATCTGGGTAAACTGGAGCACACACAGCTTTGTGTTGTCAAGGTCCACTAGCTTCCACCCTGCGGACTCACTCTAGGAAAGCTAACCCAGGTATCACGCCCACGTTCCACAGACTGCAGGGCAGACAGCCTTCCCGTCTCCAGTCTTAGGTGTTAAAATATGTCTGTACCACACCACCACCAGGTGAAGCTACACCATTTATTTTTCCACGGGTAGCTCTATTTACAAGATGACCCAAGCTACTACAGTGTCAGGAGAAAAGATGATGGCAGGGGGTCATCTTTTAATGTTAAAGAATCTTTCCAAATCATACGGTTGCTTCACAAATGCATCTTCGAAAAATACACTCCCGGCACCAAGTAGGGCATGGAAATTGTGTTTGGAAAACGAGGCTGTAAATTCATGTTTCAGTGAATGGACACCACTGAACACAAGCCAAAATCCCATGTGTCTATCAGGAGACAAATTCATAGGAAGACCCATTTAAACTGAGAACTCAAAAGTCAGCATTTTCAAGGGTGATTTCCAGTAGATTTTTGTGTTGTCTGTTCCATCTTTATGATGCAGTAAGAGGATCTGAAAACTGGCAGGAAGGGAGGGGATATTTTCCCCTTGGTGTGTATACGTACCTAGAAATCTCAAGGAAGACCATACTTATTTTTTCAGACTGTATCAGGGAATTTATTTGAGAAAAAGTGAAGGAAATATCTCAAGATACAAGCCCCACTAGATCTCTCACTTCACTTGAAGTTTGAATGTCATGTCTTCAGTAGGCACTTTCCTTTTCCAAAACATTATGTCAGTCGTGACAATACAGCAGCAGAGACTGGAAGGGCCCTTCACATATACCAGCATCCCTCAAGACTCGGAGAAGATGCCTCAAGAGAGGCATCAGAGGCAACCATCTAACTTTGTAGGACATGGCTTTATGGCCTGGCCACTGCAGAGTGCCATCATCACCCAAATCCTCACCCATGCGCTAGCCTCAGTTTCCCCGCTGGAAGCCACTGACACAAATAATGTGGAGTAAAATGAAGAAACAAATAATTGTAAAGTAGAGCCTGTGCAACTCTGTGAGCTCTGCCACTGAGGTTCTGTCAGGTAGATCACAAAAAAATGTCTTGTCTTTTTGGGCAAAGGCCCAAAAAAATCAATTGGGCAGAGAAGTTCTTGCTGATGATGTTGCTGCCAGCAGGAGGTGTATCTCCCATGGCTTGCTAAGGCTCATGTCATGTGGGGGGTTCACCTCATGGGGAAGTCATGCAGACCTCTGAGGTCTTCTTGCAAAAGGGACTTCTGAGAAAGTCTGAGAAATGGAACATGGGGGAGGCAACTCTATCATCTTACGCCTGCTTTGCAACCACTTCTCCATCACACAGAGGTGTTGAAGTTCAGGTCAGTGGCACAGGGACTGATTTGCTCTAGGGAAGGGCTAGGATGCCCAGGGTGATTCTAGTTGCATCCAAGAGGAAATTCCCAGTGTAGGAGAATCCTAAGATGATGCAAGTTGCCCATCTCGTTAAATAAATACAGACATTTCCTCTTGATTCAAAGGACTCGCATCCTCAGTGTTCATGTGTGACTGCAGACCTCCACAACACGTCATGCTCAGGAGAAAACTTCAGGAGAAACCATGCCGATCCGTCCTGTTCCCAGTGAAATCTGCCAACCTGCTTTGTTGTCGTCCTGTTGTCCTTTTCCTCCCACCCCTCCTCTGTCCCGTTCCCTTTTCCCATGATGCTTACATGGCAGCTCGTGTGCATGCAAAGCAGTAAATAAAACCGCTTACAGAGGATTATTTTCAGTGTTATCTCTGCTCTGCAAAACATTTCCTGCTTTCCTGTCTGCGGCGTTTCTGTGAGGTGCCCCTCACCCATGAAGTCCCAGCACAGACATGACCCACGGGTGCCTGCCACTTCAGCGGCAGCTTCCCCCAGCAGGGCACCAGCTTCCTAAAGCCACTCACCCTCCCAGGGCTTGATGCAGGTCTCCAAGGTGGACTCCCACCTTGCCCTGGTGGCCCTTTGCCATGGAGAGCTGGCAGCCAGGCTCCCCGACCATACTAGGAGGAGCTGGTGCGATGTGAACTCCAGAGCCCCTTGAATCTCCGCTGCATCTGCTTGGTCAAGCCTAGCTGAGGAGCAGCAAACCTCTGGAGGCTCCGGGGGAAACAACAGGAGCGAAAAAACCTTTTTGGATATATGGCAGAGGTCCTCGAATGGGATTCAGTTGATCGGAAACCCAGGTTTGTCCAAGGCGCTTACTCTGTGTATGCCGACTCCCTGTCCTTAAGGCATTCGCCTCGCTGGGGATTTCAAACAAGAGGACAAAAAATTTATGACTTTCTTTCCATGGTTGACACAGTTTTTGCATAATCCTGAGATATAATAACAAAAAACCCAAAAAAACCCAAAAGAGCCATGCAGTAGCACAGAGCTCTGGGTAGCCGCATTAAAAAGTCATACCTTCTCAACAAATCATCCCCTTAATGCGTACTGAAGTAGTGCAATTTCATCAGCCTTTGGCTCTTTCACGGAAGCCTTCCCAGTTAAAAACAAAGCAAGGCTTGAAATTACAGCGCCGTGCATAGAAGGAGGTGCAAAACCATCGTTCTGTATATTTGCAGCACAGGATAAATGCGGTTGCTCAGGAGCAGAGACCACACTATAGGTGCACAATCGCTTTTTCTCTCCGAGTTCGCTAAGGTTAAACCGACTTCAGGTGTTGGCACCCTGCTGCTGTTGCTGCTTTGAGCTTGTTTAAAAAAAAAAAAAAAAAAAATCAGAAATGCCTATTCTTTGAACCACACCCTTTTCCTCCCCCTTGCACAAGCATCTGTCACCTTTCTAACCCCGTGGGTGTTATAGTTTCCTAGTATAAGGAGGGTTTTTAACAGAGAAAAAAAATAAAAACAAGCCAGACGTAGCCATCAAAAGGCTTCGACCTGGGCTGCCAGGACTTCTGCACTCTTACCATACAGAAGACAAATCTACCCTTGCCAAGGAGAAGTCAGTAGAGTCAAAAGGTCTCCAAGATGCACCTTAGTGTGACAGCCAGCTGCGCTATGCCAGGATATATATTAATACCGGTGTGTGAAGGGGTAGGACCATCACACACGATGGGGTTTTTCTCTTCGGGGCAAGAGATTTTTGCTTGATGTGGGTGAAGTGAATTCTTCACTTGAATTTGAGTGAAGGAACCGACTTTTTGACTAGAACAAGGACTCTGCTCTGCCAAAAGACAACAGATAAACACATCAACCAGTGGTCTCTCTAGACAAGCAAGCATTTAAAGGGCTGAAAGTTGTTTAAAGCAAAAGGTCCAAGAAGCAATAAATACTTAAGTGAGCAGTTGTGTTAGACACAGGAAACACCATAGATCCTCCTCTTTCAAAATATTTCCCAGTATTTCCCTGCCCACCCGCTACAGAAGAATGAAATGAGTTCTTTGAACTGCCCAACTAATCGTGGAAGTTCTTGTTCTGACTTGATGAGAGCGCCATCAGTCACATATCTGACTTACGGATTTCCACCCCTGAAACACACAGCATCAGTGAAAACCGAGGACAACCAAAATTCTACATGCCATTCACAAAAAAAAAAAAAAAAAAAAAAAAAAAACCCAAAAAAAAAGCGGGGGGGGGACTTTCAAGCACAGAGGTGGCATGCAGGCATTTCTGCAGCCCAACAAAACCAGAAGTAATCTGACTGTGTCGTCCCACCCTGCGACAGCACGGCATGCACACAGAAAAGCCAGTGCACCAAAAACCTCACCAGATGACACTTCTGCATTTCATTTCCAGCAGGAAGGTTTCTGCATCCCCTGTAGAGTTGGTGCTGGAGATGCATAGGAAGCCATGTGAGCTCCGTGCTGGGCTCAGCTCGATGGTTTTGCCACTCAGCTGGCCTCCTGCCAGCCTGGAGTGAAGCTGCACTGCATGTGTAAGGGGAAGATTCTGCAGACAGGCAGTTGCTGGGAGGAAGCTGAGCTTTGTTTTTAGCAAAGAGCTGACCCCACACTATCTAGCTTGAGGGACCCAGCCTATGGGTGATCCTGATACCAACTCTAAAAAACACCACAGCTGTTTTTTCTCAATGTCCCAGATCAACAGCATCACAGCCACCATCACAGATAAACCAGGTTTGAACCACAAGATACTGAGACTCTTTAATAGGCACAAATGTATATCATACCAGTGACACACATTCAAAGCTTGAGAGGTGGGCCCATGCAAACCTCATGAAGTTCAACCAGTCCAAGTGCAAGGTCCTGCACCTGGGTCGCAGCAATCCCAGGCACAAATACAGGTTGGGCGGAGAATGGACTGAGAGCAGCCCTGAGGAGGACTTGGGGGTGTTGATTGATGAGAAGCTCAATATGAGCCAGCAATGTGCACTTACAGCCCAGAAGGCCAACTGT
>JAOXNO010000041.1:14067729-14081224 GCA_028565335.1 Limnodromus scolopaceus | reverse complement strand
AGGACTTGGGGGTGTTGATTGATGAGAAGCTCAATATGAGCCAGCAATGTGCACTTACAGCCCAGAAGGCCAACTGTATCCTGGGCTGCATCAAAAGAAGTGTGGCCAGCAGGCTGAGGGAGGTGATTCCACCCCTCCGCTCTGCTCTGGTGAGACCCCACCTGGAGTACTGTGTCCAGCTCTGGACTCCTCAGCACAGGAAGGACATGGACCTGTTGGAACTGGTCCAGAGGAGGGACACAAAGATGATCAGAGGGCTGGAACAGCTCTCCTATGAAGACAGGTTGAGAGAGTTAGGGTTGTTCAGCCTGGAGAAGAGAAGGCTCCAGGGAGACCTTATAGCGGCCTTCCAATATCTGAAGGGAGCCTACAAGAAAGCAGGAGAGGCACTTTTTACAGGGGAATATAGTGATAGAATGAAGGATAATGGCTTCAAACCGGAAGAGGGTAGACTAGATATCAGAAAGAAATTTTTCACTACGAGGGTGGTGAGACACCGGAACAGGTTGCCCAGGGAAGCTGTGGATGCCCCATCCCTGGAGGTGTTCAAGGCCAGGCTGGATGGGGCTTTGATCAACCTGGTGTGGTGGGAGGTGTCCCTGCCCATGGCAGGGGGGCTGGAACTTGATGATCTTTAAGGTCCCTTCTAACTCTAACCATTCTATGATTCTATGATACCAGTGCGGGGGCACTTGTGCTTCACAAGAGAAGCCAGACATTTGGATTTTTCTTACCAAGACCCATCCTTCAAGGAGCTGTTATTATTCCCTCATTTTCCATGCTGCAAAATTTAGAGCCATGTTCTATCATTTTCCTCTGTTGTTTACAAAAAAAAGATGCACAACTGTATAAAAAATGTTTTCTTGCGTAATCTTTTGCAGAGCTGTTATGTGAGTGTGACTCTGTGTTCATATGTATGTGGAGGTAGGAGAGGCAGATGACCTGAGGTTTCCTCCATTCATAGGTTCTTCTTCGTCACAACCAGGGGAAGATAACCCTAACACTGAGCATTTTCACGTGCGGTAGAGCAGAGCAATGCCAAAAATCCTACCAGATTTTCCCTCGGTAGCTTCTAAATGAAAAAGGAGAGTGAAAAAACTCAGTCTGAAAGTCTTTCAAAGACATTAGACCCCATCAGTCTTCCACAGTTATTTCTGTTTACTGGTCAGTCGTACATGAGCATTTTCTCTATCATAGCACTGTGAAAATCCCCCTAAAAGGTCTGTGTTGTGCAGCAGTGAGCTAAAACAAAGCTGGACTCTTTTCTCCCTTATTCTTTGGACAGTCACCCTCCCCAGTAGGAAAATGATGAAGAGTGCAGAGAAGGCATCTCGTATGCAGCTTAACCTCCTTAAACATGCTACTGTAAAGGCAACTATCTAAATAGCACCCAGTTGTTAAAAAGCAGAATGAAATATGCCCCAAATGCCCAATCTAAACTCACCAAGACTCAAAGAAACATTTCCCTTTACTTCAATTGGGTATAGACAGAGACTAGTGGATTTCTGCCTTCTGCTATAAATGGTTCTTTATCTTATCTTTATTTTTCTGCCTGGATATGACATCAGTAAAATACAACTCAGGCCAAAATTTATATTGCTGTACTGCTTGTATTATCCCTTCTGAATACAGACTAAACTTACTTGAATTGTTTGGTTTGGTTTTGCCACCCACAGAAGCACTAACTCTGTTTTTATCTCTGGTCACAGAAGACCTCGTAAAAAGTTTCTGAAAGCATCTTCCAATGTGAAAGCTTGTCACCAGTCTTCAGCTCGCTAAGGCAATGATTGTGGGTGACATTGATTGGGGCCATGCTGCTGAGACAAGCATGAAGCAGCAGTGACTCTAAATACTAATGTTTTTCAGGTCCATCTGGAAGATTCAGGCGCACAGAGATGTGTTGTCTTTCATTTCTCTATGGAGGACCACCCAATTTTCAGGGTTTCACCGTAAAATCTAGTTGGCAAATGCGTATGTGCCACTGGGTATCTTAAACCCTGTATCGGTGTGTGCAAGTAAGCATCACAGAAAGCATAATCAGACAGCTATTTGACTGCACAGCTGACCGCACTCAAATGAAAAACGTGATCTGGTACATCACAAATACTACAGAGGAGCCCATCAGTCTCCACAAAACCTCCAGTTCTTCAGGACAGAGAGCACTCTCCTCTTTTTATGTCCCACATCTCTGAATGAAGAATGGTCACCTACACAGAGAAATCACTTCTAGCCATCTCAGAAACCTTGTTCCCATCCTTCGAAAATTGTTTCCTTTGGGTTTGGCTTCTAGGCACAGGAGAAGGATGAAAACAAGGGTTTGGAGTAGTGCACAGACTGGGTCCAGCACTATGTCCAGCCAGCCTGAGCTGCTGCAGACACAAATTTCACCCATTCTCCCCCACAGATGGAGGCTGCCAAGCTATCTTCAGCCTCTTCTTCCCCAGTTCCTTCTGGCCCCTGAGAATGAAGCGCTTTTGACAGAGAAACACTTCCCCAGAAACCACCTCCAGCAGAACTGAACTAACTCTGAACTAACTTTTCACTCCAGAATGAAAATACATGCCAAGCATTTATTTTATTTTCCAGAATAAATGTTTCACTTTTGATACAGCTATCAAAATTCAGTTATCTGCTTGCCTTAGGTTGTAACCCAGTTCCTCCCTGTCCTACCTTAGCCCCCAGCAGTTCAAAAGCACTGAAAAACCCTCATGGGGTGCTGTAAGCACCTCATCACAACTGGATTGGTGGAAATTGATCGAGATGTTGCCTGAAAGCTTAATAAATCTGGTCATAACTGACTTTCTTGGGGTCACACATAGCATCTGGAGGGACACATGGAACAGATCTCACAAACAAGGTCTAGGCTGGTAATGTGACACTGGGATCTTCTTCCTCCATCACTTAAAGCCTGAGCGAGGGTGCTTGATAAAGCTCATACACTCCTTTGTATCAATGATCTTTGCCATTAAGAAACTCATGCAAATCTACTCTTCTTCTCAAAGCTGCTCAAACCACCATCTCATTTTCTTTAGCATTCTCAGTCTTTTGTAGAACCATTGGTGCCAGAATGGTCTTTCCCTCATATAACCATCCCCTTCTATTGGGCTGTAATACTGCTCCTCCTTCATATAAATACCTTACTATTTCACACATATGCAAGCGAATGTATGTGTAGCACCCAGGGTGGATATTACCTCCACTGGACAAATAAGAAACAAACACCTGCTGCAGGCATCTCATTCCTGTGCCAGAGCCTGGTAGCCCAAGCCAGTAGGATTTGGGGCAGTTTGATGGTTTCTTGTCCCTCCATGACACGTTAGCACAATGATTAAGGTGCACACTCAGACCACAAGTCCAAGAGATGAAACTTCTGGACACGAACGGAGTCTGGCAGTTACAAGAGCTGAACCTACATCTTCTCACCCACGTACAAGTGACAGAATCTGAAAGCAATCACTCCACTTGTTAAGGTTTTCTTTTCTCTTAGCTGCTATTCTGACTGCACTGGTCAGTCTCTGCTTCCCCCATCAGCTCATCGTGACACAGCTACACACACACAGTGAAGACTTCAAGCTCACCTATGCGTACAGAATCACATAATCATCTAGGTTGGAAAGGACCTTCAAGATCACCAAGTCCACCAATCAACCTAACACTGCCAAAACCATCACTAAACCATGTCCCTAAGCACCATGCCTACCCGTCTTTTAAATACCTCCAGGGATGGTGATTCAACCACTTCCCAGGGCAGCCCGTTCAAATGCTTGATAATGCTTTCAGTGAAGAAATTTTTCCTAATATCCAATCTGAACCTTCCCTGGTGTAACTTGAGGCCATTTCCTCTTGTCCTATTGCTTGTTACTTGGGAGAAGAGACCGACCCCCACCTCTCCACAACCTCCTTTCAGGGAGTTGGAGAGAGTGAGGTCTCCCCTCAGCCTCCTTTTCTCCAGGCTGAACAACCCCAGCTCCCTCAGCCTTTCCTCATAAGGCTCAGCACAGCAAGAAGGATACATTAATTGGAGGCTGGAGTCAAACAGCAACAGCCTAAACTCCCCTAAAACCAGGCTGTGCTGTCTGGTTTGGCACAGGGGGCAGAAAGCATGGCCTTTCTCACCGGCCACTTACTAAAATGCCACCGGGTTTGCTGAGCCACTGACTTGTGAAAGGCAGCAGCCATGCATGGCTGATCTCAAGTCCACTATTTCGTATTTGAAAGCAATACAGGCGACAGCAAAGAGAACAGACTGTTTCAGAAGACTTTTTGAAACCTTTGATTCTGCAGCAATATGTGGCAGAAACTCTGACACCCCACCTGCCCTGCTCGGTAGAAAGGTTATAGCCCTCAGTTCCTGGGCTGCACTTGCCCACCAACCCACCAGCAGAACGCTCTTTGTTCCTTCTGTCTTCCTGCTAATTCCACATTTTCCTGTCCTGACCATTTGTTTCTTCCCCTTGCTGATTATCCTCTACTTACAGTAACTAGTAAACATTTTTTTCTGCCTCTTCTCCCCCTTTCAGTGTATTTTCAGGAGCGGATCTTCCCCCCCACGGATATTCCGTGCCATAGATTCTTTTTACAATGACCTTCTCGAGTGATGACAGAAGAAAGATTTTCAAGGCCGGGGTATTCCAGTCACCCTCCTGTCTATAAGCGCACGCCTGACTCTACAAGTGACAACGCTGGGGAGCCTGGGGAAGTCATGAGCAATCTACTTTCTTTTAAGGCACGCCGCTTGTGACCGTACGGGGTATCGTTAGCAACTTCCTGAAGTCTTTGCCGAGCAGCCTGTCAGTGCCACACGAGTCAGTCGGAGCACTTGGTCATCTCCTTTGCAAAAGCCAGAGGAAAAAAAAAAAAGAAGTAAGTGATTTTTGTCCCCGAGGCAAAGTATTGCTTCTTTCTACTAAGCAGCACTTTGTTTTGCTCTGCTTTGATTACTGCTTCTCCGTGGCGTGTGTTTGTGCTTCAGAAATGCAGACTTTGATGATGTTTCACCATAGTCTAAATCTCCTCGTGACTGATATAACAGACATAAAAGTGTTGCTGGGTCTGTATGAATTAGAGTTCATTGCAGTTAATGGAGTCTTTTCTACTTTCTACTTTTCTACTTTCTACTTTTCTACTTTCTACTTTTCTTCCTTATGAATTCCCTTTCCTATAAAAAACATATTTCTCTCTTACAAAACAATTTTATTTCCAGTCAGGGATAGATGATAATTACGATTGAAGGATTTTGGCAGGATACAGGTTGCTGTGAGGTTAGAATTAACTGTCACTGCAGAGCACGAGGCACAAATACGGAATTATATTAGAAACACGAATGCCGGGCTTCCTTTGGTAGACCATAAGGAGAATTCACATCCAGCCTTTCCTCTCATCCTTACTCTGCTGGAAGAGCAAGACAGGCATTTTATTGTGATGTTTACTGCTGGTCTATAGTGACTAACTAAATACACTACATTCCTTCTTGTTCTCCACCTTTTAATCACACAGTACTGCTGATCTCTGGCACTCAGAAATGTGGAGACTGAGTTAAGATTATTTTTTTTGATCAAATATTTTATGAGTTGACCTGTTTCTCTGACACTTCAAAAATACTGGGACCATGATTCTTGCTCTCCTCAGCAAACCAAAACCCCTGCTTTCAAATGAAAGCTGATACTCCTTTGCATTTAGCGTAGCCGTTATTTTGTGTAGTAGCTGAAGCTTTAAGAAGACCACAAGCCTTCTGATAAAGTCACAGATTGGTAACAGCAATCACACCATGCTGGTAGACGGGCAGAATGAATCAGTCTGGGTTCCTTCCTTTGGGGCTTTAAAGGATCCTACTTTTGCTTTGAGAGATCCTGAGGTCGGAAGGGATCCTTCCTACACCAAATAAGATTTAGCAAAGGGTAAACACCCTACCAGAGCTGGGCTGATGTGTTGACTTGATCAAACTGAATTGTTTCCTGAATTTAGTTTCTCATAGGGTCTTCTTGGTTGGTTTTCTTCTCCCTGTTACCTTCCCCATTTGTTTACGTTTATGTTGCAATAGAAAGCACTACAGATTATAGCTACTGGCTTCTCTTGAAATTTTAACATAAGGTTTGATACTCTGCCTGAGACCAAGCAGCATCTGGGCTTAGTTTTAATCTGCCCTTCCCATAATCCCATTTAGATCAGCTTCTGCCTCTGAATCAGCAGTTCTTTAACTTTAATAACCGTATCTGGGGAGAATCACATCCCTGGAAGTGTTTAAGGCCAGCCTGGATGGGGCTTTAACCAACCTGGTCTGGTGGGAGGTGTCCCTGCCCATGACAGGGGGGTTGGAACTCGATGATCTTTAAGGTCCCTTCCAACTCTAACCATTCTATGATTCTGTGAAAAAAAAAAGAGGGAAAAAAAGGAAAAAAAAAAAAAAGGAAGAAAATCCCCTCTTATTCTGCTCTTTAGCACTCAGTGGGCAAGGCTGATTTTCTTCTGAGGACTTTTTCCACAGTTCTGTGGATGGGACAC
This sequence comes from Limnodromus scolopaceus, assembly GCA_028565335.1. Taxonomy (NCBI): domain Eukaryota; kingdom Metazoa; phylum Chordata; class Aves; order Charadriiformes; family Scolopacidae; genus Limnodromus; species Limnodromus scolopaceus. Next base: position 14,074,723 of record JAOXNO010000041.1, on the reverse strand, counting down.
CACATTTAAGCAAACGCTCCCAGTCTGAATTCAGCACACCCTCTGTACAGATTTCTGCCGGAAACTGCAGACGGCTCTTGCAGGTTTCAGCACTTCCCATGCCTCTCGGGGAGACATTGATTTTATAGCCTCACACAAATAGTACTGCTGTCAAAACAGAAGCGCCCGAAGGCAGCGTTTCAACAATCTCAGGCTGCCCTGACAAAGCTTCGTCCCATTTCGGAGCCGAGATGGAAATTTCACAGCTCTTTGATTTTGCCCTCCCAGCCAGGTTCCTTTATTCTTACGCACAAGAGGCTCCCGAAGTGCACGCAAGTCAGCGGCAAGAGCTGGGAGTGGGGAAGCGGAGAGGGGTATTGCTGCAGTGCCACTGCCCACATCAACAGTCGTGTCCCCAGTGCAGCAGGAAAGTGGATGGAGTGGTGGCTGCAGTCACTCCTGCACCGGACAACGTGAAGGACAGGTGTCTGTGGTTCCTCTCCGTGATTTAGTGCCTGCTCATCTGGCCCGAGCTCAGCACAAGCTCAGGTTTTGCATGCCTTTTCTTGGTACTCGGTGCAAACCGATTGTGCTCTCGGTGTGCCACGGGCTGCAATTAGCAATGAGCAAGCTCAGTGATGAAACTGGTGTCCCGTTTGTTTGGGGTTTTTTTTCCTCCTTTTAGCCCTTTTCCCTCCCTGAACAGACTCAGCTGCCTGTCCCAAAACATCTGGATATCTCTAACTGTTCCTGGCTCCAGGGTTGCTGTGCATCTCACGCACAGAGCCAGGACAGGCCTAACAGGGTTTAGCAGATGGGACACCTTCCCACATCCCTCTGCCACATGGTATTGCCTCCTGAGTGGGGTGTTTGAAAATTACGGCTTGAAACTGAAGCCTTTTGGGGCCAGTGTGTATGGGGGAATGCTTTCTTAGCTTAGACCTGCCTCCTATGCTGGGGCTGTAACGGAGCAGTGAAGGAGGAGATAGTGAAGGATCCCACCATTACTGGCAGAAACCCCATCATCTCTACAGCTGCTTTCTGTAGAGCACATCAGGCTTGACAGAATCTGTCTCTTAGACTACTGCTATTTCCATCTCACCTGCTTTCATGAATCAAGGATAATTTTAAATCGGGGTACTTAGTGTGGACACATGCTACTAAGCACACCTAAGGTTCAGACCTGGCTGCTGCTGCTGGTGGAGCACAGCACGTGAGAAAAATGTTCTCCAGGGATGAAATATCCCACTGTGGACCTGAAATCTGTAAGCACAAAGGATTCAGTCTTGGACCTGCAAAATGAAGCAGGTCGTATCAGTGCACAAGTGAGCAGGGCCTGACTGGCGTGAAAAGGTCCAAGAGAAGTGGGAAATTTAGAACGGGGTCTATCGGAAACAATGAATGATTTGGATATACCTAAAGAAGGACACTTCGGGGGATATCTAGTAGCTGGAACTTTTACATCAATATCTTCCCTTGTAGGATCTAAGGGTCTCAACCAAGAATGAGCTGGTCATTGCGGCTGATGTACAACCAGCCGGAGGATTTGGACAAGACACTACGGGAGATTTAGCAGACGTGAGTGGGCTTACAGAGACGTCAGAGAGATGTGTAGGTGCAAACAGGAATCTTTGAGTGTCACAGTTTTTGCTGGTTTATCTGAGGTCTTAGGGGGAAAACCCTGCCACCGGTATGTGAGCTAACTGGCTATAGGAGGTGACCCAGATGGCAAAAAAAGAAAATGGTAGTACTCCAATTAGTTGAAAGTGAATCATGGGACAAGAAGGAACAAAGAAATAGAGTTTCATGGTAAACAGAAAAGAGAGAAATATTGGTGTCTGAGTTCAGAGCACTTGCAAATACTATCTTTAACTGCTCTGGTAAAAATAGGATTCTTTCAAGTTTAGAAAGCACTGTGGTTTTCACAAGGCTTTGCAGATCCCACTTGCTGAGACACGTTCACTCTAGACAAAAGTAAAACAACTTTGAGGGGAAATTAGGTAGACAGGGATAAGCAATATGTCAGTGAGCCCAAGTCTGGCAGTTTACAAAATTATCTTAGATATTCTTTTGCTCTGTTATTGCCCAGCAACCTCTTTAGTACTGATGATGCTACCAGCAGCAGTGCAGCTCCCCCACTACAGCTGCTCCTGTACAGACCCACTGGCCAAGACCAGTAAGCCCCCCATGGGAGAGGGTTGATGTACTGTCACAAGGTCAAAGCTCAACATCGTCTTTGCATTTTCCTACTATTGGCCATCCTGTCTACGCTCACTCTTCTCAGTACAGCAAAGCCGTGCTCTGACTGGGTTATCTCAGAGGGATGGAAGGGGACAACCATATCTTGGGGGTGTAGGAAAAGCCTGTGATCCCTGTGACTGTCACTATTGCAAACGGAGGTGTGAGTGCAGGAAGCAGGGGAAGACTGTGATTTTGGGAGTTTGGTCAGGACGTGTTTTATTATGAATAAATATCCTCTGCAAATGCCACTGCTGGGTGGCAGTCCTGCCTGGACCCTCCCCTGAGCCAGCATCCTCCGACTTCCACTGGAACTTGAGCAACACAAGATGAGTTACCATTTGTGGATCTCCTGGGATGACAGTGGTTGGAAGACCACTGACTGACTTGGGACAGAGGCAGGGGAAGCAGCAGCGGGATGGTGAAAGGCAGGAACATCCCATGGCAATGCAGAGACATACAGGGAAAGAAGAAAGCCTGGGCAGGGCTCAGCAGCGACAGGTCAACAGCACCCAGGACCAAGCTGCAGTCAGACACTACCCTTGGCCATTAATAAAACCAAACCAATGTAGGGGAACAAACAGAGCCATTGGCCAGCCACAATCCACAGTAAACTTACAAAAAAGCAAAGCAGCTTACCACAAGGTGGGATAACTGCTTGGTCACTTAAACACATGTACTCCACCTGACTCTGCTGCCAACAACATTGCTCTGTTCACGTGTGGCCGCAATAGAGCGTGAGGTGCCCAAAGCCTCTGTGGGTCTAGGAGCACGGAGATGCTGGGTGCCAGCTCAGGGCTACCACAAGCCATAGGCATGGCTTTGCTGTTCCTACACAGATCACCTGGCCTGCCTGAGAGCTGATGAGATTGAACGTTCACACCTCTGGACATGACGCTCCTCCTAGCAAGACAAGTCTCTCTCTTGACCACAGAGTGGCTGTGGTTGTCCTTCACTTGTTCATGCATGGACTTGAAGGACTTTGCCTAGGCCTTGCTTTGGTCCAGGCGTCACATGTGGCCACCTGCCAGCAGTCACTGAAGGATGAGAAGGTGTATGGCCTCAGTCTAGAAATCTCCAGCAACTCCAGGTGAACAGTTGCTGCCCCAGAGATGATTTTGGGTCATGGCAGTTTGGGGTGAACACAGTTCCTCTAGTACAGGCCTTTCCATGTGGCTCCTATTGTGTTTCTAACTTGAGGTGCCAGACATTTGGCAGGAGTCTCCAGTTTGAAGGCCTGGACAACTGAAGCCCAGAAGGAGAAAAGTGTCCCTAAGCAGCTGCTGAGGAGATCCTAAGGTCTAGAGGGTGACAGAGGGGCACACCTTGGGATTTGAACATGGGTCTTCGTGCCGCTTTGTTGGACTTGGTGATCTCAGAGGTCCTTTCCAACCACTAAGATTCTGTGATTCTGTGATTCTGTTCAGCCACCTGAAGTTGAATTTTCCTTAAACCTGTCAAAACTCAGCTCTAGCATCGTGCTGCCATGGCCAGACCTCCTTTCCTTGTTAAAACAGCTGCTCCCTCATACCCCAGCCTGCCCTTCTGGGAGTCCAGAGCAGTTTTCATCCACATGTAAGCTCCACTCAGCGTCAAATCTGCTGGCACTTGGCTGTGTTTTGGCATCCAGGAGCACCCCAGGGCAGGTCAGAGAAGCTGTGCATGGGAATCCCCTCTCTCATCTCCTTCTTTCAAGACTTCATAGTTCCACCACAAGCCAGCCAGAAAGTTAGGTTTCAAAATGAGTCCCACACGAGTAACAGAAGCCTTAGTTAAATAGCCTCGGCTGCCAAGGCTATCAATTAAGCTGTGGTAGCTTTAGGGAGGCATCGAGCATGAGTGCCTGCTGGTTTCATGTGTGAAGGTGCATGAAGAGGGTGTGAATCAGCAGCACAAAACTTGCCAGTCTCGGGGCCGCTCTCAGCTGTTCACTTTCACTGCTGCCGCTCCAAAGCCTATGCTTTTCTAAGCCTTTTGACTTGACGGGCTTTATAGTTTAGTCTCAAATCTATGATGGCAATTCTGGGGTTCCTGATGGCTCTCCTGGCCATGAAGCCATTCCTCTGGCTGCGGGACCTTCTCTAGACAAGCTGGTAGATACCATGGAGTAAGTCTGCCCTGCACCAGCCACTCTCTGTTGCTTTCAGGAAGGACTGAGGAACTTTGCCAGGTCCAAAAGTCCCAAAATCATGAGTCACAGCCTCCAAATCATGAGACGGGGGAAAAATGTCCACTGGTACAGGGGGATTTTGGGGTCTGTTTTTCACCTTTGAACTTCCCCTATCTGCTCCGTATGTAGTTTTACCTACTTCTAGATGTGCTGAATAAGAAAGATGCTTTTAAATCCTGAAGCAGGAGGTTTCCTTTACACATTTCTCTCTTACCTTCCTGGCATTCTTCTCTCCTCTGCAGTCCCTCACCAGACAGTGTAACATGGCACTAAGACACCCAGTTTATGGAAGGATCACAATTTTAAGCCGTCTTTTTTTTCAACCTTGAATTGTGTTATAGTTTACTCACAGCTGCTTATTTTAGCAGAGCAGTACGTTTAGTTGTAGATTGTGGGAAGGGGGAAGCAGACGTGTGGATCTACATAAATGTCCACACACGGATATTTAAAATCTCTAGCTGCTGAGAGTTCACATTTATGAACAGTGTATCATCAGATAAATAAAACGTCGTCTTCTCATCAGAAGTGATTGCTGAGTTCCCATCCTAAACAGCAAATGATGAATATCTTCTCTCTCCTGATAAAAACCTTTTTTTTTTTTTAATAAGGTTGCTTATATCTGCAGTATGGATTTAAATATAAGGCTGTATAACTAATCTCAGGGTCCTGCTGCTTCCTTACCGCAGCTATTTTCAGCCTACAAATGCCCCACAGCTTGTTTTAACCAGCACTAGTCAACAGAGGGATTATCTCCTTTCACCACAGTGCTCTCTGTCCAGTGTCCCGCCGTTGGAGATTAGTGTACCAGCTGATGCAAAAGAGGTTGCTTCTAGCAAAAAACCTGCCTGAACTTCAAGTGACTACACTTGGTGACCAAAACAAAGCCAGGACATGCAGGACCTTCAGCAGAAGGCAGCTTAGAGATCTTTTTTGTTTCTTGAGAGTCCTGTCCGTGGCTGCAGGAGCCAGGGAGCATTCAAAAGAAAGTAAAACTCAAGGAAGAGTTTTATATAAATACAAGAAATTTGCCACTTTCGTCTTCCAGGAATCACATGGAGATATTTTTTCCTGATTAGGCATTAAAGCTGCTTCATACACTGTTTATTTGTCTTTGCATCCACATCCCATTGGTGGTTTCCTTCTGATCAAGCTAGGATGGAGGCAGATATTTTAAGATGGAGCTCGGCTCAGGCTGGATTCCCAGTATAGTCCTGCAGCTTTAAAATGCTCTTTTTTCTCTACAGAGATTTGAAACTATATAGTTTCAAAATTATATATTCATATATTATATTGTATTCTGATTTAAAAGTAGTAGTTTCAAATCCCATTATTTTGTGTGTATCAGTAAAAACGATCAGTCTCCCGGGCAACTAAGTGCAGCCATTGCTGCTTTTTCTTTGTATGGTGAGACTTGCTTATAGGAGTGACCTCATTGTGACCAAATTTGTTTATTACTAATGGAAAAGAAACCCCCCCCAAAATTAACCAGTTCACTGACTTACTGGGCTAAGGGGTCATCATCTATTTTTATCCACAAAGACACCACAAACATTTTTCCTACTTCCAAGAACAGCAGAGCAAATAACGCAGGGCGGTTTCTTACTTTCTATTAAGGTCAACAGACACAAAAGCTAGCAGCTGGCAAGTTTAACAGCTCATAAAGCTTACAAGACAGGTAATATAGGTTCTGCCTGAGAAAGAGAAGCCCAGGTTCAGAAGCGGAGTGATACTGCTGGTGATGAGTACTGTAGGTGGCATCTATCTGTCGTATCTGGGAACTGACGACCGTCGATTCGAGTGGTCAGACTGACATCATGGTAGGACTCTCGTGTCACATAGTTACAGCACGACAGGCTACTAAGGAAAGCACACAAAAACCTCCCAGGAGAAACTCAGGTCCTGTTTCACTGAAGGTTGATTCAAAAGCTTTAAAAAATGAAGCTTATTAACCTTTCCAAATACTGGGGGCAGGAAGAAAGGCGTGAAGGAACGGCTTGTTTTTATCTGAACCATTATGACTATTTTTTAATTATTCTTAGTATCCACATAAACTCCTCAAAATTTTTGGCTGTGACAATAATCCCTGGCACAGGAGGATGGTCAGAAAATTGTTATAAAATGAAAAATATATAGATAATGTGCTCTGCTGATGTAATTGTACTCATGTGACAGATTTCACTGTGTCCTTTTTCTCTTCTGTCCCTCTATCTCAGGCGAATCAATCCAAAGACTTTCAACCAGTGATTTGTTCAACTACCGTACTTTTTTTGACTTCTCCCTCTCTTCCTTGTAATTCTATCTGCAATTTTCTCTTTTACCTTTCCCAGTGAGGGTTATTTTTATCACTGTGTTGGAAATTGAAACAGTTTTACAGGAGTAGCTCATAGACAAACAAAACAACAACAAAAAAACAAAATAAAGCCTTTTGCTTCCCCCCTTGTTTTCACTTCCCTCTTTACACCTCAGCGTTAGCAAAAACACCTCAGTCTCTTGAGGGAAGACCAAATATTAATGCAAGTCATCCAAATAAGCAGAAGAGCTCCCAGACAAGTCTCTGCATCTCTCAGGACCCTTGTCTGCTCCATTCAGGGAGGAGACTCCAGTGAA
>JAOXNO010000041.1:14047978-14059595 GCA_028565335.1 Limnodromus scolopaceus | reverse complement strand
CCTGGATGCCGTCCTGAGTGATGTGCTCTGGGCAACCCTGCTTTGGCAGGGGAGTTGGACTGGATGATCTCTAGACAGTCCCTTCCAACTCTGACAATTCTGTGATTCCATGATTTTATTTGTTTTGCAGTTAAATCCAGAGTGCACTAAAGTATATAGAAAATTTATACATTTATACAAAAATACACATTTCTGAGTGATGTCCTGGACTGGTTTTATGCCATCTCCAAATGTTTATTGAACTTGTATTTCATCGCTGACTAAGCTAACACTTCCCTTTGGGGATTGATCCACCTTTTAGTGCATAGGGGTCTGTGCAAGTGCTAAGTTTCTTACCAACAAGGAAAGGCTGGTTGCCCAGAGAAGCTGTGGATGCCCCATCCCTGGAAGTGTTCAAAGCCAGGCTGGATGGGGCTTTCAGCAACCTGGTCTGGTGGGAGGTGTCCCTGCCCAGGGCAGGGGGGTCGGAACTCGATGATCTTTAAGGTCCCTTCCAACTCTAACCATTCTATGATTCTATGATGAAGGACGCTGACCCTTCTCCCCATAGATGGGAACTCCCTCAGACACAGTGGTGCCGCGCACGTGAAACTATGCCGGGGCCCATTTCATCGCTGCTGCTGCTGCTTTCGCTATGAGTAAATTATTAATGGTAGTTTCCTGTGCCCTTCAAACTAGAAATTAAAAAATATGAGCCATACAAATACAGCAAGATTTATCCAAACGGCTTCTTCATATTTTTATGTGATCCAAGTAAAACAGACAAAGATCATGAATCAGTTGGATGTGTATTTGAGCACGAGTTTGTAAAGTGTTTCACAGCATCATTCTGCTTCATCTGTAATGTTGTAATTCTGTAATATTTTTAAATTGTCATTAATGTTGCCATTTTTGAATGTAACTAACATTAGCCAATGTTAATGTAAATATAATATTTGTTAATGTTTTTTAATTGTCATAGGTATTTCTGTATATTATGCTTTATTCTTACACGCTTTTGCAAAGAAGCCTTGTGCCAAAATGGCATTTCCTCAAGTTATTGTATTTATGACATATTTAATTTTTGTATTATTAAATGACTCCTCTGGCACCTACCTATGAAAGGTATCTTCAAAAGCAGTTCACATAATACTGAATTGAACAGGAAAAACCTGATATTCTGTTGTGATGCTAATTAACAAACTGCGGGTTTGTATTTTCACATATATATCAGAGATCAAACTCTCTAAGGTATCAAGGACAGCTCTGCAAAGTCCTGTGTATCTGTAACTTTGCTGAAAATCAAACTTTCTATTACTAAAAAAATCATCAGCAGGCATTGCTCGTAACAGCCCAGTCAGCTGGGCTGATTAATGAGTGAAGGCATTGGTGATTAATCTCTGAAGACACATATGCAAGCTGCCCCAACCTCAGGATTTTCGTAGTCTAAATGCAAAATGCTGATGAATAAGAGCAGTGAATTTAGAAGGAACTGAAGAGATAGACTTCTGAACTGATTGAAATGGACAGAAAGCAGATATTCACCTCAGTGAATTTTGAAATCCCTCTGATATTTTTCCTCTGATCAAACGTGTCTTTAGAGCAATCAATATTGGAGCCCGGGGCTGGAGGTATAGGGGACAGGGATTAGCAGGGTCTGATGCAAGATCTATAATTCTTTTGCCTTGCCTAATTTGCGTGCTGTTCTAAATTACTACACCATTATGCATCCTCTTAATGAAAATCCTTGGAGCTTCTTTGTTCAGATGCACACTGAAATAAAAGCCTCGCCCCTAAAGGGGGTGACAAGACCCTGTACATCTTGAACCAACTTTGAAGATGACCAAGGTGATCTCCAGCTCCACTTTCCAAACTGAAATATTCCATGACAGGGATTAAGGGCCAGGTACCAACCAATGTATCCACGCGAGGAAACTGCAAATCCTGACTTCTTTGGATAAATGAAAAAGCAGCTTTAGGTCTGAGTGAGGACATCACGAAATGCTATTTCCGTGTTGTTAAACTATCCCATCAGATAAACTGACTGTTTCTCACCTGTAGCTGGTCTGATTTAATCCCTGGGATCATGTGCAACCTGATGTTGAATTTCTGTTGGGTAGTGAGTGGTGAAACCTAACTCAGACCCAGGCTTTCAAGAATGTCCACAATCTAACAGCACGTCTCTGTGAGCATATTGTCATCCTACAGGTCACGCTGTGGGATTAGTCTTTTAGGAAACTTCCTCCATATAGTGAAATGACACCAAAATTGCCTCACAGATTGAAATACCTGTCTTATTTTCAAACCAACACAAACCAAGTCAGCAAATACGGGTGGGGGGATTGCATCAAAGAGATTAAATCACTTTTTTAACCTCTTTGGTGCACAGGGAAGCATACACGTGGCAGCATCCCCAAAGTAGGATCTCCCAGCTGTCTTCTGCAACTAGTGCCTAGAGGCCTGGATGTGATACCTACCAGTCCTCTCCATCTCTTCTAGTCCCTCCCTGGGGTGCTTTGCATCCCACAGAGCTCCCTCTTTCCCCTGCACAATTAACCTTTCCACAGGAGAGGGCGCTTCTCATGCTCTATTTGCAGCAGGGATGCAGCATGACCTCGAGATGCAATCTCCAAGTGAAAGTAACATAAACCATAAAAAGAGAAATCTGTTATGCCAAATTAGGCTAATACGAATATCCTGGTAATAGATCTTAGTTGCTGCTATCATCAACACTTGGTAAGAAAGAGTGGCACTCTCTCATTATGCCTCATCACTGTAATTCAGATCACTGATAACTGCTAGGGTTTTAACTCTCTTACTCCGCCCCTTAAGAAGTGTTCAGAGATAACGAAGCAAAAACCAGCCTTGCAGAGAGATGGAAAGTCTGCTGAGGAGTGACGATAAGTTACATGGTTAGAATTGCACGAAACATCCCATGAATATCATCGACACAAGCAACCTCAAAATAAGCCTTCTCGGTATGCCATGCAACGACCCATCCTGTTCAACAGCCTCGAACTGTGACTGGGTCCATGATGACAATGCACCCCTGTATGTTCAAAGCCTTCTCATGAAATAATTTCTTGAGGGAGGTGCAGAATCAAAGAGAAGGCAGATACCGTAGGAAAAATGGGGCTGTAGGATGCACGAAGTCCTGAAAAGCCTTGTAAACCTGAAGTCGCAGATGTTCTGAACGAGCATGCAAATAACTGAGTGTTCAGAAAGGTACTGAGAAATGCATCAGCTGGTATCACAGTTCCTCATCTGTAAAATGGGACATTTATCACCTTGAGCACTGTCTGTCTTCTTGCAGGAGACACTAGAAAGAGCAGGCAGGTGCGTCGTACACATATTCAGAGCTTGCTGCAATGAGGCAGTGAATGGCGTGCAGGCGAATATGAGGTACAAAAAGCACAAATTCTAATGAGGCAGCACTTTCAGGGTCCATTTCAAAGCACTTTATTTGCTTCTAGTTATGCTGGGGCATCAGGAAAAAAAAATATGCAGAGTGTCATTTTAAATTTGGATCTCCTTCTGGTAACATGGGCACTAGACCCTTGGGGACTTCACTGGGATTTTTCCTCACTGGGATATCATAGAATCACCTGGGTTGGAAGGAACCTTCAAGATCATCAAGTCCAACCACCAACCTTACACTGCCAAAACCATCACTAAACCATGTCCCTAAGCACCACATCTACCCATCTTTTAAACACCTCCAGGTATGATGATTCCACCACTTCCCAGGGCAGCCTGTTCCAATGTTTGGTAACCCTTTTGGTGAAGAAATTTTTCCCAATATCCAATCTAAACCTTCCCTGGTGCAACTTGAGGCCATTTCTTCTTGTCCTGTCACCTGGGAGAAGAGATTCAAGCTAAACAACCCCAGTTACCTCAGCTGCTCCTCGTAAAACTCAGCCACTCCTCATAAGACATCAGCTGCTCCTCATAAGACAATATTTTGGTATTTGGAGGTGTTTTCTTGCTCCCAAGAGTAATGTCTATCCACTGAGTTGACTTCCAGACTGGAAACATGCAAGGCCAAGCTCTCGCAAGGCTTATAGTCCCTCTCTGGGTACAGGACTGAAAACAACCAGTTAACACTAATAGCATTTGCTGTTGCAGCTTCTGCACACAGTAGACCACCTGTAATAATCTTTAAAACCCTCAGTGCTTTGGGAGCCCTCATATCTACCCACGTGGACACTGCCTCTCAAGTGGCAGAGTTTTTGCAGGTTGGGAAGCGTTTTCTTAGCACCAGATTTCTGGAACGGGTCTCTAACAATGTGAGCATGACATGCTTGAAGCAACAGCACTATTACTTACTAATTTGATAATTTTGGGGTCAGTTTTTGCCTTTCTTAAACGTAGTTGAGAAGGCTGGGCTCATGCTACCCAGTACAGGTATTTTTCATTATTGTATATTTGACATTTATAGCTGACTTGGCAATATGTTGGATAAGAGACGTTTGATAAGGTATGAAAAAAATCACGTCATTTTCCATTGAGCTGCATGTATGGTTCCTGTCTGCCTCTAATTCTTTTGGACCATTCTTTCCTAAAATAAGGCTTATGAAAATGGATGGTCCATAGCTCCCAATGGAATGCTGCACTTAAATGCGCTGCTTGCAGTAATAGCTGTGTCCCAAAGGTACAAAAAATGTACAAGGCTCAAACTAAACTCAGGACTGGATGCAGCAATATGCAAAAGGGAAGAAAAATGTATATTAAATAACAAGGGAACTCAGGAGTATGACTGAGTTCTTGCTTTCTTGAATGTTACTGTAAGACTGGCCCATCACCAAAAGGCAGGAGATTCCAGCCAGGAAAGTACAAATCTGAAGTTTCTGTCAGAAACAAGAAAAAAGGAGCAAACGGGGAACTCCCTTTGTACGCCGGGGTGTGAAGCAGATACAGACAGGCTGTAACGTAATAAGAGAAAAGATTTGAATGGAAACAAAAGGTCAGCAGGTAACTTCAGTGCTCCACAAAAGCAGAATTCAAAGGCGTGTTTGATTTTATAACTCGGCATGGGGCTTTCCCTAACGAGACGCTGAGTGGCCCCTGCTTACTCTATTCAAGGGCGAGTCGCTCCCTCTTCTGACCAGAAACGTTCCCCTCTCATGAGAGGGAAGAAGCTGGAAATTATATTAAATATTTGTCTTTTGGTTTTCTTAGCATTCAGTTTCAGACACTAGAACCATTTCTTAGTCAAATTCCAAGATGAGAACCAATACTGTACGTGGAAAAGTCCCAGAAAATAATCTTTTTTTTCTCTGGTGATACTGAAAATGATTACAAATAAATCAACTTGAAAAAGCCAAGTGGTGAACCCAGCCCTCCTCTCCTGAAGCCTGTGGAGAGTTGAATGTGAATCTGAACTTTTATGCTGGGCTGTGGTTTCAGATCATAATGACTTCAAACCACCAGAATTTGGAGAATTTTTTTTTTTTTTTTTTTTTTTTTTAATGTAGGCATGTAGCTTGGACATATCCTTCCATGATGTAAAACAATATCAATGTATAATCCTGACTTGTCAGTGGTTTAGCACCATATGTCTAATTCACTAACATGAAGAAAAGCTTTTACAAAAGTGACCTATCATTCAAATATTCAACGCATCGGTCAGCTATGGGTTGCGACTCTACTGTCTCCATTCCGAACCATGCAGCAGAGGATTCGTTTCAGAAATGACACTGAGAGGTTAATTCCCCTTTTTTTCTACTTCCAGTTTCTATTTTGGACCAACTTCTTTGTGTTTTCCAGTGCAATTAAAGCCCTTAAAGGCTTTTAAGTCACCGGATGATGTGTTTTCCACAAGAGGGCACCAGGCTCTAGCCTATTTCTCCTGCTGGCCAGGGTGGACTTCACAATGGAAGAAAAAAAGAAATTTTACCCCTTGTATCTCTTAAGTTTGCAGCCTGTAATCATAAATTTGTAAGACTGTGCTGCTCAGCCAAACAGTCCATAGAGGTGAGCGTGCTTATGTGTGTTCTTGCTTACCATACAGATAGCTGTTGGAGCAGACATAAGATTCGGTTAGAAAGTTTATCCAGCTGTGGGCAGAAACACGCACCCTTTTTCAAATGGTGACTACAGACAAGAAGGAAAAAAAAAAAAATCGAACTGAAAACAAGCAAGAAAAATCATGGGGAGAAAAAGAGAGAGTCAATTCCCCTGCGTCTCACAACAGAAAATGAAAGATGATGGAACTTGCCAGGATCTGTCCATGATTCCCTGGAGAGGCTGTAAGTGGCAGGAGGCAAACATACCATCTAAGGCGTTCAGCTGAGCCACAGCCCCTGCGGTATCTAAACACCCAGCAAATTCTAAACAACTCTTTCAGAGAGCCCCACTCTGCCTCCCTGTCTCAGCAAACCACTCTCCACATTGTCCTGCACCACTGTTCACTGCGGCTCCAGTGACTTTATCCCAAGTCTATTGGCATTTGGTGCTATTTGTTGGTCAGATTAAGTAAGGCCAATTAAAGATTTATTATGCCGTTAACATTAGACATGTTGAAATGTTTGCTGGAACCAAAATAGGACCAGGAGACATGAGTTAACATTCCTTTATTGTCCCACCAAGGCACAGGACCAGAGCAGAGAACAAGACCAGCTCACAGCCTGTTATCTATGTTCATACTCACGCTTCTAATTGGCTTAACCCTTTAACCAGATAAGGCAAGACAGGCATTAGCAATCATTCTTTTAGAAAAAAATAGGGTAAAAAAAATCACGCCTTAGTTTACCTACTTCTTATGCTGGGTTTTTGTATCCTCATTAAGCTATAATTGCTATGTTCCTACTATAATTTTTGATATATTTTTTTCTTATGGGCTGTGTAATTCAGATAACTCACCATCAAATCACCATCAGCAATAATTTCTGGATACAGTATGTTGTCCAGTTTAACCTATCAATTCACCAGACTGAAACAACCCAAACGCTCCAACAAGACATCACAGCCTTTGTCTACTCTTCCAAGGAGTACAGAGCATCAATTTAACTTGCAGATAAAGCCTTAACTTCTATACCAGCATATTTCTCTTACAGATGCTTAATTTTATTCTCCTTGTTATTACTGATGGGTCTAAGGAAAATCACGTTTCACTAATGCCATCAATGGCTTATCACTAAAGTCTCAACCACCAGAATTAAGTTACTGCATAAGAAACTCAGTGTTTTTATTTTTCTACTTTTTTTTCCTCTGGTTTTCATGGTCCAAATGCTTAACAACTTTCAGGCAAACTTAAAAATAAGCAACTGACCTACATATTCTTAAAAGGTTTGTAAGCTTTAACTGTGCTTTTGAATGGTAACTCTCCAGTTTGCCACTATTGCGGAAATTACTTTCCCACTGGTATTGGAATTTTCAGGGGTATGACTTCTAGAAACAGCACAGTGCCTTCCAAAAGGCTGGTTTCAAGAGCAGAACACTGTAATATCAAAAGATGCAGAGCAGCAAAGGTGTAAGCCTCAAATCTGACCTAAAAGATCTGAAAGCCACACTCTAATGTATGTTCAAGAATATATGAAAAAGGAATTATTCATTAACTTCTTCAGCTTGCAACTGCTTCAGGCTATTTTGTTCTTACAGTATCTGCAGTTTTCAAAGGAAGGTAGAGCTGGTGGGGGAAAAAAAGATCTTCATATGCACAGCACAAACACATTCATCAGAAGCAGAGTAACTCCCAAGATGAAAATATGGTACTTAGCTTGCTGCAAAGAAAGGAATACCTTGTGTAGTGACAGGCTGCACATGTTTTTTGAGCTTGTGGGTGCTATTTAATAGTAGATGCTTAGTTGCTATAGCAACTGTCATACCCTATGGTATTTCTGCTTAGATATGGAACACATATTTTAAGCAGCACCAGACAACATGGCATTCAAGTGTCCAAAATGTATGTTTAAAAGAAAATCCCCGTTATGAAGCAAGTATGTGTGTTCCTCTAGTTATTAGAAAACCTTTTGTAACCCAACACTTTCGCAACAACAAAACAATCTGGTCCTTCACAAATATAAAACAGAACTACCACAGTGATCCAGAAGAGGGCTTAGAAGCCTTAAAATAAAACCCCAAGCAACATTCAGTGCTTTAAAATCCACCTTTGCTGACTGCTACTGCATAATGTGGAGACTTTTGCTATTTGGTACAGTGCACGGTGCTTTGCCACTAGAGGTTTCCATTGCAGTGTCTTGCTTGATACTGTTTTGAAAGTCTTAACTTCGTATCATCCGGCCTTTGTTCCTAGCACAGATGTCCACTACCAACACAAAGCCACATGCTGGCTGTTGGCCCCTGCCTGCCAGCTTGCATACACGTTATTTGTGGTTTCACGGCTGGAATTTCTCAAGCATGCTGTGTAGCCCCTTTGGCTTTTGTAGTTTTGCACATCACCCACCAACAGAGAACGCTGAATTTGCTGGCAACTGTAAATCTTGCCCAAAACACTTCTTTTATTTGTATTTTCTCATATCCTGGTTGTTGAGGAACATAAACGGTTATTTTAATATAAGGGCACTCTTTTTTTTCAGGTCCTTTCCATCATAAGAGAAAACTGATGGTCAGTAACTTCTACAACTGTCTGTGAAGGGTCCGTAACTCCAACACAACCACTTTAGCCAGGCAGGCTAAAAGAGTTTGCAGAGTCGTACAAGCCTAACAGCATTCCTGTTTCCACCGTATTTCCTTCAGTCAAAACATATTAATACCTCTCCTTATCAATTTATTATAGGCTCCAGAGTTACTAGGTGACCTAGACAAACACAGTGGTGCTGGTTTTAGCAACATAAGGTTTCTCAGTCTGAACAAGCCCTTTTTTAGTCCATTCTTTGCTCATGTCATCACTAATCCCCCTGGCCTCTGAGTAGATAGATCAGGTACCCACAGCCATAAAACCTAGGGCCTGAGGATGGTGGCTCGAGGCAGACAACAGATTTTCTTTGACACCGTTGTACTGACAACCACGTGCACTCCCTCCCACCACCCCTCTACTGTCGCTCTTCAGTTTTTTGCCAGCACAAACCCCCAGACGAACCAACACAGCCAGACAGTTCTGGCCGCATTCAGACATGTATTAGCTGGTGCATGGATTACTTGGTGTGACGAGTGCTCTGACTATGCTATTCTCATTTTGTAAGCCACTGACGTTTGATGCTAGCATCACTATCACCCAACATCAAGCTACAGTTAGCCCACAAATAGTCACTCACTTACTATGAATGCTTTGGCTTGTTTTACGGACACCAGATGCCTGCTGTTCTTCGTCCAACCCCCTCCTACAGGTAGAACAGCAGCCCTTCCAAGCTCATGGCCATCTAGGAGAAGCTTATCCTCGCTGAAGGCTGAGTAGAACTTCCCGCCACCTTTGGTGGTCCACACATTAACATGCTGTAACGATACGAAAACACTTTCTCTTAAATTCAATGCGCTGTGACTGCAGACCACACGCCAAGAAGTTGTCTCCTGTACCTGGCTGACGAAGCCCAGCTGAGCTGCTACAACAGGCTTACTTCTTAGGGAAAAGCCACATTTAATTACCCTGCTTTGCCTTTCTTCCATCTGCTCCTGGATTTTTTAGGCTAGCTCCGCTGCAGGAATGTGCTTGCCTGCAGAAGCACTCAGGACTGTTTCATAATGCTGCCTATCTCAGAGGTAATCGGAATTTGCCAGGTTGGGCTTAAAGGAAACAGCACATTACGAGTGGGCCCCCTGCCTTACTCTGGAGTCAAATTAAAAAGACAAACATATATTAAATATCTCGAACAGTAATTATGAGAGAAACAATACAGACTCAGAGCAAGTCTACATTGTCTTCAGCAGGCAGAGGCAAGCAAGTTCTGTCCCCATTCTGAACCAGTGGGCTCACAGCCAAACCTTCTTCCAAACCTTATGCAGTCATAGAATCACAGAATCATAAAATTGTCTAGGTTGGGAGGGACCTTCAAGATCATCTAGTCCAACCATCAACCTAACTCTGATAAAAAAAAAAAACACCACTAAATCATGTCACTAAGCACTATGTCAACCCATCTTCTAAATACCTCCAGGGATGGTGCCTCAACCACTTCCCTGGGCAGCCCATTCCAATGCTTAATAACCCTTTCAGTGTAAAAAATTTTCCTAATATCCAAATATGCGTGGGGTATCCAAAGATAAGCCGGGTATCTCAATTCCCGGACAGTTCATGTTACTCCGTGCACAGGGATGAGCAATACTAACCAGACTTTAGAGCTTCACAAGAAATGCTAAGGGAAAGGGGTGAAAAAGGGCTGGTGGCAAGGTAAATCTGGGTCTGGACATTGCAAAAAAAAATTACTTTCCAGCACCTGTGAAGACTTGTACAGCTCATGATGGTTTGGTTTTGTTTTTTTTTTCTTCTTTCTCATGCCGGTACAGCGCAGGGCTTGAGCTAACACACCTCGTCTGGCAGTAAGACTCGCTAGCCAGAGCGCAGCGCTGCACTGACGACAGCTCACGCCTTCCACTTTAGGGCTGAGTCATGTCTGCTTGGCTCCAAGCACCGGCAGAGCAAGCACACGTTCTCCTGCACAACCACCCTCTGAACTATTCGCCCAGCTACATAAACCCCCGGGGCCCCCGGACCAGAGATAGAAAACTCTGCAGCCACCCACGAGCGCAGAGTGGAAAACGCTTCATTTGTCAGCTGGGTATTGGTACTGAGACAGGGCTCCGTCCTGTCTCGCTGAAAACTTATTTGTTTTAAAGCTTTAAAGCAACCTCCTGACTAATTTTCCTACCCTCTTTATCTGAGGGCTTGCAAGCCGCTGGTTGTGAAACACCGCGCTAAGCCTCGTACAAACAGGGAGTAAGAGATAGTGCCTGTCAGAGCCCAAGAAACACTCCCTCTGAGAGACCTTTCCACGGGCTAGAAATAATATCAGTGCAATGCCCCAGCGGAAACCGAGGAACTTCATTCTCCGTGTATTTCTGTTTCTTATTCACCTACATAAAGATTATCAGCCTTTTAAAACTGTTAAAACCCACCACTATTATAATAATTTGCAACGTGGAAATGTCATTGACCGAGATCCTTTGTGCAGCTAAAAATTGCACAAATAATGTGGAAATTCTGACGTCGGGGTTGGTTTTTGTTTTTTTTGTCTTTTGAAAATGTCGTTTCAGCCCTGCTCCCAGCCATCGAGTTCCTATTAATTTCTGCGGTTTTATAAACACCGTCCAACTCTAAACCAGCCTTCCCGTCACCACTGATGTGTGAAAGTCTGGCCAGCTCAGCAGGAGCTGAGCAGCTCTGAGAAAGGAGCAGCAAAGCTCCCGAGGCATCAAGCACAGCCCAGCACGGGCTTGCTCCAGAAGGGAAAGAAAGGGGCTGGGAGGAAGGGAGTAGTGGCTGATTTCCAAGAAGCATGGCACGCAGGTCACACCACTCGGTACCAGCCACCGCCGGAGGAAGAGGCAGCCCTGCTCTCCCCAAGGATCCCGGGAGAGCAGGATCTGTGCCGGAGCAGGCAGGCTGTGGGATGGGGAAAGCCAGAGCCAGCTGCCCAAACGGTTCCTGCTGCCACTCAGTCATAGACTCATAGAATGGTTAGAGTTGGAAGGGACCTTAAAGATCATCAAGTTCCAACCCCCCTGCCATGGGCAGGGACACCTC
>JAOXNO010000041.1:14029126-14046120 GCA_028565335.1 Limnodromus scolopaceus | reverse complement strand
CCTGGGCAGCCTCTTCCAGGGCTCTGCCACCCTCACAGGAAAGAAGTTCCTCCTCACGTTTAGGTGGAACTTCTTATACTCAAGTTTGTGATCCTCCAGGCAGCAGTACCCACGTTGCCTTGGAAGGGAAGTCCAGAGAGGCTCAAAGGTTCTTGACGGATTTGTTGCAGGATTACCTATTTGAATTCCTTGCAGCGAAACTAGAAGCAGCTAGCGCCGAGCTGAATAGAGCATGAGAACATCTCTCTTTGTGGTTTTGTTCTTTCAAAGTTTTGACTCGTATTTCTGTACCATGATGTCATAAGCGCAGTGCAAGAAACTGTAAAAAAATACAGAAAAAAAGTCCAACAAAAAACCAAGGGCTGCACTTTGCTTACTTACTTACTGCAATTTGTAACCTGTTTTGTCCCACAAACTTCTTTGCTTTGCTATGGAAATGTTATTTCCTCCTGCCTTCCCATATCAAGCTAGAGCTTTCTAGTCGTTTACAGCCTTTCCCACCGAATATTAGCCCCAAGCCCAGTTAATATTCCCCCCTCATCCTGCTGCCTAGCCTACCCTTTCTCCATTTTCTTTCTCTCCTCGCTCCCCGCCCCACCGGGGGAAGCAGATCCTCCCCCCTGTCCGAGCTGCAGGCTGCAGACAGCAGCTGCCGTGCCTCTGCGGCTCTCCCGGCAGCCGCCGCCAGGACAAGCACGGCTCCCTCCCCGTCCCCCGTCCCCCTCCCCCGGCTTTCTGGCGGCTTTGGAGGCAGCCAGCACGTAGCTGCAAGGCGGGGAAAGCGACCGAGAAACCCCGGCTCGGCCTAAGTGCTTGCAGATGTGCAGCAGCATCGAGCTGGATAGTCATGGCAGCGTTCGAAGCTTTCGAGTTGTTGTTTTTTTTTTTTTTTAATCTTTGGAACTTTTAGGACGGCGGCTTCCTGACGGGTGCGAAGCTTCACCCCTTTCCCCCCCCCCTCACAACGCCCCAAGGAAGTGGCTTCCCCTGTCCTCGGGGCCGGGCCCAAACAGGAAATACCACAAGCCTTGCTAATGGCGTCATGAGGCCCGACACCCCCCACCGGGCGGCAGCACTGGGGAGAGGAGAAAGCGGCTGCGAGGGCGGGCGAACTAGCCGGCGGCGGTTGGCGGCAGGGGCTCCCCAGCCCTGAGGGAAGCGGCGCCCGGGGGACAGCGAGCGGCCGGGGACAGCGAGCGGCCGGGGACAGCGAGCGGCCGGGGACAGCGGGGGAGGCAACGCGGCCTACCCTCCTTGCGGCTGTCTGAGCGCCCTACAGCGGGGGCCAGGTCTGAACCTGTTCCCGCCGGAGCCCGTGGCCGGGAGCCCAGACACGCCACCGGCTCTTGGCTGCTGTTTGAAATCGGGGCGGCCCCGCCTCGCCCCCCGCCTCCGCCTCCCGTCAGCCTCTCACCGCTGAGAAGGAAAGGGCTGGGCCGCCATGACAACCCCACAGCCCCCCGTAGGCGGTGCCGCGGGGGGGAGAGAGGGGGCGGGCGAGCCAGGGCGCCATGGCAACAGCGCCGCCAATCGCGGCGGTGAGCGGCTCCGGCGGTGTTGGGCGACAGCCAATAAGCATCCGTCATTCCTTTGGGAGGCGTGGCTTCCGGCGGGGAGGAGGAAGTAGGTTCCTTTGTGGGCTTTGACAATAAGATGGCGGGCGGGGGGAGGAGGCGGGGCCGGTCCCTACGGTTGGTTAGCCCCGCCTCCTCCCCCTCAGGCGCGGAGCTGTCGGTGAGGCGGGAGTGGGGGGACTCCTGCGCTGGCAAGCGACGGCGAGGTGGTGAGTAGGACAGGCGGGGCCGGTCGGGCACGGCACGGTGCGGGGCGGGGGGGGGGAGAACCTGGGCCAGCCCGTCCCGCCTTCCCCCTTGGGGCTCCGCGTGAGGAGGTGGCGGGCGGGGGAGCCGGTGCCGGTGGAGCCGATTCAAAATGGCGGCGGGCCGTTTGCTGGGCGCGCGGGACGGTGAGTAATCGCCGCCCGCGGCCGTTGGTGCAGCAAGGGGGGGCAGGGGGCAGCGGGACGGGCGGGCCAAGGGCCTCAAGTCCCTTCCCCGGCCGCGCTGCTTCATCGCCCGTGCCTTTCCCCGCCGGGCGCCCGTCCGGTGCCCTCCTGCCGCCGGGGTGCCGTGGCTGGGGATCTCCCCCGGCTCCCCGAGAGCATACATCCCGGCGGCTCGACGCCGCCTCGGCCCCCCGCCGCCCTCCCTCCCCAGCACTGTCGGCGCCGGGGCTCCCTCCCCGCCCGGGCCGCGGGTCACGCCTCTCCCCGCCGGCTCCGGCCGCCTTCTGCCCCACTCAGCCGCCCCGGCCGCCGGACACCGTCGTCGTTTCCACGGGCCTTCTGCTCCTCGTACCGCCTTGTCGTCGCTCTGGGCGTGCAGCTGCCCCTCGCGTCCCGTCCTGGGGAGGTAGTGCCCCATTCTGAAGCCTTCCTGGCCTAGAGAGGTGCCTGCCATCCCCGCCTACGCCCGGGGGGTGGACCAAACCCCGGTGCTTTGTTAGGTGCCTTTGTCCCGGTCCGAATAGGGGTGGTTTTGGCCCTGCCAGCCCTCTGCTGTGTCTGCAGCCCGCTTTATAACTCAGCACAACCATACGCGTGCCTAAAGAGGAATACCTGGCTTACCGTCTTCTTTTCAGCATTACACGTAGCTTTGATTTCTCCCCACAGCTGTTGTAAAGGACAATTTTGGAGGGGAGGGGGAGTCTAGAGTGGTAGAAGGGAGATGCTGTACCTTCTTACCTTCCCGTGCTAACTGTCATCACTCTACTTGTGGCTGCACAAAAAGAAAACCACCCTGCTTCAGTGAGCCTCCAGCACTGACCTAGGTAGTTCTTGTCTGCTTTCTCCTAAAGATGAACAGTGCTAAAATCTCCTATCTTCTCTGTTACCTCAGCTCTTAGGAAACGACTTTTTCCCTGGGGTACTTAAGTGTATTTTTGGCAGCATATTAATACATGAGTCTGAAATGACTGTGAAACTGGAATGTGTAAGTTGATGCTCCAGTAAGAATTGGATCAAATTTCAAGCACCTTATTTGTAAAGCAGACTGGGAGTTTGTCGATTCCAAAAGCAAAACTTTTACAAATTGCATCATACTGTGCTCCCTGTGCTGCTATTAAAAAAGAAAATCAAAATAACAAGCCACCAAAACTCATAAAAACTCCTTTTTTCATACTGTATTATATGCTACAGATAGCTGTTGTCTCGATGGCTTTTTTTTGTACAGCTATTTCAAACAGCGCTTAAGTTTAACATACTAAGTTTGGGCTCCTGACACTCAGATAACAGTGGAAGAAGGGAGATGATATAGCCAGTCTAGATATTGCCTCTTGGACAGAGACAGATGCTGCTTGAAATTATCAGGGAATTTTGAACATCTTGCTTCTAAAGCAGCAGCAATCTTACTGTCACGTACCAAGAGGTTTTACACAATGGCTAATACCTTTTTGAATATGTTAATATGTAAATCAATAGAGAAACATACTTACATTTTAATTAATTAAATCCTAATTTAGTATTCTCTTGAGATGAGTGCTTTTTGGAGATAGTGCAGGGAAGTCTGGGGAAGGTTGTTTATTTGCAAGGTTTCTATTGCATCTGATAATGGCTGTGAAGTTAATATTTTTATTTTTTTTTACTGAGAACAGGTTCTGAGGCACGCTCATATGCCAGTTAGTAGAATCTGAAGAAATAATTCCTGTGATGGGCATATTCTTTAAGTTTATGTTAGCAGAGGTCCACATGGTTTGTTTATTGCTCTAGGAAAGAACCTAGAATCACATGCAGCAGGTCTTACGCGTTATTATATTGCATGGGAAAATTGTTTCCTTCTTTAGTACGTTAAAAGATTACACACTGGACTGGTCTGCCAACATTCCCTATGTCTTTTAGTTTAGTGGACGTGATAGTGGCTCTTTTACCAAGAACTCGTGTGTTCCCATCAACACTGTATCAGTCTGTTGTTTTGGGAGGCAAACAGCCAAAGCCTCTTCTAAAATTGTCAGATATCCAAAATAGCGC
Organism: Limnodromus scolopaceus; assembly: GCA_028565335.1. Taxonomy (NCBI): domain Eukaryota; kingdom Metazoa; phylum Chordata; class Aves; order Charadriiformes; family Scolopacidae; genus Limnodromus; species Limnodromus scolopaceus. The sequence goes on along the minus strand of JAOXNO010000041.1, from coordinate 14,042,096 downwards.
CAGAAAATATTTTCATTTATTGTTCTCATGACTGCAACATTTTAATTTGTAGTTGTTGAGGGGTTTTCTGCAGGTTTTTGTTTGTTTGGGGTTTTTTAAACAAAGTTTATGCCCTTGTCACCTACCTTAAACTAAAAGCGTATCTAGTAGGAATTTGGGGACTCAAATAATTACTATATACGGGCTCTCAAAGAGACTGCCCTTCATTTATAGAGTGTTTTGAAAGTATACTCAGGGAGCAAAAACTTCTAAACTTCTATAGGATCATAAGGTGTTTGACAGAAATAAGAAATACTTGATTAACTTGATATTATGGTGTCTCACTGGAGTTGTAGTTCATATGCCTCATGACCCTGTCTTGAATGTTGCTCTGAACTCAGTTTCTAAAAGAGAATGAGACCATGAGTTGGTTGAAATACAGTTTCTGTGACATAACAGCATCTTAGTCTGAGTATTTTGGGATCGTGTCAAAAGATCTTGGCTTGAGAGTGTTTAAGGTGGGGGTTTTTGTTGTGGTATTTTAACAAGTATGCATTTTCTTGAGAAAAGCATGTTTTCTGCGCCTCCCCCACACCCCAAGTCCTTTTTCAACCATCTCCTTCCCCCCAGTTTTGAGATCAAGCATGCTTCAAAATTTTTTTTATTACCAACCACAATAGAAAATAAAAATAGATGTCCATCTGCATCCTCTTTACGTGTTTCTTTTCTAGATATGTACTTCAGTTGCAGACATTCAGCTGTCTTGTACTGTACAGACATGTCTAGAAAAGTATCTGAATTGTTTTCATATTTTATCATATAAGTTTTTGTAGCCTGTTGAAACGCAGCATTCTTTTAGGTTTCGGTAATCAAAGGAATTGCTGCATGCGTTTGGTAGTTGTATTTGGTATATCAAATCTTACTTTGTCTTAAATGTATTTCACAAAGTCGGCCTTTGTAACTAAAACAATTTAATGACTGTCATTACTTTCGTTCTTGTCATCTTGCAAAGTAAATCTTAGTCATAACGTTTCTGTGCTGGTAAAGGAAAACTCTCCCTGGTTTTGCTATGTTTCAGTTTTGTATTTGTGCGTGCTTGCTCTTTTTCTCTTGAAGCTACCGAGATACGTGGGTTTGTACAACAAAGGTGAAAACTGAATAGTTTTGTGATTAAAGCAACAAAGACTTGCGTTCGGTATGCTTTTATGCGCGTTTAAATTTTTCAGATGATCGCTAAAGATTTTGTTTGTTCTTTAAATGGCAAAGGTGTAGGGATAAGGGAGAGGCTGGTCCAAAGGTCAGGTAATAGCCTAGGACGTGGGCTTAAACTGGCAGTTTCCTTCTCTGCCAGATTTTGTGTGTATTATTGGGCAAATCACCTTTGTGCTCTAGCTGTAAATTGGGTTTAATAGCACTATTCAACTTCGTCGGAGTGTTGTGAGAATAGAGATACTGAAGCAATTGAAGAGAGCGGTGCATGAGTTTCTGACATGGGAAACTATTTTGTTCTGCCTCTCCTGTACTTGGCTGACATCTTGCTTCCTGGTACTTGATAGGTGGTGCTCTAACTTTTACTGTATGGACTCTTGCTCAGTAGCATGGGAGAAGAGGAAGGACTACATCAAACACAGTTACTGGTATGTAACTTTTTGCTTCTTAAATTAAACTGTAGCCTAATATTTTGTGCAGTGTCAGGAGCACGGTGACAGAGCTGTTTTTATGATGTAAGATACTAATTGGAAGTAAGTGTTACAGAAAAAAATCCAGTGAAAGCTGTGAAAGAATCTATAAATACTTTTTTCCTTTCCTTCTACACACCCAAATGTGTGTGATGTATTGAGGTTTTCAGGTTTGCTTCTGTGTTCCGTTCTTCTGTTGGTGTTCCTTAGAATAGCAAAACTATGGAAAACAGGATAGCATTCAACTGAAGTTTTAATTATTCTTCACAAGAATATAAGGTAAAATAAAAAAAGCTTCAAACTCTGCACAGAGTGTTTAATGTTTGATGACATAATCATACATGGTTGATTACTAGTCCCAAAAGATGTCTCTAGAGGTCAAATTTCATATAGAGGGGTGTGTTTAGAAATTACTGTACATACAACTTTGTACAAAAAAATAAAATGGTATATTGTCTGGTAGGAAGCTGTAGGAATATCTAAAAATCTAGGAAAGGCATCATCAAGCAAAAGCTTGGGTTGTATTAAAAATGGGAATACTGCAAATATATTAAGTTACGGGAGAAAATTGTAAAAGAAACTTCCAAAGCATTTAATATATATTGGTAATCCATAGCTTTTTAAGAAGTCTATGAAAAATGACCATAAGAACAAGTTGATATATTCTATATTGTGGTCTCTGCATATTATAATTTCTAAAGAGTTTTGCACCTTCAGTGGAAAGAACTCTGAAATCAGCAGATCCAAAAAAAAAAAGGTTATTGCGTGGATCTATACAGCAGTGTAAGAAGTGTTGTACAGTCAGACCAAATCTTTATCTAACTACTGTGCTATCCCCAGGTTTTCAGAGCAGATAAGTATGTAACATATTTTGAAAAGAACAACGTTGTTTCACTTAGGAGGATTTTTCGTGACTGAAAAAGCTGAGAGCGAGCTCTTTGGAACACATGTGGAACATAGCGTAGCAACCAGAAAAGCGAGGCAGAGATTAGGGCTTACCAAGGGAAATGGAAAGTAATAAAGAAAGACACTGCAATAGTATTTTGGTTTATCGGCTTTTATTTAAAAAAACTTTGTTTTGTTTGGGTTGCTGCATTAAAAAAAATCGCCAAATATTAAGCAAATGGAATTCTAAGGACAGAGGTCTTAAAAGGGACATAACAGAGGGGCATAAAAGTAAAGATCAGGTACTAGCTTTCATTTACAGCCTAATTTTTATAAGACTAAAAGAAGTGACAGCTACTGCATCAAAAAAAAAAAAAAAAGTTACCTTATATTTCAAGAGATCAGCTGCAATATTTGCATAGGACACTGTTGTCAAAATTAGTGCAATTCAGAAGAAGATCTGGAGGTTAGCGCTTGAAAGTCATACCTTGGAAAATTCAGCAAATGATTTCTAGCTGTAAATAATAAGAAGCCTGGATGCGCTTATTTGCAGCTGGTGAACCTAAACTAGGAATGCGGGAATTTTGCTTTCTTACAGTCAACTGGGAAAGAAGTACAGAAGCTCATACAGAAGGATGACTGTGCCTATCCTTACTGGACTTCCACAATTTAGACTGGAATTACACAGTTCATTGACTCACCTGAGTAAGGGAACCAGAAGGATTGCTTTAGGCACCTCAGTTGAATGTCTCGAGTTATATGGAACAAATCTAGATCTTACTTTAGCCAAAATAAGCTAACCGTTTCAAGAATGCTGCCCACAGTATTTTTCTTCATGTTACTCGGTTAGGCATGTTGATGTTCTGGAGGGGTCAAATCTTTTAAAGATGGTGTGCCGGGTTGTATTTTTATTTCCAAAATTAGAGGTTAAGCATGCCAGTAGAAACTCGGGAGGAGCGAGGAGAAGCTGCCTCTCCAATAGGTGAAATACAGCCGTTGAGATGTTTGCTTCTGTGCGAAGCAGCGGCTCCTGACTTCCATCAAGTGTGGAACTTAATGGGAGCCGGGAGCTGGGAGCTCCTGCCTCTCTCCGATGCCATGACTTGTGGACCTGCTCACCCTTGGTTCCCGAGTGCCGTCTTTGGGACCCAGTCCATATGTTCCTGACCCCTGTTGTACCACACTGGCCATTCTATAACCTGGTATGACAATTCTGATGTTTCTATCTTAAAAGAATTTGCTGTTTAAATTTAAGATTAAAGTTCTTGTTTTGTTTTTTAGTCTTTTTTTTTCACCTCCCTCCTGAGCTGTTTTATGTTGTACAAGAATTTTTTTTTGTTGTTTTGTTTTTTTTAACAGGACACAATGTTTGTGCGAGGATTAAAGAGAAAATGTTTTGATGGCGAAGAAGATATTGAAGGAACTCTGGCTGGTATTAAGGCTATTCCTTCATATAATCTTCAGCGGCAGTCACTTTTAGATATGTCCTTGGTTAAACTTCAGCTGTGTCACATGCTGGTTGAACCTAACCTTTGTCGTTCGGTACTTATAGCCAACACGGTACGGCAGATCCAAGAGGAAATGACTCAGGATGGGACTTGGCAGATGATTAATACACAGAGTACAGGACAGGCATCCCTGGATCGTCTTGTTTCAACAGACATCCTCTGTCGTTCATCTAGGGAACAAGCTGAGGGAAAGCACGTTCCGGGCTATAGTACTTTCAATAAAGACTTTGAGAGTGACCAGGCACAAGATAGTTCAGAGACTATGTCAACAGCCTCTTCAGTGCAAGCCCCGAGAAATCTGCAGAGCAATGTGTGGGAAATGGAGAATCCACAAGAAAATAAAGGAAACTTTCAAAAATCATTAGATCAAATATTTGAGACACTGGAGAATAAAAGTCCTAATTCTGTTGAAGATCTATTTTCAGAAGTTGACAATTCTTACTATGATCTTGATACTATGTTAACAGGCATGATGAGCAACACAAAAATGGGACACTGTGATGGGCTTGAAACATTTTCTTCTCCAACAACGGCAACTTCTAGCTCTAATTGCAAATCTGATCTTAATGAGCTTGATCATATTGTGGAAATCCTTGTTGAATCCTGAAACTCCTTGTGTACGAGATAAAGATCTGTTAATTAGGAAAAAAGACTCGAGAAAGCTATTTCCACAGTTTGTTCTATCAAATCTGCACGTGTATTTTACAAATATCTATATATTATATAGATATATATATTTAAAAAGCACTTCATATTGCAAAACAGTGTTAACTCTTAAAGTTAACCCGCAACTTGTAGTGTAATAATCCAATTTATTGTCCATTGAACTGTAAGTATATACGGTAAATGTCTTTAAATTTGAGGTCCAAGGCTCTTGAAATTGGGTTCCTTTTTCCAGTTTCTTTTAGCCTTTGATGGAGGATATGCTCAATGAGAGGGAATCTCTCATCTTTTTCTTATACTTCTCCCAGTAAAAAAGGTGATAGAGAGGGGAGTTTCATAACTGGTTTTCTATTTTCCTCCGGTTTCCACTTTGTTACACCACATAACTCCTACCATATCTGCTGCTTCTATTGTAAGTCGCTACATGGCTCTTAAAGAGCAGTATGCAATAGTTCCTCTTATCCTAGCTAGTTTATTCTGGGTTTTTTGCTACAATTTTTACTTCAAAAATAGTTTTAAAGTGTTTATTGGTGTTTAGATTTTTCCAGGTATTTTCCTAAAATATATTTTTCCTACAGATGTTATGTCAGCTGCTAACTTAGTAACTTTTGATCATATCTGCAGTTGATGTATTTTTGAAAAGACTTTTCAAAAAGGGATGTTTTTTTACTGTGAGCTACCCAATGTAGTTCAGTAAAGTGTATGTAAATGTAAATACCTGATTTTATACTTTACATTAAAATATAAGAGCTGTTCTCATGATTCTGTTTATTTATAGAGTAGTACTTTATTAAATTGAGAATTGTACAATTACTCTTTTCACACCCCATGTACTTGAGTATCGTTAGAGGAAGAGCTTTGATCCAACTAGACACAATTACATTTAATACATTTCAGACCATATTTTTTGTTAGCTACAAACCTAAATTGCCTAAGTTTTTATTTATGTGTATTTATATGTAAATGTCATCAAGTGAATTGTTTATCACTGAAGTCTACCATCAAATATTTGTTTATATGGGATAACTATCTTGCACTAATTGCTACAAAAAGTGTTATTAGCGGCCTTTAAATCTCAACTGGTGTGTCACGATGTCTTGTCATAATTAATATGCTCCACTCTTACCGAGGGTTTCCTCTTGGCTTTTTTTAATAAGAAAAGATAATACAACGTGGGATGGTGTTCTTTTCTTCAAGTACTCACGTTCCTTTTAGAGTGCATATAATTAAGCTTATTCCTATGAGACTTCTCGGGAAAGGGATAGTGTATGGTTTTGTTATAAAATGACAAATGTTTACTTTCACAAGCTGGTACTGGGGGAGGGACCTGAACTAGCAGGGAGGTAGAGAAGGGGGGGAAGACTGGTTTCTGGAACGCGTTAGCATTGGCTGTGCCAGGGGAAGAGATCCACCAGTAACTCAGTTGTTTTCTGTAGAGGTGAACCAAGCGAGTCGCTGAACGTGAAGAGAGTACATTTCTGCGTCTGACAGGCTCTGCCTGCCCGTGAGTGACCTTACCTACTACTCACTATCTTTCTCGGATTCTCAAACCCCTAAAGAGGGGAGGGGGGGGGCAGGGGGATGTTAAAAAGATATTCCAGTGTCGCCTCCACAACAGGAGACCACTGACTCACTGTGTGAGTCTTCAGTGAAATTTAAAAATTGCTTTTGTATTAAACTTGGACATGAGATAATCCCTAGCTACTGTAGTAATTAAACATTGCTTCCTCAATTAAAGCATCATTAATAACTTGGTATTAAATTATGAAATACCATATAGATACTTGCAAGTTCAGTCCGTATAATACAGCCGGACCGAAGAAACATGCCAGTGCTACAGGTCTTAATAGAGGTATCGCTCACAACTGGAAGGTGTTGCTGTAGTACATCCTGTTTCAGGAGGATACGAGTATTGTCGTGAGCTGTTATCTCTCACAGTGACCTAACAGTCTGTTTTCTTTGGCAGTGTTTGTTTGCAGTATCGGAGATTCCTTCCAAATTACAAATCCGCGGGAAACTTGTCTTCGTGCTTTGCTGTGTGTGAACAGACCCACTGGATTGGGCAGCAGATGCGCTAGGGTGAAGCAGAGCACCAGGAAGTTTCAAAGTATTATAAAGGGAACGTTAGTGTTGAGTTGAATAATTAAATATCTACTGTCCCTCTGGGAAATTTCCCCTAAAATTGCTATAAACTGCGGTTCAAAGCCCACAGATTTGAAGGACTGTGGGTATTCCCCTCTGGTTCCCTCCTCATCCTCCAGTGTCATTAAATGAGCAGTTGCACGTTAATATATTTAAAAAGATGCTCTTCCCCGCCTCCTTAGTGTGGATCAGTTTCCATGTTACAGGTAGGAATTAATATAATTTGTTCATAACTCTTAAACTGTATCTGTCAAATGCACCTCTGTGTGTGTGTGTATATATATATGTCTGTATCTGTACCTTATGGTACGAAACATCTAGCTGGGTGTGTTCCTTTACCGAGGAAGCTATGTTTAGTTAGAGTAATTTGTAGAGACTACTTGGCTTAACAGGAAAGGTATTTGGCAATGTAGATAAGAATTTAAACAGAAACATATATCCTGTTATATTATGTTCTTAAAACTTATGTGCTTTTACATGCCTGGTATCTTGGCTCAAGTCTTCAGCAGGTGTAAGAATTTGTATGGCTGAAACTTGCAGAGTCATCGTGCAGAACTGACGTGTGCCTAGAACTGGTCCGACTTTGGGAGGACCGGTCAGTGTGAAATCAGCTCGTCTCCCTACTGCTTTATTGGTGTGTCTCAGTCTAATTAAGCTGCTCGGTCTGGGCGGCTTCATTTCTGTGTTGGTGGTTTTTTTTATAGAAAAAAAAAAAAAGCTTTCTTTTCTAACTTGCATTGTCATTTCTTTGCTAATCCAAAGAGGTCTTAGTTAAATATGCATCACTTAATACGTTTCCCCTCTACATATTCCTCTAAGATACTGAGAGACATCAGGAACGATAGGGTGCCTGCAATACAGTGAATTTAAAACTTATTTTGTGAACTGTAAGTACAAATGGCAAGATACGATGCTTGCTGGTGGCGATTTTCTTAATTTCTACATATAAATGGGAAATAATTTAAGCTCTGTTAAATTAGAAAAGGCTTCTGTAAGATTTTTGCTACCACTTCTAGCAGCCTTTTTTTCTTTTATGTGCTCCTAGGGAAAAGAGTCAGGGAATTTGCAGGGCAGTTCAACGCCGTGTCTGAAACAAGGCTGACATAACTTTCAAGCAAACCAGCTAACATCAAATCTGCTTCCTTCTCAGGTAACCTTGAATATCCTTCCCTTTCTGCCTCTCTGCCCGTGGTTTCCTCTCTCCTTCTTCTCCCTTGCAAGAAAATCCAGAAGACAAGGAGCTTCTGGAGCTCGGCCGCTCAGCCAAGGCAGCAGTGTGAGGATCCAGGCTGAGTTCACAATAGGGTGAAAATTTATCGCTTCCCTCTTTGTTTGGTGTTTGTTGGGTTTTTTAATCCCCTCTCTCTTCAGCAGCTCTGAGTTTATCTAGCCAAAGATGTCAACTGTCTCTGTAAATGTAGCCATATTTGCCCAAAGGACAGATCTGGTAAATGCAGAGGGATGTCTAGACTGCTTTAGTAGGTATTTTAGAAAGCATGATTGTAAATTGACTGATAGTATAGTTTATATTGTAATTATCAGACCATTATGGATGTCTTGTGCTTCAGAATATTGATTTTAGTCTATGACTTCTTTACAGTTCTGCAACTTATTCCATATTCCCATATAACTAAACAAACTCTGTCAAAAGCTAGGATGAAAAGAATATCTATTTATTTGCTGACATCTAGGATGAGACAAAAATGCTTTCAAAGCTGACTTCTTTTCAAAGTGAAAGTGTGTTTACGTTGCAGGCCGAGGATGTATAGTCCCTTTTGCAAAAAAAAAAATCCCATGAGTAATCATGACAAATTTTGATTGCTCATCAGCTCTTAAATGAGTGTGATTTCACACTATGTGACTAATACTAAAAGTACAAAGCCACCAAGTTGCAATGAAACGAAGTACACATCTTAAGAAAATACATATTTTTGTCGGTTTGGCTTGTTCAACTATAAGCTTTCACAGGGATCGTCTAAACTCCTTTTGCTGTCTCTTGCAAAGTTGACAGTGCAGATAGATTTTCCTATTTTTTCAAGGAAGTTCCACGAAGAGATGAAATCCCACTGAATAATTCAAGTTATCAGGAAAGAGATTTGCTTCAGATGTCTAAAGTGAATTTTTATTTTTTTTTTAAGCCAGTGAAAAGTACTAACATTTCATTATCTGACATGATTTTTGTGAGTGTGTATGGTAGCTTTTTTTCAAAAACAATTACTCCTTTGCTTAACCAAGATTCCCCCAAAATGAGTGTTTTATGACCTGAAGAATTACTGTGGTAAATGTTGATGCACAACCAACGTGTCAAGAGGAAGATACAAAGCTAGAGGCAACTTTCCATTGCAGGGAAAATATTCAGTAATTTCAACTGTCATCATCTTTTTAGGGAAGAATAATTGAAGTTACAGGTGATTACGTGACTTCTTGCAAAACCAGAATTAAAAAGCAATTGTATCCACATGTCTGCTGTAGTTGGAAGTCCCCTCGGAGCATGTGGGAAGTGGCAAGTAAGTATCGCAATAGTCAAATGTTATCACAATGGAACAGCGTATCGCATTTTTCACGTGCCAGTTCCAGACAAGTTTTGGAGATCAAGAAAATGTAATGTAACTTCGACCTCGGGTTGTGCGAGCTTCCAGACCAAATGCTTAAGGAAGAGCAGGTTATGGCACTAACAACAACAACAAAAAAATACCCACCACCAAAAGAGTTTAATACTCAGAGGAGAAAACCAGTACTTAAATTAACTTTGCTGTGTTTGAGATCGTTACTGAGAGAAATGCTAGACATGGAAAGTACTGGGTGTTGGGGTGTTGGTTTTTTTTTTGGTCCAGTGAGCTGACTAAAGTTTAAGATAAAATTGTTGAGTGGCTATTTTAATTGAATGCCCCATAATGTGGTTTGCTTTTGTGTCTGGTTTGTTTGAAAGGTATAGGGAGAAAGCGCTTTTTCTTGTAAATTGTGATTCTTTTGACAAAATAGAATAATGGCTTATTTAGTACTCTGACAAATATTCAATACTGCTGGGATTTTTTTAAAAATTGCCATCTTGAGTCATGGCTGCTTTTTTTTTTTTTTTTAATCTGAGTAAGTGTAGGATTAATTAGTAGTTCACAGGGGCTTTACTACTAAAAGGATGTGGTAAAACTAACCAAGGCTTGATGCAGTAGGCACTGCCCTTTCTCCCTTTCCTGGTCAAGCACCGCATACATCGTTCTGTCATTCAGCTTCAGAATAGCTAATTAATTTCAACCAAATCTGGCAGATCTTGGGGTCCTTACATTTTTAGAATTTTTTTTTTTTTTAAAGTGTGCAGGTGAAAGAGAAGAACGCAGAAGAAAACTGTGTTCTGTACTGATACCCGGATAAAGGAAGGCATTTCCACGTTTCCAGGCATGAGACCAGCTTCAATTAGAGGTCATACCTTAGACACAGAGGCAATTAATCACAGGCATAAATCCATAGGAAAGCAGTCTTCGTTAGTTCCTGTGTTCCTGGAACTGTGTTTCTGAATAGATGCTAGTAGGAAGGTAAATATAAGTCGCAGACCTCCAGTGATGCTTTCAGATGAGTTATATAGAGACCCTGATTCGTTTCGGAGTTGGGTTTTTTTTTCTGGTTCATGTGAAATTTGCTGCAAAAGCAAAAAATGTTGCTCATGAGAACGGTATCCTGGCCTGCTGCAGCGGGTACAGTCATACTGAGAGACCATGTTTAAATCATTAAAAAAAAAAAAAACCCACATTAAATCCTCTGTTTGCCTCAAGATTAATTTAAGGCAAAATGGGAGAGCGTTAAGGACTCCTAGAACATGATCTCATTTGAGCAAGTAAGGGCCTTTTAAAGAAAGTTTTGTTAAGAGAGGCCTTGGCAAATAATCATTGTATTTTTGTGTAATTTCTGTTAACTTTTCCAAACGTTCGGCCATAAATCCAAAGTTCTGATGTGTGTATTTTAACAACTTCATGTTAATTTTTTTTTTTGCAGACCTTGTCAGAGCAGGTATAAAACAGGACTGACCTTTTGAGAAACGCCTTCTGTGAAAGAAAACAAAAATTGGTTACAAAACGGCTGACCACATGAAGTTAGTAACTGGGGAGAGCAGGGTGAGGGGTGGGGGGTGTCTGCTGAACGGGAGGAGGATGGCAGGGTGGCTCAGGTTAATGAGGGTGGCTCATTAACTCGCTGTACCTAAGGGGAGGAATGGATTGTCTCCTCTCCCAGCATGATGGGGTTGTCTGGAGAACAAGCTGTTTTGGCTGGTGGTGGTCAAATCTAGAAAACCTAATTTTTGCTCAAGTTATTAAAACACTTTGACAGTGCTGCTGGTTAAATTATCCTTTTATACGCAGCATTATACATGATCCTTCCAGGCTTGCCCCTTCCACACCAGCTTACCTTTGTACGCCCAGCCCCTATCTGTTCCTTGGAGATAATCCCCAGCATATGGCAGGGGTTGGTCCTCGGTGCGGTGCTCCTGGTTGTCCCTGGTTGACTTGAGCAGATGGAAGAACCTTCAACATCTTCAAAGTTACTCTGCCGCTTAAGCCAGAGCGCGTGATGGGAAGGGAAAGGGTATGGAGGGGGGGATGTTTGGTCCATTCCTCCCCCTAAGTGCTGCTGTGGGTCCCCTGCTTAGAGGGGTGCAGCAGATGGACCGTGGAGGGGTAGGGGTGTCACCTCTCCGTGTCCTCCTCCCCGACACGGCCCCGGCAGCCTGTCAAAAAGGATTCATTAACGCTTCTGGTGGCAGCAGGGGCTCCCCTTCTGTGCTCCGTGACCCCCCGGCAGCCAGGTCAGAGCACAGCTGTGGCCCAGAAATGGGTGGCAATGGGGCCGCAGGAGAGCGGTGGCCCGGAGAGACAGTCTCCTGGGCCACCAGCAGTGGGTCCTGCCAGGGTCACCGGTGGCTTTCTGTGCCGCTCTGCACTTCCTTCAGGTCACTCCTACCCCTTCACGGCACCCACCTGGAGACACAGGGGTTAAAATCTGTTGGGTTTGGTAAAACCCTAAGTTTTCTTCAGCTGAATAATGGAAAAAAGCAACTGATCTTTCATCGAAGTTGTAGGTTATCTCTGCCAGGAAATTTCAAGTGTTTCTGAAGTATTTATTAGAGCAACACACCATGTATGTGCGTCTGGTAGGAAGAAGCTGAATGTGTCGATTATTGGTTGGTTTTGCTGTCGTAGGGGTTAATTAATCTAAACCCATCTGGAGAGTTGAGTGGGTTTTGGGGGGTGGGGGTGGGGGGGTCGAAAAAGGTGCAAAATCGAGTCTTTACAAATACTTGAAAGTCATGATTTTGAAACCTGGTTTGCACAAAGGCCGGTGCCGATACAGCCACGTTACGCAAACGCCCGCGGAAAGCAAATACGAGAGGTTCGAGAGTGGCCAAAAAACCACCTCATCTTTAAAGTAAGGGGGGAAAAAAAAAAAAAAAGAGAAAATGAATATTTATGGAAGAGTTGTGCAATGTTTGATGTAGCTTTATCGCTGGTGGAGAGACGTGCGCACCGTGTTTCCCAACCGCCCCGGCGGCCGGAGCTGCGGGAGGCCCCTGCCAGCTCCTGTTACTTAAATTCGGCAATTTTGGTCAAAGACCTCGGGCTTAACCCCCTCCCCCACAAAAAAAAAAAAAAAAAAAAGAGGGTGTGGGGGTGGAGGGCTTGGCTTGCGGGCTCGGTAGTTCCACAGGCCCCAGGGACGCCGGCCGCCCGCCGCTACTGAGGGCGCCGCCGTTCTCTGGGCCCGGCGCGTGCGGCCGCCCCGTGCCTCCCCGCTTCCTCCGCCCACCGCGCCTCACGGCGGCGCGGGGGGGAGATGGGGACGGGGGGGACGGGACTCGGCGGCGCCCGTCTTCCGATTGGGCCGAACCGTCGGGGCGTCCCCGCCCACTTCAACCCTCCCGGCTTTCTCATTGGGCGGCACCGCGGGGACGGTCGGCACCCCAAACCCCACCCCTCCAACCCCGCCTCGCCGGACCAGTGGGAAAATGGTTGCTGGGCAGGTTGAAAGGGTTGCTGGCCAATGGGAAGGCGGCCAGCTGGCGGGCGCGGTGCACGCAGCGCTTCCCCCCCCCCCAACCCTTTACACGCTTGGCTCTAGAAGCCGGGA
>JAOXNO010000041.1:14001241-14013680 GCA_028565335.1 Limnodromus scolopaceus | reverse complement strand
TCTACCCCTTTGTCATGTTTACACCAAAAAGAACTTACATTCCCACATCACAGATAATATCTTGAGTAGCTGGAGACTCCAGCAGCTTTGCCAGAACTTGAAACGAATGCAAGAGCGTGTCAGACTCATAATAGTGATCCGAGCAGCCATAACCACTGCAGGTGAAAACAGAAGAAATAAAAAATTCAGCCAATATCCACACCAGAGCCACAGGACCAGAACTGCTTCTGACCAGGAACATCCCATCAGTTTGTACAGAACGGCGGGAGCAGCCCCGCCAGCATCATCTCTTCTGACAGCAACCTAAATGCTGCGGCATCGCTGAGACATTCCTTCAGGAGCAGCAGCCAGGGCCAAATCCTGAGTTTCTGTGGAGGAAGACTCACTGAAATAGGTCAACAAATGACAGAATCTTCATGGTTGGAAAGGACCTCTGAGATCCAACCATACACACATGAAAGACCCCCACAATCTCAGCCACTAGAGCATGCCCTGAAGTGCCACATATACACATTTCTTAAATACCTCTAGGGATGGCAACTCCACCACCTCCCTGGCCAGGCCGTTCCAGTGCCTGACCACTCTCTCAGTACAGTAATTCTTCCTGATATCTAATCTAAACCTCCCCTGTCCCAGCTTCAGACCATTTCCTCTGCTCCTGTCATTATTCCCTTGGGAGAAGAGGCCAACCCCCACCTCTCTACAACCTCCTTTCAGGTAGCTGTAGAGGGCAATGAGGTCCCCCCTCAGCTGCCTCTTCTCCAAACTAAGCATGCCCAGCTCCCTCAGCCTCTCCTCATGTGACTTGTTCTCCAGACCCCTCACCAGCTTGGTAGCTCTCTAATTACCAGTATTGGTCACGTATCCAAGAGAAGAGACCCAACCTTGAGCTTGCAACAGCAACGTTTTGATCCGCACTGACGGCCGGGTGCTTTGGCCACTCGAGTGGAACGTGGCGGATTTTCTTACCGGCCGTTCTCCGGTAATTAACCGGGAACGTGTCACACCCAGAACCCACACAGCGCTCTTACCAGATTTCGAGCTCAGGCCCAAGCCGGTACCGCGCTCCTCGGCTCTTCGCGATGTCAATACCTGGAAAAGGGTGGGATCAAACACCGCCCGCACACCCGGGCCCGGCCCGCCCTGACCAGGCGCCCCCGGGGCCCGGCGAACCGGACAGACCAAAGCCGGCACAGCCGGGCGAGAAACGCCCAGAGAGGGGGGGAGGAGGAAGTTACCGCCGCCCCACTCACTTCGGAAAATCCTCTCCAGGTTGCCCTCAAAATCCAGGGCCCACTGGTTGAGGGCGCAGGTGGCCACGGTCACCGCCCGGCCCATGGCGGCCCCGCCGCTTCCGGGGCGGGCCGGTCCGCTCCTCCCAGCAGGAACTACATCCTCCCCTCGCCGTTAAAATCACGCTGTGCAAAACGTCCGTGACTGTTACTTTACAGGCTCAGGCCGACCTGCCTTAATTAGCGGTGCCCAGCGTCCTCCCGCGGAAGGGCGGCCAAAGGACCGGCCACTGCTCACTGCAAGGAACCCCGTCCTGCCCCCGCCGCCGCCACGCACACCCCGTCTCCTCAGCCAATGGGACGGCGCGGAGGGGAGCGGAGCGCGGCGGGGATTGGTCAGGGCTGTGGGGCGGGTGGGGGGCCGGGAGGGTGCCGTCCTGAGGGGAGCGAGGCCGGGAGGGTGCCGTCCTGCGGAGAGTGGCGCCGCCGGCGGTACAGGGATGGGGGGGGCACCGTGTGGGTCGGGGCCGTCTCTCCGTGAGAGGAGCTCCGCTGTGGGACGAGCGGCACCGGGCAGGCGGTTCTGGCCAGCTGCCCCTGCGCCGCTTCCGGGTAGCAGCAATTCTTTGCTTAGGATTTCTGCCCAATCAGCTTGGCAAAGGGGAGTGATGAGACTTCTTTTCAGATTATTTCTGAAAATACGGACTTTGACTGAAATGTATTGCGTGGAGGGGACTTCTGCAGAGTAACAGAGTGTATATTTAAGTCTGAGGGTGGGATGTTATCCCTGTGGCTGGCCTGATCCTGTTTGAGGTGTCCTTACTTTGGCCTCTAGGCATCTTCCTGCTTGGACCTTTATAAGAACGTGGCAAAACAGTTTTTTCCCTTTTGCAGCTCATATGTCAGGAATAAGCCATATATTATACTATGTACATTAAAAGAGAGTCCAGTTACTAAGAGGTTTAATGGATTACTTTTACACCAGTGTTTTGGTTACGTTTTGCTAAATGTAAGATCATAAGGATTTATTTTTTTTCCTTCCTGACCTCCGCCCCCAAATTTCTTGTAAATCAGAAGACTATATAATAATTTTTAATAACTTTTATTTGTATCTCTCTTACGTAGAGCCATAAGAATTACTGACAACCAGCTGGATTAATGCCATGAGTATTTTCTTTCATACAGAACATCATGACAGCCCGTCAGGAGAAAAAAACATTCTGAAGAAAAAAACTGCAAAAGCACCCAAAATGGAACTCGAACATCTCAAGTTCAGTGGGGAAGAGCATGGTGAGAGAAGCTGCTGACCCTAATTAGTCATTGTATTTCAGATTGGTTCATACTTACTCTTATAGGTGCTATGTTCCTTTTAAACTTCACCCTATTAATAAGAGATTGTTGAATTGCCCTTCTGTTGAAAGCTCACAGATAATGAGCTGTAGTAGCAGATGCCAGAGTTCTTCAAGATCTGTTAAGACCGACAGCTTGCCAGTTGGCTCGAGTTAAAGCACAGTCTTCCTTGCAAAAAAGGAAAACAAATAATAAAAATCAGTAAAATTGACAGTTCCTTCAAGGGCTGAACAGAATATTTCCTAAGATTTGGAAAGCAGGCATCCCTCCATGGTATCGCTGGGTGACAACTCTCTGTTCAGCGAGGGAGGGTCTTGCTTACACTTGTTGCTGTGGCAACCAGGGTCAGTTGACTTGGTTTATTACCCCATGGAGGGTTTGCATCTATGGGGAGATGGACCCAAACCCGATAGGATGTTCCATCCCATCTGCCATGCTCAGTATAAAAGCTGAGGAATCAAATGGATCAGGTGGGCTCCTCTTCAAGGGCTCTTGAATGACGACTTCTTCAGTGGCTCTCTTTCTTTGATGACTGATGCCTGAAGAAGACCCTGTCAATTCAAAGTCTATTTGCTTTCCACACAGAGCACAGCAACATATTTAGTTCATCAAAACTAGGTATTCCACTGAGCTGAGAGCTCACAACTAAGATTAGAAATGGTGAAATTTGTAGTTTAAAACATGCTATGATGCAAAGTTTTTATTTCCTCTCTGCACCATTTTCACAGAATAAACACCTGCTCCGTGTCCCTCAAGCCATGCAGTGGGAGGGTGGGTGCTCAGCGGTTGTTGGCACGCTTGGCTGGCTGCTGGGGAAGGCAGGAATGAGGAAATGACTGAAGGAAATGAATAGCCCGTATTTGTGCAAACACACCAGAGTTTGTATGGCTGAGCATGCTCTCTTGGCAGTTAAGTTAAACAGAGTGCAGTTTTCTCAAAGGCATCTCCACTGTCGTGTGCAGCCCATGTTCACAGGCAGTAAGGGCTCAGGTGGCCCAAAGCATCCCTCCAAAAAAGAAAGACCTGAAACGTGGAGCCCGTCACCTATGGAACCCCAGTGTTTTTTTTTCCCCACTGAACCATAAAGGGCTGAAACATTTTTTTCCCCCAACGTGGACAGGGCTGTAAAACCTCCTACTATAAGGGAAAGATGATGTATTTGCCCTTGTCTTGGGGTAACAGTATAAAATATTCTTTGATACGCTCAGTTGACGTTCTCAAAAGCAAACTTGAAAGCCCAGGAGAAAAGAGGGCATCTGGGGTCTGGTGCATCAGCCGGTGCTACACACGCTACATCTTGTCCCCTCAAGCCCTTCTGCAGGGCCCTGCTTGTCTGAAAGCATAAGAATGGGATTTTATTCTTATAAATTAGTTCAACAATCTCAACTATCCCTTCATCATTTATTGGCAATTTATTATTTTGTGAGTTTATGACTACAGCCTGTTTAATATATATTTAATTGCTGTGAAAGACTTACAAGGGAAATTGGAAATTAATTCAAATCCAGTGTTAAGTGAAAAAGTTAACCCTGCTCCATGTAGATCATGGAGTTTTCAGTCTGTGGCTGTGGAAGTCTCTCCAGGGCCAGGGAAGCTGCTGAGCCACTTTCAAACAGCATTTTTCCAAATGCCTGTTACCATTTACTGAATAACTGACACACAGTTCATCCTACGCGAATAGCACTGAGGTATCATAAACATTGCTAAAGTTATAAGCTATTACAGCAACTGTAATTTCATTGCTGAACAGTTTACTAGATTAAGGGTTGGAGTCTGCCAGTGCTTTGTAGGATTCTTAATTCTAAGAACAGAATAGGTTGCTATAATTAACTGACTTAGTTTGGGAAGATCCAAGTTTGTTCCCTACTTTTAACACATAAGATGTCAGTTGCAGTGCTTAGCAACTCTTTAAAATTAAAAGTCATGTAAAATTCTCATATTCTGAATGGCCAAAGCAGGAAATAGATTAATAACTTGCGTAAAAGTTCTTACCAAAGCTGTTGCAGTTGGCAAGGAAGCCCCACGTGCTGCATCCCCTCTGGCACTCAAGCATGCAGGAAGATGGGCAACAGAGTTGATAGTTACTATAAAATTTCAAAAGGGCAGCAATTTACAACTTGCGCAATGCAAGTCCTGAACTACGCCGCTGCTGAGCTTTAACAAGCATGGTGACGCGTGGTGTAAGGGTTTGGTGGCTGAATGAATCCAAGAAGTCCTGTTACAGTCAGCTTCAGAGAGGTGATTTATTTCAGTTAGAAACCAACGCCAGAACAAAACCTGTCACTGACTCTGCCCATCGTCCCACAGGAGGCTTTATGAGACAGGAGCTAAACTAGTGTTATTTTCCTGAAGCCCGGTGAATGCCACCAGATGTAGAAGGCTCCTCTCATTCTGTTTGGTGGTGGCAAAGTAACAGAAGTCAACTGATCTAAACCGGACCAAACAGGAGGAGAGGTTGTGACAAGGCACACTTTACAACACACCTGAGGTGTGTTTAGATTTTGGCAGGAAAACAAGGTTTTTGATCCAAGAGGCATTAAGGCCTGAAAGGTCAGTAGTTCAGGAGAATACCAGAGTATCTTTACCGTGTGATTGCAGCTGGATTTACTGTGAGAGAAATGACTCTGCAGCAAAACTTAGCAGGACAAAATTATACCTTTGACTTCACAATTAAATCCGGTAAATAGCTTCTAATAATGTGGCTTTAGGTACTTCATATACAGTAATATTTCTCTTTCCTAAAGAACATATGTAGTCTATAGTACCAAGCCAGTAACAAAATGAAGGTCAACTGCATTCAGTTAAAAAAAAAAAAAAAAAAAAAAAAGAAAAATAGACTAAAAAGTGCATTTGGTTCAAAAAACATCGCTACTGAAAAATTTCATTTTTAAGTTGTGTGTAGTGAAAATGTGCTTCTTCCTTGGGATTGTTATATATTGCATGTTTCCATTTGACGATGTGGTTTTTAAAAAGAGGTTACAGGTGAAAAGATGACCAGGTCTGGAATCCGACGATACGGAAAGCTGAGTGAAAAAGAAAAACTAAGTTAATTTCTTTCCATCCTATAGTAAGTTAATCACTTAGCATATTTCAGTCTAATTTTTACATAGATTTCCAAGTATGTATCAGCTACTGTGATCCCACCCTCATGTGCTCATTGAAGAAAACAGAACTGAATTATGAAGGAATAAGCTGGACAGTTTCTTTTGGTTTTCTTTCTGAATTCTCCAGCCTAACAACTTTTATGTACAAGGTTCCCAGAACAGTATATATTTTAATTGTCCAGTGCAATAAATAAAATTAAACACACCAATGAAAGTGTGCCTCAACCTATGCGTCTCCACAGCAACAGCGGCTGCTCAAGTTTATTCTCTGCTGAGCAAGGGACCTTGGGTTAAGAATATTCACCCAAAATACTTTGTTAAAAACAAAACTTGATTGATTTTTTTTTTTAAAGCAATGAGAGTGACAGAACTTTCCTTTCAACTTGCATTGCTTTAGCAAGAAAGAAACGGATGTTACTAAGGTCTGTTTGACCAAAGACAAAAATGCTCTAAAACCAAAGTATTTCAATTACATTTCTCTATATGTTTTATAACACAGCTTAAAAATAGTAACATTCTCAAATCCTTGTAATTATAGCATAGAATCACAGTATGGTTTGGGTTGGAGGGGACCTTAAAGATCATCAAGTTCCAACCTCCCTGCTATGGACAGGGACACCTCCCTCTAGACCAGGTTGCTCAAAGTTTCATCCAGCCTGGCCCCAACCCTTCAGGGTTGGGGCATCCACCTCCTTAAGTAGCTTCTGTTTTCTCCTCGAGCAAACAAACCAAATCTAAATCATTCTGAATATCTGAAATGCAAGTTTGAAGGCAGTTTTTTCTCTACGAGCTTTGCTCCTAATGTCTCCCTTAGCATATTTTAGGAGTGAGTTACAATCATCAGTGATCGAGGTGTTGATCCTTTTACAGACAAGCTAATTTTCCTTTGTTATCCGAGCATCCTGACTAGATTTTATCTATTGCTGCTCTCTCTCAACCAATAAGTAACTTGGCCTAAAATCCAGCTTATGTAATCAATAACCTTGTATTTCAGTATCCCCTCTTTTTTTGCATTTGGTGTGTTATACTGTACTTTTCCTAAAGCTGTCAGATAGGTTTCACAGAGAAAAAAATCAACTCCATATCCAAGCAATTATATCAGGACCAAACAATGACATTAGGGCATACGCTAGAACAGCTGGCTACAGTAGAGAGGAACATGGAAAATACACTGTGATTCTCTGAAGTACTTTCAGAGCAATCCTTACCTTGGTCTGGATCAGTGCTTTGCAGTCATTAATACTAAATCCATCAAATCTGAAGTCCTCATTATCTTTAACATTTGATTCCTCAAAAATGTCATCCTGGCTCTCTGAAAAGTCCTAATAAAACATAAGTTACATTTTCTTTATGAATTTTTACATGATCTCAGAGGATATAACTTATAACAGTTCTACAGAAGTGACTTTCAAGTTCAGAATAGGTCCTATCCCTTCAGCACTGTCATTCTGTTTGTATATAACTTGCACGAAAGGTCAAATATGTCCATAAAATCAAAATTGAACACAATACCCCCCCATGATTCACCAATCATATTATCAATTGAAACAGTCACTTCTGAAAACTACATGTGACTAATTCATCCCAACTAAATAACCAGGTTGAACACGAAACCATCCCTGATCGTTTAATCTCTTGTTTTGAGAAGATTAAGGTGAGACATTTCTTTTTGAGATCTTTCAGTGCTGCTGATATGTCTTGATTTGATTTAAAACATACTCCTCTCCCTCAAGCCTTGCAAAACCAGATAGAATAATCTTAGGAAAAGGGAAGTGGAACACACTTTCAGTTTCTATACAGTAAAAACATCCAGTAATTACTTTAACAGCTTCCTTGATTCAAATATGATTTTTCACTTAATGGAAAGATATTAGAGGCTAACAATTTACTCATACTCTGAGCAAAAAAGAAAACAATCTTACAATCTTACATCTGAAAGCTAATTCTACACCTATACTAAGGCTGAACGTACCACCTACTGCAATAGGGAGCTATATAGCGGAGACTTCAATGTAAAGACAATCAAAATTTGATACTGCTCAATTTCAGAGTTATTTGCACATAATAATGAGAAAACACTAGACTATCATTTTAAAAGGCTCTCTGTAAAAAAGCTTCCAGCTCACACAGATCTAGTTCCTTGTGCATCTGCAGGTAGAGCTTACAGAAAATCAGATGCATAGCTGAGTGTTTATGCTGGCACACTAGCAAACTGTTGTTCAATTACCTTTTGATTTGCATCTATTCCAAGAACACTCATGAGGTTTTCTTGGCAATGCGATTTACTCCAGGGATGTCTTAAGCTGGGGGTATTATCAAAGTCTCTAAGCGTTCTCCATATGTTTCCAGAATCAATGCTAGGAAAGAAAACACAATTTGAGGTTATAGGGTGTACAAAGTTTCCAGTGAACGTATATAACTTCGTTATTTTCACTACATACAGTCGTGTACTAGCCTGCCTTGATTTAAAAAGAAACATCTTAAAACCCTTTCCGCATTTGTTCAAACTATTAACCCAATGTACTAATAAGCTTGCGTGACAATTAACGGAAATAGTAAGTCAGTGTAACTGCATGTTTGGGTTTCTCAGATGATGATAAGTGCATTAGAAGCATGTTTCAGAGAATGTTATACACCAACAACTTGCATTATTCGATTGCTTCTGTGAAATGTGGGTGGAGTTCAGCCCTATTCATTCTGCACTTTGTATTTTCTGTCTCTCAAACCTTTCTCCTTCCTATTCTCTGCAGCCACCTGCTGCTCCAGTGGGTCACCTGCATCTGCTCTGGGCACCCAGGTACTACAAAAGAAGCACATGCTGCTGAAACAGGGAGAGTTAAGAGTTCCCTCTACATAGTACTTTGGGTTCTTACATTGCATTCATCCTGTGTAAATCCAGTTGCTTTTTGTTTTGTACAGGATGCAGTTATCATTGATCTCAGATATTCACCACAGTAGGTCAGGACTTCTTTGTCTACAGTTAGTACTCTGCTATAATATTGCAGTCCCTTTTACATATATATCGTATTTCTCCACAATTTTGAGGCTGATTAAAATAAAATGCATATACAAGGAACTTGCCGAAAGGATGCCCACATTAAATGTTTCAACTATATTTCCTGTGATTCTTATGGCATTTCCAAAGTATGGTCTGACCCAGATTCTTTCTAGATGCAAAGTTTCAGATGTATGCAAAAATATATCTACAATATTGCTCAAAAGCTTCAAAATCATGTAACAACTCTAAAAGCGTTCCAGCTGTCTTAAGAGAAAGTTAAGTTAATGCTACTAATTGCTACTAACATAACCCCAGGAAAGAAGTCAGATGCACCAGATTCTGAATCACATCTGGTTAAACATGATAAGAAGTTACCACCTGGAGACATTGGGAAGGGAGGGGAAAAAAAAGCAAGTGGGTTGTCAGTAGAAGCAGCGACAACGCTCCTTCCTCAGATGATGAAGAAATAAGTTAAATGTGTCATAAAGAAAAGACAAGCAAACAGGAAGAACAGGCTACCTCTTGGGTGTTCTGGCATTCCAGAGGCTTAGTCAGAAGAAGGCACACCAACAGGAGGAAAAACCCTCAGCAGGAATTTGTAATTTTGATATATTCCCTTCCTTTTTTTCCAATGGCTAAAAGACAACCCACTTTATTTAACAATACAATACAAAATTGATAAGATCTATATGCTGAAAGAGCATAGTGATTAAAAAGATTTAAGTTCAACTTACACCTGGCAAGTACCACTGATTTTTAAAATATGAAATAAACAGTGTAATTGCTGAGGGACTTTTTTTTTTTAAACCGTTGATCTAAACTCATTACCAAAGTTGATTCTTCATAAGTTCAGGAATCCCAACATCTTCATTATGTGTATCAAGTACTTGATCTAAGCTTCTTATGCTCTCTCTGGACTGTGACACAAAGACTTCTGGAAAGCCCAACTTAAATATATCCTCATAGCTGTGGTTTGCCTAGAAAAAAAACAGAGTTTTATCACATACATTAATACGGGCCATCCCCACAGTTCATGAAGAACCTAGTTTGAAGATTACAGTGTTTCTAGAGATCATATTATTGACTATATATAAAAAATTATTTTAAAATTTGTGTTAATATTAATGGCACAGAGAGACTAACTCCATAGTTCAATGTTTTGAGTTTTTACCTAGAATTAGAGATGGAGAAGCAAGACTCCGAGGGTTTCTGCTGAATCCTAACCTCTAACTTGATATGGGGCTGGAAGGGACCTCTGGAGATCAGCTAGTCCAAATCCCCTGCCAAAGCAGGTCCACCTAAAGCAGGTTGCACAGGAACGTGTCCAGGTGGGTTTTGAATGTCTCCAGAAAAGGAGGCTCCACTGGGCAGCCTATTCCAGTGCTCTGCCACCCTCAAAGTAAAGAAGTTCCTCCTCACCTTTAGATGGAACTTCCTATGTTCAGGTTTGTGCCCATATTTTCTCGTCCTATCCCTGGGCACCACTGGAAAATGACTGGCCCCATCCTCCTGACACCCACCCTTTAAGTATTTGTAGGCGTTGATCAGATCCCCCCTCAGTCTTCTCTTCTCCACACTAAAAAGACTCAAGTCCCTCAGCCTTTCCTTGTAAGAGAGATATTCTCAAGTATGAAGCCCTAAATGGGATGGGAGCTAAGGAAAAGTCAGGCAGCTACTCTTGGCAAGGGGGAAATTACAGCTACAGTAGTGTGAATCGAGGGAAGGACAGGTCTGCCTTGTTTGTAACATCTTCTCAGAGCCTGGGATGTTCCTCTGACATGCATACAAGTCACTGGCTCACAGTTTAGCCAAGACAGCTGAAAAACCCAAACATAGGAAAAACGCTAGATAATTTTTTGTATTATCTTTATTACTGTCTACTTCTAAAACAAGTTTTTGGTATATTTCTATTTACCTTGTAGCTTTGTATAGATTGTAAAAAGATCTACGCACAAATTTCACATCTGTGCTCCCTGAATAAATCTTCTATATCCTATTACATCAGAATACTCTAGGACTTAAGCAAGTGCACTAGTCCCTCTCACAATGGCCAGCATTTAAAGAAAACATGAAAAAATCCTTGAAGTTATTCAATCATGTAGGCAAAGTATCCAGCTACTGCAAGGATTCTGCTCCAGACTGACATCGTTTAATTAACTGAAGGTCAGATCTCTGACCTCAGATGATCTCTAGAGGTCCCTTCCAACCTACCTGGACTTTTTTCTATGGACCATACAGACAACAGAACCCCAATCTTATGAGGTTATGGTCTCAAACAAACAACACGGAAAGCGCAGGGATGAAGGACAAGGTACACGTATATTCTAACCCAAAGAAGCCTCAAACAGCCCTATAGCTGTTTCTCCATGCCAAGGCAAGAACAGACAACTTGAAACTCTAGGCAGGGTTAACTTATATAGCTTGTACTGGGACATTTTCTTTTGCCTTTAATAAATGCAAAAATAAAACCTTCAGTAAAATTAAGGTCTACTGCTTTTGGAAAGAAACCAAACAATCTACTCCATTTTTGCTCCAGTCATTACATACTTTCTTTTTTCAACGTAAGACTTCTTGTCC
The DNA here is from genome assembly GCA_028565335.1 of Limnodromus scolopaceus. Lineage (NCBI taxonomy): Eukaryota > Metazoa > Chordata > Aves > Charadriiformes > Scolopacidae > Limnodromus > Limnodromus scolopaceus. The sequence continues at coordinate 14,002,419 of JAOXNO010000041.1, read as the reverse complement.
CCAATTTCCAGCATTCCAAACAATTTAAATTCTCTGTTTATGCATATCAATAACCAGGTATCTTGTGGTCTCCACTCTCTCAGTGCTGGAAGAACTTACTCACATACGTTTTTGTGCTTTCCCCAGCAATACCTCTGCAACAGGTAAAGTTTCCCAGCCAAGGGCAAGAAAGCCTGTCTCCAGAAAACCCTCCGTTCCCCACACATACTAAAACTCATCTAATGGATTGCGAGGAGTAAGCTATTACTGCTTCTGATTAACTCCGCGGAAGTTCTAGTTGATTACTCTCTTTTTTCAAATGTTTTAATCTAGGATAAAAATACTAAGGAGGAGGGCATTTTGTTTTCTGTTTGTACATTCTTATTTTCCTTCTGTTAGTTTGTTTCGCTTTGGTGAAGTGTGTTTGGTAAACACTGAAACACAATTGCAACAAGGTATAACCCTTAAACTGAACCTTTTTTTGGGTGCTGATAAGGAAACGTTATATAACTCAGTATTTGTTCAGATATTTATTCAGTTCTGACATATTATGAGAGAATGTAACATCCTATGCTAGAAAATGAATTCTATTAAATTACTACTTTTTTTTTTTTTTTTCCTGTCATTAACTTCCACTCACAATCAGTCTAAAATTCCAGGAATTGATTTATGCAGGCAGTATATATTAAATAACAAAAGTTATTGTTTTTCAATAAGCTTGCAGGCAGCTCACAGAATTTTTTTTCCACCCTGTTTTTGTCACCCACCTTCCCAATTTTTTGTTTCCCATGCTCATTCTCATCTAGCTTTTCAGTTGCATGTGCTTCAGGGCAAGGTTCCTCATTTCTACGTGCTTACTTATTCCTAGCATCTAGAAGCAAAGCAGCGCGTTACATACTTTAAAGCTCTCCAGCAGGATAACAAGTATTTGTCAAACACTGCAAAGAAGTTGCTTTTGTACCACTTGAGTTAGGTGCAAAGTAGCTTGACAGTTTCTCCTTGCCCTGTGCAGCATTATCCTCCATAGAGAAGACATTCAGATACAAATCTCGAGATGTAGGAAGCAGTAATACAAACATTTCCACTCTTTGGTTTACAATTAACACATACCTCATTTAGAGAGCTACAACAAGCCTCCTGTATCCCACTGGGCAGAGATGGCTCAGAAGAGAGGTGACCAGCAGAAGCGCTGCAATGTC
>JAOXNO010000041.1:13991014-14001141 GCA_028565335.1 Limnodromus scolopaceus | reverse complement strand
GCTACAACAAGCCTCCTGTATCCCACTGGGCAGAGATGGCTCAGAAGAGAGGTGACCAGCAGAAGCGCTGCAATGTCTGCTGCTTAAGTCCGTATCGACTCTCGAAGTTTTTGTTGGATTCACCAAAACTTCAAGATTATGATCAAATCTCTCTGATTTGTCTGAGGGCTCCCTGAAGCCTTCAAAATCACCCCAGGAACTGCTGGGTTCTGAGGTACTATAACTGCCCTCAGAAACCCCCCCCCAACTTCTCCCTTTGCTATTCACTACAGGGATGCTTTGCTGCATTAGCTCAAGATTAATAATTTCTTCATTATTTGTTGTTTCATTCAAGTGACAGTGGCTTTCATTGAGAGACATAGCACCAGCTTCAACGGCTAGGTCTTCTAGAGACATCTGGTGTGATGTGTCTGTATTAGTAAGACTTTTTACAAGTGACAGGTTCTGCATCTTTAAGAAAAAATAATTTGTTTAAACCTGTGCTGCAAAAAAAGGCTATTGAAGTTCAGTTGCATTAGAAAGCTGAGCATTTCCCAAAAAGAATCAAATTCTTCATTTCACCCCAAAGAATAACACCCCTGCTAAATCAAAACAGGATGTCCTTCAGCTTCTCCTCCAGTAATCAGCACGTGCGCATTATTTAGTCACACTTTCTGTGTAGGATATTAGCCTGCAAAGAAAGAATTATAAATAAATACTTCTGCGATAAGGGCTGCTGCGTAGGAATAAAGAAAGATAGCTGATAAGGTAGGAGAAAGAATGCTCATGTTAAAATAAACACATTCCAGTATTATGCAACTGAAAATCGCAGAATGCAGAATTATTTAAGATTTTACACTTAACTACCTGCCCACACCCCAAGAAAGCCATTACATCAGGGAACAATGTTCAGAAAAACACTTAACAGAAGTTGTTGGATATTGGCTACTGACTGAGTATACAGGAGACAATCCGAACTGATTATAAACATTATCCAACACTTTCTAAGTGTTGCCCATAACTATTTATTTCATCCATCTCGTGAATACTCTAACAGGGCTCTTTTTGTTTGCATGGCCTTTCCCTGTCTGAAAGATTACTGAACGTGACTCGCACCAATATGGGAACGGGCCGTTTAATCCTGTGAAAAAAATCGTGCTTCCAACTATTTAAGCAATTAAGGCAGATTTAATAAGTTCAGTTTGGCATCCCTACGTTATACAGGCAATACTGCACTTGTCATTTTAGACTAATTACGTCTTCTCAAGCATTATTCCGACTGACAAGCTGTTTTAGGGGAGGCGGGGGGTAGGAGCTACACTAAAACCACCTCTGAAGGACCGGCCGGTACGAGGCATTTTCCAGGCTTAACAGACTGAACAAATCTTGGGGAATTTTCCCCCCAAGTTCACTTCGAAGGTGGCACAGACCGCGGGGAAAGCTGGACCCTCACCCGCCCCGCAGCGCCGGGCCCGGAGGAGCCGGCCCCCCCTCACCCCAGGGCACCCCTCTCCCCCGGGGCACCCCTCTCCCCCGGGCCGGGGCAGCCGCGGCGGGGGGCGGCCCAGAACACGTCCCCGACTCCCACCCGGGGCTCCGAAGAGTCTCCTCCGCCCGTGCCTTCCACCCCCCGGCACGGCCAGCCCGAGCCCCCGCCGGTGACCGGGCACCGGCACCTGCCCGCCGCGGGGAAGGAAGGCACGGCGAGCCGCCTCCCTCGCCCCACAGCCCCTGGGGAAGCGGAGGGCCGAGGCCGTGCCTCAGCTCCCCCCACTACGGTGGGTCGGGGAGGGTGGGGGGAACGGGGGGCAGAGCGGGGCCTGAGGAGCGCTGGCCGTTAACGGCCGTTGGGGCAGCTCGGGGCCCTGCTACCCGTGAGGAAACAGCCTTACCGCCGATCCAGGGACCGGGCCAGCGCCTCGGGCCGGGCCGGGCCGAGCCGAGCCGGCAGGTCGCCAGGGGCGGGGCCGGGGCGGGGGGGGGCCGTTACCGGCAGGAGGCGGGGCCGAGGTGTGCCGGTGTGTGAGGGGGGGGGGACGTTAACGGAGGTCGCTGTGAGGGACAGGGGTCCACCCTGAGGGCGGGCGGGAGAGGCTGCCCTGGCCAGGGCGGAGGATCGGTCCCGCCGGGCGGCTTCAGCCCTGCCTGTGGCCCCGACGAAGGGGAGTCCTTCCCCGGTTCTCCAGACTCACCCCCGGGGCTCGGTCACTGCGGGGGTCTTTACCTGCCTCTCCCGCGGGTTTCTAACCGCCCTGCCCGTCTTCCAGGCCTGAAGTCCAGTCCTGCCCTCCAGGAAGAGGCTGATTTTAAAATTGTGATGTGAAAAAGAAAAGTGTTTACTTTTTTTTTCTTTTTTCTCTTCCCCAGCTTTCTGTGATCCCGCAGGCTAAGGACACAGGGGTTGATGGTGGTGGTTCGTGCTTGCTTTTAGTTTGAGAATAGCTAATATCCTCACATAATTAGAAAATTTCGGGATACAGCCTTAAAACAAAAAAGTAACAGTCAATCCACAGTAATACAATCTCATGATAAAATGGTTGGAATAGGCCAGTGACAGTCTCTCCAGGATCTTCTCTTCCTCTCTCCCCCCTTCCACCCCACGAGGTATTTTTGGTTGTCCTCCCTGTCCGCTGGGGCTGGGACTCGATCCACCAGACAAAGCCAGAGGCTGTGGGTCTGGTGGTGGTGGACAGTTCACCCTGCAGCCCGGGGTGACCATCTCTTCTCGCCCACCTCCTGCAGAGGCAGTGTGCCCAAGGCCGGCTGCTCCCTCATCCGGGTGGCAGAGGGGAAGAAAACCCCTCGTCCTCCCTGTCCTCAGGGCTGGGTTTAACATCTGGGCAGTCCCAAGCAACAGGGGGCAGTTGTAAAAGCAAGGAAAGAGGTTTTCTGGAGCAAGGCCCAAAGTAAAAAGCATTTTCTAGGCATTACAGTATGTATGTTTTCCAGCCCAGGCACAGACGTACACTCCCACTCATCTGACTCTCATTCCAGAGGGCGAGAGGCTGAATTTGGGAGCGATGCCCAGACACAGAGCCAAAGAAACTTTATTGGCAAATCTCACAAAGTGTTTTTAATGTTTTCTTTCTGCTTTGGAGCAGTTTCTTACCTTCCTGTGGCCATCCCGTGATAGCCTGCAGCTCTGTGGATATCTGACCAGCTCAGCAAGACCGTGATTCAGCCCTGAAGCCTCTGACACTCATTAGGACAGCACCATCCTCCGATGCTGCAGTGAGTTTGTGCTGCAGGGACCTCTGGGGTTCCACCTCTCTTTTTGGTTCCAAAGGGACCTCAGCTTTTTTCAGCTACCAACTTTGTTTTGCTCGGCTTCACATTTTCACCTTTCTCTTCTCAAAGGAAAAGGCTACAAACAGACTGAGTTTTTAATTAAAAGTTTAATTAAAAGCTACAAAGGCTGAGTCGCTCCTCTCTGTTCCAGGCTTTGCATCCAGAGGAGAAAGGGTGCATGTGTTTTGCAAACCTGCCTCTGCTTTGCCAAGTTCAAGCTGTCTTTGGAGTTGTGTGGAGCGGTGGGAGAGCTGGTGAGCACCAGAAACTGCCCCAGACCTTAGAAAGCTCAGTGTAGGAACAGAAGAAACCATAGTGCTTTCTTCCCAGAGTAACACCAGTGACTTCATTAAAGACTTGTTGCATAATGGGCGTGTGTATTTCTCTCTCCAGCACACCTTATAACCCACCTTGGGAAAACCAGTTGCTAACCCTGAGTCCCTGCAGAGGAAGCAACAGGCTTCACCATCTGCTGGATGTACCTACTGCTGCTTCCGCTCTCAAAACCTGCAAAATCACCCCAAGAAAAATCTGCACTGGTGCTTTTTGGGCAGGTTTTCAAATTAGGAGGAGTCAGCATGAGCTATGGCCACCCTAGAAAGTGGATTTCACCTGCCCTCTTCTGAATTCACTTCTCTCGACTCAGCCCAGCTGAGTGTGAGTGTGACAATTGCTGATGAGAACCCTAATTCATGTTTTAAATGCTCCCCTCTCATAGGCTGACTAGTTTAAGTTAAAAGCATTATCACAACTGAATTAAGAGGTTCCCCCTCTGAAGGATATTGAGGACAGAATTCATGTCATCTGTTTGAAGGATAAGTCTTTAAGTCTTATGATTTTGTCTGATATATAACAGGCCTTGGGATTTACCCCAGAATTACTGCATTAAATCAGTAATTTCTTTATGAACTATCATTTCCTTTCTTTTTTTTTTTTTGTTTAATTAAACCAGTCTTGATTTAGAGGGAAAATATGCCAAAAGCATCAAACATGGACTATAGGTTTATATTTAGACACTTAAATATATGAATCTACTAAAGCAGAACCCCACTACTCAAAAACTCACCAACACAAACAACTGAATTGACTGAACTCTCATCTGCAGCTGTTATTGCAGCTCCTGCCACCGCTCCTACTGCAAAACCATTTCAGCTTAGTACACATGTTCTAGAATTATTCTTTTTTTCATTTTGTCCTTTGGAAAAATACCAATTTGCAATGAAAAATCTCAACAGTATAACTGAAAAGTATTTACTTTTGCAGCAAATCAGCACCACGCTACTGTAACGTGAATCATTTGCGAATTATCTGGTCCTGAATTGCTGACTTTTGTTGTTCCCCTGTAAATGACTAGGGTGATATGGGTGACTTTTTTCTTCATTCATTTTCTCTCTTGGAAAAAAATATAAAAAAAGCAGTACCTTTGCATGCAGAATTTTCAGTGTTTGGTTTTGGTTTTGGTTTTTTTTTTTTTAAATTGAAGCATTGAACAGGATTAATTTGCTATTCAAATGACTTAAATATTTTCTTTAAATCATTAAATATTTAGTTATCTTATCAAAAACAATAAATTACATCTAGCTAAACTGGCTTAAAATATCATTTAGAAAGTAAGAGTAAATATGTTTTCAGAAGGTAAATGATTTTGATTGACTCAAAGTGACTTTTCATTAAATGAGCTGTCTTTTCAGCAGATGAGAAATAATTTTTTTACTCACCATAAGCATCCTGATTTTAGAAGTGTAAGACATCAGCAATTCTTTCATTTCAACGGGAGCAGTGCTCAGCTTTTTGAAAACCATTGCAGATATCAGATCTAAATACCAATTTAATTGACTAGCTATGGCTTAAATTTGAAAATGTGGTTAATTATTCCATCAAACTCCCTCCTGGAGGCATAGTGGCTTTTGCCATACCTTCCAGCTTTGCTTTTCTCTTGGTACGCATAGTTTGAAACATCAGTTAGATCCTTCATCTTTTTTCCCGAGTTAGAAAAGAGAATGGCAGCACTTCAGGGCAAACTTTACTTCTCCGCAGCACGTGACAGGTGTGGATTTCCTAGCCCCTCTGTGAAACACAGCTGTGTGTTAAAACAGTGTCACTGAGGGTGGTGAGACGCTGGCACAGGTTGCCCAGAGAAGCTGTGGATGCCCCATCCCTGGAGGTGTTCAAGGTCAGGCTGGATGGGGCTTTGAGCAACCTGGTCTAGTGAGAGGCGTCTCTGTGCATGGCAGGGGGGTTGGAACTTAAAGAGGTCCCTTCCAACTTCTAACCATTCTATGATTCTATGAGTCACCTGCAGCACTTAGCAGTGCCTGGGCTAAAAGATGAACCAGAATCTTTCCGACAGCAGATGGCAGCTCTCCCTTGTCTCTCTTGCATGCACGAAATACTGTTATTCCTCTTGTGCAGGGGAAGTAATTCATCCCCTCTATACGCTACATTAAACAGTTATTGGACCACCTGCTTTATGTGCTGACCACAGAAAAGCCATTTCACAGGACCCCCACATTGATGGGCTGTCAGTGTAGAAAGACCTACCCATAAAAAAGGCAACATTCTTTGCCAGGAGGCACAAGATAAACTTTAATTCTCTCTCTTCTTTTCTGAGGTGTGGAAGATAAGGGAGTTGTAATCCACCTCTCAAAAAAGCTAGATGTGTAAGTGAGTACGTGCCCCGGTTCAGTGGCTGCCTTTAATCCTTTTGTCTAGCCCAGAAGTGGCAAAGTTTGCATTTGCTTCTATGGCTAGTCTGGTTCTCAGAGTGATTTTGAGGAGCGCAAACTCTGTGTCTTCTGGGAAAAGGCAGTGAGATGCCCTTTCACTCTGGTACTTCATGGAAACATCATCCAAATCCATGTGTGGGCTGCACTAATTTAACGTTCTCCAGTATGTTACCATGGCACATGGTAGCACGTGCCAAAAGAAGACTCTCAAATCTTTCAGAGCTCCCACAACATCTTGAAAAGGTTCTTGTGCTATACATCAAGGGCCAAGTCCTGTAGCCAACCTTCCTATTGCCAGCGCATGCCAGGCATCAACTCTTTGCCACCACTCCATCATCAACTGACATTTCTCTTTTGAAATCCTTTCCTGTCTTCAGCTGCTTTCCCTTCAATTGTCAATCCCACTTGCTGAACCCCTCATTTCTTTTATCAGATCTTTTTCTAACTGTTCTCTCCTCTGCCTTTAGCCTCCTGAAAACTCAGAGAGTTGTGACTTTGGCCCTTGCTCTGAGTGTAGTCAAAGCAGAAAAACTAGGAGCATATTTTGTCCTTATGGTACTCCTTCTGGACACAGCTGAAAGTGGGCCCTACACTCCCTGGACCTGCTAGAGCTGGTAGAAGGATGCTACATAGCCCACATCTTCAAAAGGTGGTTGTTTAAACCTATGGTGGTCATGTGTGGTACCACAGTCGAATTGCCATCTACCTATACCTGCTCCTTGTTCATTTTTCCCATTAAGCGACTGTTCTGTGCTGCTTTTTCTGCTGATCATTCAAAATCTTCATATACGTATAGTGAGTATAAGTCCAACGGTCTCTGATGCCCACGTGGGTTTTTCAGATACGTAGACATTAATTTACTGAAAGTGTGCCTTGTAATTTTTGCCAGTCCCCTGCATGAACTGGAAACTGAGTCACGATTGCTGCAGTTTGCAGCTCACTAATCCTCTGGTTTAATGCCTGATTAGGTCCCAAATCCATTATTGCTAGTGAGATGTGGGTGCGGGGAGGGCAGGAGGATTTCAGCCTCTTGGCTGAGAGTTAAGCTGCTAGAGGTACGCCCGACTGGTGCTGAACCACTGTCTTAATTAGCTTGCCTGGAAATTTTCATCAGTGCTGTTCAGTGAGGTTGTTGAAAGGTCAGAGGCTCCATTAGAAGTGTTGTGCTTCAGTTCTAAATCATAGCACTTGACACTTAACAAACCTCTAGGAAAAAAAATAAATAAAGCATTAACATAAAAATGTATTTAAAAACTCGAGTCCCACTTCAAGCACCATTTGAAAGAACACTGAATCACAATAATTAGCATCTTTTTAGCTCCGTAATTACAAGGATCTCGCTTCTTCATTCTCCAAGTAAGCTTCACAAGGGCTCCAAGGTAGGGAGAGCAGTGGTCACCACCGCACTTTGCACAGTGGGAAACAGCACCACTCCACCTTGCACAAGTGAGGAACAGAATTAAAGTTAGTTTAAGTTATCTGCCCCCAAAAGAAGACAATGGCTCCCTGGTAGATGTCTCCATGTCCCAAACCCTGTGAAATGAAATTAATTACCAATAAAGATGTTGTTTTATTGCTCAAAGTGTGGCACTGCAGTATGAATGAAAAAATACATGCCATCCTGGCAAGAAAATAAACCCATGGAATTAAATGGCAAAAAAAGGCAGAATTTGTGTGAGTTTTGCATATATGTGTAAGGCAGTCGTCTGCCTTTCCTGCCACATGATGCCACCACTCTGGTGGCAGTATGACTGTGGCAGCAGTACCACTGTGGCATAGACAACAGGCAAAGTGGAAGTGTTCAAGGCCAGGCTGGATGGGGCTTTGAGCCTCCTGGTCTAGTGTGAGGTGTCCCTGCCCATGGCAGGGGGCTTGGAACTGGATGATCTTTAAGGTTCCTTCCACCCCCAACCATTCTATGACTCCATGGGTTTCGAAGTGTGCATACAGCATATGGACTGCATTTAAGCCTCATTCCACCACCTCCTTGAGGTGTATTTTCAGATGCTCTTTGCGGCGTGCAGTTAATAAGAAGGCAGGCTTTAACCTGATTTCGTCTGTAGTGCAAGTGGCCAAAGAAATATAGCTGAATGTATCACAACGTGGCTGTTTTCTTGAAAAGAGCTAAGTGGTTAGAGGTCTCGGGAGCTGGATGGGGAGAGGAGGCAGCTCTTCAGCTGGCTGTGCATAACAGCGTAAACATAAGGCTGGAGAATTTATAGAAAAGATCAAAAGAGGGCAGGCGAGAGTACACAACCAATTCCTCCTGTGCTAACGACGCTATCACAGCTAAAGCTGAAGAGGACCGCATGTGTTTCATGTAATGGTTTGTATTGCTCCATTGCTGAGGTCACATTTCTGAGAGCAAAACAAATCAGCCGTAAAAGCAGGGAACCTCTGCTCCGACAACGGGGTCTGCCTGGAAATTCAAAGTGTGAGTCTATATCCGAACTCTTCCCAAATGCCCAAGGACTTGCATTTTAAGATTTAGATTGTATTCATTTCTATTATGGTTAAAAAAAAAACAAAGCAAAACATACAAACTTAGCACTCATCTATTAACAGCGTGTCTAGGCTTCTGATGCTATTGTAAACGAGGTTTGCAGGACTCTGCAGGATATTATCATAAGGTTGCAATTAGCAATGAGAATTATGCCACACACATTTTACATTAAAGGAAACCGTTGCAGTAAAAGGCTGCTCAATTCAGGCAACATCAAAGCACGCAGTTCGTGTAAATTAGTAATACAGCAAAATATAAATTTGAGATATACAGACACACCAATAGTTTATTTTTTAAAAGGCTCTTGATGAGAAGCTTTGGTCACACTTTATATTAATTTTCCATTTTTGAATATTTTATAGAAGGGCATTAATTTATTATGGGCTTGAATACAGACATGATTTATAGGGGCATGAACATGTCAGGGAAAAACAGGAGTTCTATGGATATGAACATGTCAAGGAATGACATTTTGTTAACTAAACCTCCCTTTAAAAGTAAGTTTACTGAGCTATTAAATTTTATAAAATACTTAACCATGTACTAGCCTGTCTGTATATTCACCAGTTGCTCTCTACTTATAAGCTATTGATGTTTTGTACACTGTTTATGAGTAAAACATTGTAGAATAAGGTGACTTGAAAACTTCAGATTTTTTAGTTTATAGCTAACACCTGGATGTTGTTCTGCCTAGAGTCAGTGAGATTGGTTCATTAGTTGCAATTAGAAGAAAGATTGGTGCCTCTCTCGTTTGAAATAATGACACTGAGGTTTCTATATTTAAATCAATTTATATGGAAAGGCTGGTTGGCAAAAATATTCCAAATACAGAGAGGACTGAACTGAATATAGTGGGGTAATTTTAGTATTTTAGATCTTTGTCTTGTTTAAATTCTAATGTATTAATTTTGCATTTCTATACAGCATCTTTCAACATAGAAAATTGGGGCTAAACTTAGTTCCAGCTAATGCAAGCTCCACTAAGTAAGTAGGGCCATTGGACAACATCTTCATGAAGGACTGTAACAGCACAAAACACCTTCTTGCAGTGAATCCCAAATCAAGGCTCAGAAGCCAATGACATCAGATGGCAAACGCATGCAGCCAGCACATCTGGATCACACATCTGGACCGCACCTCACAGCAGCATTTTCTGCAAGAGGTCTTTCTGAGGCACAGTCAGGTTCAAGCTGCTATTTCCCAGGCAGAAACCTCATGGAGGACAACAATGGAGGCCCTCAGCTGAGCCTGATGGTACTTCCATCCTTGTAAACGTTCAAGGCCAGGTTGGATGGGGCTTTGAGCAACCTGGTCTAGTGGGAGGTGTCTGTTCCCATGTCAGGGGCGTTGGAACTAGATGATCTTTAAGGTCCCTTCCAACTCTAACCACTTTATGATTCTATGATTCTATCTTACTGACAGACTGAGCAAGGCCTAGGTTCATAGAATCACAGAATGATTTGGGGTTGGAAGGGACCTCTGGAGATTATCTGGTCCAACTCCCCTGCCAAAGCAGGTCCACCCAGAGCAGGTTGCACAGGAATGTGTCCAGGTGGGTTTTGAATGTCTCCAGAGACGGAGACTCCACCACCTCTCTGGGCAGCCTGTTCCAGGGCTCTGCCACCCTCAAA
>JAOXNO010000041.1:13969600-13989494 GCA_028565335.1 Limnodromus scolopaceus | reverse complement strand
CAAGCAGTTACCTTCTCAGCTGTTGTATACTCTAGGACCACTATGAATATAGCCACACAAAGTGTAACTGGCCACTGCTATTGTAATTTAAAGCAGTTTCAGCCATCAATGGGTCATACTGCGAAGCATGGGTTTTCTTAGAACTCTTCCAAGAGCAAGAGGACCGTCATGGCTGAAGGAGCCACCTTCCTTCAGCTGAGCCCTGGGAGCTGGCCCCATATGTGTTTCTTACTTAAGTTAACAAGTGTGTTTTGTTCCTTGGATAAAGCAGATGGAAAGGACACAAGTGACTGTTACCAGGGTTGTGGCACCTTAATAGCTTTTGGTGTTTGTCCACACCTTTCCCATAACTGTGAGTTACCAAGGTTGACCTGCCCATCCCAGCTGCAAGGGCTGTATTTATAACAAATATGTGTTGTGCCTACAGAGCTCTTCCTAAGGTCTCAGCTGCTGGTGCAGAGGAATAAGCCTGTCCTTGTGTTTCACTAACAAATCTTTCATTTGCCCAGATTTTCTACCAATTTTATCACAATTTTGTAATAACCAAATTCAGGAAACAGATTTGCAAAGTCCATACTAAAAGGTTCTTCTCTCTTCTTAAATAGCAACTTAGCTTAGCATCATCTATGAAATGATTGTATGATATGATAAATTCACACCAAGCTTTGGTTGTTCCAATTGATCCAACAGTTGTCGCTGGTTAATGACATCATATTTTCTGTAATATAAAAATGAACCAGGTCATTTTATAGACTTGCAGGCTGAGCTTTTGAATGGATTCATCCAGAATTTTACATTTCTGAGGTGGATTCACAGGGCGAAAAGGGTAGGTGCATTTGCAGCAGTTTAAATAATCAGACTAAATGATTCACTGTGTATATATAAAGCTGCAAAATAGTCATCTTAAGGAAAACATATGTTTGAAGAACACTTAATGTTTATTTTCCCATTATTTGAGTAATTTTGAAAGGCATTTTTCACGGATACACAGTGTTAAGTAAGAACTATGACAATATTTTGCCTTAGGGGGATTGTGTTCTTATCTTCTGACTTGCGAGAGGCATGGGGTGAAATGTCCAAGCTGTTCTAGCTGTCATAGCTACATAATACCACTTTGAGGTACATTAATATTCTTTCTGAACCATTCCACTGCCCTCCACTGAAACCCTCCCATTACAAGTTGTCTTCAAATAACAGAAACAGCTCAAAGAACCCTTAATCTGGAGGGCCGTGCAACACTGCTTTAGACATGTTGCAAAAGTGGACAAGAAAAGACAAGAAATTTAAACTCACTGCTGTGGTTAAACTGTGGAAATTCACGCGTCTTGAATTCCATGGACTTACTTTAATCAGTTCTGTGATCTGTTTAGTTAAGCTGTTCTAAATCCTAGTGTAAGCACTACGAGGGCTATTTAGCGAGGCTAAAACAAGGAAGACCTGTTTCCCTCAGCTCTTTCCACAGTCACAGGAGAGAGAAAAAGGTTTTGCTGGGAGAACAGCTGGGACTGTGGATCCCCTGAACTGATCTCATGCAATGTCCCTTCCTCCAGTCTGTCTGCTCCCTCCAGCCAGCTCTTATACTTGCTGGGCTCTCCCCTCACCCACATCAGCTTTCTAAAACACAGAAGGAAACGATGCCGTATTTTTCTGTTGGGTTAGTCTGCTGCCAGGCTGGTGGCTGAACTGGCCCACGGAGTGATCTGACCTTCTCTAGGTAGGGGGTCCTCTCACAGGGTGATGAGCAGTACTTTGAACCATCGAGCATCTTCACGGAACTCTGTGTCTTGTAGAGCATCACCATTATTCTGCAACACATGTATATATGCACACATATATGCATACACAGATATATATCAATACGTATATACACACCTGTATAAATACTAACTACAGAGACATACATACCCCTACATTTTCCTAAGAAGGGGTTACATAAACATACAAAAACTACGTTGAGGAGCAGTTTGTTTAGAAAAGGGTTGCTATGGCTGCACTGGCTGTTGTGTATGGTTATTTAAAAATGGGGTTATGCAGAACGAAGTGACAGACAGATGTGTATCTCTCTGTGGTCAAATTGCCACTGGCTGTTGGTTCAGCTCTGCTTGCTAGTTATGGCAAAGGACAGCATTTCTCTGGTGTCCTGGGTGAGCAAGTCAGGAGCTCACCACTCATAGCCATCTTTGGGCAGCTGTGACTCAAACAACTGCTCTGAAATTGTTTGCTTGCTTGAGAAAGGAGGTGGATGTGTGTCATTTCCTTGCATAGACACATAAGTGTAATTTTCCTTTCTCCTTTTTTTTCCTATTTTGTTTATTTATTTATTATTTTTGGTGACATGGCAGATCACTTGGGACCTACAATGCAGTGCAAACTGCATAGGAAGGCCAAGGCTTCTGAGCATGAAAAGGTTGAAGGATCTGAATTTTTTAATGGGTCTTCATTGGAATTTCTAAAAAATCCAAGAGGCACCTGAAGTGATAAGGTGCTTAAAAATGTTGTCCTTTTGGATTATGCAGTGAGCCTATGAAACAAGTCACAAAACTTAATTTGAGAGGTATGGGAAGGAAATGTGGCATGGAGTCTGGGGCTGAAGGGACTGCAGAAGAAGTGATTTTGAGAAAAAACAAGTGAGCACTTGGAAGACATGAAAGGAATACTTGTTCACCTCCATGGGATAGTCCAGCTTCCCAGAAAGAACTATTTTGGAGGTCTAATATTGGGGATTATTTTTGTCCTTCTTGTTTGTTGTCTTCTAGGAATTTAAATCAGTTAGTGGCATAGTCACAGATTTGAACAGTGTGATCCATATCTAATGGGCTGTAACAATATTTCCAATGCTCTGTTCACTGTTCTGTTCCTTTCCATTTTAATTTACCATCTTAAAAAAAAAAAACACACATAAGAAAAAGACAAAAATATAACAATAAGAAAAGAGAAAGAAATGAGAGCAGACATTCAGACTTCAAAGATTTTAACACAATTGATAAAGCCCTGAGTGTCAATAACGAAATGAATATCATTCCTTTCTTCCTTTCTTGAAAATGTTTATGAACTGTATGCCACTTTTCACTTGCTGGGAAAGCCCAAGTCCAAGAATGGTGCCATTAGTGAGGTGCACACAGTGCAGATCCCCATAGCACGTCAGCAGAAGGCTGCACACTTGCTCATTTGTAGGTCAGAGTTTGGGTTTTGCCCATAGAAAAGGTAGGTGAAGTTTTGGGGCTCATGCTCTGCATAGGATGCCAAGAGGTTTAATCGCTTAGGAGGAGGAAGACTAAATAAGAGGTCAGTTCTGAGCCACTCATCTTGGTGGATCAGTAGTGATCGGGTGCTCTGTGCAGATCCTCAGCTTCCCCAGGAGTCGATGGGCAAATGTTGCGTGCAGCAAACAGATCCAGATCCCATGAGACCCTCTCTGCTATTTCAGATCAGCTCTGCCAAAAAAGTCTGCCAAAAGTCAATTTGCAATTGTTTCCATAGCTGTGTCTTTATAATGGGGTCATTAATTATCCTCCATGTTATTTACGAAACAGTTCTAGTGATTTTCAGACTTGGCCTTTCCATGCTGACATCTGTGCTGCAGAGATGTATTGACCAGGGCCCTAATACCTCATGAGCTCCACCTGGGCAGGCTCTCCCTCAGGTAACCTCTTGGAGGTCCAGAGTATCTAAACATCAAAGGTCTTTAATTTTCTGATGTTAAAGTTCCTCTGACTCTTCACCATCATGCTCTGGGCCTGCAGATCTACAAACAAGGCCCTTGTCCATCTACACCTCATGAGCTTGATACAGGAGGCTGTCTCAGAGCGTACTGAGAAGACTCCAGCAGAAAGGGACTCCCACTAAGTGCAGACAGCTTCAGTTGCCTGAGAATAGCAAAACCTCTAGAAGGTCCCTCTAGAAGGGAAGGGTCCCTCTAGAAGGGAAGACATCATCAGCAAAGCGCTCACTGAAATTGTCGGAGAGCCAGGTTCATTACTCACCTATGCCCACAGGGATGCACATACCCACTTCCTAGGACACCATTCTAAACACCGAGTCTCAAAAAGAAGATCTCTCCCAATTTCCACTGGAAAGGTATTCAAGATACAATTTATAAGAAAGAGAGCAAATACAAATGTTAAGATTAAGGTAATTTCTTGAGGGTCGTGAATCCTGTAGAATATGCTTTCCTCCTGAATCTACTCATGCAGATGATTTTCACATGTAGTGCACAGATAGTCCTAGGAACAGAGGTTGAAAGCCAGGTTGAAAGTTTGAGTGATTGTCCCATGTTTTACATGGTCTGAATACTCCTCATGGAAGAGCGTGCATACAACACCTTCCTCAGTACGACGTTGTCTCCCATGCATCGAAAGAAAAGAGTGGATTTTACTCCTATGAAAGAAACTGCTGAGGTCCTTCTCTTGATGGGGTGCAGAATATGGATTCCAAGTGGATGGGTGCCCAGGTTGGCAGCTCTAGGAAGGACCCTCATCACTGTGTTGGGTGAGGTTTATAGGATTCTTTCTGCTCTTTCCCCAGCAACCTGGTGATCCTGGATTACACACTGAAGACCTGCTCCTTGTAAATCTCCTCACATGGGCGCACATTGCTGTGATAACGAGACACTTTCATCAACTTCTGAGCTCATAGCGCTGCAGGAATACTGAAATGTGTTGGATAAATGCGGCCAACACAAACCACAGTTCTACATGCTGAACCAAATTGTGTTGTGCAACCTGAATTGGGCATTATATAATTTATTCATAAAGCACTGTATGAGCACTAGGAGGAGTTGTTAGCACTGAACTGAGCAAATGTGCTGCTGTTGACTTGTTCCTTTGGCCAATCAGTTCTTCTGTTGGTTATCAACATGTTAAATGCCCAGTAAAACCAGTTGAGGCTCCTGAATATTACCTTTGTTCCACTGAAGTCAGGGTAGGAAGGACAGATGGCTGGACCATACGCACCACCTGCTCTGTGTGTGTTTGTGTCTGTATGTGTGCATACGTGCCTGGATTGACAAATACAGACCACGTTCTGATTTATATTGCAAATACATGTTGCAATACTGTATCACTTAAGGAGTGACATTACAGTATTCCAAGCAGATAGTCTTTTACAAGAATCAATAATCATGTTAATTAATAATGGCTAAAAGCCTGTTTTCCAAGGACATCAAAGTACTTGGCAAGCATAGGGCTAATTCATGCTCCTATATCATCATACTGACTTTAGTGGAAATGCTTAAGTAGAAAAAGGTGTAGGAACATTTGACCATTTCATACCAAAGAAAGCAGGAAAAGTCAGTGAATCTTGTGTGACTTCTTTTCAAAAAGGACCTTCCCTACTTGACTGGATGCAATATTGGCTGTCCATTTTAATTCTCTTCTTTGTTCAAACTTCTATGAGACAAGGCTCCTCCTCAGGTCTACCTTTCAGTACTTTTGATATTCTGCTAGATTAGACAGATGGTTTTACTAAGTCAAAAGAGATGACTCAAGATCCCTATCTTCAAATTTGGCAGTGTGCTGGAGTAATCGAGAGGAGGAATTATACTACCATAGAAAGAAGTCTCCATATGAAGGCATAATTAACAGAACTGCTCCAGGCGTCTTCTACTAGTGTGTGACGCTGTCTCCTTTCCTCTTACTAATCTGTGTAACACCCATCCTAAGAATTTTTTTGGTTGCTGTAGTATCAAAACAGATGGTGTTAGACATTGGAAGGTCAATGAAACAAGCAAGCCATGATTTATAAATGAGACAATTGCGAAGGTGAAGGAACGACCACTTTTCAGGGATCCCAAAATCATCATTCAGCATATCCTCAAAGAGCCAAAATTGTTTCTCATGCAGGTTTCATTGCAAATGACTAGGAACAGCCACACAGAGCCACTAGTACAGAAGAATGAAAAGGAACGGTACGTAAGAAATCATGGAAACGTTGGGAAATTCAGGTTGGAAGGGACCTGTCATCTAATCCAGCTCTTCACTCAAAGCAACGCCAGCTGCATGGGTTGCCCTGTGCCTCACCATTTTTTTACTGTGTCTCAGGATGGCGATTTCCCATCCTCTGGGCAGCCTGCTTGCCCAGTGCTTGCCTGTCTTTGTAGTAAAAATAGTTTTTCTTGTATGATTTAACTTTCTCACTCTCCTACTTGTGTCCATTGTTTTTGGTCCTGTTACTATGCACCTCCAAGAAGAGTCTGGCCACATCTTCCAATACCCTCCCATAAAGTAATTGAAGACAGCAGTAAAATCACCCTCAACCTTCTTTTTTTAAGGCTGAACAAGCCCAGTTCCCTCAGTTCCTCCACGTACATCATGTACTCCAGACCCCTACCTATCCTCTCTGCAAAATCCTCTCTCATACCTTTTTGAATCAAGGACAGATCAGTGCAATATAGAGAAACTGTGACCCACTGTCCAAATTGTCCCCTACTAGAATGAGGAGCAACTGAGGGTGTTGGAGTGTTGTCAGAGCTATCTGGCCTCCAAAATATTCCTAAACTAGCAATTTTTAAAATGCAGCAGTCTCTGGATCAAAAGTGCTGGTGAGTGTTGCTGCCAAGGTAGCTCTAAATTTCTGCTCGTTGCAGTTATTGCTACGGGAACATTGCTGGCGTAACATTTTCTCCTGGAGCCTTTCTAGAGCACCTGCTTCGTTCCCCATGTGTGCAGACAAAAGCCAGGACAGATGCTCAGGGAAAGAGCTGAAACCCCAAAGCTCACTGGGCTGACGCCCTGTGTCAGAAAAGAGGCCACCCAAGTTCTTGATTTAAGGAAGGAGGCAGGAAAAAGTCTTTGGAGAAGAAGCGGCTTCCTTAAAATCTTTACAGAAACTCTTTCCAGAGACAATATTAAAAATGCATGGGTGGGGTGAGAGAGAAAGAATTTTTATTTATGTATAAAGTTACACATGGAGACAATGTCCAAAATCACTGTAAAAAAAAAAAGAGTCTGTGTGTCTCTGTTTTCCTGAGTTATGATAGCATGTGTTTAGTATTATGGCTAATCCCTTTTAGGAGCCAAAGTTAACATCTTCCAAAGCATAAGGCTGATTTTTTTTTTTAAAAAAAAACCTCAGTTAAATTCTAGCGCTTCAAACCTACTTATAGCAAAAAAATAATAATCTCTGGAAACTCTTGATGTAGTTTTCTGTAGTTGAAACAATTATATAATTGGATAAGCAATCAGGACAGTTCAAAATGGTGAAATTATGCATTACAGAGCAGAACAAATTATTTTTGAACCTGGAGAAAATAGTAATATAAGAAATGTTGTGCTTTTTATTTTTTTCCCATTAAGAAAGGACAGCCACATAGATCGGTCCTAAAGGGGTCTTACTGTAGCTTAAGGAAACAAACCTAAAGACTTTGTGGGATGACATACTGCGCAGATCCCACCACTCCGATGTGTCATGAGCTGGTTGGATGCGATGACAGGTGGCTAGAGAGGGTGTCTTCGGAGGCTGTGCACTGCTCTCACATCCCAGCATACAACATTCCGGTCGCTGAGGTTGTTGTCTGTGGATTTTGTGTGCTCAGCGTGTTGAAGTGAGTGGGCTCTGGAGGCAGTGAGTTACAAGGGGGGATGTGGGAGCAGTTTGAGACTCCCCATCCTGTCTTTTTGAGCATCACAGCTGTCGGATCAATGAGACGGTAGAACACGTATGTGTTTCCCAAATGGCTTAAGTCATTTGTCTTCAACTGAAATCTCTTTGTGGTTGTGGAATAAGGGATTAAACTGTTAACAACGTCATCTCAAACAAAACTTCTGGGAGCTGTGAGCGTGTGTGTTTTGTCAGGGGCTTTCTGTGGAGAAGCTGGTAGGAACAGCGTAAAAAGGAAGATTGTAGAACTGGTGCATTTGGAAGATTTCTGATGTAGGAGAGAGCATAAAGCTAAAAGGGACCTTACTTTCCCCAGAATCAGTTCTCCCTCATCCTCTCCCCTTTGATGGCCTTCAACTTCAATCTAGCTGGTAGTGACAGTGTCCTTGCTGTGGTGCCAAGCTGTCGGGGGCTATATGTGCAGCATTATGGCAGCAGAAGTCCATGGGCAGGACAGGCTCAGTCTCCCTGGCTGGTTCTGCAAGGACCAGATCTTCTGCCATAGTCTTCAGTTCAGGACTAACAGAGAGTAGGTTTCCTTTTTCAGATATGAATTGACTTAGAAAATATAGTACTTCTATTTATTGTTGATACAGAGGTCTTTAGCGATTTTCTTGTTTCAAGGACGTAAAGGCTAGGATTCAGTGTAGCACTTCATAGTGCCTGGAGAAGGGAACTGCTGACAGCAAGAGCCGTGATCCCTTTCAGGAGGCAGCTCTGGCAGGACAAGGAAAGCACAAAGCTGGTGGAGTTTCTGCACCTCATCCCTTCCTTGTCCAAGGACAGTTAATTCCATATGGTTTAAAGCAGGGAAATTGAACGAGAAGCAAAAAGGCCCCTTAATAAAAACCTGAGGGATTCAGTTCGGACTCAGTGCCACCCAGTGTCAGCCAGAGTTCCCATCCATCCAAGCTCGATTTCCTGCAATTTGTTCCATCTCGCCAAAACACTGCATAACACATCACCTTCTCAGATAGCACGGGGAGATAAGCCCTAATTCCACAACACAGCACTTGCAAACAAAACATTAGTGAGGTTTCCTTGGGCAAGGAGCAACCCAAGCAGCGAGAATATGACTTCTGGTGGGTTTCTTCATGAGCAGAGCAATCCGACTTTTTTCATTAACGTAGCAGAATGAGCAAAACAGCAAGCTGTTAACTTGATTGATATTAGTGCTGCCCGGGCTGCCAAACATTTAGCAGATGATAGCTAATTTGTACAGCTGCTTTCATCTCACTGATCCAGTGACTTTTTCAGAGTTTTAGGGGGGAATATGAACCGATCCAATTTCTGTAATATTTTCAGAGAACTGACAGGAGAAACAAGCCAGATCAAACACGGGCATATCCCTTTTCTACACATAAGGCCAGCGGAGAGTGAACCACAGGAAAAAACATGAATTTTCCATGTTTTTAGAAGTGGATGGTTCAGCTAATCTTGTCCAACGAGCTGAGGCAAAGAGAGAGGAGAAAATGTTTTACTACAGATCAACACGACAGACTCACTTCTGTGGGAGAAGAGCCACCACGCTGTGGTATTTACTCATCTTCTCAAGCTTAGCCCCTGGCTTTTACCTGTTCACACTTTCCTTGGCTTTCAGATCTTTCCACCTCACTCTCTGTCTGAAATTCAGAAAGGAAATACTTTTCACGGCTGAGGGCCCCTCTGCGCTGCAGAGATGTTTGTGTTTTGTACAGTATTAGAGGCTTGCTCTCTTGTGTGGTTATAATATTATCTATCCTGCTCTTACCCGACCAGCAACGGCCTGTACTCGGCAGTGGGGACTTGAATACACTTAGATGAAGTTGCTTTAGGAGAATAAAAGCAGCAGTTCTGTAATTCTCACTGTTTCTCAAGCCCAGTTGCGAATCTCATGCAGGCAGAGCCATCTTCAGACATAAAAGCTTTACAAGGACTTAGGGATTTGATTAGGTAGAATAAATAGACACAAAGATGAAATTTGCAGTGATCTTCCTGAAAGACTGAGCAGTGGATGGGAACAAGAGCCTCCTTACCAATTTGAGGTCTAATCACTTTAACCCCTCCGTGTTTTAGAGGCCCAGCCAGCAGAGAGAGGGGAGGAAAACCAGGCTCTCCAAAACTGTTGTGAGGGTCCAATGAGTGCTCTGCCCAGTCTTCAGACATTTCTGAGGTCAGTGGTGCATCACAGGCTGTTGGGAGTCACAGCAAGGATTAGCCATGGTATGAGGGACCCACGTGAGTTGCTACAGCCTGGAGAGCAGAAACTTTTGAGGTCGCAAGTAGCTGCTCCTGCCCTGCAAGGAGTGGGTGCAGGTGTGGGAGATATTCACACCACCTACTGCTGGTGCTGTCAGGCCATGCCTTTCCAACAGTGAGATGTCAACCCTGTATTTAGGCAGCCTATTATAGATGACTTATTTAAATAGCCTTTTGCATTTTCTTTCCTTCACTCACCTCTTAGAAGAAACACCCAGCGGCAAAACTAGCTGGAGCCTGGTCCTTGGCTGAGCGCTATGCCCTTCACCTTCCCAGTAAAACCCTGAGTACGTGACAAAAGCAGCACTCATCAGTTGTGATTTTGCTCACAACCACCTATCACACAGCCTGGAAGCAAAGCAAATGAGTAATGGCACTCCCACACTCAGGTGTACAACTGACCATCGATTTATTCTGTACAAGAGACATCGCGCACACCCCACGCACACAGCAGACCCCCCCCAAGCAATCTTCCCCACAGGCGTGTCATCAATATGACCACAATTTGTTTCCAAAATAAGGCGTGTTGCAAAACATCAATACCTGCTAAGTCGAAAGTTCATCTAGCACTGTCGTTGACACATATAAGATGCAAATTCCTGGGGGAAGAGGTAGGAAACACGGCAAGTATTGAGTTACCTATTCCCTGCTTCTGCCTTCCCAGCCCAGTTCCCACAGTAGGGACTGTGAGCTATAGGTAGCATCTGAACTATCTTATTTAATAGCTCTCAATGGACCTCTTTTCCCTGAGTTTGTCTAAACCTGTGTAGGCTTTTGGCCTCCACAACATCCTGCAGCAATGAGTCACGGTTCAGCTATGCATTGTGTGAACAAGTACTTCCCTTTGTTTATTTTAAAATAAACCCACTACTTGCTCTTTTCACTGGGCACCCTTCAGTTCTCACGTATAACAAATAATGCCCCGTAGCTCCTCAGCCACCTTCTCCACACCATTTGTGGCTGTAAAACCCTCTTTATTTCCCCCCTTTAATCATTCCTCATGTTCTTCCCATTTAGTGCTATTCAATCCCCCTAGTACCAGGAATCCAACAAGATCAGTGTTCTCAAATGTAATCCAATATTTTCTGCAGTACCACAGCGGCAGAAGAGTCTGGTGTCACCTATAAATACCAACAAACTTGGAATTAGACAGTGGCAGACAGATTAGGCTGCAACACATGAGATACAAGCTTGCTTTCAGCGCTCATCATGGGCAGAATCAAGCTGAAAAGATTTATTTGGCTCTGACAGTGCCCTCATTTGAGGAGGCCACCTCACATTTTCCTGCTGAGAAGGATAAGACCTTGCCTGCTTTGTGAGCTTTCTGACTGGACCCCAAGTCAGACCTGTTCTTCCAGTCTTGTGCTTTCTGAGGAGCATGCACAGATGTCTGAATCCCTACTGATCCTTATGATCACTTTATGACCCAAAGGTAGAAGTACCCATGAAATGATGAAAAAAAAATAAATCCCCAGGTGTATCACTTCAGGATGGTGAAAGGCATAGAATCATAGAATCGTCTAGGTTGGAAGGGACCTTAAACATCATCTAGTCCAACCATCAACCTAACTCCGACAAAAAACTAAATAAGAAATAGGAAATAAAAATTACTAAACCATATTTCTGAGGACCATGTCTATAGGAAGATGTACCTCACCAACTTCTCAATACACCAGCTCTTGCACTCCCTTTTGCTATAGTGGGTTTTATCACAGCAGAACTGAGCTCAACAGGGCCAATCATCTGAACAATGGGGACAGAACTGTGTCTCCTGGTGAAAACAAACCCACCTTGACTTTGTTTTGTTCAGTATCCTGAACAAATTCAGTATCCTGAATCCTTGGACAAATTAGTGCAAAGTACAGTTCAATAGAATTCAAAGGAGATGATTGATGCCCAGTTACCACCAACATGGCTCTGCTTGTCTTTAAGTCACGTAAAAGTAAGATTTTGGAAGTTTAAGGCATGGAAATGCTATTGAAACCACACATCCCTTTGGCTCGAGGGTTTGCTAAAAGAACAGAATGAACCTCAAACAACACCAGAAGTTGTTTAGGGTTATAGAAAATTAGCTAATTATCCAATATGGGGCAAGGATTTGTTTATTAGAATAAGCAAATGCTTGCCATGTTTGTCGGCATCTGATGACCAGTTAACAAGCTGTAACACTCTTCTTTCAAAACAGTTTGACAATGCAATTTGAAATGAGTATGAGTCATGGGACTGACCCCACCAGACTGGTGTAAGATAAGGCTATACCAAAGGAATCTGACAGAAGTGCAGAAAAAATGTCTGCCCGCTGTGTATGTGCCTGTAAGAGGCAGCCAGTTTAACAAAGCTGGTATTTTTTCTCACTTATCAATATTTCAGCCAGGCAGATGAAAGCACAAGTATAAAAATATGAAAATATTAAAAAGTTGTAAATACTGGTAGCTGTAGATGAGCCCTTAAAATGATGTCAGAGGTCAGGTAGCATAAAGTAATATCTCCTAACCCTGATGGCCAGGGAGTGACAGACTCCAGGCCCAAAGTTTTGGTAAAGGAATTTGTTCTCCAGAAGTGATGGATTGAGGTTACATTTCAGCAACGAGGTCACAGCAGTGAGATAAGGAAATACCAGGGAATCTGTTACTTGTTGCAGGTTTCTCTCACTGGACCACAGCGTTGCTACTTCTCGTTTGCACCAGCGCAAAGGTGGGATGAAGGAGTTCACTGCTGCACGAGCTGTTGTGTAAATAAAATGCGACGTGTTTCACCAGCTGTGCCAACGCTGAGCTCCTCTTCTATCAGGTCAAGGATTCCCCATGGGAGAAGGTCGGGCAGAAGGTCAAAAGGGATCTGTGGTGCCCAAACAGGTCTCCTACTCCAAGCAACATAGGCTTTGCTGGTGAAAAGCCACAGACCAACCTATGGAACAGCCTGGGCACTGCCCTGGTCCCAGAGCTGTGTCCCAGCCCTGGTCTCTGAGGAGCTGTCACCATGCCACAGCTACAACCTGCTGGTGGTTTTTACCTGGGCTGGCAAGCCACTGATGAAATCCTCACTGGAGAGCTGTTCCTGGCACCTGTGGCCAGTGGCACCTAATGACCCTATTCATGATGGACTGGGCAAGGGTAGAATTTCCCCTGTGGCTTCCTGGAATGGACCAAGTGAGTTCAGATGCTGTAGCAATGGGGCAGAAAATGATTCACAGCAAAAAAATACACGAAAACATCTTTTCTTGCTTCACTCAGAAGGAAACAGAGTGACTAGGGACAGAAAGGGGACCTGGAAGCAGAGCTCAGATGGTTTCTTGTATGGGATGATGAAACTGTACCCAGAAGTTGGTTTCTGCAGTTTGTGCTCTCCAGCCTTCTCAGTTTTTCTGAGTCTTCCTATGCACTATTAGCCTGTGGCCCAGGGCAGAGGGAGAGGAACTTCTTTGATTTCCAGAAAAGCACCAACAGACTCTGCCCAGTGCTGGGAATGGAGCAGATTGCCCCTGCTCCTGTTCCCTGTGAAGCTGGAGCAGGGTTAAGGCCCATAAAGTAAGGCATATTCAACAAAAGCAATGATGGTTGAAATAGCCTCTGCTCTGGGCTGAAGTAGAAGTGGCAGAGACAAAAATTGCCACTCTGCAGCTTAAACTGGGAAGCTGGCTGTGAGAAATCTGTGGTGGAGTCACAGCTCCTGCTCTAGCAATGGAGAAAGATGTTGCGCTGGTGTTATGCTTAGCATAGAGAGATTCCTCACTTCACTGCTCTGGCAAACTGCTGCCAGCAGGGGGTTTTGTTGATTTTGTGTGGTTTTGGTTTTTGTTTTTTTTTCCCTGCCTCTGCTTTCTTTGGTGGAGAAAATAATTTTTCTTCTTTCTGAGTTTGGAAGTTTCTGGACTTTGACCCCTGCCTGCGCATGGAGAAGCTCAGGGTCAGCTCCTGGGTGAGGAAGGGGTCAAAGCAAGGGATACTGGAAGGATGGCTCTGGAGACCATCACTGCAAACATTTCTGAAAGACACTGAAAAACTGTTTCTGTTATGTCCGGTGTGGAGCCACCACAGCCAGTGAAGATGAGCTCTCCTTCTGGAGGCTATGGCAGGGAGATGTCTTCTTTGCCAAGATTATGTGCTGGAGAGAGAGGGCGTACTGGGTTTGGCTGGGTAGAGTTAATTTTCCTCATAGCAGGTTGTATACTTGCTGCCTGCCAGGGTTAAGTCACGACAGAGGGAAAAGCAGCAGTTCCTCACGCCTCCCCCTGCACTCCCACACCCCTTCCAGTTCCTCTGGGAGGTCCCAGCATCTCCATTTCACTGCTGGAGGAAGCTCCCCCTGACAGCACTGTGTGGTGGGATAAACCAAACTATGCCTCCAACCCTCTGGGGACTGAGAGCAGCCCTGCATGAAGAAGGCTTGGAGAGACTTATTTTTAAGCCTCCTTTAGGACTTTTGCTGCTCTCACCTAAATAAAACAGATGCTGGCTGAGACCTCTGCTCCATCTGGGAGCTGAGACCCTGTGCTAGGTGGGATGGAAAAACCTCCATCAGTCTACACTAAGAGTATTTTCTTTCCTTGTGAACCTGCACAGTCATGTTGATGATGCTATGGGAAGAATAGCTCTCCAGGAGGAGAAAGCTCTGACAAACTGGCCCTGAGCAATCAGCACAGGCTGCTGTTCAGCTGAAGAGAAGCCCAATGGGGTTTATGGACCCCCCCAACAAGTGCACAGACCCCTCTGTAGTGCGGACAGTGACATGGAGGAGGCGGTAGGCTGATAACCAAGCAGAGGTGCTCCAGGAGGAGCTTTGTGGTCACTCTTGGGCAGCATCTATAGCAACAGCTATATCCAAACCACCACGAGGTTGCATTGGTCTGAGCATGAAGGCTTGTGAGCACAGTCAGGATGTGAACATGCAGGCAGTCCTTCATCTACTTGGGGATTTGTGGGCTGTAGATTCAGATCTGCCAGGACTTAGATGCATCCTAGGTACTCTGGGTATTGCCAATTGTGCTGCCAGAATATTTGCTGTAGTTGCCAGCTGTGACTGACAGCTTCACAGGGGGGTTCCTCAGGCCCACATGTGGTGAGGAGCAATCAGTACATGCAGCAGCAGCAGCAGGAGGATTAAGCATTTGGATTTTACACACCTCTGTAGGCAACTGGCAATGCCAGAGGGATGGTGGGTTGCAGAGCTTGCTGCTGGGGCTGAGGTTTGTGGAGGACACCGGGGTGTGGATGCACCAGAGGGACTTGGTACGCCTCCCCAGTGAGCACCTGCATCCAGGCCAGGCTGAAGCAGGATGCTGCTGCACCTCCAGCCAGGTCTGTGCAGACAAGCTGGCCCCAGAAAGCAGCCCCCGTGCTACCACACAAATTGTGGTGCCTTCCCACAAGATCAGAATCGATGCCTGTCATCTAGTATGCTTGCTTACCCTTTCCCTGTGTATCCCATAGACAGTTCAGGGAAACGTGCTTTTTTGCTTGTATGGTTGTGCCCATGTGTGTCTGGGTAAGATGACATTGTCGCAGCCTGAGCTTTCGCCATTCTAATGGCTTCAGGTTTAATCATAAAGCACTGATATAAATAATAAATTGTGAGAGACGACATCTTCCAGTAAATCCCGCTGTGTCTGCTTATGTTTGGATCACTGCATTATGCTAAAGTCAGCTGCTCAGAGGCTATTAACGTGGGGAGGCACGGAGTGGGTGAGGGAGAAAGGGAGAGAGGCATCAATCTGCTTTGTTGGGTGACGATGCAGGGGCAGTGAGAGGGTGACTGGTTTGATGCTGAGAGTGGCCTGACTTCACTCCATGACAAACCTTTGGCAAAAGGCAGGCTAAATCCAGTAGGAGCTGGATCGGACAGTTGTGTGCTCAATTCACAGTACAAGGGGGATTTAAAGCATTAATAGACTCACCCAGGAACTCTGGCAAAGGGGTCATTCGACCACCAGGTGAGGGACAGATTAGCAACCAGGGAAGCAGGGGAAATGGCAAAGAACTTCAGATATCAAAGGATACCCCCTCCCACTTTTATAATGGATCTATACAGATTTCAGGTGGGATCTGCTAATCCCACAGTAAAAGTGCTCATATTCCTTATACAGCTGGGACACACCGGTCCTCAGGACCAGTGTGCACAGGATCAGCTGTAGGAGCTTGTCCTTGCTAGGAAATGACTTACATTACACTGACTTTTCTCTGAAAACAGTATCATGATTAGATAAGGTCTGAATCGAATTAAACACTATTCAGAAAATATAAATGGGAGTTATACGGTCTCCTTTGAGAAGTACCCCGAGTTTTGACGAATTTTATCTCAAAGCTCCCCTGCGAAGTACGTGCCCTACAGTTCCCAGTTTATTCCTGAAGAGCTGAAATTCAAGGAGCTCAGGCACTGCCCAGCTCAGCTTTGCAAGACCCGCATGATGCTCGCGACCAAGTGTGGACCCAGCCTTGTGACAGAGGCTGTGCAGAGACCCTGAATGACCACAGGCTTTGTGGGCTATAGGATTAAAAGCCATATAGCCAGGCTGAAGCACTGCTGTGCCTGAGGGGAGCATCTCCCAGGGGAAGGTGGGCTGTACAGCCTGGGCTGAAGGAAAAAAGCCTGTCTCAGGGCTCCCTCCTCCTCTCTCTGCGCAGTACGTGCTGTGCTGTATCATGCTACCAGCCCGCCAGGCTCACTCACATCTCACTGCACACAAATGCCCTCAATCTCCTCTTCAAAAGTGGCTCCTTTTGCGGTCCTCACCTCCAAAGGTTTGCTTTTATAACACCCCCGCGCAGCTCACCATGGATAATTAATGCCGATGGAAACAAAGGACTTCACAAGCCTACCCAGAAACGGGCTGATTGGAAAGTCCTGCTGCTCACCAACCCGTTTTCATGAAAGTAAACAACTCTAATGAAATGTGCTGTGAACAATCTCATGCTGGCTCCGGACTGACGCAGCACATTTCCCAGGGCTCGCTCTGCTCTGCCTGGGCCAAGGCAACATTGCCCCCAACAGCATCCCATCCTCACCTCTGGCTGGAGGTCCAGCTCACAGACCCTTTGTTTCTGGGACACACACCCTCGACCAGGCCACCCTGATGCTCAGCCACCACCACCACAGGGGGACTGTCCAGCCTGGGGCTGGAGCCACAGGTAACCCTCCAGCCGTGCACAGCAAGGAACAGCTTGTGTTTCCAAACATCCCATATCCCTGACTTTGACTCAGCCCACTCCTAGGGACCTTATGTGTTATAGGAATCTGGATGGCAAATTTTGGTAAGAACCTGAAATATTGTCAGTGAGAAGTACTCTTCAAAATAAAAGATTGCTTTTTAAATAGCACAAAAGCTCTGGCTATTTATTTACTTATTCAGCACTCTCAAATTTCAAGCAGAACTGTATTTAGTTTTGATGTAGAATGAGACATTTCCTGGTGTTTCAAGTTCAGTCATATTTTTCACTCATTTAGGTTTTTTGTATCTTTTTCTCCTTCTCTGCTTTTCGATCCTGAATCCTCCTAACTGGCAATAACGGAACTTGGAGGAAAGGAAAAGGAGAGAAAAAAAATAAGAAACTCATTCCCTTTTTTTGTGTGTGTGTTTTAAATCACAGTGAGACAAAGTGAGAAACACGGTTTTGCTGCAGATTGGAAAAATTCCACTGGTGGTGGTGGTGAGAAGATAAATGTAAGTTGTTCTAATTTTCTTCTGACCAGGGCTGGTCCCATTTCCACCAGCTTCCAGTTCCCAAAGCCCTTACCAAGCAGGCAGTCCTGCCCAGGGCTGCTGCAGAGTCCTTGTCTTACACTCCTGCCTGCAGCATTTCAGCCTCCAGCCAAACCCGAGAGAGCGCTGCAGACCCCAGCATTTAACCTTTCAAAGGGCTCCTCTGTCTCAGAGGCACATCGTTCAAATCTCCTCTACTTAATGTGAGTTCTTGGCCTGGCCCTGAAATATTGAGTGGCTGTGGCAGAGAAAGAGTCTGTGATGAGTGATCAATTTAAGATGGTAAACAGTCTGTCAAGGACTGTTCCAGGAAATACATTTTTTTTTGAGTCATTTTTATGTGAGAACATGAGGAGGGTAAGTAGAGAAAGCTAACAAGTGTATTCGCTTGGAATTAATAACATCTGAGTGAGATACACAGGCTTCCCATTAGCTAGCAGTAGCACAGAGACATCCTGGAACCTAGATTTTCGGAATGGATGAAGAATAACAAATGCAAGTGATGTAACTACTGCAGAAAACCAGATTTTTCAAGACAGCATTCACCTGTTAGCCTGGTCTTCTACTTCCCCGAGGCATGCTCTTGTTTGGGATGGTATTTTATTCTCAGGTTAAACCATTCTGGGTTCTGAGAAGCTAGAGCCTCAGCTGGTTCAAATTAGCAATATCCTGTCACCACCCAAAGCCAGGGGAGTTAAGGCATTTGCACCTGTGGAAGCTTCTTTAGGATATTTGCTGAACGATCTTAGGGTAGGCAGACAGCTGAGAAAAGGTTGGGCAACAGCAAAGTTTCTGACCTCCTGTCCTGACCCTGAAAGTTGCACCTAGTTTAGGAAAAACAAAGAGTGTTATTTTTTATGTTTCTCTCTATCTTTTTTTTTTCTTCCTGTTTCTCAGCACCAAGCAAATAAAGGTCCACAACGTGCCTCTGATCCTGCCCCCCTCTCCCCCCATCCCAGGAATGCCTAAAGCTTCCACCATCCAGCTTCATGGGACTCAGTCCTTTCCTTAGGGCACAGCCCATCCTTGGATAAACTTCCTGGTCAGCCCTCCAGCCACTGGAAAACAGGGTCTCTCCAGTGTTTTTAATGGTGCTTTCTGGTTTTTCCTGGGTGAGAATTTAGCTCGTTGACTTCCATGGGAGTCATGTGGCCCCTAGGTTATGCCTTAGAGCTCCTGGGCCTCTTTGGTCTTGCTATGGATTTCCTTAGGTTGGGTGAGCTGGCAAGACCACTCCTGTTGCAGACTTTGGCTAGATTCTGAAGAAGATCTAAACCAGCTCCTCGTGCCCCTCCCATACTTGTTCTCTTTGTTTCCCATGTTTTTTCTTCTCTTTTCTTTTGCTGTGGCTGGGTCTGGTGAGCCTGGGATGAAAGTAGCATCTAACAGCAGTGATGGGAGGGGGATAGTACTGCTACTAGTTCACTGGGTCCCAGGGTCGATGACAAAATTGTGCTTGGAGCAGAGGCTCCCCAGAGCCCATCAACCCAGGGGTGACTGCAAGGGAGAGTTGCCCCAGGGCTGCAAGGTGACACGGTCTCTGGAGACTGCTCATTGGTGTATCTGCGTCTGTTTAATAAGTTGAGGAGTTTGTTCAGTAATTGCTACAGTGAAAGCAAGCCAGCAATAACGCAATGCAATGTTTGGACTTATTTAACTATTTAATATTATCACAGGGAGATTTTGTCTTCTGCTTGCACTCTTACTCGCATCCTGTCATGGTTCTTTACCCTGTCTCTGGATTCTTCTCTCCAGGTGATGTTTTCCATTTATTCCCACACTCCCTCATATGCGCCCAAGTGTTCTGCCCATCTCCTTCACACTGACCTTGCTTTGTGCTCTCTTGCACATCATCCCCTCCACCAGGAACATAATCTCCAGAGTGTGCTGGTAGCTCTCCCATGCAACATCATCACAATGGACCCACGCACCATTCCTCACTCCTCTTCCTGGTTTGTGCTACGTTTCCCATACCTTTCTCCCTCTGTTTCCCTTCCTGTGCCCTTGGATGAGATGAGTGCACAAGCCAACCTCTTTAGACTCTTCACCACAATTATGCAACGACAAAGCTCCAGGGAGAAGGAAGATCTGAACCTCTTTGGTGAGAACCAGAATACCCATGGGAGCACAGGAAAAGCTGAGGGAGCTGCAGAAGTTCCTGGTTGGAGTGGGACTGTGAGTGGTGTAACAGCGGGCCTTACTGCATAGGGTCTTGACAGCAGAGCGTGTTTTACTTCCATTTCAAGGCACTGGTACCTTTGGCTATGGAGTCATTATGATAATATTCCTTTCTCTTCTCTTCTCTTCTCTTCTCTTCTCTTCTCTTCTCTTCTCTTCTCTTCTCTTCTCTTCTCTTCTCTTCTC
>JAOXNO010000041.1:13901951-13969500 GCA_028565335.1 Limnodromus scolopaceus | reverse complement strand
TTCTCTTCTCTTCTCTTCTCTTCTCTTCTCTTCTCTTCTCTTCTCTTCTCTTCTCTTCTCTTCTCTTCTCTTCCTCTGTTCTGTTCCTGTCATGTTGCCACACTTATAACTTAAATATACTACTCTTGGATTGGAGCTTGCAGTCTGCTGGACGTGACTCACCCATTGCACATATTCAGAAGTGCTAAAGAAACGTAATAAAAACATATATGCCTTTTTCATCAATAGATCTTGGAGTGCTCCATGAAAGACGCCCAGACAGCCTCCTTTGCATGAGGAGGAAGCTGAGGCTGTTAAGGGTCTTGTCCAAAGTCATCCAGCAAACCAGGATTCAAACCCAGGGATACTACACTTCATTGCAATGCTCTGTGTCATAGGTCTTTAAGCAAAATGGCACAAAACACCTCTCCTTCAATTCTCACCTTCCTGGAATAATGAGAATTACTTTGAAGTCCCAGGTCATGTTTCACACATTGCTTGCTGCATGTTTGTGTCCACCCTCCCCTCTGGACTGGGACCAGGAGGATCGTTCAAAGCAGCAGAAGAGACTATTGCATGGACAAAAGCCCCTGGCATGGACACACGAGAGTTATTGCAGGTTCAAAAGCCACGTGTGAGTTCTGCTGGCACACCCTGGGCAGGAAATTTCAGAAATATGCCAACTTTCCTGTGTAACTTCATCTCTCCTGGCAGTATATGCATGATTCACTCAGACATATCTTCACCCCATACTTTTCCCATTCCTTTTCAATTTATTTGAACTATGTGTTTCTTTTCTCTCTTCCAGAGAATGCACTGTCATTTCACCAGTGCAGAGAAAAAAATGTTTTTGTTTTTTTTAAATAAAGAAAAAATAATCATATTTTTGTGATAATGCATATTTTTGTGAGAATTATGATGACAGAAATCATCATCAACACAAGTCAGGAAAATCAGTTATTGCTGCAGTCAAACCCTTTACCTCTTATTTTTCCGGTTTCTTTTTTATATCCCCATTAATTCTTATAAATCCTTCCTTTTACAGCATTCTTTTCTATATAAACACAACTTTTTTTTTTTTATACCGTTTGGATCACATTGTGATTTAGGTATGTATTTCTGCTTTCTTAAGGTCTGAAACTGTGTATGGGCCAATCCTTGGTATGGAGTTATGTTGCAGCTAGGAGGTTATTAGCAGGAAATTAACCATGGATTAATTCTTCGCCTACACATTTCTTGCAGCAATCCAGATCTACTTACCTGTTT
This sequence comes from Limnodromus scolopaceus, assembly GCA_028565335.1. Lineage (NCBI taxonomy): Eukaryota > Metazoa > Chordata > Aves > Charadriiformes > Scolopacidae > Limnodromus > Limnodromus scolopaceus. Next base: position 13,968,255 of record JAOXNO010000041.1, on the reverse strand, counting down.
GGCATCATGGTCTGGCAAAAAAAAAATATACCACGAGCTCTTGGTGTGTCTGTCTGCATGGTGAAGCAGCAGCTGTAGCAAAATGGCCAGGAAGGATCACGGGAGGTGGCCCAATAGCAAAAGGCTTGCAAATAGGACATTGGTTTGGACAACTGAAGCCTCAAGAGGTCTAAACAGGGTAAGTCACTTCAAAGGTGTATTTTTAACAGCTAAAGAGGTGACTAAAGGTGTATAAGCCTTCTGTGACAACAACTTGTTTGACCGATTGCTGAAGATAGATAGAAAGTTTTGCCACAATAATAATTAGCATGCGTTGCCTAATCCTTTTTTTGGAGGTGGGTAATGTCTAGGAATTTGCAGGGGAGAAGCAGGAAGAAGAGAGTTTGGAAAAAGAAGTTACAGCTCCCAAACACACTCAGCGTAGCTTATGCTGTCGGAAAGGTGCCACAGCATCATCCACCTCATCCCGAGGCCTGTGCATGGAGCTGGACTCAGAGCACTGAGGTGCGGTACCTGGTGCGAACCTTTTGCTTTCTTCTGGCCAAGCCAGCTCCTGCCTCAGTTTCCTCACTCCTAAAACAGTGCTAATTATATGTTTACTCCCTTTGTGAAATTCGATGAAGCCTACTCATAGTCAATGTTACCTACAGGGCTGGTAATAGCTATTATAATAAAATTATAATCAAATTATATATATATATAATGTGTATATACATCATAATTAAATTATAATTAAGAGTGCAATTAAAATTTAATTTTTGTGTGACTTGAGACAACATTCACAATAGTTCCCAGTAAGCCAGAAGACCACAAGTTTTTTCAGTATAGAGCAAAACCGCCATTAATTTTAAGCTGGAGTTTTAGTGTAAGCAAACCAACAAAGGAAAGTCTAAATTAAAGAAAAGTATCAAGGGAATCCTGGATTGTTAGCATTCTACTGAGCTTTTAATCTATTTCAGCATTGTTTTGACAAACATAAAAGTAGGAGTAACAGAGTTCAGTCCTCTGCATCAAAAGTGAAGACCCAGATCTGGTTTTGTCCATATTTTCGGTTTAAGCTCAGCATCCCTAATTCATAATTCAGACAGATGTCTTGACTTTTTTGTAACTGGCAAAAAGTTTGATTCTTCCTTAATTTAAGTGGCTGTTGGCTGCCAGTCAGAGGGAACTTTATTCCTTCCCGCTGGTTTGCAGTATAAGAATAATTCAAGCTTTGCATTAATTTGAAAGCTCTCTCCTAAAAGTCTAACTTCCAGTAGTTGTTCAATTTAATAATAAAAAAGAAAAAAAGAAATGTAAGCCAGGTTGATTTAAATATGACTCAAATTCCCCCAGAGCATGATCTCCAAAAAAGAAAAAGAAAAAAATTAATAAAATGCAACCAATGTCATGTGCAGGACACAGTTCTCCTACTGAGGATGGAGTGGATGGCATTTCTAATTTACCAACACATCAGTCACCTTTGTTTCAGAGGCTCTGTGACATTTAATGAGTTTGTCTTAATGAGGCACTGGACACATTACAGAAGTAGGGTTAGAGCCAGAAATGCATTTAGCTGCTTTATGCCCAATTCCCATGAATTTCAGTAAGAGTGAGGTGCAAAAATACCACTGTGGGGTCCCTTTGCATTTAGCTGTGATAGCTTTATATGGTAGAGGAACGAGGACCAAAATGCAACCTTTTGCTTAACATATTTACCTCCTCTTTCTTTTCATTGCACTGGCAAATTCACCAAATTCATTCAGAACCCCAGTCTCCCCAGCCTCCCACCAAGCCTGTGAAGGGCAAGGATGAGGACAACACTCAGTACACAACAGATCGTGGGACTCCCTTTTCCAGGTCACAACGTCCCCTCGGCAGTGGGCCGCCTTCATCCTCCTTAGCTAAACCATACCAAGATGTTCCTCCAGCTCGCAAGCCTGGGATTTGTGTGGAAATTGGGCACAGTGAATGGGATGAGGATGACCATGCTGTGGTGTCGCTTTGTTATGAGAAGTCTGCAGTTTGTACCATGGACCACCCAGACCCTAGAGGTGAGCCCTTCCCATCCACTGGGTGTTACCTACAGGGTCTGGGCAGCAGGCACAGTGCGCATGAAGCCTTCTCCAACAGCAGGCAGCAGAGAAAGCTCATTTGGACTTGGCTGCAGCTCTCAGGAGCTATTTGTAGCACACTTGGTGTGTTTAGAAAGATGCCCTCAGCTTGACTTCAAAAGCCTCTCATTTTGTCTACAAGTGGTGCTGAGAAATCACGCAAGTTCTCCTGAATTCTCGGTGATGGCAACATGATTTCCCACAGTCACAGCCCAAGCGTTGCTCCTACTTCAGGAGAAACTCTTGACATGTTTATTTCTTTGTGCTGAGACAGCTATCAACATGGCTCTGCTCTATGGCTACGTGATTAGATAAATTACTGTTTTGTGGAAACCAGGCCTGGCGCACGCTCCTAGCTCAATATCTGGAGGAAAACTAGGGCTTTATTTAGCTTATCTGCGAGGAGATAAAGTGCTCAGTGCACTTCTTGCTTAGACATGAAAGCTTTGCCACCATCTGTAGTTTATGACCACTATGTTGTGGCTGAAGATGGGTTAGAGCCCCAAATCGAAACCACAACTCTCCTTTGGTGGATGCTGCAGAGGAGATAGGCGCTTCCATCCAGTCCCAACATATCTAAATAAGCAAGAAAATCATCAGGGGAAAGGCAGGATTGTACAGTCTGAGCCCTGAGGCAGAGATCGACTGCTGCAGAGGTCCTCAGCACATACTGACCTAACTCAGTGGGAATTAGGAACCTGGCTATTCAAGAGGAAGCTTAGTTTAAGGGGCTTGCTGAAGGGAACTTGCTTACAGGGAACCTAGGGTACAGTTAGGAAATGAAAGAAAATCCCAAATTGGTGGTCGGTGCTGGGACCACAAAGAAATTATCATAACATTCTTTATTGTCAATCATGGAATAATTTGGATCGGAAGAGACCTTTAAAGGTCATCTAGTCCAATTGCCCTGCAATGAGCAGGGACATCTTCAAGTAGATCAGGTTGCTCAGAGCCCCGTCCAATCTTACCTTGAAGGTTTCCAGGGATGAGGCATCTACTACCTCTCTGGGCAACATGTTCCAGTGTTTCACCACCCTCACAGTAAAAAATTTCTTCCTTGTATCTAGTCTAAATCTACCCTCTTTTAGTTTAAAACCATTACCCTTTGTCCTATCACTACAGCTCTTGCTAAAACGTTTCTCCCCATCTTTCTTACAAGCCTCCTGTAAGTATTGAAAGGCTGCAATAAGGTCTACCCGGGGCCTTCTCTTCTCCGGGCTGAACAGCTCTCTCAGTCTTTTTTCATAGGAGAGGCGCTCCATCCCATTGATCATTTTTGTGCACCTCCTCTGGACCCACCCCATCAGGTCCATGTCTTTCCTGTGCAGAAGACTCCAAAGCTGGACGCAATACTCCAGGTGGAGTACTCCAGTAGAGGGGCACAATCACCTCCCTTGACCTGCTGGCCATGCTTCTTTTGATGCAGCCCAGGATTTGGCTGGCCTTCTGGACTGCAAGCACACAGTTGCCCAAGAAAGAGAAGCAGAGGGTTTGGTCTGACGTAACTCCTGCCAATTTTGCTCTGAGAGAATTTACCCTTTATGACCTATAGGCTTCCTCCTTTCTCTTATCTCTGTGGGTACCTTGGCAGCCATTAAGCCTGAATAAGTGCTTCTGAGCTGTTATTTCCAGAAATATAGCACTTATTTTTGCTTTGAGTGGCTTTTGTCAGCAACAGTTGCTGTTGGAGAATTTTACAACAGCTCAGGTGGGAGAAGTTGCAATGGTGGAGAAGGGAAGGAGACTCCCAAGAGATCTGAAGGGACTCCCAGTTGAAAGAGGAGTTTTTGAAGAAGGAGCAGAAAACATTTCTCCATAGGGAAAGAGTGTGAGCAGGCAGGAGCCATACTGCAGCAAGAGACTGAGGGGAACAACAAAGACACTTCATTCCGTTGAAGCTTGGTTTATTTTGCTGAAACCCATTCATTATGGAACGTCATTTTAGATCTGAAGTTCTTGTTCTCCTGTACTACTCCAAGTGAACCGTTCATGGTGGCTCTAAGTTAGTCAAGACGAATGCTTTCAAGGCTCATAGATACATCAGGTGCACCTTTAAAATGGAGAGAGGTTTTGCAAGAAGTAGGAGAAATCAAGATTTTTCATGTGAGATAAAGGCGGAAGCTGCTTTAATTATAGATTCAGTGCACATTGCATTAAGGATTACTCAATAATGAGATGGCCACTCAGTCCCCACATAACCTCATTAAAGACTGATAGACTTGTCTTTTAAACATTTGCTCTTTGCTGTGCCAGATCTTAAATGGTTCTCTCCCGGTAATGCAGCTGCACCTATTCAGCAGACCTAGCTTTTTTTAGGTTATTGAAGACGCATAAAAAAATTGAATCTGCAATGCTTCAAATCTGGGATCTTAAATGCTATCTGCTTGGCCTCTCAGAGGACCTGTGAAGCAGCTGCTGGACTTCTAAAGGTTAAATTCTGCAACCGAATTCCATTATGTTTTTAGCAACATCATTCGAGTCTGTCTGGCTCAGTTACCAGCCTGATGAGTGATGCATTGGCAGCCTTGCATGGTCAAAGGTTTGGATCATGCCTCACATCTGCATTTCACTTTGCAATTGCTTTCCCTGGATCTCCCAAGATCTACAGAATCCTTCTTGGTTGTGATGGGACCACAAGGGATCATGTCAGGGCACTAGCAAAAACTACAAGGGGGTGGAGGAAAAGTGTTGGAGACCCACCACCAAACAATTTCTGAGTGTTTTGGCAAACTCTCACTCATATTGAAATGAGCTTAGCTGGTTTCTTACAGAAGGAAAGAAAAGGCTTATGCATCTAAGACACCATTTCTGGAGTCAATGAAGTCTTTTCCATAGATTAGTCCCCTGATTTAGACAGGTAATTTATATTTTCCTTGCTCCATTCTCACATAAAATAAGAATAATAAAATTTGCCTCTGATTTGTCTCCATCCAAAGTTGAGTTAAGTCAAGATCATCTCAACTGGAGCCAATGGATTTGCAAGGATGTAAAAACAGGTGAAGTAAGCAGTGATAGGTAGACTTGTAAGTCTACTTAGAGTTAAGATGTCCCTGGCTGGCTGTGTTTACACCTCACGGCCTGATGCGTATATAATACTTGGCACACTATGTCACGATCTCAGCTGGAGTCATTAGATGATCCTATCCTATAATTAATAAACATCACCACGTTCACTGTTGTATAAATATGACATGCAAAACTTTTAACAGCAGCATATTTTTGCACTGGATAGTCTCAAAACAGTCCCAGAACGATACTCGGATTTCTGCTTTAAAAATCTGTGCTTTTCACGGGTCTCATGGAAAGAAAACAGCCTCCCCTTTGTGTCTCAGTCTAGAGAACAAAAGGGGAAAAAAGCATTTATATATTTATATGCCTTTGCATTCCTGCCAAAGTGATTATCAGGGTCTTTAACATTTACAGTATTTTGAAGTGAATCACCAGCCTACATCTCATCTGAGCATCTATTTTTTCCCTATAATCTGCTTTTAGAGGAGCTTTTAACTGCATCAGACTTTTCTTTTCCATTAAAATGCTGCCTGGATGATTGGAAAATAGAATAGCCAGTCCTGGTTGCTTAGTTTCCATAGTGAATGTCTGGAGCAAAGGTCTGTGGGATTATTCAATTACTGCAATAATGGCCTTTGACCTGGTAAAAACAATCCAAAAGACAGAATTCATCTATTGGATTATTTTTAACATTAATCATATTCTATTTAGAAATCACAGTAGAACGGCTATGGTTCAAGACAGACTGCAAACTATTTGTGTGTACTTTATCGAAGTGGCTTAAATTTTTATGTAGATAGTTACACAAATGATGCCTTTAGGGATTTTTCACCCCTCCTCACATTTATATACTTTGCTAAATGTGCTTTGGACTCCAAAGCCCCTTCTCTCGGCAGCACATTACCAGCAATAAATACAAAGACCGGTGTGATCTGAACATTCTGTGTAGATATAAAATTGTAGATAAACAAATGTTCTTGATCCCGTAATTGCAGAAGAGAGGGAAAGCAATAGCACATTTCACTTGAGACTGAACTGTTTGTTTCCATGGATTAAATGAAGAGATAAGAGACTCAAACAACTGTCCCCTCATAACATTGCCCCATGTCCACATGTCATAACCTTCCCCATGAGTCCACTTTTTGCAAGACATGACTTCAGAAAAGAGTGAATCCCTGCTCAGAAAGGACTTGTCCCTGGACAAACTCCAGGGAAAGATTCCTGGGATCACCAACACATGCGTCATCAAGACGCACTACCCTGATGTCCCCCGAGCCACCACAGCAGAGCCACGCCACCGCTCCCACCACACAGTGCTCACCAACTCAAAGCCCAGGTTCCTCCAAGGAAGGAGGAAAGATATAGGGCTAGCGAAGGAGGTCTGTGGGGCTGTAAATCATGATTAGGTTTTTAAGTTCAAGCACCAGTTGAAAAACACTTGCTGTTCTAGCAAATTAATACAGGATAAGATGTCCTCACTGAAATTTCTGGAGGTTTTTGTTGGCACTACACTAGACCCAAAGCAAGAATGCATTAAGGACACTGGCAAAACAAATAAACGACCGAAAAATGGAATTCACACAGCACTAATGCTGGTAACACACAGCTTCCAACCCAGCCATTTTAGAAACTACAAAATCCATCTGCTTGGAAACCTGGTGATGGTAAAGAAGATGCACACCTAATCAGGAGCACAGTGGCCTGCTTTAAACTCTTTCATCCTACTGTGGGAAGAAGTAGATTTATGTTTTGGCATTGGAGACACTGGTACCACGGGTGCCAAACTCTCCATACAGGCCCCTGAGGGAAACCGCCTCCTGGGTGCTCAGGAGGTGCCGGATGCCTGACAGACTTGCTTGATAGATCTTGCTGGTGGTACAACCCCATGGCAGCGTGTTGATTGTTGAAAAGAGAGCGGTCCATCTGGGCTGATTGAGACGAAGGGATGGGGGCATCCTTCCCTCTGGTGAGACCTCCCTCGTCCCACAGCTGCTCATCCAGCAGCCTTAATTGGCCAAACACTGGCTGCGCCTAATGCCCCTGCACCCCTGTGACCACCAGGACTCTGCATGTGCAGATGTGAATGTTTCTTTTCTGTTGTCTCATGCCAATATACACATTTCCAGTGAAAAGCTCCCCATCAGGAGTACATTTGAGGGAGACATGTTTACTCTCAGACACACAGTAAAACGAAACTTTCACTGGTACAAAGGGATGGACGTCTGCCCTGGAGATCCTGAAATACTACGTGAGATGAATCCTGCAAATTGACTACTACAGAGCAATTGTTATGCTGTTGTGACAGTGTGGCTGTGCCCTTACACTGGGGCCAAGCAGAGTCCAAAGGGATTTAAATGCTCAGTCTGCCCTGGCTTTGACCCAGGGCTGGATGACTTTCAGAAGTCCCTTTCAGCCCTTATTTTCGATGATGCTGTGACAAAAATTGAGAGAACAAAGAAAAAGTATAACTTTCTTTCCCCTGAATTAGAGTAATTTCTTAACAGAGGCAAACCCAATAAATCATGAGTGCTCACTCCCAACAGCAGATTATATGGCACCCTGTGATGGGTCAGTTATAAATGGCCCAGCAGAATAAGCTGTTTTACACTGGGTGAAATCAGAAATAATTCAGTCAGAGCAAGTGACGTGGCTTTGCTGAGGGGAAAATCAGATGCCAGAAGCGTGCTGCTACCTGGAGGAAGAGGCTAAATGCAAAGGGGTTCCTCCAAAAAGCCTAATTCTTCCCTGAGAGCCCTCCAGGTCCCTCCCAGCTCACTTCTGCTTGTCAGGAATGTGTGTGTGCAGGCACACACACGTGTGTTTCTCTGCCTGTGGCCAAGTTGCACGTAACACAGCCTCCCAGGGTGTTGCCTTGGTTTATCAGTTAGCCTTGCTGCTGATAAGGCTCGGTGCCGAGAGCAGGGCGAGAGTGCTGGTGGTGCCTGGCAGCATCCCTCCAGCCAGCAGCACGCTGCGAGAGGACTCTCCCGCACCAAGGTCTTGGAGCATCAGTGACGATGGCAGGTGGAGAGTGAAGAGGGACCCACCACACAGGTGGCCATCGCTGCAAGGAGTACTGCAGGCATATCTGTTGCCCCGGGGAGCTCACAGCACACAGGAGTTGTCTCAAGGAGGCAGTGGGGGAAGATGGACATCCCCCATCTGAGGGGATACACGCACAGACCATGGCTTTGCAAAAGGTGCTTGTGCTCTACCCCCTCAAAACGTAATGGGATGCAAAAAGCAAAGCAAATAAATCTGAAGCCCACTGCAAAGTGCAGCAGGGACAAACTCCAGGGCAGAAAAGGGTGAAAGCGAGCCTGCGACATGACATCCCCGCTTGAGGGTATGCCCTGCAGGTTTAAGTGGTGCAAGGAGTGAGAAAAACAGTGCCAGCAGTGGCTGGTACAAATGGAGTGCTGCCAGATCCCAGGCTGAGCATCCCTGGGATGAGCTCCTGGCTCAGCTGGGGATGGTCTTCAAAAACCTGCCCCAGTAGAAGGGTTGCGTTGGTTGGTGCAAACCAGGGCTGTGTCCCAGCAGCCACACGCTCTCCCTCCACCCGTAGGTTGCTTTCCAAAACCAGTGCAGAAAATGAGACTTCTGTCCCCAGTTTGACTCAAGTGGGGTCTGAGCTGGTGAGCACTATTGGCTTCTACCAGATCCAGGGCTAACTGGACATTTCCATTTAAAGTGATGGTAACCCACTTGTCACAGGTAAAGCAACTCTTTATCTTGGGACTGGGAATTTCCAGTGCTCAGTCTGGGAGCAATGACTTTGCAGAGCCTCTGCCCAATTACCCAGCACCACACCCAGTGCTTCTGGCCATCCAACTGATCAAAGCGGTATGCAGGTACCTGGAAAGAAACCAAAGACTTCAAGATGGGAGATGTACAGACAGATTATAAAGAAGCCAAGCGAGCACGCGCTAGCATGGGCTGCTGCAAAAGCGGTGAGAGCTAATACATCTCACTGTGTAAGGGCTGCTTTTGATGGGGCTCTAATTGGGAATTTTTATTCAGCGTTGACTCTCTTTTATCAAGTCCTTGTCTGCGGAAGGTTCTTCCAGGCATGGTAAAATGAAATACCTATTACCACGTTTCTGCTCCTCCAGGCATTTTCACATCGCTTTTTCCCTCTGCAGATGGAAGCAACCCGGTAATAAATGGCATTTCTGTAGGATATGCTGCCTGCAGACACAAACTGTATTCACAATTATTTCTCCCTATGGGGAAAATAAGGCAACTGAAGACATAATGATAACAGCACCTTACCTTCACTAGGCTGCTTTGATCCTAGAGGAACTCAGAGTTCCTGAAAATCTCATCTTGAAGCAATGTGAACTGAGCCCAGCACCTCCAGGATTATTTTTTTAAATACAAACAACAGTCATGCACGGACAAAACCCAAGAGGTTCTGACTGTCACATGTCTCCCATGACAGCTTTGCATGAAAAGGGTGAGAGACTACGAAAAATACCCACAGATACATCCAAACATCCTGTTTTTTCCTTAAAAACCAAGTCCCTTGCTTGCATTTCCTAAATCATGGTAATCTGATGTTGACTAGAAAGAGATGTGCAGGTAGGGAACATGACCATTGCATGGGTGCAGCTGTGATTCAGCAGAGTAAGCAGGGTTGGGCATGGCCCAGAGATCTGGAATAAACCCATTTTGTTTCCTCTGTGGCTGCGAGGAACTGGAGTTACACTCATCTAGCTGTGGGGAGACCTGGGTGCCCATCTCTGCCCCTGGAAAGCCCTTATCCCAACTATCCTATAGCCTGGAGGCTAGGAAACTACCCTGCTAGAGAGATGTTTGCATTGTACCATGTGGAGAAGGACTTTGGGCATGTGTCTTCTATATTCACAAGTACAAGCTCGCTGAGAGCCGCTGGAGCCCCATCCCTCTGAGTTCTTGTTTTCAGGGCACAGGTCCAGAAAGAGAAATGTATGTGACACTGGAATAGGCTGCCCAGGGAGGTGGTTGAGTCACCATCCCTGAATGTGTTTACGAGCCATTTAGATGTGGTGTTGGGGGATATGGTGTAGGGGAGAACTTTGTAGAGTAGGGTTGATGGTTGGACTCGATGATCCCGAGGGTCTTTTCCAACCTGAATGATTCTATGATTCTAGTGGGGATCAGATTAGGCAGGAGCTGAACGTCAGTGGCATTACCCTTATGAATGTAAGAGTCTCAATTTCCTTTATTAACCTAACTTAAAGCCAGGTGATGTCAAATAGGTGCTGTGTAGTCAAATACACAAGCTTAGTGCCTGGGATATTCCCACGGTAGTAGTTTTAGCTGTAGTAACTTAGAAAACATCTTAGCCTGAACTACCCACCCAAGACACTGACCGTATCTAGCATTTTTAGGACTGAGCTGTAAAGCACAGCAGAGTGATTTAAGAAAAGCATTAGAGGATCTGTCTCTCCTTATGTAATAAAATAAATACAGATAGCCTTTGTGTGAATAATATACTTCACATTCAGTAAGAGCTTCTGACCACCAGTTGACTCAGGAAAGGATATGCTAGCAGAGATGCAGAGATGCTGCATACAAATTCTGCCATCGGCAGAGCCACAGGTCCTAGAGTTTTCTTTGCTCTCACACTGTGTTGGTGGAAAATTTTACTTCCAGTGCCTAGCTCTCAGCCAGATTTCTTTTTGACTTGCTTTTAAACAGCCTCATTAAACCATTCCTTAGGTGGCTTCGGTTGGTGCTGCTCAGCTTCGTAAACCAAACTGAAATGAGAAGGGAGAAAACAAAAAGTAAGACAGGACGGTTTTCCTTATCAGCTGTGAGTGGACAGTCTCATGGGCCTGACTAGGAAAGCCTTCCCAAAATCTGCTTTCATAAACTCTCCAATCTGCCCTCCGCTGGCTGGCTTAGAGATACTTTGCTGGCTCGGTAATGAGCTGTTATAAGTGAGACTCCTGTAAATCAGATGACTGTAGTCATTTGATGCTTATATTTGGTGTGCTGAGTCATAAGGATGGGGGTTACATCATGTCAAGTTAACCAAAACGAATTACAGATGAAGCACCCGGCACTGGGGCGCGCGCTGGGACGCTGCGTTCCTGCTGCACGACCGGAGCCACCACGGTCCAGCCCTTACCCCATCCACGCCTCACCATCGATGGGGCTCTGTACCCCACCCCTACTCCTGGCACAGCTCTTCTTCCTCTGGTAGGAATGTCTCCTGCAAATAATATCTACAACAGAATGCTACATGGCCCCAGATAACGGCTAGTCACACACCCAGGTTCAGAGCAGGGTCGGACAGGGCGTCCCAGCATGGACTTGCACAGAGAACACTCTATTTGTCTTTAAAACAAAAAAAGCCAAATTATGTTATTTTCCAACACAGTGTTCCCTCTTAACAGCCTGTCCCTGGCCCCGCCTGTTGGCTGTACGCTTCCCTCCTTGAGCTTTGGCTTCATCCCTGCGGTCCCTCCTCTTCTGCACCTTTATTCCTCCCTGAGTCGTCCCCAGCCCTGTGCCCTCTCTCTCCTTGTCTTCATACTCACGTGTTGACTCTTACCCCGTGATAAATGCTAGGCAACCTTTAGACTTCCTAAAGATAACAATCTTCATTTAAGGGTTTAATGCAGCAGAGAAGCCACGGCAGCCTCCCTCAGCAACCCCCTTGAATAACTGCAGCTGCTGTTAAATACTGCCGGGTCCTGCAGTTGGATGTACCCTCTTCTCCCGTTGAGCTGTGGGATCTCTTTGTGCTGCTCAGTGTCCACGTAGACAAGCAGAGTGGAAAACAGCCATATTATCACCTTCATTTTTCACAGGGGTGGGGCAGCCTGCAAGAAAAAGCATTTCACTCCGTTTGTCTTAGAGTAGTCTCACTCCATAAAATAACTCAGAAGCCTGCAGGACAAAAAATCTCACAACCTCACCAAAAAGCAGTGTTTGGATATTGTTATGCCGGTATTCCCCAGTGAAATATTTTGCAAATTGCCTCTGACAAGACACTCTTAACTTTCGGTTTTTCCTTCGGATTGCAGAAGGCAAAGAAACCTCAGCGCATGGGCAGCAGGGGGAAAATGATGACTTCTATGGGTTAACAGTCAAGCCACTCACCTAGGAGATGGGCCACTCTGCTCCAGAAAAGCATTTCTTTATTTTATCTGCTAAATATTTAATGCAAAATGCACAACAAGGTTTGGCAGTCACCTACATACCCTGACCACTAAGTCACAGTCATATTTGCAGTGGTGCCCTCTCTTATCTGATCAGAGTCTTAAATTTCTTGCTGCACAGCAGACCCATTTCCAGTAAGATTGATGGGAAGTCCCACCAGCTCCCTCTGGACTAAGTGGTTAGCAAGCATGGGTTTGAATCGCTTCACTCACAAAACTTGGCTCCCCCACTTCTTGGACCAAAGCTCCAGCCTCTGTGGAATCACAGAAAAGAAGGAATGAGAATTCATTCGGAAAGAAAATCAGCAGCTCTGGTGAGGTCTGCGGAAGGTATTGTGTCTACACCTGCCTTCAGGAAGGGGTCCTGGGTGGTGGATCCCAGGTGTAGGTGTCTCCTCACAATCCTGGGAAGGATGCTGGTCCCATAGAGAGACAAGTTTTCAGGTATACCCTGTGCTGGATGGTATTACCCCTGCGGCAATGTCAGCCACTTACACTCAGTATGAAGAAACCAATGCATTTAATGGCCCACTACAGGTGGAAACCAGGAGAAGGGTGGAGACCAGGTGGCCAGTAGACCCTTGCCAGCTGCTGGAGAGGGCTCTGTTCAAGCACACAGTCACACAGTCACTGCTCGAGTGCTCAGAATCTCTGCAAGGCATGATGCTGTGCCAAGATGCCCTCACCTTCCACAGAGTAGGAGGATTTCTTAGGGAGTCCCATTACATCTGATGGTACAGGGGTTACCCTCCCTCTCACTGACAGCTCTTCCCTCATCCAGCCACACACATAATTCAGTTATGTGACTGCTTTTGTGTTTGGGATCATCCTTTTTTTCACAAGCAGAGTATTTTCCTAGGGAGATCAGTACATCACATGTTTGATTTTTGTCCCTGTTCTCCATAACATAGCACAGCCTGCCCGGCAGTGCCAGGCCAGCCAAGGAGGAGAAAATCCATCTCGGTGAGCCCTCCTGGCTGGAGATGGTGCTGTGCACGGCGACGGCTCCTCTTACCACCAGCGTGGGAACAGGTCCCAAAGTTTTATGGCAGGCGATGGGCAGCGGCTGCGGCTGGTGGTGTGTCCATGTGGGCTGGCAGCACAGCTGTCCCTCCCCGTGTGTCTGGATGAGGCTGTAAATCCCTTGCGGTGGCAGCTGAGTCAGTCTCATGCTTTCCCTCTGCAGAGGTACAGCACGTATGAAATAAATAAACAACAACAGCCCTGCTGAACGGCTGAAAGGCTTTACTGGGGACCAGGCTGAAACCCCAGCAGGCAGCTGTGGGGTTTTTTCTGTGCCTCTCTCTCCTCTGAGCTTGCTCTCCCTGCTCTCCTCTGAGCAAAGAGGGGCAAAAATCCCACAGCCACGGCCAGTCCCCATCCTGGTGGGAGAGGGGATGCCTGGGCTTGGAGGGACGCAGCTCTCACTGCCAGGGAGAGGTGCGAAAGCAGAGTGAGGGCTGCAGGAAACCTCCTTCAGGGCTTCAGGCTTTGGCCTCTGTGCTTTCAAGCACAAAAAAACCCAAACCACTCTCCCCTCGCCCCAGGGCTGATCTGAGGTTGGTCTACAGCAGGAGCGAGCAGAAAGCCCACAGGGAGCAGACACAGTGCTCGCTGCAGATGGAAGCCTGGCCTCCAGGAAGCCATGCTTTGAATATCCGATCCGGTGTGAGTCACGGCTCTCCCCACCACCATAGAGCCTGGAGAGCTCAACAGCAAACTCATCAGCTGGATGCTGCGGAGGGAGGGTGTGACACCGAAAGGACCCTGTAGCACCTCTCTGTATCTGGGTCTGATAACAGCCCCGGGCACTGTCTCTCCTCTCTCCCCAAGCAGAGCTGCCGTGCAATACGAAAGTGCTCAGGTTTTTGGGGAAATCCATACGCAGCTCGATCTCCTGAGGATAAGTAATTATAACGTTGTCTGCTGGTGCTTGTGGGGAGCAGCAATGCATTTCTTGGCAGCCCTCACATGTTGTTCAAGGCAGATTTCCTGCATAGATCCAGGCGCTGGCTGTCAGCCACAAGTAGGAAGGAGACGAATGCACCCGCTCAGGAAACGATAAAGGAACTGTGCAAATGCTTTTGTTTATGAAGCAGCATCATTTGGAGCCCCTTCCAGAGGGAAAGGCAAAGCGTGGAAACCACAAGCAGCTCCTCCTAACCTCGTGCCACGTGCTGGGTCTCTCTGGGTGAGCAGCACACATGAGCTGGTGGCTGCCACGGTGGTAGCAGCAACCCAGAGCTGGCCATGGGGCAGAGCAGTCCCCTGCCCCTCCAACGGGGGTCCCATCCCAGGACCAGTGGGGATTTGGCATCAGAACCCTGAGCCACCCCCACGGAGTCATAGCAGGACACCACCCACTGTGATGTTGTGTGTTCAGGGATCTGAACTGCTGTGGCAGTCAGCTAATGCTCAAAGGGGCCTTACTGCATTCTCAATTCCTGAGTGGTCCCTTTGGGAATCCCACTGATGGGAAAAGGAGATGGCCAGAAGGATGGTGTTCCACTTGTTATGAATTCATCTCTGTAAAAGTAAAAGGTTTTCCGTTAGAAATCCAACCTTGGGAAATCAGAGGAGTGATCCTGGCACAGATGAAGCTGAGAGAAAGAGAGAACAGGTTTAACAAAGGCTAATGCAGTGGAAAGCATTACACAAGTGCCACATAAGTCTACAGTAGATAGAAAAGACCTACCAGCAAAGATGGACTGGGCGGATTTCAGCACTGGGGCTGCACATGAAACCCTGGGGTTAAAAGGCCTTTTTCATGTGGGAGATCACTTTACAGAGATGAGTCATGGATGAGCTTTACAAATCAGGCATTCTCCAAGCCAGCAAGCTCTGGAGCAGGGCCTCTGGCAACACAGAAAGAAGGAAAGGTGCCCACCAACCAAAGCATTTTCCCAGACATGCAAGAGCCCAGTTCAAACAGTTTCCCTGCTAGGTCAAGGGATATTTTCATGTAGAGCACAGTGCCTCTTTTCTACTGCAGCATTTCTCCACGATGTAGCCAATGCCTACAAAAGACTCTTGTACAGCAAGAGGTCATCTTCAGGCACCCTTCTCCAGGAAATGGAGGGAATTGCTCTTCAGCTATGACAAAAGGGTGGCATGGGCATAATCTCGCAGAAAAAGTCCATGGTTACAATGCTAAAGTGTGAGCAGGTCAGAGTTAAGTGTCTGTATCTCTTTGCAGGTCCCTGACACTCTCCTTGTCATTTTCTGCAGGCCAACTTAGGTGATTGCTCCTTTTTGGCTTTGGTTAATCCCACTCAAACATGTCCAGCTCCCCCAGGATCTGCACAGGACTCAAATCAGGGCTGGATAGGGAAACATATGGGGTAAAGCCCTGCAGCATCTGAGTCCTTTCATAGTCCTACCTCTATATCTATCTGGGTAATGCATGTCGCCAGGTAACTCATTACTTTTTTGGCTGGTTAATGGAGAAGCCCTGATCTGACCACTGTGGACAAGAGCTCTTTCTGCACTGATATTTCTTCTTCAGCTGGAAAGAGGAGGTTGGGAAACAGAGCTACAGAAAACTAGCAGGTTTTAGATAACCAATGGACAGTTTTCCAAGCTCACGGTACCTCTTCATAGCCTAAGGAAAATAACAGTGAAAAATATGTCCTTGTGATAGGGAAGAAATTTCTGTAATTGATTTGCTGTGACTCAAATGTCTGAGATGAGATAGAAGGAGAAAAATGAACTAACCTCATAACTGGACAAAGTCAGAGTATGCAGACAGTTTCTTATAAAAATGAAAGCTTTGATATAGTTGAGGTTGATATATTTCACTCAGATACATTTTAATGAAGCTTTTTTAATAGAATACTAACTAAAAGAGTATTTCTGGGTGAAACACTGAGATGTTACACCTGATTGTCTCAAAAAAGAAGCCTGAAAGTGAATATATTTTAGTAGGAATACCTGTACTGCACTTCTGCATTACCACCGTTTGATGACAGTGTAGGAGACTAAACCTGGCCTAAGTCTTTTCCATGGTTACAGCAGGGAAGTCTCTTCTGCTCAAGCCTTGATCTCTGCCTAAAGGTGGATAAAACAGAGAGCATGTAAAAGGCATGAAGAGCAATAGTAGACATTCTCCAAAAAAAAAAAAAAGTTGAGGCACAAAGGTTGACATACATCAGCAGCAAAAGCCAATGTCTTTACAAACAATAACCACAGAAAGGGTCAGTCTCTACAGGTCTTACAGAGTCCTCTGTCAGCCTGAGTCAGACACTGAACAATATTGTTCCACTATCTAAATGGCATTTCCATTTTGTCAGTGGAGATTGGCCTAAGAAATGGCCGAGTCAGGACATCAAAGCCTTACCCTACAGACACGCACTGGACATTGCATGTTTTCCTCCTCCCTTGCCCCATGGATGTGCCATTACATGCTCACATGCATGCACCAAATTCATACACAGAAAAAAACCCAAAATAACAAGATTTTTGAAAATCAGGACCCATATTCTGGTGTCTTCACCCAGTCCAGCAAAGTGGTGTGGCCCCCAAGTAACTAAGGCCTGGAAAAGATCTCAGGCTAGAGAGAAAACTTCAGTGTAAGCAGCTTTTTAAGGAAAGGTCTTCTTTTTTTTCATGCATTTGGACTGTGCAGGCTAAAGGCCAGTGCAGCCAGGCTCCTTCGGCATCAGGGCTGCAGCAGGAACCATGTGGCATCTCGCATGTTCACCTTGGGTACTGCATGTGCACAGCTCCAGCTGCTGAACAAACCCCAGACATATTTAAAAAGGAGGGATGGGGCGGGAAGGGGGAAGCTTTAAAGGTGGTTTTTTTTTTTTTATCTCAGGCAAAATATTTTAAAGTTTGGCACACAATTATTAGCTTTGCTTGCCTGTAGGAACAGTTTCAGGCAACTTGTAAACTTGCTTCAAAGTTCTGTGTTCTGTTCTTGCAAGCAATGCTTAAAGCAGCAAGACATGGCAGAGATGAATGACATCTATTTGGCTCCAGTGAATTTCGCTGCCTTACTTTCACATTGTGTTTGTGCCAGAAAAGGATTTTGCATCTGAGATGAGGGCAGCTCCCTAAGCAGATTTTTGCGTTGGGGAAGTGACAAGCTGGATGTTACAAGCAGAGGAGGTTGTATAACTCAGCAGATCCCAAATCACAAAGGTCAGGTGGGAAAAGTCACTGGGACTTGTCTGTGCCACATAGACTAAAACACCTGATCACTTAGAAAGTTACGTAAAACATCCTAGGAGAAAAAACCCACAGATGCAGATATAACTAAGACAATAGGTAATTCAGGAGAAGTTCCAGGGTCTTGCAGGATCCCAAATAGCTGAACTGGCCAGAGCATAAATCTAAGCAGAAGACATCTAGGAAATAAGAATGGGCACACTTCAGGAGGCCACTGAAGGGAGGGGGAAGGCTGGGGAGAGACTAGTTGGACCTTCTGTTGGACATGGCAGTGTGAACATGTTTCCCAGGACAATGCAGGTCCCCGACGGCCCTGATAGACCTCAGTGGAAAAATCTCCTGCCGCCTATTTTCTGTATTTGCCCATGCAGTGGCAGCACCATCTGACCAGTAATCAACAACCGTGGATCAATGGTAAAGAACAGAGGGACGCCTGCTTTGAGATCAAGGAAGAGGGGAAGGAGGAGAGGGGGATCTGAGCCTTTACAAGAGCAAGGATATTAATTTGTCTGCTAGCATGCAAAAGTAGAGAGGAATGTAGGAATTGAGGCTGGGAGATATCTGTGCAACTTGGGAAGTTAAAATGCGGAGTGACAGTGACATCCGGGGCCGTGGAAAGGAAGGAGCTTCTCCCACTTCAGAAATGTACCATTGCAGAGCAACTGGAGGGCTAGAGAAGAGACTGCAAGTCTCACGCAGCCAGCCCTGCCGAGAACAGATGCCGGGGGCTGATCAGTCCCCTTCCAGCTCTAAGTTTCAAAGGCACTAGCTATGTTCCCCGTGTTTTGCCCATGTATTTTGAGGATCAGGGAGGCATTCGGCCCCATTAACCTTTCAGTGGTATGAAAGCTGCAAAGCAAGAGGACAGCTGGAATTCTTCCTCCCGTACATACTGTTGCTGACCTATGGCAAAGTCATCTGAATGCACTGGTGTGTGGAGACATGGCGAGGGCTGACCCAGGCGACACTAGGGGAAATTGCTGAGGATGCCTCCAGGAAGTAGATTTCTTGCTCCTACTCTCCCATAATATTTATATTTTTCACAAGACTATGGTGTTATTGTGCAGATCAACCGGCTGGGGAAGGAGATCAGGTGTGCTGCAGCCACCACCAGCCACGGCCAGTCTGTGCCCTGCTCTCACCCTGCCATTGTGCTCCTGCACAGGCTGCCCTCCTCCAACAATGTGGAGGGAACGTGGTGCGCCAGGCCAGAGCCGTAAATCCCACTGGAAGAGCCTTACCTGTGAAACGAACTAGATCACACGTCCAGAGAAGGTAGTTTCTAAAGAGAAGCCCAATTACCATTGCTACCCAGTAAGCACATGCAGAGAGAACAGACGCACAAGCTCCCTTGAGGAGCTGTCTTAGCAGATGCTTCAGTGTTTGGAAAAGTTGAACTGCAAGGGAAAGAGGAAAACAAACATAAGTAGGAATGAATGTAGAAAAAAAATAAATATGCAGCTTAGAACAATTCCAGTCTACCCATTATTTGAATTGTCAAGATCCAGAACATACGTGTTGACACAGCTTTAACAATGTAAAAATGAGACCTCCTTGGTTAGGCTCAGTTGTCCAAACATAGGCAAGTGGGAAGGCTGAGAGAGTTGGAGATGTTCAACCTGGAGAAGAGAAGGTTCCAGTGAGGCCTTATAGCCCCTTCCAGTACCTGAAGGGGCCTGCAGGAGAGATGGGGAGGGACTCTTGATCAGGGAGTGGAGAGATAGGATGAGGGGGAATGGTTTTAAACTGAAAGAGGGGAGATTTAGATTAGATATCAGGAAGAAATTTTTTACTGTGAGGGTGGTGAGACACTGGAACAGGTTGCCCGGAGAATCTCCCCTTGGAGGTGCATTTCTCTTTTCAGGCACTGTAAAAAGACCCTTGAAAATTAACTTACACTGTACATATCTCTCTTAGAAAACTAAAGACACTTCAGTTATTCCCTTCTTTAGTCATGCAAACATACTTCCTCCTAGTACCTCACTTTTGGGTCTCTGTAGACCTGGTGGGAAGCAAAGAGCCCAGAAGTATCACACCACCAACCTCCTTCTGATAGGTCATGGCTTTGCCTCGCTCTGGGACGTTGCTCAGTTGGTGGCATGGTCAGGCCTTGCAGCTCTGCCATACCATGGCAAACTCGGCCTGGCCTAGGGCACTAAAGCCATGTCAAGCAGTGAAGGGACATGGAGCAACACGGCTACACAGCAGATGGAAAAAGGCCCCCAGACAGACAGTTTTCCCAAACCACAACCCACGTGGGGCACTTGCACCAAGGGCTGCTCTTCTCTCGCCACAACCCTTCTGGGGCATGAAATGACACGAGATAGGTCTGGCATTGTCTTTTTTTTTTTCAATCTTATTCTTGTTCGCAGTCCCTGAGAGAGTATTAGCACATTGCAATTGCTTTTCCCTACTCTTCTGTCATCTGTCAATGTTTCCGTGACATGCTTGCCCTGAGGCCACCAGGCCTAGCTGCCAGCCCTGAGGGCATCTCCACCTGTCTACACATAATGAGCAACGGAGAGGGGGTGTTTTCAGAGGATGAGACATTTGGATTTTACGGAGAAAGGCCATGCTCAGAAAACTGTAGCATTAGGTCTGCTCACAGGTTGAAAATGCTCACAGAGAGCAGCAGGAAGGCTGGGAAGACCCTAGGTCATTACCTATGAGCCTGTCATCCCTGACCTCAAGAGAAAATGCTTTCCAGACCCAATGCTGCTCTTTATTCATGTCTCTGGTTCTTCTGAGATAAGGAAGATGTGGATCCAAACCCTCACCCTCACAAAACAAACTGACAAGTGAGGCTGGACCATCAGTGTTCCAGGTGAGTGCTCCATGGACTGGAGTGTTATGATAAAAGTGGGTAACATCCTAAACCACTGCAGGAGGAGAAAACCAAACCTGTTAGTCTGGATAAAATATGCTCCAAGGACACCTACCAAAACATCTCTGGAGATCCATCAGCTCACCAGGCTCAGGAGTCCAGGTGGACTGAACTTGTCCCACAGGACAGCTGTGGGCAGATGCAGGAGCAGATCCAATCTTCTTGGGCAACAGAAATGAGGTACCTCCAGGGTGTATTTGTGTTCAGCATTAGACAGCAGTCCTAGCAGAGAGCTGGGGCACTTGGCAGCACAGTGCTGGACTAATTTCTGCACATGTCATGCTTCAAGCTCCGAAACCTCATTTGAATCTATTCCCCAACTATGGATCTCTTCCAGGTCCTGCCCTGCTGCTTTCTGTACTGGATAGTGATGTATCAGTGCATTCCTTGTCCTGCACACTTTCTGCGTTCTATGGGAATTCACTACTCATACCACAAGCAAAAATAAGGCTAACCAAAAAAAGATCTGCTACAAGAGGCATTTTGGCTTTGTAGTTGCAAATACATGGCTGAAATGAGTAAATAAGGGGAGTCTTCCAGCTGAGCTCTTCTCCCGTGTACGTGTGCTTGCATCTGCATTTTCACTTGAACAGTTGTCATCTTCACTAAATGTTTTACTATGTTCAAAAGCATAATTTTTAAAGGGCTGTCAACAGTAGGAAACAACACATGGGTTTTTTTATTCCTCTGATGAGCTAAGAATAATTTGCTTGTCAGATGCCACACCAGTCTCCTGATCAGCTGGTTCTGCAAATAGAGAGAAACCACATCCCATGCGCACAGAGAATCCCTGAGTCACCTCTCTATCTTCTGATCCATCTTCTCCATGTTCGAGCAGGGACAAGCTGGGGACCTTGGACTGGCTCTGCTGTTCAAGGATTCGTGCCATCAGGCATAGGTAGCTGAATATAAATCTTTGGAATGTAATGCTCTAGCAAAATGTTTATCAACTGCCACTACTGTTCCTACCCAAGTGGTGCCTATGGTGGCATTCCTCTTACCTAACTGTAAGCAACTGAAGTGTAGGTGTCCACCTAAGCTTGGTATCTGGGCTCCCAGGGCAGTTCAAGGGATCAAGGGTATACAGTGATGGAGTCAAAGCTGTAGGTTGCATGGTCCATATGGACAGTGTGGTCAAGAGCACAGTCTCTTTAACAGCCACATATGACCAGATGACTACAGTCCTTTGACTACAATGGGACACAGAGTGTACGCTTTGATTCTGAAGCCATGGGAGCTGAATCCCACCCTTAAAAGTCCACAGACCCTACTTCTGGTGAGAGTCAGCTCTCCAATCCCCACAGTCCTGGCTGGGCCCAGCTAACTGGTGTCATGGGGGTTACGCTCATTAAGACAAAGTAAGGGCTACGTATGATCGAAGCTGGGTGCCAGCAGCAGTACAGCCACACATTACCTTCTTTGCCATAAGTGCCAAGGAAGTCAACTCTGGCATGAAGCCTTGAAGTCCCTTTCTACCCTGTGCTCCTTACCAGTACCACTGCAATGCTCACAATCAGAAAACAGGGGTGACAGTACAGGCAAATTCCCTGCCTTTAGCAGTACCCACCTCCTGGCTCACGCTGATTGCTCTTGTTCTCTCCTTTGCTCCCACCAGGATCAGGAAAGCTTGTCTCATTGATCCCGGTGGGCACTGGATGGGACCTAATGTGTATTCTTGCACAGCAGCTGGTTTTGTCCCCAGGCTGGTTGCATGTGGAACGGGCAGCACGATTTCCATCTTTTGTAAATATTACTAATGAAAGGCATAGAGGGGCGTTGGGACTTCTCTGTCTGATGTGCATTGCATAAATGTCAGATCATTATCAGAAGTACAACACTGAAGATCTACGTGTAATTTACATTTTGCTCTTCTTCATCCTTGATGGTGGTAAGTAGCTGGCCACGTACCTAAGTTCATTCTCAGGATGTGTCCCAAGCCCCTGACCAGCAAGTATGTGATTTTTAAGCAGATGAGTGGGATCCTTTCTGCTGGTGTCGGGGGGCGTTGGATCACAGGGAAGGGGAAACCCTGGGGTCTGCGCCCCCTTCTTGCATGCCTCCCCATGTTCTCCCAGGGAAGCATTTAGAAAACTGCCTTTCCATTTCTCGGTCCCTTTCCCCACGGGGCTCCCCTGGCTCCCTCCATCACCGGGAGGCTGCTGCGCTCCCCCTGTCAGCTTGCCCTCTCAGCCGGAGCTTGGGGAGCGCGGCAGCCAATCGGGCAGCCTGGGCATCCTTCATCAATCTCCCTAAGTGTCTTCGGGCTCTGGTATGAACATCCACATCACTCCTTTTCTCTCTCTCTGCAATGACCTGAAGCTCCAGCTCTGCAAGCAGTGATCAGTCAGGCATAATGCAATGCAGGGCAGCCCGGAATAATCTGGTTGGCATCCAAGGATGTGTATTCACCGGGAGGCTAAGGAAGTGTGTGTCAGCATTTAGTTTCAGTCTAGCTGCACTTTTCCTGCAGCACAGAATCACAAAGTCTCCGTCTCCTCCTCTGGATTGGGACTGATTCTGCACTGGGATCCTCTGAAAAGACAAAGTTTTCCTCTCTTGTTATTGCTGTACCACCATTATCTACCAAGATGTGTGACTGCTTTCATCTAGTTCTTCCTAACTGGCCAGGATCTCCAGCCAGTGGTGGGCTTACATTTTCTATACTTTTCTGTATTCTGCTTCTGCTTTTCTGTGCTCTGTTAGCTGCGAATCAACCTCCCAGGCAAACCCTGCAGCTTCTAGGGTGTGGCTTTCTCTGATGCTGCATGAATCAGATAAGGAAAAATAGAGTTAAGAAAAGCCTGTCGTTGCCTCCTCTAAACTTTCCTGGGTGCCTGCGTTATGTTGAAGCTAAGCTTAAGGAAGCCTTTGACTTTGTAAACAGATTAAATTCAGCGGCGTCTAAATTAACTGTTTCGGGTTGCATGCCTTAATTCACACGCTTGCCCTCCATTTCTCATAGTGATTAGGAAGCGACGAGCAGGCTACAGTGCATGATACAATCTACCTGCCATTTACAATAGCTAAAAACTGCGCTGCGTAGTGTATGTTTGCAAATTCAACGTGTCCTATGCTCTGTATTCAATCTGTTGGCTGAACAATACAGCACTCTGGAAGAAGGGCTTTTTTTTTTTTTTTCCCCTGTGTTTCCCTACTGCAGAGCAGAAGGAAATGAGCAATTTAACCTCTTTTTTTTAAAGGGGAAAATACACACATTTTAAAAGAAAATATTGCTGAGGCAGAACAGTGATGGAAGGAGGAATGAGTCAAAAGAGTAATGAAAAAACGGTTCTTAGCTGGCAGAAGCATATCAATAAATTATAGATCTGCTCTTTAGTTTATGCACAGATTAACCTGTTTTAAAATAAGCAACTAGTAGTCTTAAGGTTGTGTCTACAAAAATGCCAAGAATCTGAAATTTCTACAGTATCTTTTTTTTTTTCCTAGAATATACAAAATCTGTTTATCTACATCCTGCAATAAATCTTCTCACTATTTATTCTGGTAGAAGAAGTTATAATCTACAAAACACTGTCTGTAAACATTTTGGTAGTCTAAAAGTAGAGAGGACTTTGTCGGTGGGGGGGTTGTTTTTTGTGGGTTTTTTTTTGTCAAATATGCCTGATTATTTCTGCTTTTCTTTTGTAAGTAGTTTAGGATTATGTTTTCCACAACACCGGCAAGTCAGAAATTGCTCGTCAGACTTCCAGTCATACAAAGTAGCATCCTTATTGCTTGAGCTGCCTTGTTGAAATCAGGGACACGACTCAAGGAATAAGTCACTTTTCTCCACCCAGCGAAAAGATACACTCCAACCCTCTGCTGGTTACCTGGTGTTTAGATTGAGTAACTGAACTGGTGTAAGGTGACGGCAAATATTTTAGGACTACACCCAGACAGTAATTCAATATGATTTACTCAAAATATACTTGTTATAAGTTTTGGAGGAAAGATTTTATTTTACAAATGTGACTTTTTCAGTAGTACCATTTTCTTAATTTTTGTCTGCCGGCACAGATTTACTTATTTAGCAAACAAGCTAGTTTTGTGGCTCTTACAATTTACCACATCAGAGAGGTTGACGGGGCTTCTAGGTGCTACCTGACAGAAACAAATAAAATCAAAACACTACCAGAGCACTCCACCCTCCAGGCTTTCCCTACTGATTATCAAAATGGTTTGGGTGGATTTTTTTCTAAGGAAACCAAATCCTCCCATGTCACGAACACGGGTTGTTATGTCCCCGGTACCAATTTGCTGGTGGTGTGAAAGGATGCTGCGGTGGGTCAAGCTCAAGGGGAGCATCTCCTGTACTGGGCGATGCTACAGCACCAACTGGACCCCAGTGCCTGGCCTGGGAGGTGCAGAGCAGGAATGGGGCCATGGCGTGGACAACAAGGTTCCTGCTGGGAAAGGAGGTGGCAGGGAGAGCCAGTTGCATGTGAAACTTGACAGGCGTGTGTTTTCCAAACAGTTATTGCTGATGTTTCTTGACAACGGGTTATCATCCTCAGAGGTCAGGGCGCGGCAGGGAAAAGCAGGGCTGTTTTTCTCAGACAGGTAAGCTGGCAGGTTGCCCGGGGCACCTGATACGTGTTTGAGAAAGCCTGCCAAGTGCCAGAGAAAGAGAGAAGGAATATCAGCACCATGATGAGGCAGGCTCACCTGAACAAGGGTGGGGAAACCACACCATGAATCCCACATCAAGAAGCGCATATTAAATCCCTTGTTTCCTCCACAGCGTGGAAGCAAGGCTTGTTAAAAATAGGCTTGTTTCGTAAGCTGCTGTCTCTGCTGGCTATATTCATCTGCCCTTGCTTTAGCTGACTGTCATGATGACATAGGTGAGAAACAGATAAACAAAAATTTGCCAGTTTTCTTTATTAACCAGGCAAGCGCAAGCATGCACTCAGATCTGGCATCTGGAGGGTGCCGGGAGCATTTTGTAGTTGTTGATGAGCACCAAGACAATGTTTATCATGGATAATTTTTTGAGTCAGAACAAGAAATAAGTAGAATGTCTGCATCATCAAACTGTGGCAACTGGCCAAATCCTAATATATAAAGGTCTTCCTAGCGCAGAAGTTTTCTAAACCTTTTCTTTTCATTGTTTGGGGACTGATCTAAATCCCCCCAAATTAAAGGCAGTCTCTGAAAGACCCTGTTCAGTCAGACACTTGAGAAGGTTTGTATGGCTTCCTGGTTCCCACAGGGTTAAAACACAGGGTCAAAGCAAAACATGTACATTAGGACTTTGCTGAATGGACACGTGAACTGCAAAGTTGCTGCTTCTCAGGTGCCAAGTTCATCCTTGCACTTGTGTGAGAATCACACACAAGTGGGTTCCCGAGATCGGCCAGAGCTGTGAAAGTCCCTGGGCAGGATTGCCTTGCAAGGTGTGACATCCAAAAAACACTAAAAGCAGAGTGACATCCCTTCCCCTCTGTTCTTATACCTGCGATACCAAAGGCACGGCAAGGGCTGGTTGTACATTCTGTCTTGCAAGCTGCTGAATATGGCCTACAAATTTTGAGGACCTAAACCAAAATGCCAGCTGAGCTGCGTTTTTTCACAGAAATATTTTCTCAAGATGTTTGTCTATGAGCTGCAACAGCATCTATTTCAGACGTGTTACAAGACAGAGATAAACAAAACCTGTAGGAGCCAGACTCCCAGCTCGGGTGAGGAACA
Organism: Limnodromus scolopaceus; assembly: GCA_028565335.1. NCBI lineage: Eukaryota > Metazoa > Chordata > Aves > Charadriiformes > Scolopacidae > Limnodromus > Limnodromus scolopaceus. Next base: position 13,942,255 of record JAOXNO010000041.1, on the reverse strand, counting down.
CCCTCCCCGACTCTCAGGAGAGGCTCTGACTGACATGCCAGCATATTTCAGTTTCCTTCCTTTGACTTCTTTCAGGGAGTATAACTTTAAAGTGACACAAGCCGTTTCGGTTTCAGCAGACACGTCAGGGTGTCAAACTCACTGCCCAGTAATGCGTCCCAAATATATGCTCCTTCTTCCCATGGTGACACCAAAATAACTGTGGTGCCAGCACAGACTGAAAGGGAATCTGATTCATCCGGCTCTGGCAGAGAGCTCCCTGCCAGCACCGTGAATCAGGCTCAGTAGATTGCATCCCTCTGGCTTCTCTCCGTTCTCCCTCTCTCCAGAGTCATCGCCCTCCCTCCAGAGTTTTTATTTTTGGTTATTAGTTTCACACTTCTGTTTCCAATGGGTACACACAGGCCCTTTGGTGACATACGAGCACCAAGTGGAAAAGAAACATCAGAGTGACAGAGTCCCACAGGCAACAAGGCTTTCTTTGTCCATCCACCGTGCAATAAAGTGTATTGCTGTTCCCCATCTCACTGCAAGAAACGAGGATGGTATGTACCCGTTAGAGGCATAGCACATTGTGTTTGCCACAGCTTCTGATTCATGCGAGGAACGGACATACCCTCGGAGCAAACCAAAACCAGCTGAAAGACGTTGATTTTTTTTTTTTGCTTTACTGCTGCATTTCAAAACTTCAAGGAGGAGGAAGAACGAACAAAGAGCTCAAGTGAGCTTTGGTAGAGCGCTCCTCCCTGAGCAACTGGGGCTTGTGGTGCATCTGCCCAGGGGCTCGTGCGCCGTCTGTTTCTGTTCAAGCCACTCTGGCTGCAACAACCTCTTTTTCGGGGCCCTTGTTACTGGGCGAGAGGTGGAGGAATGCAAAGCAAAGGCCAGGGAGAGCCCCCACCAGCGAGGGCCTCCGGGGCTGCTGCTATTGCTCCTCGCTCTGGTGCGGGCTGCTGCTGCCGCCAGAGATAAATGACACCCCTGGTTCGACGTGGGGACTCGCTGCCAAGACAAGCAGTCAAACAAACAGCCAGGCTGGGCTTGTCCCTACAGAGGAGAGGCTGCAAAATAAGCCTGGAGCCGAGTGGTCCTGGAGCTGAGCGGTCCTGGAGCTGAGCTTGCAGCACACGTGGTCACCCCGTGCCGGTGTCCCGTGCACATGGACCTTGTATTTCCTGGCAAGACAGTGCCACGCACCCTTGTCCCAATCTCATTTCTGTCGTCCCCAGTGCCTCTTTCCTGTAAGATCTGCCAGCGTGGCCACCACAGGGAACCTGAACCCATGAGGTGCCCAGGGCTGCATTATTGAGCAGTAGGATATCCCCATGGGTTTTTGGTTGGCAGGGAGGTTGCAGGAGGGTTGTTTTCACCCTGGTCTGACTCAGAGTGCACCTCTTGGGGTGATGGGGCAGTGAGGAGGTGCAGGAGAGGGGATAATAAGGAGTTCCTAAGGCCAGTGCTGCTATCAAAGAAAAGGCACACAGAGCTGGTCTTCTGCATAAGGGAGCTCCCTCCAGCCTGGCTCACCTCTGCTAGCATCCGTTCATCTGAGGAAATGGAGGCCACCGATCTATCAGACAGAAAATGAACAGCCATCTCTCAAGGACACATCCCTGCCTCTATGTCAACGCAGACAATTACATCATTGTATTCAGTTGAGAGGCACAGAATAGTTTGAAAATGCCTACAAGATCTTGATTTTTCTAGGCTTAACCCTATGTGCTTACTAGTAGTAGATACTACTACTAAATAGTAGTATCTATGTACCAAAACTTACTGGCACAACATCTTCATTTTGTGCCAAAGTATCTTTGAGGCCACAGGGGTTGCACAAGTGTAACCTTTCATTCCTGTTTCTCCATTAGTTTGTTCCTCTACTAACCCTGCTGGCCCATGTGTCTGCACAGAGCAGCCAGGTCTGAGGTTAGAGTTAATTAGTCCTGGCTGTGCTTGCAGGGTTTTCTTTAGCACAGTTGCACCATTAGATTTCTATCGGTGCGAGTTCCTCTGTCAGAAGAGGCTGAAAAAAAAAAAATCTGCCCAGTTGTTAAAATCACTGTGGGAGAAATATTGGTAAATTTATGCTAGTAAATTAATTGTGAGTGATAGCATGCACTCTTTTACCTGCATTTTATGCTGCCTTCAAAGAATACACAAGAGACAACAAACAGAACTGCCTCATGTGTCCTTTATTGCCACAGGGCTTTCTGTCTCACCTCAACACAAACTTTTTCTAATGAAACACATGGCTGTGACGGACCAGCAGATTAGCACAGTGAGAAAGCATGATGCACACCTATGCACCAAGGAAACAAGAGGAAACAGCCCTATCATCTTCACCCTTTTCTTAGAGCACAGTAGGCAGAGGCACTACATAATCTGGGAAATTTTCCAGACTCGCTTTCTAGTTTTATTTTTTTTTTTTTTTTAAAGTTCATGACACACAGCAGGAAGCAGAATGCTTTAAGCTACTGTGGCATCACACACTGTTCAGGCAAGGTGCTGCAAATGTGGATGAATATAGAACAGATCAGGTTCTCCACGCTTTTGTTTTCGAGGTCTGGCACTACCAAAGCAGTGCTCAGCCTGGACTGATGATCAACATTAGTAAATCCCTTTGGGACTCAGCAATAGCTAAAATGGGGTAAATCCACCCCAGGCTCCCAAAGAAGCCTGCTGCCATGGGCTGGCAGAGACAATGTGATAGCCGCCGGTGAAACCAATGCTATATGGAGTGGTTTGTCCCAGATGTTCATATTCAAGTTTCCTTTGTCACTATTTAGCAAAACATCAAGAAAGGATTCTTCCACCAATCCCAAATTCAATACAGCCGTGCCATGGAAAATACATCAGCACTTCTGCAGCTCCTGTATTCTCATCGGGATCAATGTTCTGGCAGGACAGGGAGAAGAGATGGGGACTCTTCTGTTGACTTCTATTACTGATTGTGAGCCAATAAAATCAATGGGGGTTTCATCACAAAGCCAGATTGGACCCTTGATACGTGTCCTTGAGAACATTGCTGCCTTCTTGGTGCCTCACCCTGAAAATTATTACCCTTGTCTTTATTGGGCTCCTATATTTAATTAATGGCTGAAAAGCATCTGGAGAAGGTCGAAGTAGGCAAGTTATGCAACTTAACTCCAAGTCTGATGATTAGTATCACCATTCCCAGCCTACAGTTGCTCTTTGATACGGGGAACAACAGCAAGAAAGATGCTGACGGTGGCGACATTGGTTTTGCCTCTAGCTGATGGAACATGTGGTAATCTCATATCTCACAATCCAAATTACACCAGCAGATTTACTCTGGATTCACACTAGTGTAACTGGAAGAGGTAGTTGGACCACAAAAAGCTTTAGTAAATGGGGGTTAAAGCAAGGATTAGGAAAACAAAAAGTATGAAAAAGGTGAGTCTCAGCAGCAAAGTGTGAAGGAGTTGGATCTTGAGCTGTTGCAAAGTATAGAGTAAACAGCGATCTGGCCCAACAGTCAGAATTTCTGAGTCTCCAACAGCTGTTCTCTGTATTACAGGGAAGGGCAAACAACCTGATGAGAAAAGAGAAGCAGGGTTGGGCTCTGGTCCCTACACAGATGAGGAGGAGCAGGAGAAAATATGAGACTTGGAGAGTCATGCAGATCCCTCATCACCAGAAAGGCAGCAGTAGCATTAAAGGGAGGATGAAGAAAACAGCCTAGGAAAGCTTTGCCATGAACAATCATGAAATTATGTCAAGCAACCTATAAACAGTCTCAGGGAGAAGCTAAATAACAAGACTTTTCTTGTCTCCCTCCCTTCCCCTTCATGTCCCCTCTTAATCCAGAGTGACCTTAGCAAAACAGCATAGTCGGGCTCCACCTAATTCCATCTAAGGATAACTTACCTCCTCCCTACCCTGTTTCCAGTTCCTTGCTTGACTTGTGCCATGCGTGTCTTTTATACTTTTATCTCTGTCCTGTGCCACAGCAGGAGCGTGTAGGGAAAGGACAAATGTTAACCTTTTCCTTGATAAGCAGAACATGACTGGTATGAGAGGGAGCACAGTACCTTTGCTAGGCCGCTGAATTAGGCAAGAAAAGCTGCTATTTGCATGTCACTGTCCTGATTTCCAAAGGGAAAAAAAAATCATAAAGGAGAATATGCTCCTCACCACCATCAATCCTGCAATTTAACTGAACTTTAGCAAAATATTTGCTGGGTTATGTAACAGAAGTGGATTACAACAGCCTGCCACATGGCTGAAAACTGCAGTTTTAACCCCTGGACAGACTGCCTTGTGATAGGTAAAGATAAGAAACGTCATAGGGTTGTAAGAACAGCCCAGCTCAGACAAACCTCTAAAATGCAGTTTGAGGGTCTATCTGATAGAACTGCTCCAAATATATCAGGCCGCCTCTCTTCCTAATCATCTTGGCTAGGCATGGTGTTTCTGTCTTTCTCCTCACCCCTTCTCCCGAGGAGCTTCAGAGCTGTTCCTCCCACTCCACACATACCTCATGCTCAGGCTTCCTACCCTTTCTGGCTTCAGAGGACCCCTCAGAGATGTTCCCTTGCAGCAAATGAGCTTGTAGTGTCATCCTCTCTTTATATCCCAGGCACTCCTCCTGCAACTGCAGGTGTTGTTAATTATCATAGAATGGTTCAGGTTGGAAGTGACTTTAAAGATCATCTAGTTCTTATCCCCCTGCCATGGGCAGGGACACCTCCTACTAGACCAGGTTGTTCAAAGCCCTATCTAACCTGGCCATGAACATCTCCAGGGATGGGGCATCCACAGCTTCTTTGAGCAATGTGTTCTAGTGCCTCACTACCCTCATAGTGAAGAATTTCTTCCTTATCTCTAATCTAAATGTACTGTCCTTCAGTTTAAAGCCATTACCCCTTGTCCTATCACAATGTGCCCTTGTAAAAAGTCCCTCCCTATTATCTTGAGTGATCTGTGCCAGGACTGAGAGCAAAGATAGAGTAGTTTTGGCTACAGGGCACTGCAGAAGCCAAGGCACAAACCCTACCATGGTTGTTAACCCCAAGCTACAGCTACCATGTCTTCTCTGATGTTGTTATGGGCATCAGCTGGATGAATCTGCCATAAGCAGAGTAGCACCTTCATTTTTCAGTGTAGCTACAGCCCAGGCTTTAAAGTCTCCCTACATGTGATCAGCTATTATTTGGGCAGCACTTAAAAACTGGAGAAGCTGAGTATTGTAGCTAATTAACTGAGCCAGAAAGACACAAAGAATGTTTGAAACAGAAGAGAAAACAAACAAAGTCTTGGCAAGCGTTCAAAGGCAAGGCAGACTGGCTGCAATTTGCCGCTCAACACGCAGAGAAGCTCGTGAAGGCTCCCAGAAACATGGGCAAAGGGAGTTGCCTTTGGGAAGACACAGCGGAGAAGGGCTCGCATGGTGCGAGGCGGGGTTTGGAGCTGGAGCCTCCCCACCTGCCCCACCCTGGGGCCTGGGCCCATGAATGACCCAGAGCACCTCATTCATCACGGCAGGGACGGCTGTTAGCCAGGAGACCAGGACTGAGACCGAGACCTGCCCACAGCTTCCAGGTAAGAGCTCACTTCTTGCAGCACATCTCTTGTTGCCTTGCGCTCCTTGCCGGTGCGCAGGGGGAGAGGCTCCTGGTGTTTTCAAGAAGATCCAGTTTCTTCTTTCTCTGAGCACATACCACACCAAGAGCTTCTCCCTGTGCGTAAGGTCTCTTCTCTCTCTTTTCCCCAGCTCCTGGCGTTTGAAAATCTTGCTGGATGTGTGCTCAGGTGATAAACTGGTTTTATTTCCCTTTTCCTGGTATTGCTGTCATGACAAACAGAGGACAGTAGGATACCCCCCACCCTGACAGAGCAACCTACACACTCCTGCGGAGTGTACGTTTACTTTCTTTACAAATGTCTGCAAAATAGAGAGTGGCAAGGAGCTTCTTGAAATGGTTATGAATCATTGAACTCAACTGGCACCCACCCAGGCCCCCAGATGGGAGAAGAGGAGCTTTTTCTAAGCCCTTCCCACATTCTTGTGCAAATAGAAGGGATGAATGATCACCATCCACAACGCCAGACAGTTTTCTGGGCCAAATTCATACACAAGTCTAAGAAAGCCAAGGGGAACTAAAACTGGTGTAGCTCTCCCTTCCTTCCGCTTCTTGCAATGACTATATTTCATATGTTCAAATCCTTCTGGGATTGCTTAGACTGACTTTGTATAATTATTTTCATCCTTGGATTAAACAGGGCAAATATGTAAGCTGGATCTCAGCTTGCTGAGATCTTATTTTACACTGTATTTTGTCCCTCTGGCATGTACATTACACAGCAGCAGATTGGATTTAAGTAGTTTTTTCAGAATAAAAGTCTGTCTTTGCTTGAGGGTGTCAATTTTTTAGTAGTTCTTGCTGCAGTATCTTGTATGGACGTGTCAAAGGATGATGTAAAAGTCCTAAACCAGGCATCTACCCACGCTGGCTCTTGGTGAACGGTGTCAGACACCCCTCCAGACTTAGAGCACGCACAGGTCTCTCAGCCGAGAGGTTAAGGGGAACGTGTGGCTGGGTACAAAAGCCTGTAACTGCAAACTCATTTCTACCAGCTGTTCTTGTCCGTCATTGTTTATGATCACTGACAAGATGCGCAGATCCATGGATGCACCTAAACCTGGGGGATACGCCTATTTTCAGATTAAATAGAGAATAGTGCTGGTTGAATTTAAAGACAAAAGGATACAAAGGCTGTGGGACCACCAGGAAGGAGCAGTGGCTTTGAAATCAGCTTTTAGTTGCCTTGTGAGATGCCAGTAGGTATGGGAGGAATGGTGGGTTTTCAGTGTATCATGTTATGGGAGACCCTGAGTCCATCCTGCATGGAGTGGTGGAGTATTTATGCGTTATGAAACATTCAGTGTGTTCCATCAGGCCAGGGTCAACAGGTACAGTTAAAATGAAAAACAATATTTTTGATGTGCACCACTTTTCTTTCTGCTGGCAAAGTGCCGCTTAAAAGCTTAAATCTTTCATGGTTGAAAATTATTTGCTGTGCAGCCAGAGATTTCCAGGCGTTCCAAGGAAATAGCAATGGTTTTGAAATCTACAGCTGTGAGTCCTCTGTATATCGGTCTTTTTTAACTTTTGCTGTGAGCATTTGGGGTCTAAAATGGGAATTGTGTTGTTTGCCCATCACTGGAGACACCTTGCCTAGAGAAATCTTACTGTCCAATTTCTGCATCTACTACTAATACATGCTCAATGTCTTCCTCTAGGCTCTTCCCTATGAACATGTGTGCTAGAGGATTTGTGAAATGCAGTTTTGTTGAGCAGAAAATGCATGAGGGATAAATCCTAACTACACACCTGAGAAAACTGCTTCCCAACAGACGCACCTCTCCAAGATTTCCTTCCTCCTTGCTCCATGTAGGAAATTCAAGCTTCTTCTGCACTGCTGGCATCTGTCTCCAAGAGCTTGGGAAGCTTCCACCATGCTTTTTGTTCAGTCCAGGTCAAGATGTGCTCTCCTTGAGCAAACGTTTACTAGGTCCAACCTGTACCTGAGCCTAATCCCAATCTCTCCAGTAGGTATTGCAATAAAGACTAGTTTTTGCTGATGACTCCAGCTCTACAATCTGCGGGATTGGTCCCAAGCAAGGGCTGATATGCTGCCAAACCCTCCTGCCCCAAGAGGTGGATGTTCCTGGTAGGGACATGTTCTGTCCAGAAATAGAATTTTTATGAGGGAACAAACAGGGCCACTGAACTAAGGTAGTTAAGCAGATCTTGCAGTGATTGGGAAGGGTGGGCTGCTTCAGGCTCCTGTCTTTCTCATGTTGACTTTATCAGGAGTGCATATCCAATGGTCTCACCATCCTGGCTCTGGCACTGTTCTCCTGCTCTGCCTACTGCCGGAACAGTCAGGTCTTCATAAAGTGACTGTTTCTTAAAATTCATGGGTAGTCTTGCTGGTAAGGCTTTAGGTAACATCTGGCAGGATGACTTTTTCCTTTTTGCCGATCGCTGGATGATGACTGTGGGCCTTGAGCTGCTGATTCCCAAACCTGTTCTGGTTCGTAGGCACCCCAGGGGTTGTTCTGCAGTGCTGCTCTGTTAGAACTTGTTCCCTTCTTGACAGTCAAAAGCTCCCCCAGATTAAAAAAGTGTCAGCTAAGAAAATGAAAGATTAATGCTGCACCTGAAACTATTCTCCTTTCCAAGCTGTCCCTTAAGGTCTCACTAAGGCTTCTTTTCCATCCAGTTACCCAGGACCAGTTCATCCGTGCCCTTGTTCCTCTGTCTCACAACCCCTGGTCCTCCTGTCTCCAAGTTTACTGGAAAGTTACGTGAGTGCTTTGGAGTGCAAATAAATTTTCAAAGCTGTTGCTGGCATCTGCACTCTCCCTCCTTCCTGCAAATCAGTGAGGGAAATTAGATTTGCAGCTTGGTTGAGATTTAGGCATTTGTGAGGCTGTAAATAAAACATTGTTCAAACTTGTCTATGATATCCACAGTCGTCTGGATGTGCTGATTTTGCACAAGGCTCACCCGGCTGTTTAAAAGTGAGTTGACTGCCCTGTCTCATACCTTCCTGGATAGCATGACTCACATTAGAAACCTCCTCATGGGTTTCTAATAACTTTATTATGGGGTGTGCGCATACACCATCTCTTTGATGGTCTCAGAGTTTGTGAGATGTGGCTAGATTTTTACAGAGACCACACATGATATGATAATAAAAGCGACTAACCGGGCATTTGGGATGTTTCACTCCTCTTTTCTTTTGCCAGTTTTAAAATTTCAGGTTGTTGCTTGGGGACTTCGACTAGCTCTGAGGGCTTCTGGTTTTCTGTGGTGCATGATCAGTTTGGAAATGGCGGTGGTTAACGGGTCCTTCATTTCTCTCTGAAGGATCTTTAAGGAAGGAATAAAGTTCAAACTCCGGGAGAGCAAATTCATTATTTTCCCTAGAGAAAAAAAAATCCATTTCTCCTTGAGTGAGAATTTTATATCTGACTATAAACTGTGTTTCATTGGCTTTTCTCTGTTGAAATTTCACTGTTCGGGAAAGGGATGAGAGAACCTTTTCTGCAAGGAGTAAGAGGGTACTTGGGAAAGGAGACTCTGTAGCCTTTCTAGTGTGATTTTTTGGTGATTCTTTGGTAAAATGAACTATACAAATCATGTAAAGCGGGGAAAGAATAGCCCTAGGTCACAGCATCACGGATGTGTTTCCAGAATTAGTCTTGGAGCTGAAAATGCTGAAAGCAAGGCGAGCGGAAAGCTGTCTCTGAAGGGATCATGCTGGAAACACTGAGCACCTGGTGTGAGGTGCTCGGTCCCTCCAAGTCCCTCCCGCAGCTCAGCTGGAGGCAAGATGGTAATATTCATGTTTCTTACCAAACCCCTCCAATGAAATAGGATCATAAAAGAGAGAGAATGAGAAACTCTCTAAACCCAGCTTAACTGAAGATGAAGAGGAGGAGGGAACACGAGACAGTCAGATCAAATCTGGTTAATTGTTGTTGTTGTGGTGTTGTTTTTATGTGCTAGGCAAAATCTGCTCTGCCATCTTATCCCCATGTTCGTGCACCTCCCTCTGCCATCAGCGAGAGCTGAAAGGCACCCGGGGAAGCAGATCTGGCGAACAAAGTCTCACCCAGGGCGCATGTCCCGTTGTTACTCATGCGTTTTTCAGGGCTGAAGGACAAATATTGTTGTTAATGAGCTAAATTATTAGCCCCTGCGGCTGTACTTAATTCTAGAGAACTAGAGACCTACACCCAGTGAGGCCCATTTTCCACACAGCATGAATCACTTGCTCGTTTTTTGTGCTCACTAGTTTCACATTTTAATTTTCCATTCCTCTGGCTTTCCTCATGCGGATGAATAATGGACCATTTATAATACATCAACAATATCAGAGCACACGATTATGGCTTCAGCCCGTGTAATCCCTTCAGACGGTTCGCAGAGCACAAGCGCCTGCCGTGCAAAGCCACATCCCATTTCCACAAAGAAAACCAAAGGGGATGCCAGCCTGGCAGCTTCTCCCCTCCACCACTCGAAATAGCTCTCAGGAGCTGAGTCATGAAGTGGAGCCCAGAATAACTGGCGATTCCTTTAACCCAGGGACAATAATCAGCTGTGCTAACAATTACAGATGGAAATGGGCTTCAGGCAGTAGTTTATCATAAGACATGCTGAACCCTTCCATTGCTGTAAATACATGCCTGGGTAAACTTTCTTTGAATCCAACTGAATAAGGCTGTGTAATTGAGCTTTATTCTGAGCCTGCCCCTGCTGCATGGAGCTGTTGAGGACTCCAGTGGGTCACTGCAGAGGGTCCTCGGCAGCCCCGAGGGCTGAGCCCACACTGTTTTCCCACGGCTCTGCAGGACCTGTGCTGCCTACGGGCACATTCAGCATCCTTATCTTTCATGGATACTGCTTTAAGGACAACACGCTTCTCTTCATGCATCCAAAGACCCTCGTTAAGGATTAACAGCTCAGACTCAAGCATGTGGCAGATGCTAATTGCAGTTCTGCTCTTCTCTTGCCTTATCACACCTTTTCCTCTGTCATTGATTTGTTGCATATTTAGGAAAGGAATAGTTTCCTGAAACCAGGATTTTTGAGTTTGAAAATCTGTAGGGTCAGTGCTGCTTAACTGAATCACTCTATACATAGGATACAGTCAGCAGGAGAAGGTGATGAATCATGTGTCTATTTAGTGTGAAATGGGAAGCCTTCACAGAGCTGCTTGTGAGTTGTCACATGTGTTTGTTGCCTGAGTCACCTACGTTACTCAGAAACACTGGGTGGGATGCGGGATGTGGGATGTGGGTCTTCCCCAGGCAGGAGGCTGGTCCATGCAGGATCCTGCAACTGCCAGTGGGGCTTGGTGGGAGGTCAGGACCATGTGAGCAGGAAGGATCACCTAAGTGACACCATGAGGACTACAGGCATCTGTTTTAGTTTCGTGAGCAAAAACTTAGCAGCAGCTAAAAAATACATTTTAAAAAAAATCCCATTTAAAAATAATGTCTGTCTTACCCATTTATCCATAGGGATACTTATTTTAAATAAGAAACTTTTAAGGGCACTTTTCCCCTTTTTTCAAAAAGAAAGGTGTTTAAACAAAGCTAACATACAATTAAGCCGACAAAGCACAAGGTAGAAAACAGCAAAGCTACATCCCCTCTCTTATCTTTTTTGCTGTTGTATATTTTCACTGGTCAATCTAGGTACTTCTTGGGATTCTTTTAATTAATAACATAAATTTAGATAACTTCTTATTTGAAAAAAAAAAAGATAAAGGAAAAGGTAAACTACAAGTACTTCTTGATTTCGCTTCCCAAATACTTTAATGAACATTGTGGGAAAATCTTTAAAATTCACTTCTCCTCCTACTCTCCAAATACTTCCAAAACCCCCTTTTTTAGGAAAAGGAAAATTAAAATATGTTTTTTTTACAAGCAAAGAAAGACTGAAAACACAAGCACTCGTGTGAGCTGATGGGTTATGGAAGAGCAGGACTCGCTGCTGGCAGCGTCCAGCTTGCGGTGCTCCCACAGAAAGTGCTCTGCTCTGCTCCCGGCCCCCCTTTCAACATCTGCAGCTTTTCTTTTCAGTCTGCATTCACAGTTTGCATCAGAAACTGAGAGCACTTCTGCTGTCAAAAAGCCACAATATATATATAATGCCTCCTCTTAAAAAAAAAAAAGTGAGTTATTTGCTCTCATTTCATTGATTCCTATCTATGGGCAAATGCAGCCAGAACCAACATAGCACCGTGGGCTGTGCAAGACTGAACAGCAACTTTGTTTACCATTAGCATTATTATCAAATTAGGAGGAATTAATTAGTACACATTAGGTTTGTTCGTTCAACCAAGCAGTTGGCAGCTGGACTCAAAGACATCAGTGCAGTGATGGGGAAAGGTTTTTCTCAGTATGTCACCGGTACCAAGGCTTCTTCCTTCTCTCCGCTTCACGTGCAGATGCTACCTTGTTACGTAGTACTTCATCAGAACGTGAAGAAATCCCATTCATACTGACGAGGCTGATTTTTCTCTGCCAGCAGCATCAAGTGCAGTCTAGATTCATTTTCTGGATGTGTATTGAGGAGTCAGGCAGCTTCAGTGCCACCCATCAGTGACATTTTACTCTTCTCCAGCACCAGCCTGCTGAAGGGCAACAAGAAGTATTTCTCACCCTAACTGACGTCGGATCCTGCTGTTCCCTCTTGGTTTCAGAAGGATGAAGTCGGTAACGAAGCATTAAAGGGCTTAACCTTATTCCTATTACAGTTGAAGGCAAAACTCCAGCTGATTTCAGTGACAGCAAACGAGATGAAAAGGCCTGGATCTACAAAGCACCCAGATGCTGAGGTGCAAGTGCCAAAACCCTTAGTGCCCAAAGATTTCATTGCAGCTTTGAGGGTGCTGAGAACTGCACAGGATGAAGCAAACATTGCACCACAAACGCATTGTGGAAGGAGCAGTCTTTTTCTTACTCTCCCTTGGCTGCCGTTTCCCACAGGTTTCCTTTCTGGGGCACCAGCGAGCCAGTTCAGCCGAGTAAGCAGACATGCAGAAGGCAGATAACTATGCAGATTATCTGATTTTATTTACCCTGCACTTCTGGCTTTTCCCTTTCCAAGGGAAGGCTTGTGTTTAATAGGATGTAGGGCTTTGAGGTGAATTTTATGTCACTGGAAAATCAATCTCAGCTCTGTAAGGAAGCAGGAGACCTCACAGCCCCAGATGGAATTAACCAAATGCGTTTCCATCTCTCAGGGATGCTGTTGACACAGCAGAAGCCAGTCCAGGCGGTGCCATATTTAAAAAAAGGTCCTCTAACATTTGGATCCACCCCATCACTTGATTTAACACGTACTTGATGCTGATCAAGTGACTCACTTCATTAAGAAATAAAACCCTGCTGTGTTGCCAACCTCTGACAGCAAACAGTGAGCCCCATTGTCATCTGCTGAGTCCATTCTCTGTCCCAGCCCACACACCCCGAAGATGCGCACCGAGTCACGGGCGCAACAGCAGCACTGACCCTCTTTTTCTGAGGTGGTGTGTGCCGGCCTCGGGCACACAGCAAACCCTTCTTGTGGGTGAAATACCCTCCTTTTAATCCGCAGACTCCCTGTGTGCCTCTGCAATGGAGGGGCAAAACAGGGTGATCACTCGTGATCCGGAGGTAGACAGTTTATCAAGGAAGAAGGGAGCTGGTGCTTGGTTGTTGCCAGTTTGAAGGAGTTCCTCCTGGTTTTCCTTTTCACCTGGGCTGGACAGGGAACTGCTGGAGAGGGTACAGCAAAGGGCTACTCCTTTGCCTGCTCCACTTCAGCAAGTGTGCTAATCAGTGCTTGTTCACTAAGTGCCATGGAAACCCCAGGGCACATACTGAGATGATCATCATTCTTTTTCTTTTTTTTTTTTTTTTTTAAAGATTTTTGTTTAAGAACTGTTTTTAAGGCTTTTGGAGGGAAAAAAAAACCCACAAGGGAGGGTTCACTGAGAATCATTTCCAGAGCTGGAAATAGACTTTGTCCTAAGCCCTGACTACACAAGCCCCCACAAAAAGCGAAAGTTTATACCCCTCCACACAGTCACTGCTAAAAAGGAAAAGACCCAAAAATAAATATCATAGTGAAGCAACCGAAATGTGTTTTGTTACAACAACTGAAAACTTTTGCTTTTTCCAATGGCATCTGAGCTACTACATGAAATGCTTATACTTTCCTTTTATCAGTGTTTGCTTTTTATATGAGATCTAGAAATCTCAGTGGCAAAATCCTTCAACTTGCAATTTGATAGATAAAAGTGTCTCAATCAAATACAACAAATGACCCATAAAGATTTTTAAAAGTACTTTCTCTTCAGAAATATCCAACTCAATAGATAGCCGCTCGAAAATAGAGAGCTTGTGAATGTTTTATTCACAGGTGCGCAGTTTTTAGGTTTTATTTCCCTGGATTTCCAAACTGAAGAAAAATTACTGACTTGGTGATAACTAGAAGTACCAAAACTGTGGCAAGAAAAGAGCTTAAAGCAGCATAATGACATTGAGAAGCATAAATAATTTGGTTCAAATAATTAATTTTTCAGATAGCTGAGCATTATGACCTAGTACAATCAGGGTATTGGTGGCTAATTAACACCTATCTTTCCAGCTTGAAAAGATGATTTTGTTCTCATGGTGTCAGCTGTTTCTCACTAATAGTCACTTTCCAGGCAGGCGTATGGTTCTGCTTTCTGTCCAATACCATAGCTTTTGAAATAGTAAAATAATAAAGGTCCAGGGTCAGCCAGCTCTGAAAACTCCAGTTGAACGGGGAATTAAAAACAGCAGAGAGAAAGGAATGAGATCGTTGTGGGGAATGTGGAGTAAATATTAACTTTCAATTAAAGCCCTCCACAGCACACAGCCCAGAGATGGATCTCTGCTGGCCGAGGAGGAAGACGTTGATGGTTGGGTGACTTGGCAGGCCAGGGTGGCGAGGAGCTCTGCAGACGATGGCTCTGCCCTGATCTCCTCTGAACGAACAAATACACAGCTGACGGGACAGGGAGGCAACAACTCCACGAGGACCATGATTTTCTGCAATTCCTGGCTAATTATAGCAGTTTTCCCCCAGGTCCATGGCCATGGCTGCATTGCCCCTTGGTCTGGCTGGATTCTTTTTTTTCTGGTTCGTTCTGTGCAGGCTATTTTGGTTGCAGAAAGTCAATGCCAGCACTGTCAGGGCCAGTGGAAATGCGTTTGGGGGACAAAGGGAGATGGAGCATATGCCCCAGGACAAAGTAAAAGAAACTGTACAGAGTGAATTAGTTTCCTTTTTCTTCTCCTCCTGTTGGTGAAAGGATTGGTTTTGGAAATGTCTCATTTTGTTTCATTTCTAAATAATGCTTTCTCTGTTGTTGATGGAGTTTTTTATTTGTGCTGGTTGCAGATCAGCATATTTAGATTCCTTTTTTTTTTTTTTTTTTTAATCCGCAAGAATATTAACCACTAATGTGAAAAAATATGTATTTAGGAATCCCGGAAGAAAATATTTGACCTTTGAAAAATACCCAGCTCTTCACTGGGTTTGTTTGGGCTGTTTTCCCTTGAGTTTGGCTTTTACTGCTCCATCCCTGGATACTGTGGAGTTGACATTCATTTATCTTCACAAAGGAGAAGCCTATTACTACACAAAATACTAGCAGTTGCAGTTTGCTATCAGTGCAGCATGCAAAGGGCATTGGTAGAACCTACAAAGAGCAGGTAGACACTGGAGCCCCTTTGAGTAAATTCTCAGATGAAAAAGTTATAAAGAACACAAGACTAATCTATTTGGAGGACAGATTCCAGTTAGCTTACAAGATACGTGAATGACACCCATTCACTTTTTTAGGGGGGGGATTCATCTGAATCAACTAACTTCAGAATGAGGTCTTTGAGTCCAACACCAAGGCTTCTTAAAAGAGGCAGTGATGAAAACTCATTTCCATACCTGGCTCTCTCTCTGTTTATGAGGTTATACGCCTACCTGCAGCTGGAGGAGTTTTACAAAAAAAAAGGTTGAAGTAAATCAATCAAATTAATGGTTTATGTATTGC
Source organism: Limnodromus scolopaceus (assembly GCA_028565335.1). Lineage (NCBI taxonomy): Eukaryota > Metazoa > Chordata > Aves > Charadriiformes > Scolopacidae > Limnodromus > Limnodromus scolopaceus. The sequence continues at coordinate 13,926,652 of JAOXNO010000041.1, read as the reverse complement.
AAAAGAGGAGAATTTCAGAGGAAGTTTGTGTGGTTGGCTGACATACATTTTTAGTTCAAACTAAATGATTGCAAAATATATAAATATATACATTTCTGTGTCTTAACAAAATGTGGAGTCATGGGAGACAAAGCACAGGAGATGTCTGTAAGTTGGTGATGAATGTTGTATTTATCTTCCTGTAGGCTTGATCTGAGAGTTGGTGGCCAGATCTCCCCAGAGCCATCTGTTTGCTCCTCTCATTGCTAGTCCAACAATCAGTTCCATCTACTCCTCTACATCTTCTCTTCACACTGAACTTGGCATTCACTTCCTTTTTCTTTCTTTTGTGGTTCCTTCGTGTGGAAGCCCATTTTTATTTAAGCTGGAAGTTCTAAATTTACTAACTCCTTTCTGAATTGTGCTGAGAAGTTCACTTTGCATAGCTGGTCTTCTCTGTTACCCAGTCTTGTCTCCATGTGGAAGTTTGTGGCCTCATATTTTTCTCCCAAATGTCTAAAGATTCATAAATGCTAAAAAGGAAAAAGCATAGAAACAAACACCCTTGCATCCTCTACAACAAACTACAGGAATTTCTGTTTCAGAGCATGCTTTACTATAATCTCAGTGAACATTTGGTCTCTCTGTCTTTGGACCAAAGAAAACACAAGAAAATTCCCATTGTTTTTTGTCTCATTTCTCAATTACTAGTAAAGCAGCACACCCTTATGTGCAGACCTAACGTCAGTCCATTCACAGGCCAGGGTGTGAATAAGACTAATAAAAGAAAGCTTGTGTCATTTGATTGTGTGTTCTCAGGCTTACCTGTGAACTGAGTAAAGAAAACAAAGGTTTAATATATGGGGTTGGGAAACGAGGTTAGAGGTGGGACAGAGAAACGTGAGATACAATGGTACTCCCTGGCAAGGCAGTAGAGCAGAGAGGAACTTTCAATATTGCCTTAGCGTAATTCAAAGAGTTTCTCTTTTAATATTTAGACATCTATCAAGAAGAGTAAACACAAGGGCTATTTGCAGTATACCCAATGAATACTGGGCAACACTGAATCGCTGCTGTGCTGGAATCAGTTGGAGAATTGGAAATGATCAGCTTGGTAGCATTTTTTTAATAGCTCAACAAGCAGTTGATTTGATAACTATTTAAAAATAAGCCTGAGCTTATTTATATTTGCTCATGCAAATGAGCATTATGCATTCCTGTCAGTCAAATAATGTTAAAATAACTTGATAGCCACAGAATTCCACCGTATTGGCTGACAAAAGGGGTGATTTTAGGCTTGAAGTGGTGTGGGGATGAATCTCCAGCACAAGAGCTGCATTTGCTGGCGTTATAGCAGCAGGGCACCGCTCAGACCTTAGGGCTTACACGTTCAGTGCCGAGATGAAACTGGAAAAAAGCCAGTGACAATGAACATAGATTTCCCAATACCTTGAAAAAGAATATTGTCATTTCTTCCAGGTTTATGGAAAAGCAGTTGGCTTTTCTCGATGTAGTCAGGGTTTTGTCTCATGTGGGCTTTAAAAATTCTTAAAGGATTGAAACAACGCCCATCAATATATTCAGCAAAGACAGATGAAATAAAGCATTGAATGGTGATGGAGCACACTTGCTGCTGTTACACCATGGTCTGTGCCATGCTGAAGAGCTGCTGCTTGCACCGCTGGCTCTGGAGGTCGGAGCCAGGTTTCAGCATCCGAATGAGCCATCTCTGCGTCAAACCACGGTGTCAGGTTGGGCTTCTTGTTTTGCGTGTCTGTTGCTAAAAATATATGTTGTTTGTCGGGATGATGTTGAAAGATGGTTCAGAAGGGCTGGATGTTGGTATAGTCCCAAGGGCTGAGCATAGAAACAGGGACAGCAGCAGAGCAAGCCAAAAACGAGCTAACTATTAGAGATGCCTTTCCCAGCCATCACAGTTTACTGCCTTTCCTGCTGCTGACCACACCTCAGGAGCCTTTATTGCTTCTGGTCGCCTCCATCCTTGGAGGTCTTGCTTGGAACATGTCACATTGAAATGTTTCGTGTTCCCTGTGCTGACGTGGTCCCAACACCTCATCTCCCTCCTTCGCTGCTGTACCTCCCTATATCAGCTACAGCCAACATATTTTTTTCTTTCTTGATGTGGATGCCACACTCACAAGAAGAAAGAGTTTGTGTATGAACTGCATAGTGCCCCACATAACATTTGTATTAATTATGCATGCATATTTATAATGTATAATTATATATATTAATTTTATATATAGTTATTTTATATATCTACATAATATAGTTGCATAATAAAAATACACATTTTATGAGCCACTATTCAGTTCATATGCAGACAAACTGTGTGTATTAATTAGATAAAATTACATATAGTTTTTCTGAATTAGGCTATATAGGTCATCTTATATAACTAATATATAGTATATAATTAGATATAATAGTATGCATCAATTGCACAAAAATAATTACAGAATTGGCTTTAATATAAATACTGAGTTCCGTTAAGATCCAGTTTTCACAAATACCTGTGTTGAGTACGGAACAGAGGATGGAAGCAGAGCCATACGCTCAGTTTGCACTGTCAAATTTCCATATGCCCATTGTAGAAATGTGTGCCCATTCCAAAGCTGGGTCCAGAAATCCAACATCTACAGGATTTCAGGTACTGAAATCTATTCAGAGCCAACAGCATGAAAATCCCCAGCACAGCATCTGCCCTGACACAATGTGAGGCTGCAAACACAGGGGTTTTCCTTCAGCTGGTGTGGTTTTTACCTGTTCACATTCTGCTCTGGCGTGTTGGCAAAGCCATTGGAGCGATTACAGGACATCCCCAGGGCTGCTTATGTGTTGTTTGCCTTTCGCACCCTCTCTCACCTCCCGCCTCTTTGACAGCATGCAAACGAGCAGCCAAATACTTCTGTGAAGCAAGGAAGCCCCGACTGAAACCTGTTGCTGTGATTTTTTTTAAAGCTTCAGGGAGGAGGAATGAGAGGATCAGTGGAATTCCTCAGGGAGGCAGGAATCAGCAGTATTACAAATTTCTTTCCTCTGCAGAGGGTGGAGAAATAGAAACAGGTGAGAGGAGGGGCTGGGAATTTTAATAAACCCATTTCTGCTGGCTCTAAGGGTCTTTCTCCGTGTGTTAGTATCAGGACACACTGCAAAGGCAGCACCAAGCACACCGGCTCTCCCACGCCGCGAGCCATGACAACGTTTCATTTTGATGTAAGATCTGTCAGCTCAGTGTTCAGGGGTTTGTTTTTTTTTTCAGAAAGAATTAAACAGCTGACTAAAAATGACAAGGAAAAATGAACTTACAGAGGACACTAGAACAGCCTTGAAACCCTTTTGAACCATGCTGTTGTGACAGACTGCATCCTGTGTGTGTGCGCGCATCCTTGCAGGAGAATTTACTAATACATGTAAATGTTAATTACCCACTCCTGTCCTGAAGCAAGGCTGGGAATGAATTTCAGGAAAAGAGATGTTTGTTTTGTGCGGGCGCCCACATCCCATATACTTCCAGTCCCAAGGAAATTGCCCCGTATCTCCACCCTGCGTCCGCTCGTGCCTGTGGCTGTCAGCAGCAAGCAGGGAGAAGACACGGAGCTTAGGGGAACCCGTGGACCACCGTTCCTCCGTGTCCCCCAGCATGGAAAGCCTGACCAGCAGCCAGCCCAGGGTCTACCCGCTGCTCCTGCCCCAGCTGAAGCCGTACAGCTGTTGCCTCAGTAGAGAGAGGGATTGGATTTCACAGGCTGTGTAATCCGCCACGGCACTCCTTGGCTTGGGGATAGCAACAAGCCTCACCCAGGGCTCAGCCATCCCCTTTCTGCCCGTAGAGGAACGCCCCGCTCGACATAGAAGGAAAATTGTTTGCTGAATATCTGCACAGCCCTCCTTCCAATTGCTGGAGAGAGAGGGGGAGTGTGAAAGGGAGAGAGTTTAAGGCAGGCTCTGCACTGGTGTTCTGGGCTATTTCAACTTCGGGGCAACTTTAGAGAACTTCAGTTATTTTTGGTAAGTTTGTTGGTTTTTTTTTGAACAAACCCCTTCTCTCTCTTTCTTTCTTTTTAGTCTCTGATGCAGATTGTTCAAGTTTGCAGTAGATGGTGGGCTTTTTAAATTGCAGAGAGATGTGGGCGTGTGTATTTCGTGTCCTTTGATACAGAAACTGGACATTCTGATTATAAAGACAGAGTGTTCCCAGCAGCTGTACTTGATAAGGGAAACCTGAAGACGCTGCCTGTTAAGCGATACCGCTGGGGAAAAGTATGGCCAGAACTTCAGCCAAGGTGCATCCAACCTGGCGTAAAGCTTTGCCTCTTTCCTGTGTGTGGGAAGAAGCGAGATCAGGGATGAACGGATGCATTCAGCCTGCTAAAAAGTTTCTTATCTACACTTTTTTTAATGCAGGGGTTTCAAGCTTGTGCACTTAAGCCTCCCAAAGCTTTCCGAGGGATGATGACTCCCAGTCCTATACACACCCCTCCATTCAGTAATCTCTATTCCAGATCACGCACGTTGTTTTTCCTGCTTCCTCTGTCTGTATACTTCAGCCGTCGTCAATCTCAAAGATAGGGAAACTCTCCCCTGTAGTACAAAGAGCCATAGTCCCAGTTGTTGTGATGAACTGCAAGGTGCAAATTGCAATTTACTTTCAGTGAAGTTGGTTTGCGACGAATAGGAGTTTTCTGTTACTTATTTTCCCCATAGATATGTTTGGATTTTTATAGTATCTGTGCTTCTACAAGAGGAATTCTGTTTATGTTGATATTATATCTCGATAGATACCATTTGCAATATATACCTCTATCATAATATACTGACTTGGCACTAGCATCTCTGTGGTATTTGAGTCTAAGATTAACCATGAAGCTTTTAAAAACACAGATCCATAACCTTGTCAGTAGAAGCATGGATCCTGTATGTATTCACTGCAAGGCTGCTGAGGCCAGTTCAGAAAATGCTAGGAAATTTTTCTGTCCACCTGTCTAGGTTCTTTGCCCCATCCACATGCCTTAATCTGTTTCTGAACACACGAATACAGATGATCAGAAGTAGGATCTGTATCTGTAGCCACCTGTGAGAAGTCACCTGAAAGGATAAGTACGTTCTCTTAAAGGTTTGACAGATAAGAGAAAAAACTTTACTTCCATGAGAAAATGACAAAAGTCTACCCTTCTACAACAAAAATAACCATCTTCTTTATAATTTATGACAGAAGAGACACAAAAAGTTGAAAGGTGACTCTTAAGAGATACAGTATTTAGCTTACGATCACCTGTTGCATGGACAAGGGAAAACTTGATTTTTTGCCTTGCTATATCTCTTATTATAATAAAGAAAAACTATAATGAATTTTGCAGATCCAAGCAAATTAGAGGAACAGCAGTTTACAACAGTCAATTTACTTCCAAATTCTATCCTAACATAGGTCAAAAGTCCAGCATGAAAAAAGTTTCTGATGTTTAACAGCCCGGGAAAACATATCACCTCTCAGAATTTATTGGGTTTTATTAGCTATGTTTAAAAATGATAAGTGTGACTGGAACTTTTAATTGCAGTAACTCTATAACAATGGAGTTAACAATGACTCTTCAGCCATAAACTGAAGGCTATAAATCTGCTCGAGGCGCTCTGCAGTGCTGACATGTTCCGTGATGGCTGTAGCTTTTCTGTGGAAGCATGTAGATTTGTTAGCTAAAATTGCATTTTACTATCTTTGGTGTGGCACTCTTCTAAAGTAAACTCTGCTATTAGATTACGGGGCTTGTGTAAATCTCCGACTGAAGTCGGTTTGACTCTAGTCAGTGCTCATAAGCAATCCATCGAGGATGGGCTGCCTTCCAACCTCCTCTGCAGCGGGTGTTAACGTCTCTTCAGCCAGACGGGGCAGCGGTAACTTCTAGCACTGATTCGCCAGGGGGTTGGAGAGGGCGCGTATTTTTCTGCTTTTAATTGTCTTGGACGCTCAATCTGTATTCACAACTATGAGGTCAACGTGCCTCTATTCGCTTTTGGCTGTACTTGAAGCTCATCGCTGAGAGAAAATCCAACAGTCTGTAATACATGGTCAGGGGAATTGCTATGATCGGAGTTAACCTCCTGTTGGCTTCAGTGGGTTTAGTGCCTCAGTGTGAAGAGGCCAAGCTCAGAGGCACTCTCCTTCTGGAAGCCACGCCAGGACCTTTACAGCCACTTTATTTAACGTTGTCACTGCGAGTGGAAGGAAATGGGCACAAACTTGAATGTAAGAAGTTCCACCTAAACATCGGGAGAAACTTCTTTACTGTGAGGGTGGCAGAGCACTGGAAGAGGCTGCCCAGTGAGGTGGTGGAGTCTCCATCTCTGGAGACATTCAAAACCCGCCTGGACCTTTCCTGTGCAACCTGCTCTGGGTGGACCTGCTCTGGCAGGGGGGTTGGACTAGATGATCTCCAGAGGTCCCTTCCAACCCCACGTGATTTTGTGAGTACAACACATAGCATTGGGATCTTACTGAAGTATAGTGTCTTCTGTGAAGCCACAGGAATGTATGTTTCCTTGGTTTGAATCTCTAAGGATACATAGAGATTTGGGGTTTATTTCCTTGAGTTTTCTACTAGGGCAAAGAAGTCAGTTCATCTTATGCAAGTGTAAAACACTGAGGGATTTAAGCAAGATTTTTTCCAGGGTTCCTCACATCAGGAGATCTAAATAATCAGAATATAACGCACTGTACTTGAAAGGTGTGAAAGTTACTGGCTTATAGTCTGAGTAAATAGTTGAGTAAATAGATTCAATCTGTTTTTTACATCTATTTATTTTTGCATCCTGTCATGTCCCTTACATCAGGGAGCAGCAAAATATGCACTGGAAAAATCAAGGTTTCCACCTCTGGAGAAACATCTCCCTGTGTTTCTGGGCTCTGTGTTGCTGGCTCAATCCAAACCAGTAAGGCTGCAAAAGGCCTCAACATTAGCCCTGCTCTGCACGAGGAGGGGACCTGGCCCTCTGCACCAGCACAGACAGATCCAGCAAGGGCGAGCTTTTGCTTTCATGCAGTTTGATGCATCCCCGAGCCCCAGTGCGCCAAAAACGCGCTTTCCTGACAACATCATCTGACAACGACTACCTTTCCTGCTTCCCTTAGCTGTAACTTCCGATCTGCCTAGCAGGATTTTCCCTCCAGGTGGTGGAGCAGCACCGAGCGGTGTAGCGGATTCAGCTCCTGATGGAGCTTAGGGTTAGGTTAAAGCCTTCTGAGACTAGGTTGTCATCTCTCCACATGCAACAGAAATCAAGACAATACTCTTGTGGCAAGAAAGATCCTTTGGATGACCCACAGCTGTGCCTAGCCCCGGTGTGGGAGGATTACAACTGCACCTAGGGAAACTTGCTAAATCCACATGCTTGCACATCTCACTCCGGATTTCAAAGTCAAGGCTGGAATTCATTATTTTATGCTGGAAAATGAAACTCCAGGCTAGGAGAGGACCTTTCATGTAATAAGTACTTCCTACCAATATGTTTACTTCCTGAAATAGGGGTGTAGGCAGCCAAATATCTAGAAGTAACCACTGACTTATTGCAGATAATAGGTCTACAGCTTTCTGTCAGAGAAGGGGAACCCATGGGTTCACCATCAAAATCTGACCATACGTGTTGTCCAGAGTGACTGGAACAGGTCAAAATATTTTAAGGTTATTAAGGCATGTAAGTAATAAATAATCCAAGGTAACTGATAGGGGACCCATCTGCTCCCATGGCGTAGGGACGGCATCTCTGCAGGGAGTGTGTCCCAGGCAGGGAGCGTGTCCCAGGCCATGGTAACAGCCCAGATCCCAGCGGAATTCCACGGAGCAGGAATGCGAGTGCCTGAAGAAGAGCAGGCACCGAGCCCACTTCATCTGCCCAATAAAGATAGCAGTGTCTTCAGAGGGCAAAGTTATCTGTTTTTGAAAAACACAAACAAGGAGATAAGGTTTATATGATTTCCAAGCCTGCTGATAAATGCTGGAGACTCCAAAGACATCGTAACGTTTCTTCACTGCTGGGCAAATGTTGTTTCTTCTTTGTAGTTAAGAGAACAAACACCACTTAATTTTGATAGCAGTGGGCCATGCCTGACATTCGCAGAGTCGGGGGAGCAGCAGCTGTTATCCGTGCAGCCATCTGATTTTTAAATACCTTTCTACCTGCCCACTGACCTCTCAGCTCTCCCCCCTTGAGAAGCAGGATGTTTGTGGCCTCAACACCCAGCACTGAAAAGCAAAGGCTTCAAGCTGGATGTATTTCTTCCCTTTTCTACAAGTCCTAGCTAAATAGTTTAATAAACTGCTATAAAATCTTCTACCTTGCAGTGAGTCTTGAAAGCTCATAGTCCAACCATCCCTCTTTTTCCCAAGCATCCCATACTCTGTACCAGCCCTAGGAAGCTAATACCATTCAGCTTTCCACAGGTCACCTCTTCATTTACGTGCTGTGTGGTTTGCCCCAGCACCCAACACTTTCACTGTCAGCCAGGCACGACGCTCTACTTTTCCTGCAAACCAAGTACATGCAGGAACCTTTCTTTTCCTTGCCTCATGTCATTCTCATTGTAATCCAAAGAACCAGCCCTAGCAGCATTACGCGGAGAAATGAAGTCCCAAACGGGAATAAGCATGAATAAGAAACTCAAAGGACATGCATGCAGGAGTAAAAAATTGGAGTTTGGTAGTGAATGGGATAATAACTTTTCTACACAGCAAGAACTGCTTTAACTGATGTTTGCATTATAGTATGAAGGGGAAAAATGTCTAAGTGGGATTAGGCATTGTTATTTTGAAAAATAGTGAGAAATCAGCTTTTGGTGAACTTCGAAGAGGTTATAGCAGCTCTCCGTCGGATCAGATAAGCCTCCAAAAGGTTGGTTTGATTTTTTTGTTTTAAATGCATGCAGGTTTATTGGAAGGTGTATGAGCTGAAGCTCAAAGATCTGTGAAACTCTCTCAAGAAAGCTAGTGGTTTCAATTGCTGATATTTCCTGGTGTGAGCTGAACTTTCCCTATTCCTGATTCTAAAATCAGCCAAAAGCAAATAGTTTACAAGAACATAAAAATGTCATTAAGCATTCCCCAAATATTTTAATATATGTCAGAGTTGATCTGATTTATGCTTTAGTGAAAGGTTGCATTGATTTTTGTATTAACTGTGTCCTTGCACTCCTTAAGGTTGAATTTTTCACAAAATGGGCTTGATTATGAGAAAAAAATTATTTCCCCAACAAATAGGTCAACAACTCAGTGCCTAATTAGTGTAATTGGTTAGTCCGAGCCCATTTTGCAGGCAAACTGGGTATTTTCACGTGAGAATGACTACGTGTGGCATTTGTACACCTGGTGATGAATGTCTGCAAAGGCAAGGATGAGTGCAGTTGTGATGCTGGCTTATTAATCAGTCCTATGGACAGACAGTGCTGGAGTGATTGTGGAGGGTAATACATTCCTAGGCTTTCCTATCAGGCTCTTCTTTTGGGGCCTAGAAAATTATTGACTATGTAAGAGGCGTAAACCAGACTTTTGAAAGTTATTTCACACACAGGTATTTATAAGGGGATGTTTCAGTGATTTACAGAGCTGGATGGAGGCAGGACCCCCGCAGAACTGTTTGAAAGGAATACAGTTAGTAATGGCACTGTGATCTTACATCTATATTTGGGTTGTATGTCCACCGTGGATTTAACAACTGCTTCAGTCAACCTGAGAGGAATCTGTGAATGAAATGGTTTAGATAGAGATAGCAGAAGAAATCATACTTTCTTTTCAAAATTATCCTTCCTCAGAGATTAAAAAGAAGCTTTTGGATAACTGTACTGGGTTACGCCAGGAAAGCTCATCGCAGAGATTAAGGCAATAATTACATAATTACAGTATATACATTGCATGCTTCACCAACCAAATATATAAACCTTGTTTATTCTAAATAAACCTTAAATCCCAGCGAATAAGCTTAGCACTTGCAGATAAGATCAAGAATGAACGTAATCTCTCTTAAATATACCAGCATGCTTCTTAGAAAGAAAACAGGGTGCTTGGTGCATATGACAACAAATCACCACTTGGTTTCATGGTGAGGACGTCAGAGCAGCCATCAGGAGGATGGTCCGAGAAGCCCAAGCAAACCATCCAGAGTACATTTTCCTTGGAGCTCTGCCCCATGTTTTCCTCTCCTTCTCTCCCTTTCTCCCTTTTTCTGCTTTGCTGCCGTGGATAAACAGCCCCATGCAGAATCGCCCACATCCCAACCATGTGGCCAGCCCTCGTCAATAGGGCTGATCCTGGAGGCCTGGAAAGTGGTTTCTCTTCCACTGCTGATGAACATAGCAGGACTGGGAGCATCGGTGGGTGTGTGGAGGATGCATGGGGTATGCCTATTCAGAGACTATTGGAAAATACAACCTCCCAGAGCGTCAGGGTCTCAGCAGCTGTAGGTAGGGAGAATCTGGTAGCGCAAATGTTGTTGGGAGAGCAGCAGTGTTTGGTCGTTTCAGGGCCAGCAGACATAGCTACATGTGTAAGCAGCATTTACGTGTCATACAGTCACTGCCTGGCAAGATGAGGGCCTGGGTCAACCTACAGGCTCTGGAGCACGTTGGCATACAAATGCAGAAACATCTCTCTCTCCTGATTTAAAAACCAATGCAATCTCTCTCTTTCAGCCCAGGGCCATGGCTGGCCCAGGAGAGACAGCTGCACAGCACAGCAGTAGGGAAGGCTGCAGTGGGCAGATGGCCAGGCAGATGGGTTGATGGTTGAGCAGGTGGAGTGTTTGCCTGCAGGTGCATGGGGCTGGCAGGGGTGTTCAGGGCACTCACTGCTGGAGGGATGCGCAAGATGCTCTGAAATAGAAGGGTTGAAGTGGCTGAGTCAGATTAACTTGTTGGATGTGGACCATAGTTGATGGCGAGGCTTGGGTAGCAAAACCTGTGGAAAAAAATCAGGTTTCCTCTTTTCAGTTTCTAGAGGGTTTTTTTCTGCAAAAAAGTTTAAATTCATGCAGTACCCATGAAGGAAGCCTATGACAGACCCACCTAGAAGTCCTTCACAGACTGGTATCTCTGGGGTCAGCCTGCCCAGCAGAGGCAGTGCTAAGAGAAGATACCCAGGAAAAAGAACAGGTTTGGAAGCTGGGGAGCCTACAGCATACCCCACTGCCACTGCCTCAGCAAGACTGCCTAAAGGTGCCTGCAAACCCTCCTGATGCAGTGATGGACTCAAAGACAACACCAGAGCAGGGGGAGGAGCAAATGGCATGGGGAAAAAACCCCAATGATTTTCCGTTATTTCTCAAGGGCACTGATAGAGCCAGTCAGCAGGGCCACACACAGACACATGTCCCACCACAAAACAGTGAAAACCAGTGTGGATGTGAGACAATCTCATGCAGCAAAACCCCCTCCTTGCTCCTGTGGGCAACCACAGCCTTTCCAGCCCAGGGGAAACACCTCGTAGGTGTTGCATCAGACCCAGGTGCCGAGGAGCTGTAGTGGCACACAAGCAGCCAGATGCACAGCAGTCCTCGCAGCAATCAGGGTGTTTGGTGTGTTTCTGGTGACTGCTGTTCTCAGCTGTGTTGTATTATTTCACAGAATGATATGGGGTTGGAAGGGACCTCCGGAGATAATCGAGTCCAACCCCCCTGCCAGAGCAGGTCCACCCAGAGCAGGTTGCACAGGAACACATCCAGGCAGGTTTTGAATGTCTCCAGACGGAGACTCCACCACCTCTCTGGGCAGCCTGTTCCAGGGCTCTGCCACCCTAAGAAGTTCCTCCTCATGTTTAGATGGAGCTTCCTATGTTCAAGTTTGTGTCCATTGCCCTTTGTCCTGTCACTGGGCACCACTGAAAAAAGACTGGCCCCATCCTCTTGACAGCCACTCTTTAAGTATTTGTAGGAGTTGATCAGATCCCCCCTCAGTCTTCTCTTCTCCAGACTAAAATGACCCAAGTTCCTCAGCCTTTCCTCATAAGAGAGATGTTCTAGTCCCCTCGTTGTCTTTGTAGATGATGATAACTTGCATTCCTTTGTGCTTGGGGCTCGTTGCTGGTTGTTGTTCAGTCTCAGCCCCGCTTTGAAAACACGGGGCTTGGAGTCAGCAGATCTCCACCCTGCCATGTGATAAGGAAGCGGTGCTTTTGCAACGCTCCCCCAAGTTGTGACATGCGTCCAGAGCTGGTTTTCCACCAGCGGTCCTCTGCGTGGGGCACTGCAGGTCACACCTCTCCCCTCTCAGACTGGTGTTTGATGGCCTGGGTTGACAAAAGTCAGACCTCTGGGCAGCACACACAGGTAGAGCCCATCAGCCTGAGGCTTTAATTTGCACCAGAGCCAAAGGGAGGGCAAAAGAGGTATAAAAAGCCAGGAGGGTTTTCTCCTTCTCACAAATCCTTCTTTTTTAAATGCCCAATAAGGGATGGAGAAGGAGGGAAAAACCATCATCCTCTAATCCAAAACAGGAGCTGGCTGTCACACCAGTGCAAACAGACCACGCTAACTCCTCCACTAACCCTGCTCTTGCGAGGAGACAGAGATGGACTGCGATAAGGTTTTGGCTCTCGGACACACTTGGAACTACGTGCGAGGCCAGCCAGGGCCTGTGTTCTCAGGGGAAGGGAGCCGGGGCTTGCTAAGTTGGCACTGACAAATTACGGCAGGGAGCAATGTCCTTAACCCGGCCGCAATAGCTTTGAGGAGAAGGAGTGAGAGTTTCCTCCTCTGCAGAGGCTTTCCAGAAGGCGACGTCTCTGGCGTGAAGGCAGGCTCCAATCTGTCAGACTTACTACCGTTGCACAAAGATGGCACAACCCAGCCCTGTTTGTCAAGGCTTATTCTTGTTGTTTATTGCTGCTGCAGTCTGGTGGCAGGTTAAGGTCCCCGCCGTGTTAAGTGATATATAGCCACCTACCTGGATGTGCCTTGGAGGACTCACAAGCTTTGTGTCGAGCAAGTCGAGCAAAACGGAGGTGGCAGTAGTGAGGAAATAGTGGAAACAGTTCTAGGGAGAAAGAGGGAAGGCTTTTTTAGGCTGCGTTTTGCTTTGTTTCATTGTCTAGAAGATCTCAGAAATTCCCAGGCATAATAAATCCCTGTTGGGTGGGGCAAAGCTGTGGGGTGCAGTTATCCCACGTGTGGGTTCATGCAAAGTGCTCGTGGTGGAGGCCATGGTACAGCTGAGCACAAGCACTGTGATCTTGCCATGTGTGTGATCTCCCACTGCTGTCCCACGGAGGGACAGAGACCTCTCCCTGGAGACCCAAACGCAAAATCTTGCATACATTTGTTTTCGAGTCAAGAAAATTGAGGGAGGTCTGCAAAGAGGCGTTCAGTGTTTTAGGCAACCTGCAGCTGCTCAAGTTTTTGTTCCCACTGTCATGCCCTTCAGATGTTCATGGGAGAGAAGGATACAACATGCAATGCTGCATTTCTTTTTAACTGAAGTACCCTTTTAACTGAAGCAACACACTGGCTGTGGAGTTACAGCAACAGCAGCACACCATCTACAACTCCCAGCTGGATTTTTATGATGGCAGGCAGGAAAAAAGGAGTGGCATTCACCCTGAGGGTGAAAAAAGAGGCAAGTAAGAGTGTTTTCAACAGCAGAGACCTGGACTCACCTTGGGCTGACAGCAGTAAGGAGCTTTTGCTGACAGAATCTGATGTTTTCCCATGGAAATGAGATTTACATTGCTTTTGGAAAACACGTGGAAGTGGCCCTCCACACAGACACCATAGATAGCTTAATGAGAAAATCTTAAATATTTAGACATTTTTTTCACAAAATAAATCAATGCTAATTAGACCTCAGTATTTAAACAAACCTAAGTAGATTCAATGCAAGATCCATCCTGACAGACCTTCCTACCTTTTAACACAGTAAAAAGGTACAGAGGCTTGTTTTAAATCTATACTTACAAAAATCATGATGTAGTATTTCAGGTTTTTTAGTAGTAGTAGGTCAGTCTATTCGCTGGCTGAGTTGCAACAATAGTCTTTTTGTAATTAGTGGTTCTTGCAAAGTCATGAAATACAAATATACAATGCATATCTATATAAAAGTAGTATGTGCTTAGACAAGTTTTGCACTGATAGGCTAGTTGGCAAAGAAATCACTTTTAGTTGTCCATTAGGGCTGGATTCAATAGAAACGTTGGCTGACTTCACTGCAAGCCTTGGAAACCATCGGAGTATTCAAGGCTCGGGCAGTCAGATGCCTGCTTTAATTTCTATTGACAAAGGAAAAGGAGGGATGAGTAAATGTAAAACATTTCCTTCCAGCATTGAGCTAAGAGAGGCAGCATGGCGCAGGGAGGAGGTGGAATCCAGGACATCTGGGTTGTATTTACTGCTGGCTCTGCTGCCAACTCGCTTTGTGACTTTGAGCAAGTCGGGTTTTTTCGCTTTGCTACCTTGCCTTCTGTGGAGCAGGGAGAGCTCGCCTGCTTTCACTCGCTGCTCTGGGCAGGTGCGGGGACTATCTTGGTGACCATGACTAAATACTGCAGTTTCCAAGCTGGCATATTCATCTGCACCAGGCACTGCTGTCCAGGTGATCGATAGCCCAGGGGGTGCAAGGGGTAGCTATACCCTTTGAGAGCCCGAAGAGAAAGATTAAGCAGCACTGAGCCTGCATAAATGCATATCCATAAGCACTAGTAACCAGTGACTTCTGCAACTATGGATCAGGGAGTCATTCAGAGCAGGAGATGAGTTGGCAACCTCTTGCACCTATACTTACTATCTCTTATTTCATTTAGTACACCACTCCCAGGGCAGAGCCACTGCTTTTGGGGTAGGTCACAGGGAATAAGGGAACTATTTTGAAATAGTCTCTGTATGGTGCTTCCAGTGCCCACAGCTGTTTTCAGGTTCTTGATGTGGAGGAAAGAAGCCTGGCATCATTTCTTTTTTTTCTTTTCTGCGAGATGCTTTTTCTGCCAAATGTGAAGAACTGAAAAAGCATGTGAAAGCAAAGAGAGAGTCATATATGGCCTTCTGCATGTCACCAGCAATTGCTCTGTAGTCCAGAAGCGATATTTAGGCTATAGCTGGAAAACTTCTGCCTATATATTATTCGCCCCTGTTTTTCACTTTATTTATCACTGACGTCTCAATGCTACTTGCTGTATACATCAATCAAATTCATGGCTCATCTGCAAAATGCTTGCATTTTTTTCTAAAAGTATTTAGTCTTACAAGCGTGAAGGCATGATTACTGTGTGCAATGCTGTGTGCCCTGCTGGATTTTACAAGACAGAATCCAAGCTGATCTCAGCCCATAATCACAGTCTGAATTACAAGATGAATGCGACGTAGCGTGCCGTATATCTGTTTCATTGAGGCCAATAGATGTCTTGCTTGAATAGGCACAGAATGAAATCTCAGTACTTCAAGATTTTATCCTGTTGGATATGACCAGCAGGTATCATCCAAGTCCTACAGATTTTTGTGAGCTTCCACTTACGACACTGTCATGATAGGTCAAGACATCTTTCATGAACACTAACGAACACTCTCCCTTGGAGATACCTGGAACACTACAGGTTGGTCAGACCTCCCTCTTCACAACACTGATCTCAAGACCCTCTGCTGAGTGTTAGGATACATGATGGAAGAACTTGCCATGAATTGTGATGATCATATGTCTTTATGCACAGTACAAATCTGTGAATAAAGATGCAGCATGCAGTCTAAAGCCAGAGTAATTAATATCAATAGAAAACATTGATAGAAATTGATCTATATCTATACACTATACAACGATACTCCCCTTTTTTTTCCACCCATGAAAGAAAGAGGTTATTAAGAATAACAGGGCAACGCAAGTATAAATTTTGCCTGACATAGTGTAGTTTTTTGTAAGCGATCCTCATTTAGGAATCACTTAGGCTGTATTGATTTTTCCCTCCTTTGCAGGGGATGTAATTTATTCTTCTTCCCACAGTAACTTATTTGGCAACCAGAATCAGTCTGCTGAACTGGGGTGCGAGACACCTGGGCCCAACATCTCATTTGGTGGGTGGCACAGTCACATCGCCACTGCCTCCCACTCTCTCTCTGTCCACCCTCCTCTCCCTTTGGCTCTCACCATTAGTTCAACAGAAGGCTCCTCGGGGCTGGCATTGTTCTCCCTTGTGTATTTGTACAGCATAATGAGGTGTCAGTCTTGGGGCAGGCTCTTGGAAACTACCAAAGTATAAATTGTAACAGAAAGTAATTAAGTGAATTCCAGTGTCCTAGGTGTCAAGGCAGAGTGTAAAAATGAGCTTGAGTAAAGCGGTCTGAACGTTTTAAAGCCTGATCCAAAACTTCTCCAGACTTCAGAGGCTTAAATCTGTCCCTTAATACGCAGCCAGGACTTCCTGCAAAGTACTCTAGTCCTGCACAGACAACTTTGCAATGTGAAATAAAAGCTGCATTTGAATTGTCGTGGGTTAAAGCCAGTTATTCCCACAGTTCCCATTTCCTAATGTTTTCCACTCATGATGTTCTCCACTTTTAATGTTCATAGTAACTCGTGCCAAAAAAGGTGTTTCCTATCATGTTCTCCTCACATTGTGTGTTGTGGTTGGGTTTTGGTTTTTTTTTTATTCCATATTTTCAATCCCCAGAGAGCTAAGGTTAGTCATAAACATGCTTTTGGCTATCAGATTCATGTGTGGTTTGCTATAGCAACAAACAAAAGCATTAGTCAGAAACTGGCATGAAGCTATAAACACATTTTTTTTTGTGATATTACCCAGAGTTAGCTTAATTTATGTGGTACACTGTTGCCACAGAACTGCATCGTAGTTAGACTATTATCCTTGTTGAATAGGAACTTCATAGAAAACCCAGAGAAATAAGCAAGTCTGTTAACTGATGTTGTCATCTGAAGATCACAAGCCAAATTCTGCTATTGAGCTGGTATAAATTCAGCTGAACTCCTTCAGAATAAGTGTTCAGAGCACAGTACAAAATCTGATCCTGTATCTATTGAGTAAGATGAAAGTTGTTGTCAAGCAAATAAACACTCACTTTGCCTTTGCTGTTTTCACCTCCATAATTTTACTGCAGCGGAATGGATTAGTGGCGGGCATTATCAGATTGCAGTAAATGGTTTAAGTTCGCTGCCAATGCACTTGGAAAGCATTATCTGCAGTGTGGCAGGGAGAGCAAGGCTTGGTTAAAGATAGTCTCTGCCCAGATGTGCCCGTGCAGCTCTGGGAAGGTGCAGTTAGGGCAGAGCCAGCGTCTGTCCATCTGGGCTGGGGACGGGGAGAAGTGGTTTCTGCAGCAAGTACTGACTTTCCCAGTGAGTTGGCTGGGTTTGTACGGTGTCCACTGAAATCCCACTGCTGGGCAGCTACTACTCCTGTAGCCAGCTAGTTTAAAGGTTGCCCTGAAGGCTCTACAAAAGTGGTAATTTTTGCCTAGGCAGAGTAGGCACATTCCTGTGAATGCTTTATTCCAAACATTTGTCTTCTCTTCACTGCACCTTTTCAGGAACATGAGCCCTTCTCTTTTTTGACAGCTGCATTTAATACAAAACACATGCATGAAAAATGTGTTTTCCAGTATCCCTGAGCTGGCACCACTCAACCAGGGGATCTTAAGCTCCCTAGAAATTGTTCAGATAATTTTCAGACCCCTCTCTTCAGACATGTAGCTGTGAAGTGTTTGTGGCCTTCCTTGCTCCAGAGGGTTGCAGAGTAATGTATGAATAACATCCACGTACATTTAAGTGATAAGAGGAATAAAACCTCCAGAGCCTTCTTGCATTCACATTATGCTAATTCCAGTCCAGAAGTTTTTAACTGGGCCAGTGGTTCCAGCTGAAGAGGATAATCCTGCAGCAACAGGTAGTTTGCACATGCACACAGAGGCCCTCTGAGAATGGTCCTTTGAAGTTCAGGGATCAAGAACAAGATCTAGCACCAAGTGTTGGCCAAGCTATGTTCCAAAAACAAGAAACTCTCTTCCCTAACCAAACTCATAAGCAGAAGAACGTGTCCCAGGAAACCCTACATTTTAGCCCTGGCTCTGTTCACTGTGCCTTGGTTAGCGCTGTTGGTTCCGGGTCTTACATACTTGAGGGTCTGGTCCTGGTGTATTCAAAACCTTTTGAGATAATCTTACCATGGTAGATTTATCTGGTGTAGAAGTGTAAAAGGACTGGTTTTCCAGTTAACAGCTCCTGAAGTAGAATTTACTCAGGGCTACGCATGGGTTGTCTTTGCCCTTTTCCCACCTGTGCCCAAATGCATCAAGCCCTGCATTGAAAGATGTCAAACACTTGGTTTCTCTGAAAACAGGAGAGCTCTGGCTGTTTGTCTTCCTCAAACATCAACCCAACACTTTTCCATTTCCTTTACTCCCTTTTGGTTAAATGATTTTGGTTTCCCCGTAAGAGTGTTTGAAGTGTGATTAAGTGGTGTTCAAAGTATTTGTAATGAAGAAAAGAGAAATTCTGCTCTCTGAATAATTGCAGAATGCTGTCAAAACCGACCCCAACAGCACTGTATAAAGCAATATTTCAGTCATTGCTAAAATGTTATTGACATCCGTGTTCATGGAGGACTTTGGGACTCCAGTATTTAAAAATGTCTCAATAAGACGGTGGTGGGGCTTTTTGTTTGTTGGTCGTAAACTGAAGATTATTCCACCTTGTTAACGGTAGAGAGGATAATTTCACGGTAGCAATCGTTCTCCTTTTCTGGCCCTATTGACTGTAAACTGTGTGTGGTGGTGGAGCAAGAAATGCTAACACACCTTCCTTAGGAGAGAGCAATAGTCTCTCTGCCGCACATGATGAACACAGACAGAAAGCAGAGAGTCCTCACAGGGGCCATTGGACAAGACAGGGTGCAAAAGAGCATAAGTAGTAAAAAGCCGTTGGGTTTAAAACGCTCTTTGCAAGGACGTGCCGAAAAACCTACAGATAGACTGAGTGGCATCTCCAGGTGCCTCCCGTTCTATCCTCTTGCACACAAACTCTCCACAGCTGCACAAATCAAGGTGGTCATCGCCATTCTGCAAAGCGGGGACAAGCCACTGGATTGTCCTGCTGCTGCACAGATGTAAGTGACTCTGAAGCAGCCACCTGAGAGAAGAACCAGATCCACCTGCTTGCAGTAGATCTTAAAGACTGCAACTGAAGCCCTGGGCTCTTCTTTCTCCTAACACTGGCTTTGTGCTGGAACAATGCTGTTGATTTCAGCAGAGCCCTTGATCTAGCTGAAGGGCAAAGTGTAATTTATTCTCTTTATACATTAGTCTGAATCTAGCACAGCTGTTCATCGAGAAAAATGTTACCATGTGCCTTCAAAAATAATGCATCCTGTTTTAACTGAGTTAAAAAATACTTAACCTGTGAGTAGACCATTATGATAAAGAAACAGTTACTCATTTGCACAAGATATCATTATTTTCTTATTACACAGAGGCTCTGAATGTTTGCAACTGTTATGAATCAGCCTCAGGGTTGATAATCAAATCCAAGAAATAGTCCTCTTAGTGTTTTCCTCTTAGTGCTTTCAAACAACTCCACCCATCTCGATTCATTCACCAGTTACTACATGGACGATCTGCAGCGTAGTCACTTTCTTGTTATTTGAGTCTTTAGTCAAAAAGAGATCCAGAACTGCAGTAATGAGTCTTTTTAAAAATGGTTTCTCCCTTTTGTTTATACTGCCCTCTCTGAAACAGAAAACTGAAATCTATTTCCTTAACTAAACTGTGTTTTCCTCTAATCTATTAAGCAAGCATGCTGGTTTGTTATTTTTGGGTGCCTCAGACTGGCTAGATGGCGTGGACGGGAAAAATAATCACTGAATCGTTTGAAAACCCACATGTAAAGATTCAAATAATTAATTTTTTTTGCAAAAATACAATGCAAAGAAAGTTTGTCACTTTCAGTTTCTCCTTCTGAAATTTAACATGAGCTTAAAATTCCAATGTTTTTCAGTCTCACATATGTGATTATTTCTAGTTTTAAGCAGTAAAGATTTAAATTCACAAATTTGATTTGTAAAAAAAGGCAGTTATCAAACAGGAAGTTTATAAAATGCTGGGGCAAGGTAGACATCTGCTAGGGAAACACCTTAAAAAAAAAAGGTGAAAACCAATGAACTGAGAGGAGACAACATTTTTGAAAAGAATTTGGTAGGTCACTTGTTGAATTCTTTTGAACTGACCTTTTTTTTTTGACTGAAAACTAAGATTATAGCCCATTTATTCAGGTTTTAATTGCACTGATGTGAACAGAACTATACTAATTAATTTATTAATTTGACTCAATGGATTAATATATCCGTTAGTGAGCATTTATGCTTTTGCAGATCCACAGTCCGCATCCAGAAATTCTCTCTAATTTTTAAAGGGACTCTCCTACTCCACATAAAAACAAGAGAAAGGGAGCTGTGCCAAATGCTATTCTGCTACCATCACTGTTTATTGACAGAAAAGATTTTTATCTTAACAAAGTGAGGGAACTGCTAACTTTATCTTTGATGTAAAACATTTTCCCATAACAATTTTCTGTCACCTTTATCCTATATCTCTTGTATTACATATACATTAAGGAATTTAAAAGCTTAAAGGATATTTTCTTCCATAGTGATTTACATCCAAACAAGTTGCCCAGGGAACTTTCTCTCAAACTGGAAACCTGTTTCCAAGGACAGATATTTATATAAAAGCCCCCATAAAAGGTTGTGGAAAAGCTACAAGGGTTTTGCTGCATTCCTGTTTTGAGAGGGGCTATGCCCAGCATACCAGAGAGACGTGCAAAGTAACATCACTCCATTAATACTGCTCCGTCCGGGCACTTAATTCTGCACTGAATTTTATCAGTGGAATAAAGAGAAATGAAAAAATCATCCTAGACCATAAGGATATTTAATGTAAAAAACAACTTTTATATTTCTATATATGTATGTGTTTATAGTAATATAAAAATACAAAATTTTACTATGCATTCATTCTGATAAGGATGGGTTTTAAGCAGTGGTTTTGAAAAGCAGTCTGGGCTGAAAAATCTGTTTCTAATTCAGAGTGGTAAGAGCCATTTATATAAAGCCTCCTTTGGGCTTTTTGCATAATGTTAGTAGATCCTCTATTCTTAAGAACTATTCTTAGGGGCCAAATGTGGTCTCCACCAAAAGCAGCAAGAATTAGCATCCTCCCCTAATGTGTCAGAGAGAGGACAAGGAGTAGTCAACTTACCCTGCTGCCTCTCTGGGTCAGCACTGGGTTACCTTAAGAAACAGCTTGGTGCTTTGGCCACTAGTTCTCAAGCAGTCCTTACTCTGTGGCCAGCAAAAATGAGCCTCCAGGGCTGCCAATCAAGCCTACATGGACAGAACAATCATTTTTAATAAATATATTCATTTGATTCATTTCTACATTGGAGTAGGGCTGTGCTTTGGCAGTGGAACAGGCAATCCCCTCTGGGAGAAGCCTGGATTCTTAGCGGGGTGAATCAGCAAGGAGAAGGAATGTGGGAAAGTTAATTTGTGTGAGCTTTATGGGCCTTATCTGCAATAGGCACCCACCTGCCTCCGCTTCCAGGCAAGTCATGATGTGAGCAGAGTTCTCAGCTATCTAACAGGGAGGATGGTGGGAATAAACTGCCCCTCGCTCTGAGAGGAAGGCAGCTTTGGGTTCACTTTCAACAACTAGTTTCTAATATAGATGAAGGGTGGGTTTTTTCCCGAGTGAAAAAAACTGCAACATGCCTAATCAATATATTGGCTGTCCAAATCACTGCAGAATAGGTTCCTGCTAGGGTTCGTGAAGCTGGTAAGCAAGTGAGAGTGCTTCACTTGCGACACGCCCCTGAAGCCCTTCTTAAAACCTAGACCATGCAGATGGATGGTGACACCCTGCAAGATGTTAGCTGGGCACCCGTGCAACTTTTTTTTACGGCACTGGTAGAGACTCAATCGCAAGTAAAACCAGTATATTCCAAGAGATAAAATTGTTGAGAGTCCCAGGAGATAAAGCTGTTGAGGATCACAGTGGATTAGACCAGTCTTTTTTGCTTTATTTGGCTATGAATCTCTAATTTGCTTTTGGGTGGTAAGAAATTTTGGTTCAGCCCAGGAGCTAGGACATATGTAACCAAAATTACTAAAAAATCATTCTCTACTTTTACTGACTTCGTAAGAACAGAGGCCCTGCTGTCCTGGAAAAAGATCGTAATTGATAATTATCAGAGAGGGTCTTAATGTTACACCATCATCACAATAATTATACACCAGAACACCGTGGGAATTCATGTAGGAAGTAAAATTCACATTCTGTCACGTAAAACCTGAAAGAGAGGAAAATTCCTGCCTGAGACAAGCAAACAGACACAGCGCAGGACGTCACACCTACCTTCCAGGCGACTGTCAGACTAAATCCACAGAGACGATTCAGAACTCTTGCTTCTGAGAGAGAACCATCAGGTAGGGGGGAAACAGCACTGACCATCTGGTCAGTGTCACGAGCATTTCTCCAGCTGCCTTTTTCACTCTGCCTCTTACAGCTGTATTTTAGCTAACGAGAGGAGGGATGGACCAATTCAGGTATCAACCACTGGCACCTGCTTTTGCTGTCTTTCTTGGGCATCGTTCCAATCGTGTTCTCACAACAAACTTTGGCTGAGAACTTATTTTCAAACACTGAGTTACTCCTGTGAAACATTATTCTTTTTTAGCAACAGGTGAAGTATAGGACTAACAAAATATTTTAGTAAATATTTTACCAGAAGAGTTACATGCACCTGGCCAAATTACATTTCCTTTATAGCCAAATAACCAAAAAATGGTCATAGAAATGATGAGATGAAACTCATTAACCCGGGATCTGGGAAATTTCAGTTTGACAACTGGAAAAAAAAAAAAAAGGTTTGGAAAAAAGTCCCCTGTGCTTTTCATGTTTAAATATGACTAAAGCTGAGAAAGTCTGTGCAGAGCCCCACCAGAATGATTTATTCTCCTGCTCTGAAATGTCCTATGGATTCTATTAAGTTTATCTTTACCATCAGAGAAAAAGTAGACCACTATAAAAATAAACAGCTCCTTTCTGATCAATCTCATTAAAGTTTTGCTCCTATTGCGAAGTATGAGCAGGCATGCTTTTAATAGTTTTAAATCTTTGAGCAGAGCTTATCAATAAACACACACTCAGGGGAAAGCCATTCACTCTCCTTTTCATCTGGGGGCTGTTAGTTTCTCTTTTTATGGTAGTGTTTATGTCTGTTCTTAGTTGCCAGTGCTCTTCCACATCTTCCCTGATAGCCGTCAACCTGCAGAAAACGCTCTATAAAATCCTACAGAACTCAGTGTGGTCTGTGAGAAACCCAAGGCATTTCTCTACTTGGATGTACTTTGCAGAGCAGAGGACCGTTCCTTTTGATAAAAGTAGGAGCTAACTTCACAAACAGGTCTCCAGTCGGCGAGGAGACTGATGATTATAACTTACGTGTATTTTCTGTTTTCGGAAGGTTTTTGAGATGAAATGATTTGAAGGCTTTTAATGAAGTACTCTAACTGCCGACAAGGGCAGCTTAACATACCAAGGCACTGAATCAAAACATCTTGTTCGTGCTTTGAATGGAAGGAAACTATTCACACTTTGGTTAATTGGGAGTTGCTGCTCCTTTAGCTTTGCAGTGCGACAAGCCGCTGCTTTCGGCTTCGAAGTCTGAGCTACATTCATCCCAGCAGAAGCATGCAGCTCGGTGACGGAGCGCAGCCAGGGGGCATTGCCAACCCCAGCGCGAAACACAGGCGGGAGTACAGCTTAAACACAGCCCTAGCTGGTTCTGATAGCATCCTGCAGATAATATGGCCTGTTAAGCCCCTTTAGCACCAAAATCTTGAGTCTTCATTCCACCGGCTAGTCCTTTGTCTTCACCTCGCAGAAAGTTGGGGAGACCAGAATTTCAGGGCTTGGCAGGGAGAGTCTTACTCCCAGCATAGGGCAGAGGGGAAACGTTAAAGGGGAGGTGCTTTTCCTCACTTTACCACTTTTTCTGAGGCAGAACAGCTGCTTTTTTCTGCCGTGGTAATCATTCCTTTCAGAGCTGACAAGCTGGTTCGTCTAGGTGGAGCTTCTGGGTGCCCCCGCTGTCTCGCTGGCGGCGGTTCAAGTGAAGCAACACGTCACATTCCTGCGATGGAGGGCTGGGAGCGGCAGCCTTCTCCGTGACATTGCGCCCGCATCTCCCCAGTGCCACGTATCCTGCTGGGATAGAGTGACAGCCGCGGCATTCCCGCTGCGGTCCTGCCATACTCCACAGCCCTGCCCAGCAGTTGTAACTCAGCCCGTGGGATCTTGCAGGACAATGGAGTTAGTCCACGTCTGTGGAATGCGCTAGGGACTGTCTGTAGAAGATGAACGTGTTGATTTTTCACTGATGGTTTTTCCCCAGCGTAGTTGGAGCTCCTTACTGAGAATGCCATGGGCTTTCTGGAGCTCACAGTCAACACTACATAGACTGTGCAAGAGCCTGCGCCGTGGGCCGTGCTTTAAACCTGGTGGCAGAGAACCCACCTGGAGTACTGTGTCCAACTTTGGAGTCCTCAACATAGGAAGGACATGGACCTGTTGGAACGGGTCCAGTGGAGGGCCACGAGAATTATCAGAGGGATGGAGCACCTCCCCTATGAGGACAGGCTGAGAGAGCTGGGGTTGTTCAGCCTTGAGAAGAGAAGGCT
>JAOXNO010000041.1:13888528-13900030 GCA_028565335.1 Limnodromus scolopaceus | reverse complement strand
ATCAAGCAGATGATCCATTTTGAGAAAGGGATTTAATTTAAAAATTAGGGATTAATATACTGGGACCGATGGCTGTGGGAAGAGGGGTCTGATACAGGAGCCAGCTGAAGCAGTGGTGCACAATCTTATTTACCATGATCCCATGAGGGAGGGAGCACTGTGAAAACTGCTGAGTTACATGTATGAATTCTTTACTGGGTCAAACACAGTGCCAACAACGACAATGACATTAAATTATTGTTGTTGTTGTTTGTCTTGCAATTATTCACTCTTCCTTCTCCTTATTAACAATACAAATGAGGTTACATGCCCAGAATGTGCTCTGTATTGTCAGAAAAGGCTTGAGCAAAAGGTGTCCCAGCCTTGGCCACATGTTAAGGCACGAGTCTTCAAACTTGCAGTGGACTCAAAGCTATTAATTTCCACAATACTGCATAAACAGGACTGGTTGCATCTTATCGTAGCTCAGAAATGCTAACCAGCAAACACTAAAATCCCAGTAAAGAAAAGGCACAGGTTGTGACCTTCATATATGAACAAATAATAATAAATGAGTGAGCAAAGCATGCAAGTTTTCCCCTGTGGACTGATGTTTACTGCTCAGGTTTCTGCCTGTTTAGAGAAGCTGGTTGTTGAAGTGAAATTAGGTAAGTAATGCCAGGCAGTTCACAGAAAGAGGGAATCTCTTCTCCTGATGAGGATATTACCTCAGAATGAGGAATACTTAACCTGCATCTTTGTAAAAAATATATGCTTTGCAACCATTGCTACTCTGGCCGTTTTTAACCGATCCCCATTAAAATCCCGGGGAAAACAACACAACAGCAGCACAAAATTTAAATAAAATAAAACAAAACAAAACAAAGCCACTTTTAGCGCAAAGAGAATGCCTAAGAAGTTGATGCAGGAAAGAGTTACATGCTTAAGGATAAGAGCAGATTACTTAAATTCACTACATTTATATGCAAACTTCAGTATAAAATCTTTAAAGGCAGAAAGCCTAAATATAAGAATTGCAGAGAAAGGGATATAATTTGTAAGCCAGGAAGCTAGGATGATCATGAAAGTATATTTCCTTTTTTAACAACATTTCCAGTATTCTTATTTGCTGTTCTATTTGATTTTAAAGTATACAGATTATAGTAATTTCATATGCCAGTGTCCAAATTAAAGCTAGGTTTCTCTTCAGTTTATACAAAACGTTATAGTGCACTTGACTTGAATTCAATGACACTGTCATCCTTTAAATTGATTATAATATCTCAAATGTGGGTTTGGAGACTGTTACCCACCAAATGCAAATACCAAAAAAATAACACGGTTCTATGTTTTTGTGGTTTTACCCAAAACAGTCCAGCTGGTTTTCTAGATTAAAGATTTTTTTTTAATTTCATTTAAAAAACAAACACAATTTTCAGTACATGATATGAAAACATCCCAGCCTGTATAACTCCTACTGCCTACTTTCAAAAAATTCCCTTGTTCTGAAGGCAGTTCAGTGGCTAGTAGTAGTAGCCAGTAGTCACTGGTGTAAATTCCATCTTGTTTATGAAAACATTTTGAACAAAGCATTGATTGTCCAGAGTTTATAAAAAAATTTAAAACCTATAAAATATTGGCATCACTACTATTTGGGGCACGAGAATGACATGCATATAAATCATAGTTTATTGGCACAGTCTTTTATACACAGAAAGAAGGCTTTGCTGAAAATGGAATTCATCGATGTACTGTAATCCTCCTCTTTTATAGATTTGTTTTTAAAGTATTCTGAATTGGGAAAAAGTCTGAAGCAAATCCTAGTCTAGAGTAGCAACCAGGGGCACAAGAAGTCTTTTATGACGTGGGTTAGCTATGGTAGACTGGCAGAGCAGGCAGACTTTGGGGAAATCAGGGTGGATGGAAAGGCCTCAGTGTGTGAAGCTTTGGGAGGGAAGGTTGTTTGTGTAGGTGGTGTCCTTCCATGCAATCCCACCCACATCTCTGTTAGCCCTGGGAACAGTGATCTCTTGCTCCTTTTTGTAGGAAAGAGCCCTACTATCACCATTTCAGAAAGGTAGCAGTTTACTAAAGGCTTTCACAGGAGCACTCTGTCCCTTCCCACCCATCATGAGGTGGGTGAAAGAGGCCTTTTATGCTGACAGATTTTCCCCTTAACAGCAAGGGGATTTTTCTGGCAACATTTTGGGCAAACCTTGATCCACAGCCCCTCTAGCAAGGACAAGGAGAGCGCTTGCCTGCCAGTACTTGGCCAAGCATGTGAAGAAGCCACCCTTGTGCCTCATACACCACTGCTTTGTTTGATCAACGGCTGGTGAAAAATAAGAAACGTCTCTCCTGGTCCAGGACTGGATAAGATGTTATCCAGGCCAGGTCTATCTCTCTGCTTCCACACTGAACAAGAATTGGTAGTGTCGTTTTTTGCTTTAAAATGGCATCCCAATGGGAAATAAGCATTCAGGTCTCACTGCGGGAAGTGATCTAATTCCCTTGGATTTTATGATTAGCTCAGCCTTAGCAACAGGAAGGCTTTGAAGGTGTTGGTCACCTAATCATTCTAAGAATCCTTTGTTTAAAACATCTGCTTTTAAAAGTTTCACCTCTGTTAGAACCTGTAGGATAGCTGCAGTACTCTAGGCTCAAGGGATGTGCCCCACTTGATGGTGAAAAATCAAGGGCACAAACTATACAGGACCATTCAAGTCCTGAGAATGGAGCAGCCCGTACTTGGATTGCTCCAGTTCTAGACAACCAAAATGTCGCCGAAGTTACACCAGGCTAAAACAAGAGAAACGGCAGCGAACCAGCCCAAGAATTCTCCCAGATAATTCTTTCCTTTTTCTTTTCCAGTAGCAAAATTATTGGCAGCCACCGGGGACTGGTGCTGTAATTAGCCTTGAAGTGCTGCACTGAAGAGCAAACGCTCTAGCAATCCAAGCAATATTCTGTTAAGTCATTCTACTGGACTGCAGGGCTTGTGGGTGGGATTCTCCCAAGTGAAAAATACGGCAATGCCCCAAGATTAAGTCCTTACTATTTCTTGGAATTTTAGTAACAGCCATAAAATTCACTGTTGGCACCTGAATCTTTAGAAGCACTAAGCAAATTAAACAATCAAGCCTCAGTCCTGCAGCTCTTCTCCTCATATGATGCTTATTAAAATACATGTGGTGAAGAGCTTCATAAATTGATTCCAGAATTTTCAGGCAGAAATGCCTAAAACCAGGTTCATAAATACACATCTAAATTTTTTAACAGAGTTACACTCATTTTCCAATTTTCTTGAGCTTGTGAAAATTGCAAATGCTGGAGCTTTTGAAAAAAAAAAATTAAAACAATTTATGCAGGTCTTTAATCTGAATTGGGATTTGCACTAAGACTGTTTTTTAGAGTTGTCCATGGTAGGCATCAGGACTAGTCTCGTGAAGGCTAAAGGAGGCATGGTCTGGTAGCCGTGATGTGTTCCGAGTTGGTCCTAGTTCTGTGGAGCTAGAATACCACAGGAGAGCTGATTAAGATGATGTACATATGGATAATGAGGATGCCTTCTATTCTGTCAAGTTCAGAAATTTGGCCCACAGGCTGACATGGAATATTCCCACTGGAAGCCCACTATTTCCATTCATCTTAATGAAGTGGTCCATCACTGGTCACAAGGCATATCTCTTTCAAGACCCTGCCTGTACTAAATAATTATTTCATCTTAAAAAAAATAATGGGAAAAATAAATGTAGGGGATGAGAAGACTATGAAGAAAAGCTAGCAAAATGACAGCCACTTTAACAAGAGCTTGGCGAGTCGTGTGAGTTAGAGTGATTGCATACAGCCGTAGGTCGTGCCAGCTTGTCTGCACACACAGCATGCAGCATCCCCATCCAGAAATGTTGTCTTCCAGCCCAGGGTTTCTTCATTTAAAGTAGACAATGAATGAGTGGCACAGTTCTCTTGTGGTTGTCTTCTCCAGCATTCAAGCATGTCTTTAAGCCAGAGCATGTGTTTAGGAGAGCCAAAACTATGTATACTAATGGCAGTTGCAGAACTGGGCGTGAGAGTGCCAGTCAGCCTGATGGCTTGGAAAAAAACGGACAGTGGAGAGAGGAAAGAGACATAGATATCAGGATAAGAGCTTCTGCATGTATTAGAACAGCCTGTGCATCAGGGATGTGTAATTTGGCCACACTGTCCTCTACTGGCTAAGCCTGGATCTCTGAAAATGATGATGTATTCATGCTGTTTTCATTCTTCAGTGCTCAATTTAAAGCACTTCAACAGACTCATACTTTCAAATAGCCCATTTCCTTCACCCCATCTCCCTCCACCCTGAATACTTTTAAACATCAAGAAAGCAGAGTCTTTATGACTATCAAAAATTCATTATGTTTACTCTCCAGCTTTTGTCTTAAGATCTGTCAAAGGCAAGGAAGAGCTTTGAGATGGGGAATTTCAATCAATTTAATTTAATGCCAATTAATGAACTTTAAATTACTGATTCTGTTATTTAAAAAAAAATAAAACCCCTTAGGGAAAAACACCTCAGCACCGCTCCGTACACCTCTCCTTCCCCCTTTCTGGTCTCCAGCCCCCTTGCTGTGGGCTACACTCAATCCTTTTGGGGAGGTGAGGGCTGGTGCAGGAGACAGAGGTCAGAAGGTGGTGTCTGCTTTTCTTTTTCCACTCCTTGCTTTGTACTCAGTTGCCCCAGAGAGGGTTCACTCACCAGGTACTGGCCCATTAAAGTCAAGCCTCCTCCTCTCTGCCCTTGCTGAGGTGGCTTTTGTTCCAGCAGCTCTTTGCCATCTCTCCTCCTGCTCTGGTGTGGTCTTCCCTGTCTTTCTCCTCCTCCTCTAGTGGTGCTGTCTCTTTTTCTCAGTGCTTATCACCCTTTCTTAAACACCTTTTCACGAAGGTGCCAGGATCTCCTCCGATCAGTTCAGGATTGCAGGTGGAGCTGGCTGTAAGTGGTTGCATCCGGCACAGGATGGTCCATGACCCACAGAGAACACACCACTGCCAAACCCCTACCATTATTGCCCAATACACACCTCAAGCCCTCCTTGGTAATTAAAAAAATACATATATATATATATATATATATAAGCTGACCAACTTCTAGTTCTACATTTTCTCCACTCTGGGGATGGTTTTTTTCCTTCACAAAAGTCTTTACATTTCTGCATGTGAATATTTCTGGTATCTTTGGAGAGATCAGCCTGATGAGATCTGAGACGAGGTCTGAATGAAAGCAGGCCTTTCTACAGCTGGCCCTGCGAGTCCCCTGGGCCCCAGCTTGCAGTCTGGCTGCTGTGTGCTCTGCGTGGCTCCCACAGATACCAACAACCTGTGTGCTGCTTTCAGGTTCTGGACGACAGCTGAGACCGGCGGAGCCTCCAGGAGATGCTGATGCTGACGCGGATGCGGAGGAGGAGGATTCTGTGAGTGTTTTTTTCGACTTGGGGTTTTTGGGGGGAATGCGCATTTGGCAGTTATCTTGTTAAAACAGGATCTTAAGTATTTTCTTGATAGCTAGGTATTGCCAGAGATTTTTTTTTCTCCATACAAAATGTTGTATTTCTGCTTGGGATTCTCCTGCCAGCTCAAAAGCCAGAATGATGCTTCAATATAAAGTGATCTGCTCTTTGCCATGATTCACCAGCATAAGTTTAATACCCAGACTTTGCAAACTATTACATGGCTGTTGACTGCAGTAACTGTTCTTTAAATCTTTACCTGGTTTCGGTTCCCTGTCGCTTGGCTCCAGAAGGAAGCATGCCAAATGTCTGTCGGCAGAAATTCCTGCTGGGACTCTTCCATGGCTTGCTTGGTTATAGAGAGCAATAAAGTTTGAAGCTGCATGATACAAAGATTAGGTGTGCAAATATAGCAGGGGAGGGAATTTTTAGTGCCTTTTTCAATTATTGCTAATTGATCTGTCAGTATTTTCAGTCTGTTCAGCCCACAGATACATAAAATTCATAAAAAGAACCAAAATCAGCATACTATTGTTTTTGTCACTCGTGAGTCTGTTCCTTGTGTTCTTGAGTAACATCCTTAAATGAGAAATTTATTTCTTCTTGACCTAAGGAAAGAGTTATTGGTTATTCTACACCCACCATTATTAATGAAAGATTTGTACAAAGAAGGAAACTATGCCTAATCAGAAAAACTCTCTCAAAAAAATGGCTCACTGTTTAATGGTAGATGTTCCTTTCCACCACTCATTTCTTTTCCACAGGTTAATGAAGTGGCAGTAGAAGACATCCGTCCAAGGCCACAAGGATCCTCTCCAGTTTATGAATATATAGAAGGAGAATATTTAAAGGCAAGACACTGAGTTTTCTTGCAGGCATGGCTTTACCAAGTTGATTCAAGAGGCTTTATCTCCTACAATGAGCCAAGACTTATATGTCATGTAATAAGATGTTGTTGCAGCCATATTGTCTTCCTGTCCCCACCAAAATAAGGGCTGTGTTCATTCCAGTATATGGTACTGGGCTTGTTGTTGGCCGCGTTCTTGGCAAAAAATGCATTTGACTTCATTCCTTAAAGGACCTGGGCCAGAGAGTGCCAAGAAATCGCAATGCTTTTCCTATTAGAATATTTAACTGGCTTGAATCTAACTAATAGGTATTTCAAAATCACCTGTACCTCTTGGTTATTCCAAGTTAAAGATTTAATTAGTGCAGTCATGTTAAGATAAGTAGGCGACAGTTTTACATTCATACTGAAGTCAAATAAATGAAAAAAAAGTGTGTTCACAAAGATGAAAACATGAGAAATGTGCTACATGAGTAACACACAGAAAAGCTCCCAATGTCTTAATACAATTGGTTTCTGACATTCATTTCATGCAAATTTTCATACAAAAATTTGGCCTTAGCGTCTAATTTGCTACTTGGAATAATATAGTTAAATCATCCACACTGTACATTACAGTTGTAGATCCCAATTTTGCCCTGTTGCCATTAAAGTCAGCCTCAGTTCTTAGTCTAAACCAGGGATTTTAACCGATGTAGGAATTTTGTTGTACTTTACAACAACATGACTTCTGAACACTAAATAATTGCAAATTATTTTTCAGCTTGAAGAAGAAAATAAAAAATATTCTACAGACAAATCAAAACAGAGTCATCCACAGGTTGGTCTAAAGGCACTCCATAGTTTTAGGCATATGGCTTGCAAAATAATAAAGTCAATTGCAATGCACAGATGTGGATGGGTGGACAGAGGGAAGGACAAATGGGCAAGGAATCAATTTAGACTTGTTTTGACCAGGAACTTTACAAATTGCCTAGTTATGGCACAGACATGAACACTTATGTGTCCCATTTGGGGTCCTTCTATAATACTTTTTAGTGTTCTTTAGCCTTCTCTGGTTTGAGTACAGTACAGCTCTTAGTCTGACTTTTCTGGCACATTTACTCTAATTCAGGTGCTTAACATCTTCACAGAAAACACAATATTTCAGACCTAAAAGATTCCATATGTTTCACATTTTAAAATTATAACTTATTTTTCCTATGACCCTGATCCGGTGTAGCCTTAACATATGTGCTTAATTCTAATTTAGAACAGAATCAAACCCATACTAAATAAGTTCATTCTCTATTTTAGATAATCTTTCTTAAGCTACTGAAAATATATCGGAGGAGACTCAATTTTTTTATTGCAGAATAAGGTAGAAAACCTTGATACAAATGAATAAGAATTACAAATTCACACCTTTTTCTATATCTAGGAGACAATGGAAGTGACCCTGAAAACAGAAGTGGAAGCTGGTGCTAGTGGTTTTAGTGTGATGGGCGGAGGAAATGACGGAATATTTATTAAAAAAGTACTTAAGGAATCTCCTGCTTCAAAAATATTTAGTCTGAGAGAAGGTACAGTCTTATTTTCTGTTGTGTTTTGTTGTTTTGGTTTTTTTAAATATATCGTAAAATATTCAGGTCTGTAGCTCATCTGTCATCTCTTTAGGTAATAGAAATAGTAGAACCCAAACCAAGTAATATTATGTGTGATCTTAACTTTCTATATTAATAAATTAAAAGATCAGTTTCCTAAACAATAATTAAATGTGATTTTTTTTTGTATACCAAAAAAGAATTATGTAATTTTCACTGGCACAGTGAAAAAGATACATAGAAAGTAGTGTATACACAACTAACAGGAAAAAATACCCAGCTCTTAATGTTAATGAAGAACCTGCATTTGATTCTTTCACAAAATAGTATGCCACAAGACTACAATAAATACTGATTTCAACAAGAACAAAGGGCCAGAGTCTAAATACTAAAAAATATAAGAAAAAGCTTTGTTACTGTCAGGGTGGTGAGACACTGGAACAGGTTTTCCACAGAGGTTGTGGAGTCACCATTCTTGGAAATATTCAAAACCTGACTGCACATAGACCTTAACAACTGGCTGTAGCTGCCCCTTCCCTGAGAAGGGCAGTTGGACTAGATGGTGTCCTGAAGTCCTTTCCAGCCTTAACTATTCTGTGATTCTATGACGTGAACATCGTTTGATATTTTAAATAAATAGGATGTGATAATTACTTTTTATTTAATGAGCATTAATTCAACAGAATTTGAAAAACCGCAAGAAAACACAAACTAACTAAAATGATGTCTGATTCCACTTGCAGGTGATCAGCTCCTAAGTGCTACAGTATTTTTCGATAATATCAAATATGAAGATGCCCTCAAGATTCTCCAATATTCCGAGCCATATAGAGTTCAATTCAGCCTCAAAAGAAAAATTACTGGGAAAGAAGAGCTAGCACACATTCACTCTACAGCCCAGTTCAAAAAAGATAGATTAAGCCAGGTATTTATTTGATTAGTTTACCAAGTTTGGATAACACTGAAGTAATGTGCTGTATGGAAATAGATCAGAAAAATACACATTTGTCTTCTTTGTGTTTAAACTTACAAGCATGAATATTCATGAGAAGAAAAAAAAAATCCTAAATAATATTTGCAGTTTTATAAATATTCTGGGCAAGACTATAGATTTTTTGATAAAGCCAAAAATCTTTTGTTAGGGTTAAAAAAACGTTCTTGTGTAGTGAGCCAGCATTTTTTGTTGTTGTTGTTAAGTGTCCACTGATAGAACAGGCACAGATAAGCTCTGTAGTACTTATATTCAATATTTTCCAAAATGTAAAATATCAATAGATATTTTTCTCAAAGGCTTCTCAATGAAATTTTCTCTTAAAAATATGTGTTTAATCACTGATGTCTTCCATAGACATGATCTGCTCACAGGTCTCCAACACATTCAAAATTCTTTTCCTCATAATATACATATATATAAATATTACATATATATTTGTATAGCTATGGAAACGTCTATTTAGTGCAATGTTTTGCAAAATACATAAACCTTCAGATATTCACATATTACAGACATATAATCCACTTGTTTTATGTAATTTCTGCCTGAATAACATACGCTGTTTTCAGGATTATTTTATATTACAAGTAGATACTGGAAATAAAAAGCACATTTTTCTACATCTTTTATAGTATGTATTTTATTTTGTGTTGCATATATATTTGCTTTACTTTTAATCTTCTGACTACTATTTGTTTTTTCAGGAAAAAGAACTCAGTGAGAGCATTCCTGAAGAAACACTGCATGTTTCCGGAAAAGCTACTTCAGATGAAGACAGGGAAACATTAATCGTAAGCCAAAGGGTAGGAAGAAGCAAGAGACCTAAAAAAGATAGGTTATCATGGCCAAAATTCCAATCAATTAAAAATAAAAAGATACTGGGGCACAGAAGATCTCATAGTACATCCGACGCATACGAGCCTGCTATACAGGATATTTCCCCTACGAGCACAGACACAGAGTCACAATTTCAACAAGAAGTCCCTATCAAAGAAAAAAAAGGAAGCCAAAAGAAGCTGAAGTTCCCTAGCATTGGATTCAGAATGAACAGATCGAAAACAGAAACACATGACAAGACAAAAAAAGAAATAAAAACAACACTGCTATCTGAAAGACAAAAAATACATAAAGAAGATATCAGCCTGGAAAATCCTGAAATACTGACTGTTGAATATACCACATCTCCTGCTTATGAAATTAAAACAGGGGAGGTACATGAAACTTTAGCAAAAGACTTAAAAGATATGAAAAATGGAATTCCATCTCATACAAAAAAATGCCCTGAAGTTGAAATAAGCATAAAAAAAGAAAAAGACACGGAATCAACAACAAAATTTACTGTACCTGAAGTACCAGCTATAACAACAGAGATATCGAAGCCCAGTTTAGAAACACCTGATCTGACGGAAAGCCCAACTAAACAAACACCACAAACCTCCTCAAAATCACGAAAAAAGAAACAGAAAGGAACAGCAGATAAAAGAGAAAGTGGAATTAACATAGACCTGATGGGTCACACAACACAAGGATCCATACAGGTAAAAGGCCTAGAAGTAGGCGTTGCTAAAGCAGAATTACACACATCACCTGACACAATGGAAACAGGAGAAAAACAAGCAGAAGATGACACACAAATTCAGAAAGCAAAATCTGGGATTTCAATGACCAAAATAAAAGAGCCAGAGACTGAAAACTCCAAACTGGGAAGTGATGATCCACATTCAGTATCAGAAAAAAGAGCTGATATGAGTTCAGAGGATGGTAGGATTTTGGATGTGAAACCTCACATGCCTGATGCAGAATCTGAAGGATATACTTGGAAAATGCAAATGCCGTCATTCAAAATAACCAGAAGTCCTAAAGCTGACATGAAAATACCAAGAGAAGAAAGGACAGTTGACTCATTAGATAACATGAAAAAGAAACCAACAGAAGAAGAAGACATGCACAAAAGTGATAACACCGGGAAGATGGAAACTGGCGTGAAGATTAAAGAAAAGGAAGTAGAGGGAAAAGAAAGCAAATTCCGCCTGCCAAAGCTTAAATTACCTACATTTACCTGGGCAAATACACGCGATGAGACAGGGCAAACTGAAAGTCAAGTAAGTGACAGGGAAGGAGAAGTGCCAAAGGAAGGCACAGGGCCATCCCTAGAAGCAAGTGCAAAAACAACAATAACTGTATCAACAGAAGACAAGAAAATTACAACTTCAGAACTTGAAATCACAATATCCAAAGAAAAACCAAATGACAATGACATAAAACAAATATTGCAAGGCCAAACGCCAGTTATGAATAATATAACTGTAAAAGCCTCATCGAATGAAAATCAATTAAAAGACTTAGAAGACAAAACAGAGATTAAAAAAACCTACACTGAAATAAAAAATGGTGAAGTGAGTATAATATCAAAGAAAATAAAAGAAATCACTGAAACCGTCACGGCCGCAGGGGAGGGCCCCGCGCTGGGCCTCAAAGCTGACGTCCCCGGGGCCAAAACTGAAGGGGCTGGCTGGAAGGTGGAGAAGCCCTTCCTCAAAATGCCCAAAGCTGACATCAAAGCTCCCAAGGTGGACATCAGCCTCCCCTCCGTCGACGTCACCCTTCCAA
>JAOXNO010000041.1:13874452-13888428 GCA_028565335.1 Limnodromus scolopaceus | reverse complement strand
CTCAAGGAGCCCCAGGTGACGGTGCCCTCGGGAACCGCCGAAGTCGACGTCACCCTGCCCACGGCCGAGATCCAAGCACCTGGTTTTGAAGTGATCACACAATCCTCGTCTGGTAAAGAGGATGATATGGGTAAAGCTAGAAGTTCTCTCTTTAGAATGCCTAAGGTTTCTCTTTCTAAAAGTTTGAAACCTCAGGCACAGAGTAAATCTGGAGCTGAAATTTCTGTGTCAGAAACTCTTTCTTATTCAGTAACAGAGGAATCTTCTGCTGTTCTTTCAGGCAGTGGTGGATCTAAGCAGCATTCTGATAATAAGGGAGATAGTGGGTCTAAAAGTAGTAAATTTAGAATTCCTAGCTTGGGTTTCTCTAAAGTTGATATTGGTTCTTCTAAAATTGAACAGGATTCCCCATTATCAAAAGGGGATATTACTCTTACTAAATATCAGATGAATCTGGCAGGATCTGAATCAAAAGTATCTCTTGCTGATGAGAATATTTCAGTAACTGATTTTGAAATTGTGAATGAAGATGGCTCTTTGGACCAAGAAAGTCTGAAGCCAGAAGGGAAAACACCAGCTGCTGAAATATCTGTTGATGACACAGAGTTCACAGTTAAAATTCCTAAATTCCGAAAACCAAAATTTGGAATTTCTTGGTCTAAGGGCAAACAATCAGAAAGTTACATTGGTCCTAAAGTGGAATCTGAAATTTCCAAGGGAAGGATAACATCTGATGTGGCTGATGCTGATACTGAAAAATCTACTCCGATCCCTGATGCTGAATTAGGTGTAAAGATGCACACGCCTTCATCTGAAGTTGTTCTCGATGCACCAAAGTTGGATGTCAGTCTCCCATCCATGGAAGTTACCATGCCGAAATTAGAAGCAGAAATCCATGGCCCAGATTTAGAGTCCAAGGCAGAACAGGAAGTAGTTTCAGGACAGAAGGACACCGAGGAAAAAGAAAACAAATTTAAGACATCAAAATTCAAACTGCCATCCTTCAGTTGGTCCCCGAAGAAGGAAGCAAGTGTTAAACCAGATTCTGAAGCAAGCTTGGAAGATCATAAGCTTGCTGTAACATCAGGCAGAATAGACACAGAAGTGAGAGGAACTGCAACTGATGATCAAGGTACTGGGCCAGCCCTTGATCTGGAAATATCCTCAGAAAAAGTTGAACAAAAAAGTCCAATTAAAAAGCCTCAATTTGTCATGCCTAAAATTTCACTCTCCAAGATCAAGGTTCCCAAATCTCAGACACACTCACCAAAAGCTGAAGTTGATGGTTCTATTCCTAAAACAGAAAAGCAAGATGAAGATTCAATACAGATACCTGATATAGAAAGAAGTCATTCTGAAAGGGCAGAGGAAGGGGCACAAATAAGCGTAAAACTGCCTGCTGTTAAGATCCCCACACTGGAGTTTTCCAAAATAGAAACTGGAGCTTCCCAAACTGACATGGGAGTCAGCTCAGCAAAGATTGATGCTGCTCTGCCTCCCTTAGAGGGGAGTTCCCTACAGGTTGTCCTAAAATCAGGTTCTACTGATGAAGATACCATTCAAAAAACAGGTATTAAGTTCTCCGAAGTAGAAGCTTCAACTGATCTGAGGAGCCCTGAGATAGTAACAGAAAGATCATCAGGTGAGGATGGAAGAAAGATTAAGTTGGAAGGACCTGAAGGAAAGATTAAAATGCCTAAATTCCAGAAGCCAAAGTTTGGAATCTCCTTAACAAAAGGGAAAGGCTCAGAGACAGAGATCAGCTCTCCAAAAATAGAAGCTGAGCTACCCCAGCTAAAAATGGCAAATGAAATTGCTGACATTGCTGTGGGAGTTCCAGCATCAGAACTTACACCTGATGTGTCAGATCCTGGAGCAGGTGTTTATACTTCTAAGGTGAAAACACCTCAAGTTCTAACAGCTGGCATTGAAGCTCCAAAGGTAGACATAAGCCCCCAGTCAGTGTCTAAACCAATGGCAGAGGGAGCTATTGAGAGCCTTGAAGAGAAAGAAATCAAATTAAAAGAAGAACATGAAATAAAACCCGAAGAAATTCAGACTGAAGAACATCAGGGATGGTTTAAAATGCCAAAATTCAGAATACCTTCATTTTCCCGGACATCCTTAAAGGAAAAAAAAGGTGATGCTGGTATTGAAAGAAGTATGGAAAAAACTCAGGCAGGCATTCCCTCTGCCAAAGTACAAACTGAAACCAGTATTCCTGAAAATACCTTCTCATTACCACATGCAGTTGCTGAAATTACTATTGGAAAAGAAGGAACTCCAAAATTAGGAGATTCTGTGAAGAGTTCTGACGTTAGCTTGCCAAAGATGGAAGGAGATATTACATTATCTGTGGAAAGAACAGATAGTAGAGTGAATATTCCAAAAACTGAAACTTATGCAGATGTAGTTAAGCGCGGTGCTGAAGAACAAAAAATTCATACTTCCAAAATCACAGTGTGTTCAGCAGAATTGTCTAAATCACACCTAAGCGCTTCAGAAACTGGCAAAGACAACGGTTTAACAAATAGGTTTCCTACGGGTACTCTGATTGTTCAAGAGCATAAAGTCAAATCACAGGATACAGCAGTCCCAAGGGTAGAAAGTTCCACTAAGTTAGAGACTTCAGAATTAGGATGCAAACCATCATCAGCTGAGATTACTCTGGATGCAACACAGGAGAAAATAAACATTAGTCTTCCAAAGGAAGAGCTACATATTCAAAATCAAGAGGCAGTAATTAAAAAAGGAAAGATAGAGAGTGAGATGAAAATGATAGGAAAAGACAGTGAAGGAAGCCAATTAAAAAGGCCTAAGTTTGAACGGTCTACAACATCAGAAGATGGTGTTTATGTTACAGCTAAGCTGGAAGATGTAAAGGTAGAAGTTCCAGGAGTGAAAATGGATGTTAAAATTGCTAGAGTAGATCCTGAAATGAAATTTCAAGTGAAAAGTATTGAAAAGGACAAGTCTGCAGGAGTGGAAGTGCAAGTAGATGACAGAGCAGAAACAAGTAAAATTAAAACATACAAGTCTAAGATTCCAAAGTTTGGAGTGGTGCATTCAGAAGTGAAGGGTTTTGAAGATGATATCAATTTGCCAAAGTCAGAAGCTTATTCAGTATCTAAAACTGAATTAGGCACAGCAGAAATGCAGTTTCAATCATCAAAAACATCCATTGGCCTGGAAAGTTCAACGCTAGATCTTATAGAAGCATCTAAGAGAGTAACAGTGGAAACAGAGGACAAATCACAAGGTGGCCCAGAAGTAAATGTAAAAATTCCCAAATTAAAAATACCAATATTCACTTTCAAAGCTCTCCCAACTGAAGCTGATGTTTCAGTGTTAAAAGTGCCAAGAGATCCAAAGGGATCTAGTACTGACATTGAAGCAGGGCAACTGCAAGCAAGTTCTGCTATCCCTGAAGTAACACCAGAGGCTCTAGAGGGTGCTATTCGAAAAGCAAAAAGCAAAATTCTAACAGTGACTGAACCTGACATTAAAACAGCACAGGTGACTACTACCACTACTACCGTAGAGTCCTCCCTTTCAAATGCAGGGCAAGACTTTCATTGGTCGTATGTAGAGGGCCAAGAAGTGAGTGAGAAAGTAGAACCTGAACATGTTGCTATTGAAAGGTGTGCGATTTACTCTACTGAAATACTAAAAGAATCAGAGGTTCTCTCATCAGAAGTCAAAACTGCTACTTTGGGATTCTCACTGCTCAAGGTGAAGTTGCCTGAATCACATAGCAACTCAGAAGTGCTAGCCCAGCAGCCATCTCTGATGGAAGATGCATCAGTGAGCAAAACAAAATGTGCTGATGAAAGCTTTGGAGCAGCAGCCCAGAGGACTGGGAGTGCTGAGCTTAAACTATCTGACAAACCATACAGCGAGACTGAAGAAACTCGTGGAGAAGTAAGTTTGCCAAAGTTAAAAACCTTTGCTGTTGAAGTAAAGCCTTTCAGTAAACCTGAAGAGAATCACCCTGATAAGTCACCAGAGGGAATAACTGCAGGTCCTCTCTCTAAAGGTAAGGATGCAGCTGAAGCACTAGAAGATGAAGAAAAAGATATAACCACTGAAAAAGAAAAGACTGATAGTAAAAGATCTCCTGGGAGATTCAAATTTTGGCTTCCAACTATTGGCTTTTCATCTTCTGGTGATGAAACAAGCACAGATCCAAAAACAGAAGTAAAAAAATCAGTTCCAGAAGACATGAAACCTACTGACACATCAGATAATGATTCTTCTAAGCAAACCGAAAAAACTGGATGGTTTAGATTTCCCAAGCTCGGCTTCACATCTCCTTCCAAAAAGGCTAAGACTGTTGACAAAGAAGAGACAGGTCACAAAGAGGAAAGAATCTCAGATGAAGATAGTCCATCAGATAAACCTGATATATTTTTTGATGCACAAGAAAGCTTATCACCTAAAGAAACAACAGAGGACAAAAAAGTTGAAATTGGTGAGGCCTCATCTGACGTTCTAGTTTCTCGAACGATTGTGACATCTTCAGCAAGAACTGAACTAATCTTGTTGGAGGAAGAAAAAGATAGTCAATCTAATATTCCTGGAGACACAACCAAGTGAAATTGTCTTTTCTCAAGCTTCAATGAAAACAAAATAATTGACATGCACAGAAAAAAAATATGTCCGTAATTTTCTAGTAACTGAAAATTAAACAAAACCCAAAGCTGAAATTTATGAAAACAGTTGAACAGAATTTACCACATTTAAATTTTCAAGTACTTGGATGCGCTGTACCGTACACTAATAAAAATATTGATTTCTTCAAATCTGCCCCAAAGGCAACAATTTCTACAAGTACAGAGGAGCCCATAGTTTTAGCGAAGTCTGATACCTGAACCATGAAAGTAAATTATTGAAAGGCTCAATGAGACCAAAAAGACTTGTTAAATAAGCTTCTCAAAACCACACCAATTGTGTTTAGATTATAGATTATTTCCAGAACGGAGTATAAACTAGTACTATGAGGACTATGCTTACCTGTTTAGATTTTGGACCTTTCTGACTTACTTTCACTTTCTTATTAAAATATTTTTCTTTATTTCAGCTAAGGTAATATGTATATTCCACAAACATTTTCCAATGCAAAATAAAACCAAAATACTAGTGTAGAGAGACTAATGCTTTACCCCTTCCTCTCTTCTCATTTTTTTTTATCATTCTGGTGGGTCATATTTAGCCTTAAAGGAATTTTAAAAAACCCAACAGAATAAATTCAAGACCAAAAACCATATAACTAATTCACATTTTTAAGATACCAAAATAAAACATGCTGACAAAGAACAATTATTAAAATGTGGATAAATAAATTTTAATGTATATATTTACTGGATAGTTAAATGCACAGAATGATCTGCCACACCGGTGGAATTGCTTCAGAGATTTTCTGGGAAAGGAGATGTATATAATTATTAACTTCTTTGTTTATATTAATGCTTCTCTCAAGTGCACAATGAAAACCAGAGTGCGTATGTGACAGCCTTCACATGTATCATTAAAATATTGTCTGTATTCTTCATTCACAATAAATTCACCATACGAATAACGACTTGAGTAGCATGAGTTACTGATAGCGCTCTTAGCATTTTTTGATTCTGAAAATCCCAGCTTAAGTGTGCAAAAGCTTTGAGTAGACTCCACTATCTGCTCAGTGGCTGCTTAATGATAGCACAGCTTCTAAATACGGTGGTAACGGTTACAAACTAATCTGAGGTGTTTTATGCATTTTGGTAAATGACTTTTATAGAAATGCACATGCAGACGTGCTTCGTTATAGTAGCTTTCTCATCCTGTGTTTTCTTTCCCCATATTCTACTTAGTACAGGGTAAGCAGACACAGCAAAATATTTAAAAATTGAGTTGTAAAGGAAGTGTACTTGGTTTTCTAACCATCTGTAGCTTAATTTCTGTATCTCTGTGGTAGGCTTAAATATTCCAAAGAGAACTTCTGGCAGTTATTCTAAAGAGAACTCCAATGACCTCTGAACAGTCTGTTCACATAAGTGTTAGGCATGTATCATTTATTTGGATCATACAGCATTTCCCTGAAGTTTCCCTAGGTACAACAGGAACAGCTGGGAAAGGAAAATCCTGGGTAATGGGGGAAAAAACTGAAAACATAATACTAAAGCTTTTGGAGCTTGACCCAGTGAAAACATGGCTTTGAGTGCCATCTAGAGGAGTGTGCTCCTCTATGGAAAATAGTTTTGTTGGCTAAAGACATAACTTCTCAAAAAGCTTTTCAAACTGATCCACATGAGCTCTTTGCACTGGGGAAAATCTGCCTGATGTCGTTCTTGCATGCAAATATTAATGCAGTGCATGACCGGGTGCATTTGTTGGTACAGGATAATAAACCCCTGAAATGGAGCTGGTGAAAACCAGCTGGGAGGTTCTACTTTGCCAGAAATTTTAATTAGTGAATGGAAATTTCAAAATATTAAGCAGCCTCTGGAAAGGAAATAGGGGAGGAGAGTGCTAGAAGCAACTGCATCTTCCTCAGTATGTTGACACATATGTAAATACTCACAAAATTTCAGTGTTATCTGCCCCATCTCTGGAAACAGTCGAGGTCGGGTTGGATGGGGCTCTGAGAAACCTGTTCTAGTTGAAGATGTCCCTGCTCATTGCAGGGGGGTTGGACTGGGCGACCTTTAAAGGTCCCTTCCAACACAAAGCATTCTATGATTCTTTAAGTGTAAATACATGTCTTAAAAATCTGCCTTAATAACAACAAGCATTGATATGTAACGATGGATAGAACAATCCAAGGAATCTTGGAAGTGTCTGGAAGAGACAGCCTAAGGAGCAGCCTGGAAACCAAAAATTGGACAATGAGTTGGGATCATCTCCAAAAGACCTCAGGGGGCCAACTACATCAGGTCCCTTTGTCCTTCTCAGCACAGGGCAGGGATTCAAAAGCACCAAAATATTTCCTGTAGAGGATGGGGAGGTTGCACTGTGACAGGGAAGCCAGTGCTCCTGCTGCCCAGGGATGTGTCTGCAGCAAGAGAGACGGCCTCAGAGCCAAAATGCATCTGAATGTGGCCCTGCCAGGACAGGAGAGAAGCCAGGAGCTGCCACACGCCTTTCAGACCTGGAGAAATTCGCTGCCCTTTCACAGCTCAGAGATGGAGGAGTTTGCCTGACCTTTCTGCGGAGCCGTGCTCTGGGCTTTCACCCTGGGCTCCCTCTCCTCTGCTGTACATCTGTCCCAAAGCAAAAAGGTCACTTTTTGCCTCCATTTTCAGTGTCAGGCAAAGGTGTTTGGCGCCAGTGAGGGTCATGGAGCCCCAGCCCAGTGTCACTTGCACCCTTCCATGGCTGGAGCACATGCTCTTGCTTTCCTTCCGAAAGCTCTCCAGGGCAGAGCCACCGCGCAGTGGCAGATAAGGACATGAGGCACCAGATGGCTCAGGTTCATGGTCCCTGTGTGATGACTGCAGAAGAAAAAGCAGCCCAGAGACACAACGCTGGTCAGGGCCAGCACAAGGACAGCCCTGAAGGAGCAAAGAGGCTCTCTGGGAACTGCCCGCAGCATGGCTGGGATGCCTCTGCCACACCAGCACTCGTGCAGCAGCTTCATCCTGCTCCCCCCCGTCCTATTTGCTGCATGAGGCCAATGCAGAGACATCCAAACACCTCTGGACACACTGGGGCAGCTAAGCTGGAAGCTGGCCCCAAGACTTAAATCCCAGGCTTTTAACCCTGGCAACCAGCCTCAATACTTAAATGCAGGTATTCCCTTTGCACCTCTAATTCCTAAATGATTTTAAAAATCTGCCCTCGCTACTTACATGGCTCAAATCTTAGATTGGCTTGGATTTTATTAAAACATGCTTCAACACATGTAAGCAAACACAGTCAGTTAGTTAGT
Organism: Limnodromus scolopaceus; assembly: GCA_028565335.1. NCBI lineage: Eukaryota > Metazoa > Chordata > Aves > Charadriiformes > Scolopacidae > Limnodromus > Limnodromus scolopaceus. The sequence continues at coordinate 13,880,519 of JAOXNO010000041.1, read as the reverse complement.
TGAACAGATAGCTTTCTGAGATAAAATATCACAGCAATAATGATCTGCGCCTCTAACGTGTTAAGATCTGGTTGTATTTTCCATGTTTGCTTTAATACCAGCTTGTCTTATAATGCTGAGCATTTCATTAACTCTGGGATGAGGTAATTACACACAAAAGGAAATGTCACACACTGACTAATGGTTTTGCAGGTAGACTCGACTATGAGAAGTTCTCGCGTCATCAAACAGTGTGGACACCATGAGGAAGCAATTTCTCTGACAAAGACATGAAGGGGAAAGCTCCTTGTTTTGCACGGGGAACAAGATTCAAATAAATTTTTGTTTCTATTTAAAATGTATGTTTCAATTCACTTCAGAGTCTGCCCCTCCAGTTGAAGCCTTTCTGTCCCTACACATCTTCCAGATTCACTGCGTGTTTGGAATTCCAGTCTCACTCAGAACTGTTTTTTTCAGTTGTTTCTGGATAGGCAGTTGCCTTCTTTACAGGTTGGTCGAATTCTGTTTGATAATTAGTCCCACGCCAGCTGTATTAATGAAGTAATCTTCTGACCAATTGGAAGTCCCTATGCAATGGAAAAGTAGCTAATTAGAAAACATTAATTTCCCAGTGTTCTGTTTGATCTCCGTACTTGTTAAGTCCACACTGCCTGGCTTTGCTGATTCTCTGTACTACTGCAAATCTCATTAGGACCAATGGAGCAGCAAAAATCAGGTCACCTCCTTCTCATTCCAGACCTCAGCTTTCAGAAAGTCAGTATTAACTGCAACCCTGAAGCTTCATAACAGTCTGATTCCTTACAGCCTGTGCTGTAAGAAGCTGCACGAATCTACTCATTATAAATACGGGAATAGAGTGCACCATTTGGGTATTAAGAGGGATAAAAGCCAGTGTTTGATATGGGTTTCTGTGTTTAAAGAAAAAAAAAATCCGTAATGGACTTAATTATCTTGATTTGTTAAATGAAAACAAAAGGAGAAACTGGACCCTTGATCAATAAATCCTCAGGAGCTGTTCTGAGCTCAGCGTGCAATGCTCACTTTTAAACCAGGCAAAGCTGGGAATCCAGCTGTAGACATTGTCTAGGGCTCTCTCTAAAGCTACCACAATTCAGAAAATCAAACACTGCAAAAAAAAAATACACATTTTGTCACTTAGCAGTTCTTCTGGTGTTCGTCCTAGCCAGAAAAATCAAACTGTCAAGTCCAGAAGGTGCTTAGGCGTGAAAAAAAATTATCTGCATATCCGTCTTCAAAAGAAAACTCAGTAAGAAACAAGTTCTGTTAAGGGCAGTTGGAGCTGCAAGTCCTCAGCCCGTTGGAATCGGGCTATTTGCTGGTTTGCGTTGCTTGGAGGATGAGCTGACCGAAAGGACAGAACCCTTTCCCATTCCCTTTTCTGAGGGATCCTAATAAAAGAGTGAAAAATAAACACCATCCTGACTTCCAGGAATTGAGCAGCAATTGTCATCACTGTTTTCTCATTTCCTTTCCTAGAGTTCTGTTCAACAAACAGCGCGTGGAATTAATTCCTCCCAGCAATTTCTTTTTATTAAAGCACGATAGCGTTACATACTGGAGCATCAGCTTTCACTGCATCGTTCTGAGCGCAGCCTGTGAAACTCCTACTGTGCTTGTCACAAGCTGCGCACTCAGGCTTGTCATGTTCCGTTCTTAATGGTTCACAATCATATGAAATAATCTCTTACTGAACTTGACCTACATTATTTTCTCCCCTTTGCATCTCTACTTCTTTATCCAGGGCTGATAAAGCCATATACTTTGATACGTTTATCTGATTTACGTGGCAAAATGAGGTCATTTTTTTTTTGATATTGCAGCCCATCCTACCTCAGTCTCAGTCCTATAGATCTGAAGATACTGTAAGTGTTTGGAATAACGTAATACATACCAAATACAGGCTACTTTATCGGTATTTGTTGTGATTCATTCTCCCACGAGGAATATTCGTGTGATTCAGAACTGGAACAATGAAGACTTTCTGGGGGGAGAGAAATTAAAAACATAAATAGAAATACCAGAGTGAGGAACAGACTGAATAATTGGACAATGCAGTTTTATTATATTTTCAAAGAATAGAAAAGTACAGAAAGAAGAGAGCATTCCACACACTGCTATTAAATGTACCATAAAAGAGATTTTACTCTTATCCAAGAAAACCAACAAATAGTACTTCCAGTATACATAAAATTGGAGAAGCAATTGAGATCAGATAAGGATAATGTTTGCTTCACAATGTTCCATTAGTGGCACAGCTATTATCACTATAGGGCAGACAATTAAGTGCAGTTTTAGGCAGCTGTTTAATAGATCCGCATTTACCACTGATTACTACTCTTACTTCGTGCTAGAATGGGCTGATCACAGACACGAGGGGTACTGCAGGAAACAAGAATGCCTAACTTTTTGTGTTAACTCTTACTAAAACCTACATTTCTGTTCCTTTTCTTTTTCTTCTCTTTCCTTTTTTTTTTTTTTTTGGTAAAATTCATTCCTCCTCACTTCTTTGACTCCTCTCTGTTGTGGGAACTGCATTGTACTGGGGGCTTCCACACCATCCCCACCCCGTTTGATGCGTTCCAGCCTCGTGTCTATGGCCTGTGTGTAATATTTAGTGCTCAAAAACGGGTCCATTTGTAGAGGCAGTTGGCAGAGCTCCCACTTGTAAAGAACTGACAGTAATTAGACCCATTTAAGATACTCCATACAGAAAAAGAGCAGTAAGTTGTCATATAAAGTGTTACGGGCACAGCGCTCAGTGAAAGTGACTCCCTGGATAACATGGCAAGTGCTGCAGCATGGCACATCCCTTGGTGTCACCAGTAGCTCACAATAGCCGCTTCCTCAAAGATTATCTCTTGGGCCATATTTTCTCAAGGACCTGAAACAGTCACTGCAACAATGGACAATCTGCTTCTCTAAAACCTGATGTTTGCACGTGCAACGGGCAGCTAAGACTCAAAAATGAGTATGTGGGGCCATACTCTCAAGCTGTCTTTCCAAAATTTCCAAAAAAAAAATCCAAAATCAGATTTCTTACCGTACCACGTCGACACTGATGTGGGCACGTGGGTTGCTGAGAGCACGCAGTAGAGCACGGCTGGGTCAGATTGGGTCCAGCAGCTGAGCAGGAGCTGGATTTGTACTCCGTAGTCAAAAGCTGCAACGTCTCAGAGCGTTGTCAACGGCTGGCTAGTATCTAGAGAAAAGTAAGTGGATGGAAAGAAGAGCATTTTTGAAACAGTTGAGTAGAAAACTGCGACAATAAACTGAGAACACAAGCAACATTGTGCAGAGATGGGATCTCTGATGTCTAGTGAGAGGAGACCTTGTGTCTTCACTGGAGGTATAAATAAGATTTCTGCCTTCTACCCAGCCAGTTCTTTTCCCAATGTGTTTCGAGAGCCCCAATCTCTGCCAAATATGGTTGCAATTGATCAAAAAGTTTAAAACTGAGTGTAGTGAATGCACACAGACAGCATGGTGTCATCATGCTCATTTCCTTCAGAAACTGAAAATAACAATAGCAACTCCAATGTAGAGCCAGATCATACAGCATGAAGGAAAAAGGACGTTGCAGAGCCCAGAGTAAAACCTAAGAGCCATTTCTCAGACTACGGGCATTTCAGGATCCTGGAGACCGTTTCTGGTGTCCACAGTGGTTCTGTATCATCAGCCAGCGTGGACAGGCTGTATCCCTCTCTGTCCCTCCTTGCCCTCTTTAGTATGCTGTGTGCCCCCAAGGTAAAAACACAGCCCTGCTCTCATGAACTGTCTGTTTTCCTGACATTTGTCTTGACAGTAGCTTAAGGGAAAAATTTCTCCCTAATCCTTCACCAAACCACACAACACTAAGAGCTGGACAATGTACATCCCAGGACTAACTGGGGACTGCAAACACCCATGTAGCATTTTCATTCCATAGATCCTAATGAGGTCCTAATCCTCCTGCACGGAGCAAGACAAGCATCTTTAGTATAGATTGGAGGACCGATACAGAGAGAGGTCCAGCAGTCATTCACTGTCCCAAGAGCAACGACGAATTAATTTGCCTAACTTATTCCTTTTGGTCTTATGTACAAAGGCCTGAATTCTCAAATTCTCCCTCGCACATCATCCTATCATGATCAACAGCCCGGCCATGTGCTTTCAGGCTCAGGCTGACTGGTAGATCCTGAGAAAGGTGGAAAAACATGCTATTTAGTAACGCTATTTTTGAACAGTTTCCATTTTAAAAATATATTGGTTTCTAGTTGATTAACACTTGAGCATTAAGACAGCAGCTTTGTTCCCTCTGTCTCAGCTGCTGGAGGAACCTAACCTGAACTAATCAGCCTCGATTCATTACACTACAGCTGGTTGCTGGGGAGATAGCCCCAGGCCCTGCACCACTTTCCCTTGGCCTTTCAAACTCTTGTTTGCATCTGATCAGGCCCTAGATGTCACAAACGGTGGATTAAGGCTTCAGATGGAGAATGGGGAATATTAATACGCTTATTCCTAAGGGGAAAAAGAGACTTTCTGTGAACCTATTCTTAGCTAAAATCAGGGGATGAGAAATGCAGAGATTCAACTGAACAATATAGAAATCAAAAACCCTCTCTAAGCTGTTTGATTCATAACAAATATCCCCAAGTGGAAGCTAGCCTTTGAGATTTTGTTTCAAGGACAGTGGAATTATCTGTGTCTGTCTATTATCCCACACCCTTCCTGCGAACACACACATGCCCAGCTGAACAACAGAGGATTTACAGAGTCGGGCCAGAGGACATCGTGCTTGGGGTAATTGTGGCTAAATGGCAGTCTAGAGCTCACCCTATTCTTTGCAAGCCACAGTGTACATAATTATTTTGCTTGAAATTCTTCCTCAGTCAGATTATTCAGATGATTGGAAAACTCAGAAATGTTATAAGCAGATAATACTCGGAGCACTTGGTTGCATGTAAACATCCCAATTCAAGCATATCTAAGAGGATTTGGAGTCTTAGTTGGTGCCCCGTGACTGAGCAACTTTCTGTGTTACTCAGATTTGAGTCGATGTGCAACGTCTGTGTAATTTTGCTGTGACCTTGGGCAGCCCACTGGGACCGTGACAGTCACCCACCGCACACAGCTTGATCCCTCCAGTTCACCTTCTCCTTGAGAGCTGCTGCTGCATCCACCCAGCGCCCTTCAGGAACTTGGATGGCCTTAGATGGAATTATAAAAAATAAAGGAAAATAAAAGCCAAAGAGTCTCTTTTAGAGACTGTTTCAGCTACCATTGCTGGGGTCGGCAAGGAGAGTTAAGAATTGCACTCTAAACTACGGGTCAAGTAGGTCAAACAGGCAGCAGAGCCAGAAGTCAAGAGTCTTCGAAAGCAAAGAACAGAAAGAGAGAAGCAGGAGCAGAAGCAGGGAGCAAAGCAATGTTTTCTCTGAAAAGTCTGATGTCAGACGTGTTTCTGCTGTTCCCATTCCTCTATCTATTCATAAAGCTGCTTTGTTGCATTTTGAAGGGAGCTGTACCTGATTGTCCCTAGTCTGGCGCTTCACAGTTTTATTTCTCCGTGAAGGGCAGAGGAGGCTGCTCCAAAACAATAGTGAAGCCCGTGGGCAGTATTGGAAACCACCCTTCCTATACCATCAATATTTGCACAGTCCACAAGGCAGTCATGAATGCAAAACAAAGCCTCAGTTCTCTCCACTGAATATTGTCATTGCATAAGGAAGGGAATAGTATAGAATCCAGGTAAGAGAAGGTTTAAGGGATCACCAAGTTCACTGATACACTGGCTGATGGATGACTGCCTGTTGCAGGTAAATAAATCACAATCATTGAATAGTAGTTCTACTTTCAGCTACTGGCAGACTGTATTACAGAATCACAGAATCACCTAGGTTGGAAGGGACCTTTTAAGATCATTTAGTCCAACCAATGGGGAAAAAAGAAAAAAAAAAAAACAAACAAAAAACCACACACCACCACAAACACACACCACACAAAACACCACCCAACACTAATCCATATCCCCGAGCACCATGTCAACTCGTCTCTTGAATACCTC
>JAOXNO010000041.1:13856524-13872484 GCA_028565335.1 Limnodromus scolopaceus | reverse complement strand
CTGGCCTTGAACACCTCCAGGGATGGGGCAGCCACAGCTTCCCTGGGCAACCTGTTCCAGTGCCTCACCACCCTCACGGGAAAGAATTTCTTTCTAATGTCTAATCTAAATCTCCCCTCTTTTACTGTAAAACCATTACCCCTCGTCCTGTCGTTCCACTCCCTGACAAAGAGTCCCTTCCCATCTCTCCTGTAGGGCACCTTCAGGTATTGGAAGGCTGTTGATTTTCTACCAAAAATCCAAAAATCAAAACAAGGAACTCTGTAACACAAGATCAGCTGTGGGATCAAGCCCAGCACTACCGTAAAGAGGAAATTCATTAAGTCAGAGGAGAAAAAATGGCTCTGAAAATGTCAGAAGCAGAAGGACATTTTATGGTTTCTGAACATGTTCTGGTTTTGCCTTTTAACTTAAACCTAAGTGAAACTACACAAACCTCATTTACCCACGTGGGTAAATAGTATTTACAGTAGGAAATAGTATTTCCCGGTCATTCTAGTGTGGTGAGTTAGCCTCATTTCCCTTTTTCTGTATTTCCTTTTTTTTTTCCTGAATGTAGATGAAAAAAAAAAAATAGCCTGGCCACTTGGTATATCCAGATCTGGAGTCCAGCCACTCATATCCTGTAACGCATGGCACCAGGCTCTGTATGTTGCCCTATATTAAGGAGGAAAAGACAGCCACCAGTGCAACTCCAGCAATTCTTGCTCCCAATGGAGCTGGGACCATCCACCACCCTGTAATGGGCAATGTGCGCTTCAGAGTACAGCTTTGGAACCTCCAGGCAGGAAGAACTGAGTCTGGGAGTGCTCACGAGGCTGTAGCTATAAATGTGAGCTCCCAAAAGTGTACATATGAAAATTGCACATAAACCAGTCGCCTCTGAAAGTATGTATTTCAATTTCTATGTGGATAAAGTTCCTTACATTTCATTTTCTCTGCATTTCTCAAGATCTACAGTGCTGTCATCAACTTCAGGCAGTGATTTGAATGAGAAAAGTGTTTTCAAACCGACTGTCTACTAAAATTTTTGCCCTCTGGCTTGTGCTCCCTCTCACTGATGGCAAAAGAATCCCACCAATTTTTAACAGCTCTGCATTTCATCCTCGGAACGTGTTGGCAGGACCCAAACATCTCACAGGCTTCGTAAGGCATTTCTAAGGTAAGAGATCTATTTCTATGAAGTCATCCTGGCTGTCACCGTGCTGTACACCGTGATGCCCAGGTGCTCTAGGCATGCTGAATAAATAAATAAATGCTGTGCTAATGGTGGAAATGAGGTTATTTGTACGGGTAAGGTTTCCTGTCCTGAGCCGGGGCTGCGGGTTTAGGCTCCACATCCCTCCCTCTCGGCAAGGTTTGATCAGCCTCCTGGATAAATCAATGAGGGTTTTGTCACCCCCTGGCTTACAAATAGGATCGAAACCTCCGTGGATTTCTGAAACGGGCAATAAAATCATTCTTCTTAATCCGTTACTTCTTTTCAGAAATGCCAGCGTAATCTCAGCTCTTGTAATCAAATGTAGTGTGTCCCAATAATTACCGTTTTGACGTCTTTTTGATTGTTCACGCCTAATTTCATGTTGGAGGACTCATTAAACATCAGGGATGTTTTTAATGCTCTTTTTTCCAACCTGAAAAACAGAAATGTATGCAAGGGGAAAAATAAAGCTTCATGGCCACATTTGTGTAAAGTCAGTTACAGACTAAAAATGCAGGTTATGGCCATTGCTTTATATAATGCTCTGAGATTTGAGTGCAGATCCGTGCAGAACCATCCCTGGACCCTGTGTCTTTAGGGACACCAACAGGCTCCAAAGGGAGAGAGACAGGTCCCTGCAGTTTTTTCCCTGGTGCTATCTACACACAAAAATCACTGTGGTAATTAACATCAGCGTCATCCTGCATGTGACTCTGCTGGGCTCCTGCTCTCTTCCCGTGCATATGAGTTGCCTTCAACGCTGGTGTCTCTTCCAGAAGGGACTCTGCTAAGGGAACACGGACCAGGCTGAAATCTAAACTCCGTTTCTCCCCTGTTGCAACCGTGACCCTGGGAAATAAGTGAATTTATTTTTCTCCTCACACAGTCTCCCTCCTAGACTTTTGTTACCACCAGCAGAGGCAACCACAAGGGCAAATACCAAATTATGCCCAAACTCAAAGCAGATGGTGGCAAGGGGGTTGCTTGTTTTGCCTTCTCAAAAGGTCAAACCAAAAACTTCACACGTGCCCAATGGGCCATGGATCATCCCTGCACTGGCAGAGGTGGATTTACACCACAGGAGTCAGCTGTCTTTTTTCATGCTCAGAAGCAAGAAGCACATCCTGGGGGATGGTAGATTTCAAAAAGTGCTACCAGATATCACCACCTGCCCGGTCCCCAAACTACCGCTTCCTACAAATTATTCCTACAGTTACAAGAAATTCCTACAGTTACAAAATAGCTTCAAAAAGCATAATTTCACTTAAAATATGAAAGTGGACAGATCTCATCTGTGCCATAATAGAGTCACTGACCATTTGGTTCAAAGTCCTTCTTGGTACCTTTGACCGGTGATGGGTTAGGTTCCCAGCTGTGATACAGAAGTCATGAGAACCACACCAAAATACACAGTTTAATTTTCAAGAAAGAAAACATCACAGACTCAACCAGAATTCTTAAGAATAATATTGTAGTTGGTCAGTAATTAACTTTGGCTCCCTCTGAGCTTTCTGGGCTTTACTAGCTGCCAATTTCAATGACTAAAGTTCATCCAAGAGCAATAAATAGAAGCGTTGCTTCACAGACTAAAACACAAACTAATACCACACTCTGCTGAGTACACGCTGGAGACTGTTGTTTATAACATTAAGGCTGCTTTCTCCCTGCCCCAAAAATAACTTTTGACAATTCTTTTCTCCATCAGCATGAGAACGTTTCAGATTTTGGATTTCAAACACAAGGATGAGACTTTTCAGCAAACAAACTAAAACATGAGACTTTATCGTACCTGGTATTAAGCTGCTGAAGACGGAAAAGCTGAGAGAAGCCAGAGGAGAAGCCAGTTACAGCAGAAAGAGGCCTTTCTCTGGGAAGCTGAAAGTGTCATGAATCCTCTGCTCCTCCTGGGATCAAAGCACAAGCAGTAACTCCATGAAGGCCAAAAGTGAGAGAAAAGAGGATGGTGGAGCAGAGAGGAAGCCTGTCTGACCAGTCAGCTCTCTCCTGAATTTACTGCTGTACATAGACCACTCTGTGTCACTGGGGCCATCCCAAACCTCTACTAAACCAGGACTTAAAACAACGCAAAGGCTATCGCTGTCCCTTCAGGCTCAGGGTACCAGAATGATGAAGGCAGGATTCCTCCTTGACGGAGGCTTCATCTGCAGTCGGGGAAAAGAGGCAGCTCCAGCGAGCCACCATGCTAAAGGTCCAGATGACCTCTGGGAGGTGTCCCTGTCTCTCTGCTGACTTCAGCGAGCCCAGCAACCAGCTGCCTCACTCCGTTTGTGAAATCCTGGCACGAACCACGCCAACATAAATCACAAAAGCTCCCAGGGAGTTCGGGATCGTACCACACAAAGTTTGGAAGTTCCAAGACTTATCATTTATTGCTCCAGTACCACCAGTTTAGTTCAAACTGGGAGAGGCTGGGTGATATCGGGGAGGGGGAGGAGTTTCCAGCAAAAGGACCCATGTTTCTCCTCATCCTTGGCAGCTCTCTAACCATTTACAGCACTGGCTAATCTCATCATCCTCCTCCTCTCCAGCCTGCAAAAGCCTGGCTTCTTTCTGCTTATCTGATCTCATGCCAGCCCAACGTCCATTACGCTTTTCTCATCTTAGCATTGTAGCTTTGAGGGTTTAAGGATGGAGGTGGGTTTGTGGGGAGAACAGGACTTACTTGGCCAACTCCTGCAATTGGAGGAAAGATAAAAAACTGGCAAGTTTCGGGACAAACAAGTGATCTTTTTGCATTCCTCCTCTTTCCTGTCGCTCAGACAAGGCTCCCTCTACCAGTTGCTCCGGTTGACCTCCCACCATCCCACACACGGAGTAAATGCATCTCTCCCTGCGCAGTTGGGTGTCGCTCTGCCGTTAACACACTCCCTCTAAAAACCATCCCTGGACTCCAGTTTGTTAGAAGGGTGCATTAAAATACAGTGAAAGATCTTTTCATGCCTACGTGGGAGGTTCGTTAAGAAGAAACTGCCAGTTTAACACATTCTCATCTCCGAGAGCTAATAATAGACAAAAACGTTGCTACGGCCGCAGAGATTACTACAAAACTACACTTTCCCTTTCACGAGGACCAGGCGGCTGGGCTCCAAACACCAACAGCCGACAGAAGGATGGGAGGCAGGAACAGCCAGGGTCCTTACACTCGAAAAGAAAAATGCTCTATTTATTCTTGGTGCCAAAAGATTGTACGCTCAAGTGAGCTGGGCTGGGGGCTGGGGAGGGAGGGAAGTCATTTCAGGTCAAGAATTGGGAAGCGATTCAGCTGATGCGCCTAGAGAAAATTTCAAAGTCTAAATAAAATTGTGATTCCTTCGGAAATATTTTTTAAGATGTATTTGATTTCCATATTTAAAAAAAGTTGATAAATTCACTAAAATATCTAACCACGGACTTGAAATATTTAACGCTTACTTGGAATAATTTTGTTCAACTTTAAAATTAAATGCTTTGTTTGGAAAAATATTTCAACTAAAAAATACCCAATAAAATCTGTGATTTGCATAGCTCAAGTGACTGCGGAGAGCCCTTTGCTGTCTCAGTCTTGCCACTCCTCTCGTGTGGCGCTCGCCCCCCAAGTCACACCTAGGAAAGATGACCCAGGAGTATTAGGAAAAGCTGTGGTATGTTCTGCCCACCTTGAATACATCTGGCTCTGTGTTACAGAAATTACACTCCTCCTCTTCGATTCGCAAAGTACCTGGCAACCCAGGAAACCGCTGGCCCAATGCCACCGCTGGCCTCGCGTCCTCCTGGAGATGATAAACAACATTTTTCTTACTTATGCAGAGATGGTGAAGGTGTGTGACGGGCTGTGTTATAACTCATCCTCTTCGAGCCTGCCCAGGAGGGAGACCCATTCCCTGGGAGAAAAATACCACCCAAAAGCCTGACCTGCTGTCCATGGTTATGGCTGTGCTAGAGCCACAGGTCCTCTTGCTGAATCCCAAATTTCACACCTACCTCCGGATCGTTCCTTGTCTACGACGTGTCCCCAGGTGCTGAGTGGATGCCACATTTTGGGTTTGCATTTTTCTTCCTACGGTTCCTGTGAGTTGGATGTTGACGGAGGCAGAAGCATTATTGTTGAACAAGCGTTTTTCTGGCACCAGTTCTTTTGGCAAGTATAGTATTTTCAGTAATTTCTGTTCGGAGGAGGAAAAAAAAAAAAGCTTAAGGAGGGTAGAGTCCTAGCAAGTACTCCTTTCTTACGTTCATTTTTCTTGGCTACCCTCACTCAGCCCATCTCATTCAGAGACCTAAGAAGTCAATATATTAAAATAAAACAGTTTCTAGCAGGTGCTCCAGGTGCCTGCAAGGCTGCAGCCAAATGGTTGTACCTCTTCCAAGGACAGGAACACAGCCCGCAGCCAAACCACCCCCTGCTGCCCTCTGCCAACCCCATCCCACCAGAAAAACCTGAGACCAGCAAGGGCTTTGCTCCTGAACAGTCCACAAATGCCCTTGTTGAAAAAGGCATTGTCCTCCCACACCGTTGCATGGGCAGAACCCAAGAGATGAGGGTCTGCTGGTAGATCTTCACGCGACATCAAGAAAATATGAGAACCTGTTCTCTCTCCCATGACTTGAAATTTTGCTCTAAGGAAGGACCCTGCAAGCCCTGCTCAAGGCAACACTTTCTGGTGTTCCCTTTTACGCACACGTGGAAAACCAGGCTCTGTTTCCCAAAGCTGATGAGGATGTCAGAGAGCCAGGCAGCTGAGTCCTCCGCAGGAAGATGCACAGAGACCGTCACTTCTGCTGTCTACGGCTAAATTCTGCCAGGCAGCAGCTTTCATGACGCCGCAAATAGTTTTGGCCACAGCTTCGCCACCTCTTACGCTTATTCAGTCGGACTGTTAAAAATTAATGAAGTGGATGCACGGTTTATTTCAAAAGTGCACTTTGCAGAGCATCCCAACTCAAACACCACCCCATACTGCCTCTCCACAGGCTTCCCCAGCAATACAGTTAGCAGGCATTTCAGAGAGCACAAAAAGCCTTCTCTGCAGACACAGCATACACAAACTAAGCTTAGGAAAGCACTTTAAGAGAGGCAGAAGATTTATTTATTACTCTTTTTTTTTTTTAAAACAAAATCCCTGCCTATAACTTTAAGCTTAACAGGTCTCACGTTCAAGTATCCAACACCCAGGTCACTCAGGGATGGGAAGTCTTCCATCAACCCTGGTTAGATGCTAATAATTTTTTTCTTTTTCCCTTGGGCGGCATTTTAATTATTGCTGGCAAACACCACAATGTTTTTATCAGCTACACTTTCTACTTTCCACAGAAGCTGCCCCTAATGCAGAGGATGTGAAGCCAGACCCACGTGGCCAAAGGTTGTGCGGAGAGAAAGCAGGAATTGGTGTTATTTCAGAAGCACCAGGAAGGATGCAAAGGTCAGACAGAACTGCAGGAGGGAAGGAGGACAGTGATGGAATGAAGGGAAAAAATCGTAAGATTTCACAGACACATAAACTCCAGTATACGCATATATAAAAATATACATACAAGGGGAGAGCAAAACAGTGAGTCTAATAATGCTTTTCTGTAATCACATTCCTGCTGGGGAATGATCATATTGTTGGAATGGGTCCAGCAGAGGCCACGAAGATGCTCAGAGGGCTGGAGCCCCTCTGAGAGAGTTGGGGTTGTTCAGCCTGGAAAAGAGAAGGCTCCGGGGAGACCTTAGAGGCCCTACAGGGGCCACAGGAGAGATGGGGATGGACCCTTGATCAGGGAGCAGAGCCATAGGACGAGGGGGAATGGTTTTAAACTAAAACAGGGAAGGTTTAGATTAGCTATTAGGAAGAAATTCTTTCCTGCGATGGTGGCGAGATCTGTAAGGTCTTCCTGTGAGGAAGCTGTAGCTGCCCCATCCCTGGAGGGGTTCAAGGCCAGGCTGGATGGGGCTTAGAGCAACCTGGTCTGGTGGGAGGTGTCCCTGCCCATGGCAGGGGGGTTGGAACTGGATGATCTTTAAGGTCCCTTCCAACCCAAACCATTCTATGATTCTATATCCAAGCTGGATTTAACTACTACCGTTAATCATGGCAATGAAATACAACAGTAAAATAATTAACATAGTAAAATAATTAATAAAAAATCAATTCACGTATCTCCATACCATACTCAGAAGTAAGACCACCCTCCGGTGATGGGGACTTGGGGACTTCAATCCTGTAACTACGGGGACAGGAGAAAGAAGTCTCCTGTACCACTGGAGAGGGATCTGCCCCAGCCCCAGGTGCCACCAGGACGGGGCCAGTTGCAGACAATTCTTTCATTACACTGTACTTACCACCAATGGAAACAAGCAGTTGAAAAATCTGAGTCCACCAAACACACGCTTGCCCCCAAATTAACACACAAAATCCAGAATCAGTGTCACATGATAAAAGAATGATTTATTAGAGCAACTTTATGATAAAATTATATAAAATAACAATTTATTTTTTTAAAGACATCCACAATATCACCTTGAAACAAAATGTACAGATACTGCCTATAATCCAAACAAAAATAAATTACCATTCAAAAAAAAAAAACAACCAAAAAAACCAAAGTGGAAAAAAAAAAATCAGGTCAGGAGAAACAAATCAAAATTATACACAGCATTTCAAGAGGGTGTGGAAAAGAGAAAGTCATTAATTGATTCAAGTTATACAAACGTGTTTCAGCTCTACTCTCAGACAGCGCAGCTTGCATTTGTGTTGCATGCAAATGGAATGATCCAGTGAACAGTTGAGAACAGCGGAACCAGCAGCATTAACAACAGCAGAGAGTGAAATAGGCACAATTCAGCACGGGGCACGTCGCAAGTGAACAGGTAGTTCCGTCTGGTCTTTGCAAAAGTTATACACATTTACTGAGCTCCAAAAATAGCTAGCGATCTGCAAACCAAGAAAAAAACTAGCAGAATCTCGCACTTAAATACTTTACACTTTTTAATCTTCTTTTTGTCTCCTCTTTTTCTTTTTTCAGTAGGCTGTATGTAAACATTTCCACTAGTTGTACCTTTACTAAAAATACTCAAAGATGATGCAAAAGTTCTTTTCTCTTGGAGCATGACCACGGCATGGCATCACCGTAGACACATCTAGGTCCTCGCTCACAAAGCTCGTACACATTCTCACAGGGGTTTTACATTCAGCCATCAGAACAGAGCAAGGGGTTTCTACATTTGAAAGCGTCAAACTGAGAACATGGTTTTTCAAGTAGAGCAGAAGAGCCGAGGGCTGGGATTTTGAAAGGTGCTCACGGCATCAGGCAACCAAAGCACGTGGAAAACCCCAAGGGGCCTGAGCACTTCCTTCCTTAAGACTTTGAAAATCCCACCCTTGGTTACATTTCTTTAGTCAGGTACAAAACATGTGAAAGCAATATGGCATGAGAGTGACCACAGGCCAGTGCTCAGTTCCAAGCTCAACGCAAGCTCGTTGTATATAGCTCGTGAAAGCCACCAGATACCTCCTGTGCTGACCCTGGGTCACCCAGCTACACCACCACGCGTCTGTTATGGTCACACCAGAGTCACACGGAGGTGGGTTTTTGTGGTTGTGTACAGTACTGCTAAGAATGAACAACCAGCAAAGGAGTAACAGCCAGGTGGCTCGCTCTTTGGCTTCTCTGGAGCAGACAAGCGCATACGGGGTGTACTTCAGAAGCAGTGGATACAAGAAAAAAAGACATTGCATTTCATCATCAACTAGCAAAACTGTTTTAAATGCAAAGAGCTGAGGCTGAACGTTGTGTCAGGGCACAGAAGCATTTTATAGTTTGGCTGAGTCACAGAGAAAACAAATCAAGCTGTGCCTCCTCCCTCCCCTTCACGCATGCTTTTCCAAATTACAAACAGAGGCCGGTTGTTGCATCCTTATTAGTCACATGAAGAGGTACCATATTTTGCAGGTTGATTTAACTGATGGAAGGTGTCTGCGGGCACCCTCTCAAGTTCAGAACAGACCAACCAAGGAAGAAAATCCATCCCCGATGCGTTCATGAATGAAAGAAGAATCAAGCAATTTTCAAGTGAAAGTAAACAGAAGTCCCGCCAAGGACACATTGTAGAAAAAGAACATCCACCAGAGCATAGCCATGGAGATGTGGAAATGTGGGTAACAAATAAAAAAGTCAGACGTCTGAGCAAATCACACTTCTCTACAGCAAAACTGAAACTAACATCCTTATCTGTGAAAGGTCCTTCAACTCCTGGTGAGTTGGGGTAGCACCTGGTCGCTTCAGACCCTAAGCAAGAAGGGCTTGAAATATTGTGTCTTATATGTCAGGAATGATACCACCACTTACGATGTTCATCAAGGACACAGTCAGGTATTTCAAGAGAAGACAGATCAGAATAAACGACTGAATGAACACATTCAGATAGTGCATATATTACAGGCAGAAGAACATCGAGGGCAAATTCTTTTTTTTTTTTTTTATTCTGCATTCATCTATGTGAAATCCAGCAGATTTCTTCACAGAAGAGCATCTCCACACAAGCAGATGAGTGTTATAACCTACTGGAAATCTCGGAAGGACATTTGTACCTATTGTTTACCAGCCAGCATCTTGCACGCTTAAAAGAAACTAATAGCCTGTTGGCACACTCCCAACTTAGGGACCCATCCTTTTTCTGCTGAAATTGCTAAAAAGCTCCCACTGGCTTCACCAGGAAAGCAATCACGGGCTTTGCTAGTAAGATTAAACACTTTGGGAGCATCCCTACTTATTTCAATTATTTTTACAGGTTCCCACTGTTACAACATTCTAGCAGAAAAGCTCAGGGAACTACTGAAGCTAAACTAAGGAATCCGCCACCCACCTCAAAACATAAAGTCACAAGAAGCAGTCAAGCGTGGGAAAACCATTTCCACCAGTTAAACTACACACTGTGTGAGGGCAAAGTGGAATTCATCTGCTCACCTTTCCCAGCAAACGTATCCTCCACAGCTACAAAAGAATTCCTTTACCCGATTACTGCTTATCGACCAGGAAGAATGAAAAAGGAATCGATACAAGACAAAAAAAACTGTGAGCAAACACATCGGGAAGAGGTGCCCTCAAAACCAAAACTTTTGCTCTTAAAGCAACAAGAATTGCTTAGTGTTTTGCGGTTTAACTGAAAGACAGAAGACAAAACCCAACGTTTTTTAAACAAGAAATTGCTCAGTGCAACTGCACATAATCCTTAGTGCTTCTAGGATTATAACAGTCCAAAAATAAAATCCAGATAAAAATCCCAAAGATACCAAGCGCTTGATACTGTTGAACAGTTTCTGAAGAATACCACGGAAAGGTGGTCCTCAAGCACTTTTGCATTGAAAAAAATTCCTAACAGAACTAAGCCGTAAAGGTGGAGCTACATTTAAGCCATTATTTTTTCAGTGCTGTCAAGTGAACACCAGTTCACAGCAACTGTGCAATAATTAAGTTTATTACATGAGCCATTGGAACAGATGTTTCTTCTTAGCAATTAGGCTAATCGCAAACATCTCAGTCTTTGGCCCAGCCAAGAGCATTTGTAGCTCATTGCAAAAAGACGATATATTTAAAAAAAAAAAAAAGCAGCTTAAAGACAGCATTTGTACCGAAATCATGACAATTTGGCAAGCTAAACTGTGAAATCTGTCTTTTTTGTACCTACCCCAACTTTAGGCCTGAAACATCATCAAAAATAGCAACTGTATTAGTAGTCTTTACATTTACACCATTATTAATGTTTACACTTTCCCAGGAGATAAACAAAGGGTTTATTCTGTCTTGTTTTGGTTTTTGGGCTGAAAAAAAAAAAGGATGCACAGCTTCAGTGTGGTTGCCTTTTTACGACGGCTGAAAAGGATTTCTTACACAACTGCACTAAGAGTTTCTGCCAGAAACCCCCAATATTGCACGATCATCCTGTTGGATTTGCATGTTGATTCCAACAGAGTTGTAATGCTTCACTTGTACACTTAAAAAAAAAAAATAAACAAACATAATACCAGAAAAAGTGGGTCTTTCTTAAAAAAATTCAAACAAATAAAACCAAAACAAATAGAGTATACCAAAAGAAGTGTTTTTAAATTGCGCCTCGTTACAACTGAATAATTATAAACAGGCCAACGCAAGACCACTTTCGCTTCGGCAGCACTGAATGGAGCGGATGCAAAGCCTCTTTTCTTATGGCACACTGGAAGAATCAAGTGAGTAATTTTCTAAAAATCAGTTTACCTCTATGCTGAGTATGTGCTGCTCCACAGTGCTAGTCTTGTTTAAAAGGCATACACAGACTTTCCATTCACCCTCACAGCATAGATTTTATTCTTTTATTATTGTTTTTTTTTTTTCTGTGCAACGTGTTAGCAATCTAAACAACTGCTCCACACAAACTGTCCACAAACCACTCATACACAACACTAATGCGACAGTAGATTACAACAGGACAGCAATACAAAATATTGTATCAGATCACGTATTTCTCCCCATCTGGAATGAAATTCGACTCTTGTAAGGTAGAAGACCCACAGTTCGATTTCTGCGTGTAGCCTCTCATCTGTGCTGGGGACAAAGTCTCCAGCGTGGACCCAGAAGCGTTAGCAGTCCTGACTTTATTGGCTGTGGATTGTTTAGCAGCAGAAGATGCTTTGTTACTGGCAACTACATCCAAGTTTCCAGTAGGGTCAACGATAGCATTTATGACTGGGGCAGGGGGTGGGGAGGGGAAGAAAAAAAAGAAAAGAAAAAAAGAAATGAGACACGCAGAGACACATCAGCAGCACTCAGCAGCTTCTCAACAGAAGGTTGCTGCCTTCATTTTGAAAGCAGTACTCATGTACATTTTCTTCATTAATACCTTCAGGCCTGAGCAGCTTTAATAAGCAAAACCTCTCCCAAACTTAAGCTATGAGTTTATGAAGCATTGGAAGGGGCTGCCCAGGGAAGTGGTTGAGGCACCATCCCTGAAGACATTTAAAAGACGGGTTGACATAGTGCTTAGTGACATGGTTTAGTGATGGTTTTTATCAGAGTTAGGTTGATGGTTGGACAAGATGATCTTAAAGGTCCCTTCCAACCCAGACAATTCTATGATTCTATGATATTCAACTTTCTGGTTGAACTGGGAAAGACAAACTACAGCAGCCAAATAACAAGCTTTGAGCAGGAGCCCAAAATGACACCTGTACGTTTTTATATGTCTTTATTAAGCTTCTAGATGATACAAGAGCTCGTCTTGCCTCTGCTGCTGCGCAGAGCTCCATGTGCAAAATTCAAGCCCCAAAAGCATAGCACTGTTTATGAGCTGAAAGAGCTGCTAAATATTATTTCAGCAGAACAGACCTTTGCCAGTTCATCTTATGGGAATATGCTAATTGCCACAAACAAAGCGCTTCCACATTGCAAAAGTCAACAATTTTTCTCAAAAATTAGCAGCACAAGATAAATCTACCGTTCATTCCATATGCACTCGTCAGGGAGCACTGTGCTAACAAACTGAACTTCTGCATCCTTTCCCAGCTTTCACTGGCAAATCAAGCCACGTTATTTTATTTTATGCAATTTATTGGCATTTGAGAGACAAAAAGAAGATTTTATGTGACCAACCTTCAAGCTGTTTTTGAACTCTCCTGAGCTCCTTCAGGATAGAACTGATTTCCTGGAAACAAAAGCATCAGAATGGAACATTAAACAACAAAGCACTCAAACGACCGTGATCAAGAAGATTCAAAGTCAGTTCCAACATTGCTTATTTAACGGAAAAGACAAAGGTAGTATCCACGGAAATGGTCCGAGAGCTGGAGCCCCTCTGCTGTGAGGACAGGCTGAGAGAGTTGGGGTTGTTCAGCCTGGAGAAGAGAAGGCTCCGGGGAGACTTTACTTAAGTCTGTGGCATTTCAATCCTTAAAGGGGGCTTGTAAGAAAGATGGGGACAAACTTTTTAGTAGCAGGGCCTGTTTGCTATAGGACAAGGGGCAAAGGCTTTAAACTAAAAGAGGGAAGATTTAGAGATAAAAGGAAGAAATTTTTTTATAATGAGGGTGGTGAGACACTGGCCCAGGTTGCCCAGGGGGTTGGTAGATGCCGGATCCCTGGAAACATTCAAGGTCAGGTTGGACAGGGCTCTGAGGAACCCTATCTAGTTGAAGATGTCCTTGCTTATTGTGAGGAGTTTGGACTAGATGACCTTTAAAGGTCCCTTCTGACCAAAACGATTCTATGATCTGTATCTAGGTGCTTCTGGTCAGTGCACAGGGATCTCTCCTCCCCATCTTTTCACCCAGTGCTACTACACCTCCCAGTTCATAGCCACAGAGGATTTTAGATTTGAAACGCTAGCCAGATTAACTGCTCAAAAGCTCCTTCACATCCTCCTTAATACCAAATGCGCATTTGCAAGCTCAACTCCTAGAACAGACAAAGTGAGTGGCCACACATATACTGCTGGGTCCATTACTGTACTTAAATCCCTCCTGACAGTCTCCATAACTAACAATAAAGAGGTGATGAGAGCACAAATGCCACCCTAGGGCTGAAGCTTTTTTATTGCCCTCTTATCGAACTGTTACAGGTGAAGAAAACAAACATTGACGAGAAACATCTGTCTCCAACCGAAGCTGTAGGAATCACACCATAGATGATGCTTTGGTAGATATTTAAAAGAGGTCTAATCACCCTGAACTTGAACATCTGTTATGGGACTGCGTCTTTGAACATGAATCCCGAAGGGAAGAGGGGAAGAGTTTGGTGAAACACAACACCTGGAGGAACTCACTTTGTCACACTTTAAACAGCAACAAAACCCAGCAGTTCAACAAACATAAATGGACTAGAAATCACTGAAATGCATTTGAGAAGGGCCAAAGCTTGTTATTTTGGTTTCTTACAAAGCTTTCATGGATGCAAACCTTCAATATTTCACTTGTTCACATGGTCTTACCTTGTTTGATGTCTTCAGGATTGGCACTTCGTTTTCTGAATTAATTTTGGCCTCCATCTCCTCCCAGGTCCTTTCTGAGTTCTGAAACAAAATCCTGCAGCACAAAAAGTTGAGCAGGTCTTAAAATTGCCATCCAAAAGCTGCTTGTTTAAAGACTTAACTATCACAAGATGTGGCAACAAAGGAGATTAATGGATTAGGGGCCGGACAAAGAGCCTTTCAGCTGATATAGGAACAATCCAAAGTCCTTCCCTAACTGATGTCTCCTAGAGCACTAACATGCTTTGAAGAGCTTTCACAAGGCTTGGTGACCTGCAAGCTTTCTGAGAGCCTTGGGGGAGGGGAGGAAAAAGGAGACATGCGACCAACAGGAACACATTTTCTACGAACTCTTTGCACCAGCAACATTCCAAAGTTAAGGCATCAATAGGCATCACAAATCCAGCAGTAAAATTCCAAAGGCCAAACAAAACAAACTTTCCAAGACAACGATGCATTATCTTCCCCAAGCCAACAAATTCAGCAGCAAATCAACATTTCAGGCCAGGGCTAAAAAGTTACTTACTTCATTTTTTCAGCTAGGTTTTCTGTATTTTCACGGATTGTATGTGATAACTGGGACACCGGGTTCAACATCAGATTGTCAAAGATTACCTAAAATATAAGGGCAGATCAAAGAACTTTTAACAGAGCCACATATTACAAAACTGGAAATTTTTACAGTTAATGATCTCCACTGAAACATCTTTATCTTTGGGGATGACATTTGAAGTTCAAGGGAGATTAAGATGACATGGAGCTTTGTTGCAGCACTTGGGCAAAAAGATTAATACTAACTTGTTCAATTTTTTTTTTTTACAAAGGGACAGAGTTGTCTGCAGTAAGATAACTATAAGTGTTTCTGAAAGAAAAAGCTTAAGACTTTCCAAGCCTCACAGGCATCTTTCCTCCCTGCAAAAACCCAAAAAGCCAAAGCACAACACAAGAAGTCCCATAAGCAGTCTCACTGAAACCATCTAATGTGATTTATACGAGTCCAAGCCACCTTCACAGCCATGTAACATCCCACCACATTACATTCTGCTTTCTTAAAAGCAACAAGAAAAAAAACCCACCCAACCCCAATTAGTCAAGTCCTGTGCTTCAAATGGAGCCCCAGGCTTCTACCAGGAAAGCCCAGATCAGCTGGGGGGCACTGGACCCACATATTTTATTCAGCTGTGGCTTGTCTCTACAGGGGAGTGAGGGATTGCTTCAGGACAGCCACAGAACAGGATGGGAACACCGGTGGCTCAGCCCAAGTTCCCCTCCATCACTCGTTTTGAGTCACAGATCCCCTCCGGAACAGCAGAGTGACTGTCCTGGAGCCCAGCTATCCCTTCCTGCCTCCCCAGAGCCTCTGTCCCAGCTCTTCCTTCTCAATCAGAGCCAGCAGAAGCAAAAGCCTGCTCCTCTGCTCCCTGTCACCATCACCCCATTACAGCTTTCATTCCAACACCATTCCCAGCCTTGGGTTTCAGGCCAGGCTTGCTTCAGAACCATCCCAGTGATTTCTGGGTTACCCTGCTCTCTAGCTCCAGAAGAACTGCATCAAATCGCACACATTGAAGGGAACAACAAGGGACAAAGGGCTCCCTGCATAGACAGCAATCCAGCTGTACGACGGCACTCGAGCCCAGCTGCAGAAATTCCTCATAAGGTGCAGACATGGGCCCAGTGGAAGGCCACAAAGATGCTCCGAGGGCTGGAGCACCTCTCCTACAAAGACAGGCTGAGAGAGCTGGGGTTGTTCAGCCTGGAGAAGAGAAGGCTCTGGGGAGAC
>JAOXNO010000041.1:13803632-13856424 GCA_028565335.1 Limnodromus scolopaceus | reverse complement strand
TGAGGGTGGTGAGACACTGGAACAGGTTGCCCAGAGAAGCTGTGGATGCCCCATCCCTGGAGGTGTTCAAGGCCAAGTTGGATGGGGCTTTGAGCAACCTGGGAGGTGTCCCTGCCCATGGCTGAGGCTGGAACTGGATGATCTTTAAGGTCCCTTCCAACTCAAACGATTCTGACTCTATGATCCTGCCACTACTGCTGTATGGGCAGCTCTGACCAGCACACTGACTGCAGAAAAATAAGGTACCTTTATTGATTAGGAACAACTCTTTTCATGCCATGAATTTCTTGCGATTAAACTACGGGTGCTGCAGATTTCAAAGTTGAGATTTTTGCTTTTTTCTTTAAAAGAGCATTGAAATAGCCTGAGTGGGCTCTGACACCGAACGCCTCCTCCCAAACAACAAGTGACCAAGCCTCAGGTTTTATCGGAGAGAGGAAATTTCCGGTCAGCATTGGCAAGAAAAATGATTCTGTTTCTGTTCCTCTTTTTTTTTTTTTCCTTTTTTTTAAACACAGTTTCTATACCTACAAGTCAGGGCTCCTGAGAAGTCCATCTTTTTTTGTAGCCTCCTTTGGCAGCTTAGCAAGAACAGGTATACATACTGCAGCTTAAAGCAATGTCACATATGAAGTAAAGAAAAAGATGGCCTGCCTCCTCACGGTTTCTTGTCCTTGTTTTTCTTGAGGGATCCTCTTCTCTATTATCATTCATATTTTGGTCAAAATCCTTCAGTTCCACTGATCCCGGAGGCACTTTCTGGTAGTTCAGACTTGCTTCTGGAATGTGCTGCACCAACTTGGAAATAATGAGTAATGAGTCATTAAAAAATTAGTAGAGAAGGAGGCACACAGGCACTTACTGCAGGTATTGCAGATTTTCAGGCAAGTCCCAGAGAAACACTGATTCATTTAAGACTTGTTCAGACAGGTATGGGTTCCTAAGCAAATTACCAGATCCCAATCCTGCAAGCATCTACCCACTGGAGTCATCCTACAAACTCCAGTGGGGCTATTCCACTTTATAATTTTGAGACTTGAGCATGTAGCTGAGAAGTACATCTTTGCCTCTTTTGAATTTAGGCTGCAACTCAAAAAGGCCCCATTTTCCCATATCTTATGTTTTAATATATCAATGCAACATTAAAGCCACATTAAAAATTATCCAGTAACCATTCAGTAACACATGGAAGAGGTGAAAAAGCAATACAAAACCACTGATAATGCAAATAATTAACAGGAAGAACAGAAAAGGCAAGACATCTACTCCTGTTTGGTTGACTGATTGACAAAAACTCTAAAAGAAGGGAAGGAAAATAACAGTGACAAGACAGAGATACAAAAATAATGGGATGGAAAGTGCACCTGAGATGGATATGCCAGCCGAAAAGATCTACGAGCAATCTGTGTTAAAACAGAAACAAAGAGATCAATGCTAGTGAATGACTGTGACAGCAAGTATCAAAGAGAACACATAGTTTGGGGTTATTGTGGGTTGACATTCCCAAAAGCGCATTCTTGAGGACCAGCACTCGATGCCCACCCCGCACCCGGCATGCACTGAAGCCCGTGGTGGTCCTGGTCACCAACCAGTTCTGCAGAGGTGGTCTCGGGCAGTTCCCCAGCTACTTCAAAACAGCCTGTGCTGGGTGAAATCCTGCAGATTTCCAGCAGAAATCCCGAAACCCTCCAAGCACAAAGAACAGGCTGAACGTACAGCTCTTTGGTTGGCAAAGCACACGGCCCTTGTGAGGAAACCATGTGCCATCCAAGGTCCAGGTTCCCCACACCCTACGCAATAGCACTTGAGTTATACACAGGCAGGAGATAGGAGATATATCATGGTGCAGGGGCACAACAGCCAAAATGTTTAGCTCATAAGCTTCGCTTTTTTTTAAGCATCCTTTCGTGAAGCGCAGAAACAGTAAGTTAGGCTGCTTGCAGCAGTGAAACAGCGTCAGAAGGGAACGAGATATTCCTAAAGTCCAGCAGTTCCCAGCACAACCAATTGGAAACAACCCAAGGGCAGCACCTGCTCCCCATCACCAGGAGATTTTCAACATGACCTGGTCTGTTCTCCTGCTTTCTGTTCTATCACACCCCTAAGCATTTCCTCTCACCACACCAACGCTCATACCCAGTACGTTAAACAACAACTTAATGAACATAATTGGGCTCTGAAGCTTTTGCTGTATCATTATCAACTTTAAAAAAAAATACCAGCCAAAAGAATTTTGTGCCAGGCTAAAATGTGCAGAAGTGGCCAGTGATTTGGGGTGACCCAGTTGACTCCTCTGGCAGCAGCTGGGCCTTCAGTTTGACTGCTTGGCTCTGTGGAAAGCTGGCTCTAAGCTTTTTTAAGACATACAAACCCACAACCCAAGGCATCCAAAAGAAACCATGGCTTTGGTAAACAGGAATCACAAAGGTTTCACCCTTGCTGGACGCCTTTTTTGTTTGGCTTAGGGTTTTTTGCTTAATTTGTAGCAGTGCTTAGCTCAGTATGCCAAGAATTCGGGTTATTATAAACTATACAGCTGAGGCTACGAAAACAAACAAAAACATCCCAAACATGCACTAGGGAAACTAAAAACCTCCCTGGCGAACACCCAAGCCAACACTGGACCTGAAAGGACAGAAGATGAAGAATAAAGTTCAAATCTAAGGCTACATCTTAGCGTTTAAGAGAACGCTCATGATTTTAATCTTTAACCAAGCTTCGTCATGAAAGTAACTTAAAAAGCAATTCATTTGATGCTGAGAAATGCTGTGCCACACACTCGTCCAAAGTGATGCTTCTAGAATGGTTTTAAACCCTCAAAAGTGATTCTGGCATCAGCCCTTATTTTTCCTGCATTTCCCCCTACTTTATTAGAATAGGTATAAATATTTAGTAGTAGAAAAATAGGAGCTAGCAGAATGGCATACAGTGCTGCAAGAGCCAGAGGAGTATAAGACAGTCACGCAGCAAACACTTCTTATTCACTTATTTCCTTTTATGAGATGTTTCAATATATTACTATTATAACAATAGTAGCTATTTCTCATCACTATCTCCTTTCCTAGAATATTTAATAGAAAGTTGTTTAATAAACACCCACAAAATTCACAGTGTTTAGCATCACACACACTGATCTTCAGATATTTCCTACCAACTTCCCTGCATTAAGCCCAAATAATTATTTTAGCACAGATTCAGCAGCACCCAGACCAAGGGAAGCGTCCCCGCTGGTTCCACTCCAGTTCTGAAGACAAGACGTGATTATTAAACCCACATCATTTTATATTGCTCCCATTCATAACACGACCCCCGAGATGCACAGTTCAGGATCCCAAGTTATTCAGGATTCAGTTCTACATCTCATCATCTCCAGTAGAAAGTCCTGCTGATTTAACCTGTTCCTGGCTATTGGTGACATACAGCAGCTCCACTGACGCATTGGTGGCGTTTTGGGTGTAATTCAGAGGCCTCCCAGATGCTGGCCCTGCTGGAATCACAGTGCTGCCCAAGCCTGTCTGGAGGAGTCTAATTAAAAGCCTTTACGGTGATTTCAGCCAACACTGGCTGAATACACCAAAGGTTATGGCTCCTGATCCATCTCCACAGGCTCCTGCCAGTGCTTCTTCCTTCACACCACTGCAAGATCTCAAAAACCACTGCGAGGGGGCTGGGTGGCACGTCCCTCACAGCACACGGCAGCACCACAAAGCCACGTCACAGAGAAACCCTCAATTTGCCTGGGTCTGAGCAATCCTGGCTTTGCAATCCTGCCGTTCAGCATCACAACCACGTGCCCCTGGAGCCCATCATTTCACACAAACACCATGTTTTGCAGCGCCCTTCCTCTAGCAGCAGAGGACATCCCTCTATATGAGCTGACTTATGGCCATACCCTTCAGTGGCACTTGACAAAAAAGTAGGTACACTGATTTTTCTGGAAGGAAGTGGTGCCAAGTACTGGTTAGTGCCAACCCACAGCAAATATTGTGTTTGAAAGTCAGAAGTAAGGCAGATTTGTCACCTTAACTGCTCAAAAAGAATAACACAAAAGGCAGTTTTGCAGGTGTGGCACTTGCATGGAAACAAAGCAATAAAACACGTTATCTCGGTGCCTGGAGTTATTGCACATTTGTGCACTGTGGCTCCTAACAGCCTCCGGGAAAACAATCCCTCCCTGAGCAGGTTGCAGTTAACCTCAGTTTAACACAAGCATGGCCACGCTTGTCTTATCTTCTGGGTATCTCCCTAAACTTCTCCTTTGCACCTTCAGTGATGAACACGGCAGGGTCACAGGGCCTCCAGCTACGCTCTTGGCAGGGGAACAAGTTTGGTCCTCAGCTTCGAACCCTGCTTAGGAGAGGTCTGCAATTCTCACAACAGTCAAAGACAACAGAGGGCAGAGAGGACCATCTGAAGAGCAGATAGAGAGCACTGTGTATTTTTTTTAAGCCCACAGCTGGTGGTAGACAGGAGGGAATTTGGATTTAAACAGCACCAAAAGCAATTTTGCTTTAGCAGCTGGAGCCTCCTGGTGACCTTGCCGCCAAGTTTGAGCTGAGTCCCTGCTCTGGTGAGCCAAATGAAGAAATCACCTCCCCATTCCAGTGCAGGCAAACTGTGTTACACGGTTCAGGAGGAAGCCACAACTTCTCTGAAGAGCTGAAGGACAGCACGTCCCAACCCACCTAGCTCCCTCCTTGCCCTTCTTGTTTGCTGGAAAGCAGCGTCCCAGCCCTTGCCCATCAATACATAGATGGAGGGAAGGGATTCAAGTAACATCTGCACAACGTTTCAACAGTCCTGGCAGAAAGGACACAGGAGAGGTACAAAATACTCAGCTCATACGGAGCGTGCAGCCAGAGCACATCATCAGGGCCTTGTTTGAAACAAGGAGGGAGGCTCTGGCTCCCTGGTACAGCAGCACAGCACACCACACCTGCCCCATCCTGTTCCTCAGACACAAACTTCAGGGACCAAAGTCCAACCACAGGCCATGAAATCCTTAGGAAATAACAGGAGGAATCTAACATTTTGACTCTAGGGCCCCTCCTGCTTCCTGGAGGCACAGTAAGGAGCCCTCAACAAAAGCCAAACCTGCCCAGAACCAGCTCTTGACTCATGCAGCCCACTCCCACCTCTTGCAAGGCTGACTGTGGCACAGGGGAGGACAAAATGAACAGCACCAGTCAATCTTTCTGCTGGTGTTTTTTAGGGGGGACAGGGGATGAGGTTTTTTTAATGCCACAGCAACTGGGGACACTGCCCTGGTCATTAAGGGTCTTACCTCTTCTCTCGCCGATATGGTAGAAGCAGGAGTGTTGGGCACAGAGCTAAGGGAAGTGCTCGGTCCCGTCCCCGATGAACTCTGCGAGTCCCCATCTCCAGCAACATCGTGAATCTCTCGAGCAAGGATGGCCACGTCCTTCACCAAGGTCTGGCTGAGTCTGAAGCACAGGGCAGGCAGCAGCGCCATTAGGACACATGATACAACAAGCCTCATATTCATAAAATATAAAAATGAGTTTGTACGAATTACAATCTCTACAGAGACAAGGAAAAGCAGGGTTTTTTGGGGGGGGTGCCTTGGCAGGGTGCCAAGGAATACCCTGGCTGTGTACAAGAGGAACAAGATAGACCCATTCCCTTTCCTGAACCCAGCTTTAAAGTAGAGATTTGATAAGAGGCAAATTCTAGTGACTACATGATACCAGAAAGTATTGGAGACGATCCATAAAGAAGCGTTTTGTTATTGCTCCCTCACCCATCCACTCTTCTATTAAAAAAAAAAAAAGAAGGAATAGCCACGTCTTCTTCTTGAGACTTCTTTCTTTTCCCTTTAAAAGCCTGTGCAAGGAAAAGCTTTTTTTCTTTATTATTTTAATAATAAGATTTCAAACTCTCTTTCCTTCTCCTTTGTGGTTTATAGACTGTAAATCAAAGTACGCCTCCGCGTTCTCCGGAAGGGCTGAGGGATTACCAGGGTAAGCATGGCATACTTTAGAGGGATCTGGTTTTCGGAAACCAAGTCTTCAAGCCCCTTGACAGGTGGCCAGTTAACACTCAGCAATTGCAGCACTTGGCTCTACTTGCTCTAGATCTCAAAACCAGTTTCTGAGTCTCTGGATGGCTGCTAGCAGAGCTTAAAAAAACCCAACCCATCAGACCAAAAAGTAGCTGTTGAAGTAATTCTAAAGAAAAGCTTCTAAGAGAAAAAAAAAAAAAATCGTTTCCCAGCTAGCTAGCTTCATCTGAAAGACACTTCCTTCTTTAATTTGAAAAGCCAAGCAATGTAATAAAACTGTCAGTTCATCAAAACATTTCCTTAGAAAGAAAAATGCATAATTGAGTTAATAAAAAGCAGTTTGATCTGCCTGTCTAAGGTGCCCCCATCCGTGCCGGTTTGGATAGAGCTGTCACCGAACACATCCATTATATGATTCACTCGCTGTAAACAAGGGGCATTTTCCCTTTTAACTCTCTCCGACTCCTCTAAACCCCTCCCAGTTAATTTGGGAGCAGCAACGGAAATCAGAACTGCAATTACGGAGCAGACTCTGTGACCGAGCCCTGCATCGTGCAGCGCCAGACAAGTCTGATGCAACCACTTATTTATAGCTGCCACATCCCGGAGCGCTCTCCCACCCCGGGAACGCTGCCGGGAGGGAAGCCGGCATCTCCCGCACGCAGGCTCCACGCAACACAGGTAACGCAGCCCGGTTTGAAGGCTGACAGCAACATTCAGGCAAGAAGAGCCCTTCTGAGACCAGTGTGGCAAGCAATAGGGGTGACGGTGACGTGGAAATGCCAACCAGAAGCAGCCAGCAGACGGTTTCCTCCGCCGAAAGTATTTCAAGTATGGCCAGTACAATGGAAGACCAGTATTTCTGGAAAGTTGGCATAACACAGTTGCATATTAGAGATGTCAAACCTCAAATGCCACTGTTTAAAAAAAGAATCTATTTGCTTTACTGTCGAGGTCCTCCAGGCAACCATCAGACCACCAGTACACAATAGGTCCCATATCCAGGGACATCAAGCAAGGCAAAACTAATTTATACACCGAGGCCAGACAGATTTGGATTCAGCTGTGCCATGAAAAGAGGTTTCTGCCCTCCAGCAGCTGCTTACTGCTCCCTCACCACTTCAGGCAAAGCAGCTTCAACAGTTTACATATTCGGTCTTCACTAATGCCTTTGACTTCCTCTGCAGAGAATTAGGACAATTCACACCAACTGGTCCTGCACACACAGTGACTTCCAGCAGAAAGCAGAGATAAGCAGGTCATAGATAGTTACATCTTCTGACAGACTTCGAGCTGCATGAGGAGATGCGTCCACAGCTTGAACAAGAGACAAATGGAGATACAGCACCCTGCACTTCGGCATTTTCTAGTAAGAAGGTACAACCAGCACATCCTAGCACAGGCTGTAAAGCTTCATGAAAGCCTTCCAAGTCTGAACAAGTCAAAGTTCAGATATGAAGGAGATAGGGGGGCCACACAAACAACAGGGGAGAGTGTCTCTCCTTCCACCTCCACAACTGGGTTTGATTTGAATACCAAGGAAAAAAAAAAAAAACAAAAAAAACCCCAAACACCCATTTTCAACATGTGGGTTGAACACACAAATCCATAAAGCCCCACCTCACCTGGCTATTTCTGCTATCTCTGCTGTTTGCGCCATGAAGTTGTAGGGGTCAGGGTGGTCATCAAAATCTTCATCGTCATCCGTTTCTCTGCCGTTGTGCTTC
Organism: Limnodromus scolopaceus; assembly: GCA_028565335.1. NCBI lineage: Eukaryota > Metazoa > Chordata > Aves > Charadriiformes > Scolopacidae > Limnodromus > Limnodromus scolopaceus. The sequence continues at coordinate 13,848,675 of JAOXNO010000041.1, read as the reverse complement.
TGCTTGCTCAGCCCAGAGCCACGTAGCCTCGGTGTTTGTGTGGCTGTTGAAGTATGGGAGCGTTTGTGTTTAGGGGAGCTGTGATTTGAGCCATATTCCTCCTCCGAAGTAGAAGTGTAATCTGAACCCTGTGGTCTCCGCCTTGACGCTTATAAAAAATGAATTGGTTTCAGACCAAGGAAAGTAGTAAAGAATAACTACAAAAGGGCAAAAAGGTAACACAAAACTAGCCCAAGAACACAAGGAAAGGAGAGTTTCTGTGCAGATTTTAAGTTAAACGGCACATTCTCAGAGCTTATTTCAAAAGTTGAGCACTTCTGTGGCTCCCATTCGCTGTACAAATTTGCAGTGGGAAATTCCAATGGAAAAGCAAAATTACTGTGTTACCAACTCCAATGTAATAAATTATTACCACAGACTTGGCTTTCCATGCACAGAAGCTCTGTGTATAAGTAGCACACGTTTCAGACTCCTCATAGTCCCACAGAAGTCCTTTTTCTAAAAAGAGCCCAGTTTTCAAGCCTGCAGACACCTTTCCAATTAGCTGCGAGTACAAGCAAAAGGAGGGTGTTTTTGAGTGGAGAACAGACTATAGTGATGGGTGTTATTCGCAAGAGTCCACACTCCCACGTTCACCTCCTGCCTCGCAATTCACCATTAATGACACAGTCAGGGCTGGCTCCCACCCCTGGAGCCAAGTGGAAGCTGCCCACTTATCCCAACTGGTTCTGCAGACACCCAGGTCCTCCTGACATGGGAAGCACCTCGATGTCCTGATTTGAAAACTGGGCTCCCAGCGTTCGCTGCCGCTCTACACTCTCTACGGACACCGCTTCATTCCTTTCCATCCTTCCCTGGAGAATGAAGACCCACCAAACACAGAACCAGCCGCCTTATTTAAAGTTACAACAGTTAAAAGCTTCACTCTGTTACCAAGATTATCAGAAGTCTGAACCACTGCAAGCGAATTAAAGCCAGCATCATAGGTGATACAAACAAAAATAATAGATTTGGCATATAAAATGCAGGTAGAAACTATAGATAGTTACTGCATAGTGAAAAAAAAATCCTAGACATTGCTGTTCCAGTTATAGCTAGATAAAAGTCTTGGTTTAGGATTAAAAAAAATTATATATATATATTTTTAAAATTTGCTCATATTCCAGCAGTAGAGATTTATTTTTTTTTTAAACACAGGTTTAGAATCAAGAGGTCACCCTGTCACTGAACAGCAATTTTAAAATTAAGAGCCCGATTTTCCATCCCCATACGCCAAGGGAAATCAGTATCATTTGAATGGTACGGATGGAGCTGATACTGAGTAAACAAATTGTATAAACAGAGGAGTAGGGGAGACAGGCCCTTAGCTTTGAGAACTGGTAATGTGGGTTATTCACATAAAGTTACTTCAGATGGCCTGACAATCTACTGGCATTTCTTGTCTCGTGGCAAGATAGTTCATTCTGTTCTTCTGGTAGTGAGATTCACTCTCTCCCACTGGGAGAGTTGGAAACTCTTGAGATTAGTTAAATGCTTTAAGAAATCCTTGAATAAATCAGCCACATCTGTCTCCTTATTCCTAAGGTTTGACAGTCAATGTTTTCAATGTATCATGCTCCAAAACGCCTTGATGGCACAGTGCCAATAGTTCAGTTTGTCAACGTTTCCCTTTTGTTCCAGGAATGGGGTGCTCGGCGTTGATTCACTGTAATAGCATTAGTAGAGGAACATGCATCACACACTCGGTACAGCACGATGAAGCACGAAGTACACGAGAATACCTAGAGCTTGTGCAAGGTCCACAATCCTATCAAGGAATTAGGAGGTTAGTATTTTAAGAGCAACTAATTCAAAGAAAGGATTAGCATAATTTGCTGCAACTGCTGCACGAGGGAAGGTGTTAGCACGCTGCTACAAAGCTCTGGAAAGCAAAAACCAATTCATTTAATCCAAGAACTGGCCAACACTTAGCATTTTTCTCCATACGACTCGAAGTTTGTGGTCCAAAGGCAGAGGGAGCGCAAAGAGTGCCTCCTGTTCGGAAAACTCTGACCACATTATTTTGTTTTAATTTTGTTATTGTTTACCAAGAAGTCAATAATAACATCATCTCAAAAAAGGCAGGAGAAGAGACTGTACATAATCTTTCATCTTATTCCCATTTTGATTTACATGCATATGCAAATGTGCAAGAAAAAAAATCATTAAAATAAAAGGGAAGCTGGATGCACTAAAACAACTCAAATCAAAACAAGCAGCAAATAACAATTTTTAGCATGCAATAAACACGAACAGTGCAAGAACGATAATTATTTCAGCTATATGAAAGCGTACGAAAAGGATACACCCAGAACTTTAAGACTCTTTACAAAAATACAGATCTGGTGAAAACAGAATCCCTCCCAACAGCCCTGAGAAACCCAGCCAAAGGGATTCTTCCCATTCCTTGACCCTCCCATCATTCTTAAAAACCGAAGCAAACATCTGGTTTGCCACATCCATGGTTGGTCAAAGAGTATGGGCACAGACCAGGACTTAAACCCAAGGTGTCGGGGACAATCTAATTACCAATTACCATCTTGGAGTGGTTATCTGCATTGTTCACCCCATATAATTAAAGGCTGATTTCAATATGACACATGTTGATATTGCAAGGGTCTGTTGAGTGCACAGCTGGGGGGGAAAGACAGACCCCAAACCACCGAAACACAACTGTGCACCTGCCTTCCTACAGCAAAAGTGAATGAAAAGAGAGTAGAGGGACTCTCTTGGGGCAATCACCGTGTAGTGTCCAGCCCCACATTTATTTGCATTTACAGGAAGAACAAGGGAACAGCCTTCAAAACAGTGGGGTGTTTATTTCAAATCTTCCTGTTTCAGACACCTTCAAAACTTCCACCTTTGACATGAGCTGTCATCAACACTATAATCAGCTTTTTTGGAGGAAACTTTGACTCTTAGAATCAAAGAAAAGCAGAACAGAATTCCTTATAGCACTGGAAAGGCACTAAATTCTACTTTTTTAACAGAAAAACGGCAAACATGCTCTTGTCAAATACAACTGGTTGCTTAAAAAGCAAATTCACCGAGGGGTGGGGAAGGTGGGGGGGAAAGAAGAAGAGAAGTAGCTGTTTGCAATATCAACACAATAGCATCTCACTGGGTCTGAGCGATGCCCTGCTCCAAACCCACAGGAAATTTCAACCACTGTAACGCTCGTTAATGCAGACTTTTGTACTCACCGATGCAGGGCTCTTATTACTGAGATACCAATCCTTGGCAACCATGTTTCTGTAAATCAGAAAGAGGGAAATTGGGGAGAAACACAAAGCACGAGCACTTACTGGACGAGGAGGAGTACTTGACACTGCTTGAACGGGTCCTGCTGAAAGGCTGCTTCGTGGAGGCAGCAGCAGCCGCCGTTTTCCTCGCCGCATTTCTGACCTCCGAAATACCCGTCTTCCGATAGGAATCCACGCTCCGGCCCGAAAACCCCGACCTCGACTGAGCCGTTTCTGAGTCACTGGGCACCGTAAATGAACCTGCCCGTTTCCTCGGCATGGCGAGGATGTCCAGCCGGGACAGCTTCTTTGTCTCCGTGGATTGCTTGGAGGCCGAAGCGGCAGCTTCAGCGTTGGAGGATGTTTTCTCGGTATCAACACACTCGTTGTCGGAAGCATCTCCCAGCCGGGCACGACGTAACTTCGAAGCCCTCGTGGGCCGTGGGGTGGATAAACTGTTGGAGCGGGTGAGAACTTGCTGGATCTTCTGCACATTCGAAGTCGTTTTGCTGTGGTCCTCCTTGGCAGCCTGAGTAAAAGGTTTCCTTCTGGGAACAGGCCGGTTTACCGAGTGCTCATGGTCAGACACAACCGCGTCGGGGACCGGCAAGTAGGGCAGGCTCGAGCTTCTCTCGTCGTCTGTGAAGTCGAGCGACCCTCGAGCCCCGGCGCTCCGCTTCATCTGGAAGCGTTTGGCGGCCTCGGCGCGGTTCGAGGCCTCCGGTGCTTGCGTTTTCCGCTTCTCCGTCAGCCTGTCCCGGGCGCTCGGCTGCCCGCACTGCTCCTGGATGGACGGCGTGGAGGACGATTTCTCCTTCTGCAAACTCGCAATGGCTTTGCGCTTCGGGGCGCTCGTCGGGACGTTTTTGCCGCTCACCAAGCTGACCGTGCTGGCGGTGTCCACGTCCGAGTCCCCTGACAAGGAGTCCTCCAGCTGACCAGCAGTTTCTGAGGGCTCCAGCTGTTGGCTTTGACCAAGTAATTTGGCTTCCAGTGCTGCCAAGGCCGTTTCAGTGTCCTTAAGGAGAAGATGAGTTTCCTGACCAAAGTCCATACGGGTTGACCGAACAGCCTCTAAATCTTTAAGCAGAGGGTGACTTGAAATATGCGGGAGTTTATTTTGAGGAACACCACTGCTTGATTTATCTTTGGTAAAACTTTCCTGTCTGACAAACGATGATGTCTCCTTTCCTGCCATGTTTTCTTGGTCTTGAGGAAGACTCTGATGAAGGGAAATAACCACTTTTCCTGCTGCATTAATGTAAGCACTGACGTCTTTGGCTGGCGGCTTTCCAGGAACTGGCACACCAGCAGACTTGAAGGAAAATTCCTGATCCTTGCTGTCTTTGTCTGCTCGAGTATGGGACACGCTCAGGGAAAGCTTGGAGGGAATCCCCACGTCATTGCTGTCATCTCCAATGTAGAACGAAGCAGTAACTGGCTCACTTACAACTCTCACGTTTGAGACCCGGGAGGCTCCTGGCTGCCGACTCTCCGATTTTGCGTCTTCCCCCATCTGCTCTAGCATTTTATTGTTCTCTTTATATTTTTTGCCTTTTTCCATGCTGAAGCCATCATCAGACCTGCTGGCATCGCTGAGGCTATCTGGATCCAAGTCTTCTTGGATGAAGAGGCGGCTGCTGGAATCACCATAGGCCTCCACGCAGTGGTCCTTCACAATGGTTCTCTTGGTAGCCTCAGAGAAGGACTCCTGGCAGACCAGGACCGCGGGCGTGGGACTGTCTGATTTATCACTTGGTGGGAGCTGGGGAAGAAGGCGCCTTGTTCTCAAGGGCATGGCGTTCTCTGGTTCCCCAGGTTTTGGGGCTACACTGCTTTCTGAAGAGAAGTTAGGTGGACAAGAATCAACTGTTGTACAAAACTACATCACTTTTTTTTTTTTTTAAATTTAGTAAGAGTTTGATCCTGCAAAGTGCAAATCCACAAAAGCACTCACAAGACATGTGCTTCTAACTCAGCTTTTATGTAATATGAACACCAATAAGGCCTGGCTCCTGCTCAGTCCCTCAGGTTTATCAATATACATATTTAAGGTAAAATTGTACTTAATTCCTTTGCTAGATCAGAGTGATCGACACGTTCACTCTGTCAAGGTAGGATTTCAGATTCATTCTCCCGTAATCTACCTCTCAGTACAAGCACATACATTTAGAGGCTAAAGGCGTTGCTAGCATCGAACTACCAGAAGTCAGGCCATGGGAAGGAGATGAAAAGCCATCAGACAAACCACTGCAGTGATGCAGTGTTTTAAATACCATTCTACACAACATAGCCCTTTTGACTAAATAGATGGCATTTTTCACAGTACAAGTTCTGTGATGTGATCATATCCCACAGGAAAGGCTGAGGAGAAAGACCCTGCAACAACAAAGAGGCTGTGAATTAGAGCTCACCATCCCAGCCTAGGTGGGATTATCAGTATGAACATACTTCATAGAAAGAGTGTTCTTATTTTTCCCATTCTGTGGCCAGGGCTTCACATCTAATATCGCCTTTAAATACCAGGATAATTGGTTATTTGACTATGGTAATATTCAGATACTCCAGAAGTCAGGTTCTCATGCAGTGTGAAAACAGTGGCAGTGACCTACAAAACAAAGGTTTCTTCTAACCTTTAAGAGTCTGTTTATCAACAGCAAACCCCAGAATGGCCTAAAATTCTCAGTACAGCCAAACACAGAAGAAGCCCACAAAAAGGCCCCAAACTGCAAGTCAGCAATTCAGTCCAAGACAACTTGCAAAGGGCTTTCATCTGGCATCATAAGGCAGCCTAAAGAATCACTACTAAGGGCTAGTTGACACCCATGGCCCTAACGATCTTTCTCCTTCCCAGGTGCCCTCTAGTCATGACAAACATAACACTTAAGAACTTCTTGGATGACTCCGAAATGCAAACCAGAGGCTCTTTCAATATTTACTCACAGAATCACAGAATGCTATGGGGTTGGAAGGGACCTCTGGAGATCATCTAGTCCAAGCCCCCTGCCAAAACAGGTCCACCTAGAGCAGGTTGCACAAGAACGTGTCCAGGTGGGTTTTGAATGTCTCCAGAGATGGAGACTCCACCACCTCTCTGGGCAGCCTCCTCCAGGGCTCTGCCACCCTCAAAGGAAAGAAGTTCCTCCTCATGTTTAGGTGGAACTTCCTATGTTCAAGTTTGTGCCCATTTCCTCTTGTCCTGTCCCTGGGCACCACTGAAAAAAGACTGGCCCCATATACCTGACACCCATCCTTTAAGTATTTATAAGTGTTGATCAGATCCCCCCTCAGTCTTCTCTTTTCCAGACTAAAAAGACTCAAGTCCCTTAGCCTCTCCTTGTAAGACAGATGTTCTAGGCCCCTCATCATCTTTCTAGCCCTTTGCTTTACCCTCTCCAGCAGTTCCCTGCCCTTCTTGAACTGGGGAGCCCAGAACTGGACACAGTACTCCACTGGGAACCACTCACTCTGTCCTTCCCACCCCAAGTACATTAGCTAAACCAGAAAATAAGCCACGGCCAGATGCACAGAAGCTCTTAATTCCTGCATTTCATATCATCCTGGCTTAGATTCAGCCACTTTCAAACAGTAATGTCAGGATGAGACTTACCTGGACCTCCGTCACCCTGCCCAGAGACAGATCCAGAGTCAGAATAACTGTCCGCAAGGCTCGCCCACCTGGACACCCACTTCTGACTCCCCTGAGATGCTGCAGACATCTACAACCAGGTGGGAAAGGCAGTTTCAGAAAGAGGGTTTGTAAACCAAATTCCAGCTGTAACATCTTTCCTCTCACACACACATCACTCAGTCTCCTCAAAATGGAAATCAATCCACACATCACATTTCCATCCAGACAGAAAACCCATCTACACCTCCACCATCCCAGCAATCCACCTGGACTGCCCGTACCTGCACATCAGCCTGAGACCCACTCACAGGTTTTGAGGCAAATGCCTGGAGCAAGGGTGACTTCTGACTAGTGCCATTTTCACTGATTAGATGCTGATGAGAACTGGAGTCGTCTTTTTCACCTTTAATTACTGGTCTAAAGGCTGAAGAGATTCTGGAAAATTCGGGCGACTCAAGAACACCAAAAACCTGAAAAGGTGTTTGCACATGAAAGATTAAAAAAAAAGAAACTAGAAAAATATCAGCCCAAAATCCAAATCCATGAAACAGCCACACACAAACTATGATCCCAAAGGGCCAGAAACACTTTCCAACGCTTCCATACAAACTATGTAAATCGTTTTTCTTCTCTACTCCACAGTAGCAGCTCTAACAACACTTATTCATAGAATCCCACTCACACCCACCTTTTCTCTCACCCTCATTATTTCAGTGAGTTGCCTTTAACAGTAGTAACTTTCACTGAAAAGGAGCCCCTTTTCAGCCCTGAGAAGTTCAGGATGAGTGTCAGGAAAGCTATTTACCAGCTCATTCATGGAGAATTGGGAATTAAAAAAATGGGAAAGCTCCATCTCCAGGGTCTTTCATAGACTGTAGCAGAAAGTGGGCTGAGCAAAGCAGCGTGAGGACCTGCTTTGGATGCACATCTGAGACGGGTGTTTGAACTAATTGGCCAGATTCCCTCTGCAGATAAACAGGCTTTCTGGGGTTGTGGGGGGCGGTGACCAAGACCCACATCTCAGAAGGACTTGCTTCTCTTCCCTGACTACAAGCTCAGACGAAGATGCCACCATGGTGGGGGTGCGTAGGCTGGGCAGAGATAACCATCAAGTTCTCCACTCTCACTTCTATCAAATAAAAGTTCTGTGTGCAACAGTGAGGGGCATAAAAAGCAGACTCACCTCAAAACCTCCACCTTCTTCCTGGACAGAAACACTGAGGTCCAGTGACATTTCCTAACCAAGTCTATAGCAGAGTCAGGGGCAGAACTTAGCCAGCACGTCTGCCTGAGTCACAGGCTGCCAAGACTACTAGCCAGAAATAATTGCAATTTTGTGGCATTTTTCCTGGTTTTTCCTCACCAGAACAATTAACCATCTAATGTCAGGACTAGGGCCTTGCTATGGCTTAAACCCTACCCTGAAAGCTTCCGATCACATTTCAAACAAAATGTAAGGAACAAATGTAATAAATAAACAAATGATGGAAGCTGGATCTAGGCTCACAGAACACTGTATACAAAGCTCTAAAGCCAGGTTCAATTAAGGATTTCTTTAAACCTCACCATCCTCCTGCCTACTCTTCACTAAATCTTCACAGCAACTTGCCAGTTTTGTTTTCATAATAGACCACAGATGAAAGTTAAACCTGAAAAGCAGCCAAACTTTGGGCTGCCCTGCGGTTGCTTAGTTGGGTGGGTTGGTTTTTTTTTTAAGCCTCTCCCTCATCTCTGGGGTTTTGTTTTTAGGCTCCCATTCACTTTGCAAAATCCAAACAAGTATAGATTCATCTAGGATTGCCTCTGCCCTCGACCGCACCCTTTGCTATCTCAACGAGCTGCCACTTGCCCTAGCAGCAAGCACTCCCTTCTCTAGCCAAGCACAGCCAGATACAGACCCACCTACCACTACGGCTCGTGAAGGATCAAGAGCACCAGCCCTTGGCCTGTGTTTCCTTTGGGCGTACCCAGGGATGCTACATCAGTGACAGGCAGCAGCTCCCCATCTTTGTAACAGCGGGCAGGAGGTGATGCAATGCCAAGGCAGAGGCTTGGGAGCTGTCCTAGAGAGCAGAGCTGCTCCCAGCCAGGATCTCAGCAGCATCAGCCCCATCTTTATTCTGCTCTTCCCTTTCCTCTAAACAGGTGGCAAACCCACCCTTGCACTTTTACATCCAAATGTCATTTTGGAAGCAAGGCAGCTCTTTGCTGTGGGCTTACACCTTGCCTTTTTGTACTCCGTGGGGTTTTTTGTTTGTTTGTTTGTAATTATGTTGTTTTGTTGGGGTTTTCTAAAGCCTCCTCTCCATTTTTTCAAGACCTATCCCTAACACAGCTCACCCAGGATGATTTCCCACCCCTAAACATAAATCCTGTTGCATCCAATTCAAAAGGGAGCAGTCCTTCATGGCAACAGCCGGTGAAGTTAGGCCCTCCAGGACAACGTGCAGAAGCCCAGGCCTTCAGCCCTCAGCTCACTGGCCGAGCACAGAAAAGCAGCATTTACCTGATCTATCATCTTTCGCGCTTCCTCCACCTCTTTATCCTGTGACTCTGTCTCAATGGTGTATGTGCCCGTCTCGCTCACGCTGTCTTCCTCGTCGTTCCTCCTGCCCTGGGCAGACTTTACCTCTGGAGGTGGAGCAGAGGCAGGCTCTGGTTCTGACGATATAACCACGCGTGGAGCTACCGGGGTAGGCAGAGGTGCCGGTTTCTCAGCGCTTGGCTTCCCAGACTGAGCAGTCTCCCGCAAGTACTCGGCCATAAAATCCTGAGCCATTTTAGACTTCCTCCCGACGCTCCCGTAAGTTTTGGCTGATGCTCTGGAAGCAGAAGAGGATGAAGAGTTGATCCGATCCTCCGTCTTCTCCCTCTTGAAGGAGCTAGCTCTTTGGGTCCCGGAGGAGTTGCTGGTGGGCTTGCCCACCTGGGCCCCAAGGTGGGAGGGTGGCACCGCGTTTCCCAGCTTCTCCGCCGGCAACGCGTTCTTGCGCTTTTCGACCTTGGTCTTCAGCCCCGGATCGGTGTCACTCTGAGAGGAATGAGCGCTGTGAGTGAAGGACTGCGACCGCTTCTTCCGCGGCGTGTCCTCGAAGAACTCGATGACGAAGGCCTGCTTGTTGTGCAGCATCTCGTGGGGATCGCGCCTCATCTGGCGCTGCAGCCTGGTCTGCTCCGTCGCGCGTTCGCTGCCCGTTGTCGTCGTCGTCGTCTCCTTCTCTGCCTTGGGTGCCACGGGGTCTTCGGAGTCGCTCTGCGTCCCGTCCTCGTGCCTATTGCCTGGAGACAAGGTACGTAGATTTGACTTTCATATTCTCAGTTGCTGTGGCCCTGTCATTACCTCCCAGTTGAAATTTATCATCTTTTCAGTTAAAAGAAAAAAAATCCTACAGGATTAAACAACCCCAAAGACACCCGCTGTGGTACAGAGTTTGTATCCCATCAGAGGAAGTAAAAGAGAAGGGAGCTGTCTCCTGACCCCATTTTTCACAATTAGTTGGCTATCAAGTTATTAAAAACCAATTCAAGAAATCATTTCAACCCCAAGGGTTTCTGATTTTGTAATGCTGACTGTTTTAGATACTTAACGTTCTGTTTCTTTCTTTTTTTTCCCCATTTAAATAAAAATGATGACATTATTTTGCCGTTCTGCCCAATTACTGTAGTCCAAGATCCCCACATTAGGTTCTCTCTGTTACAGAGCAGAAATCTCTCTGCAGGGTCAGTAAATAAACCCCACACGCTGCATCCCGCGAAACCAAATCCCCAGGATGAAAGACCAGATCAGCGCGTTACAAGCACATGCAGCTCCGAGCACCCACCTTACCCCGCTCTACAAGGGGAAAATAAACCAGAGGCTAAAAGAAAAGTGAATTTACAGCGTTCTTTACTTTTCCTGAAGATTTAAGAATCACACCATGACACCCCCATGAATTCCACCACCCTATCGCCAGCCAAGCAAAGGTTAAATCATTACTTAGAGTTCACTAAGCTTAAATAAGTTTATAATTATTTTCACTTGTGTTAGCGACAACCACCTTTACAACCTTCTCTTTGTATCAGTGATGCTCTGCCCCTCAGCGCCTTAGTTCAGGACTCTCAGAAAGTAAGTTAAACAAAAAGTTAAAAATAAAACAAAAAACAAACCTTTTTTTGGAGAAGGAAACGGGTGTGAAGGCACACAACACGATTCAGTCAACGACCAGGAACCTGTCATCGGGAGAACGGGGAAAGAGGTCTCTGCGCTCTAGACTGTAATATGCAGCAAGATATACTGGCTAAAATACCACGTGTTTGAAAGGAAAACTGCTCAAACCTACTTTGCAAGTTCTCCAGACACATGGATGAAGACCATTTATTACCTCGAGTTAACTGTGAAAGATTAGAATTTAATACAAGATCCATTCAACCCAGGAGTCAGTCCTCTGAAGAGTCTCCTAACACCCTCATGAAGGGAGCCAGCAAACTGCATTGCGCCCCGAGGGCTGATAAGCTTTGTCCCTTGGAAGGGAAAGTTCTTAAATTAAAGGGTCTTGGCTGAGAACTCTGCTGAATGCAAAATGGTGAGGACGCAAAGAAAAAACACCCACTGTGCCCAAGGATGCCCCATGCACATCCCCTTGAGCTGCTAAGACCTGAATTCTCTAGTCTTGAGACCAGGCTTTACATTCACTACATTGCTCCTGAAAAGGAACAAATGTTACTAAAGAACCCTGACGGTGGGCGTCTCTGATCCTGAAGACCCCAAACTGGTAGGCAGCCAGCAGTAGCCTGGAGCAGTAGCCTCCAAGACATCTTCCAAATTAGCCCTGCCAGAAGAACACGTTACACAGCTATCGCAGATAAATGACACCCTGTCCCCTGCCAAAGCAGAGGTGGAGAAATTCCTCAGGCCACCAACACTGTATGTTTTAATCAAATGTCCAAAGAGTTGATTTCGTGATATGCAAATTACACACTAAATTACCTCAGCTTCATTCCATGCCTTATGGACTGTGAAGAGGCAAGTGCAGTCAGTCTAGAATTCCTGTGCGTTGCTCAGGAAAATCCGAGGATGAGCAGCAGCTGCCTAACTCTCTAGTTTTCTCCAAGAGGAAAGAGTAAAACTACTGAAGCACATTTGTATCCCTGGCACAACAAAATCCAGTATCACAATAACAAAAAAAAACCAACCCAAACCCAAAACCCCTCTATCACACAGTCACAGTAGAGTGAAAATACAACCCTTAATAATCAGGCAGGGCACCTCAACAGTGTTCCTTATTGGGAAGAACTAGAAACAAGCAATGACAACAAAACAATTCCATTGCCATGCCACGCCAAACCCCAGGGCTGGATATAAGAGACCATTTTGACCATAGGGGTTTCTCAAAAAACTGTACACAAAACAGCAAGTTGGAGGTGTAATAGGTAAAAATCTTCGTATTACAAGGAGGTTTTTTCCAACAAAGACCAAGTAAATACTCCTTTAAAGGAAAGCAAGGTATTGCTTTTGTTTAAGAAGGACCTCAAAAACAAGTAGGTCTGGTAACCTTCAATATGACTTCAACAGCTAAAGTTGTGGTTCAAACCAATTGCTTTTCCAGAGGCCTGCAAGGCAGTGAGAATTCAGGAATCGGTGGTCTCCTCCCAGCTGTTCAGTGCATGACCCAAGAGAGACATCCAAGCAAGCCCAAATCTTGCAAAATATATTCCAAGTTGCATGAGAGTCACATAAGTCCCACCAGCTGCTCTAAGAACTGGGCTCCAAACTACACTTCAGACCTTTGAAAAATCCCCAAAGAATTCCCCACAGTGACAACACTTAACAGGACACAGGTCCACAAAACATCAAGGTTTTGAACTGAGCAGGATTTCAGAGAAGCTTTAGTTTAAAAGAAGAAACCTTCCTCTACAAGCACAACAATTTCCTCCATTGGTGATCATGTACATCTCAAATCTATCACCGGTCACTGTGTCTTTGATGACCTTTGGTCACTACAGCCATCAGAACGATCACACTTAGCCTCTTCAGAACTACAGTTAAAAGAAAAGTCATTCTTTCAGCTAGGAGAAGCCAAGAGAAGAAAATCCACTGAAATACCTGCATTTACCAGCCTGCCTGACCACATGGAAATTATTTTATACATTCAAAAATCAAAATTCTTTTTTAAAATCACTGTCACTGCTGAGCTGGCATTATAGATGTAGAGGAACCAGATTAGAGTGTCCCGAGGCCAGCATCACACATGACAACTTCAGGGCCAGCTGAAAAGCATGCTAGCCAGATGCAAAACCATTAACAGTCATTAAAGACATCTTCTTCATCTTGTAAATTTGGAGCAGAGATAATTAATTCCAGTTCTCCTTGACAGGAGAAGGGTTTTCCCCCGTTACTATGCTGCTTTTCACGGCCAACAGAGAACTGTGTCCACATGACATGACATGCACTCACCTTTAAGCGTCCTCACATGAACCGGCAGGTCACTCTTTGTACTGTACACATCATCTCCTGAAGACTGGCGTCTCATCAAGCTTGGGTCATTCTGGACAAGCCAGTCAGCCACTTTGCTCTCTGCTGACATCACTTCTGTATGAGCTGGTTCCTTACTATACGGTCTTCTCTGTCTGAGTGAAAATTTAGTTACATGGTCTTTTATCTTTATTTTACCGGGGGTACCATCATCAAATTCAATAGTGAAAGACGCATGACTCTGTACAACGGGGGCTACGACAGCATCAACATCCTTTGTTGGGATCTCATGGACCTGTGCTTCTGGAGATTTTGATGGCTGCTGAAATTCTTTAGTTGGAATCTCAAAGTAACTTGGCTCTCTCCGAAAGCCAAACACTGACTGTTCTTGGGCATCTCTATAAGCTGAAATATTACCATTCAGTTCCTCTTCATGTTGGGTTATGTCTTTTGATCTTTCTAGAAAAAGGAAAAAAAAAAGGCAAGAAAACCTTAAAATTCGCAAACATTTCGCTGAAACGGATTAAAGAAAAAAATCCAAGTTCTGTTTGAGATAGCTTTGTACTCTGACTTCATCACTGAAATTGGTGCTTACTTGTTATATTCACTTTGTCCTTTCTTCCATTGCTCCCCAAAGAGAGAGCTGAGCGCACGCACACACACACACGGTTGTATTTTGACAGAGCCTATGCAGCTGGTGGCATTTTAAGGTAAATTGAACGTGCAAAGCTAATCACAGGCACAAATTTGCTGAAGCAATACCCAATTCTGTAACATCACCAACGATAAAATCACATTTTTTCCCAACAGTACCCAAACTTCTCAGCTAGAGGGTCACTTATTTATTTTGACCTCTTGGGAGGGCTGCTAATCACAGCCCCTCTCTGCTACAGAACATATACGCTGCATGTGCGCTGAAATAAAACACTTCTTTGTGCAGTAAAGCATATGCTTGATAGAAACATCATGTTTACTGCACAAGTGAAAAAAGATGTATCTTTCACGCATATAGATTCACAACAAGAGGAGTGGTAAGATTAAATTGCTTCCAAGGATGAAGTGAGGTGAGAAACAGATTGCTTCCACATCAATCAAATCCTGTCAATGCATCAGCTCTCCAAGGGCTTCTTAGATAGGAAACTCCTGGGAGACACAGTGGATGATTTATTCAGGTGGGCTACGTACAACCAGAGACACAGCACTGCTGTATAACTCACTCTCAAACAACCTTAGAGAGGGCTTTCTCATCCATACCGAATCATTCCACAACTGCTGTTTCTGATGTTGAAATATTTTAGGGGAAAAATTTTAATTTTCCCTTATTCTGGTTTCACCAGCAGCAATCTAAACACAGGAATGTGCAACAAGGAGCACAACAAAAGTGGTAATTATAAAGCCTTGAAGAAGGATGGCTTCACACAGTAAAGATCAAAAGTGTGCAGAAATTTTGTGTGTGTCCCCCTCATCTTCTCCCACCCCAAATCACCTCCATTACCTGAGTAATGTTCCTCTTGCCTTCTGTCCTCCTTGTTATTGGCATCATCTTCCCCCCACCAGGAGGGCTGCCCATAAAGAGGGGTGCGGTAGGTACTGGTTTCTAGGAAGAGGATAAGCAAATACTTTGAGACAGAAAATATCAATTATTGGGGTTCACAGAAGTCAACCACATGCCAAAAAGGGAAAAACAGCAGGGTCAGATGAGATCATGTACCTGTGACATTGCACTTATAACAACCGCAAATTATACATAATAATGAGTATGTTCAGGCTTTTCTTTTTTTCCTCCCTTTTTTTCTTTTTTACATTCTTTTCCAAGATGCTGACTCCACCTCCCTTTGGCTGTCTTTCCCGAATACTGGCTTTTCTCCCTCTATAGCCTCATTATTCACAGGAAGCGGAAGCTTTTTGACAGGACAGACTGCAAATCGCTAACCACAAAATTGTCTTCAACTCACCTGCAATTCAGGTGAAAATCAGGCTTTTGTCCTTCCCTGAACTGGAAAGACTTTAGCTTTGCCCTTTCTTGCCCCACCCACCACGTACTGGGATGTTGGGAGGCCAGGGTTGGTTTTTTTTCAAACTATTCACCACTCTCACTCGAAATGACACACATCCCACAACAGGAAATTCTTGAAGCGTTACAAATTTAGGGAAAATGGTAAAACCACCTCCTTACACATACACAAAAAAACTAGTAAACTCTTGCTCTCTAAAGATTAAAGTAAACCAAGTGGATCCCAGAGTCACTGCAGAAGAGAAGTTTTTCTGATGTTGAAGCTTACTCTAGAAAAGCCAAACTTCCATCATTTTCTCTGCTCAGTGAGCGCTCACTGGAAGATCAGGGCTTCGCTGCAACAACTGGTACCCAAAGGAGCTGATCCACCGCTTCTCCTTTTGTCTCCCACAGAACAAGATTGTGTTTTGGCACTGCCTTGGGCTGCTGCTGTTTATGCAACAAGTAAAAAGAATACACCTCAATTTAGCTGTGGTATAGTTGTTACTATTATTATGTTTTTATAATAGTTGAAGAGAAGCAAATAAAGTAGCTTTTGTTCTTTCATCTAGAGGTGATAGAGACATAAGGATACGTCAGGGGCTGAGGTCAAGCTCCAGCTTTGTCAGCTGCTTCTGCCTCCACCTCCAACAGCTATCAGCACACACTTTACCTGCCACATCTTAAACCCTGGCTCCAGCTACAGAGCCATGGTCGGGCTTCTACCGCTCGCCCAGCTTGTGGTTTTCAAGCCACACACTGCTCTGTGTAAAGCAGCCCTCAAACAGCCCTGCAATTTTGCATTCCCTACTTTAATAGAGACATGACAGAAAGCAGTCATTAGCATAAGGGAAGCCAGGAGAGGAAGAGGAATTAAATAATTCAAAGAAAAAAAAGAAGGCTGATTTTATGCTGCTGTTTCTAAAGCAACACAGACCCAATGGCCACAGCTTCAGATGTTTTTTTCTAGAACAGTTCCAGAGATATATAAGCTCATACACTGACAGTCCACAGGCAAAAATTTTGCTTTACAGATGCAGCCCACAGGCCCTTTTCAAGAGATCTTCTCCGTGTTTCAAAATCAACCACGCTGCCTCCCTTCACAGCGAGGATCAAAAGAGGCTGAAAGTACTACTCCCCTTTCTGCCTAGAGTGTGTGGAAGATAAACTGTGTTCCCATTATGTAGGCGGCCTTTGAAAGTTCAAAGGAGGAAGCATTTCTCACCGTGAATAAATTGGAATTGCCAGGCAATATGTTTCATAACCGAGGACGGGTAAACCACTCAAGGGAGAGAGGAAGGGAAAAAAAAAAAAAAGAAAAAAGAAAAAAAGAAAAAAAAACTATTCACAAGCTTGTCAATGAACTGAGGCACGCAGATACAGGGTTTGATCTCTGCTAGGCTGAGCCCTTCTGTCACACCGTCTACAGAAACCTACCACCCTCTCCTTCATGCCATGACTTGCCCACTAGACCCTCAACCACAAAGGATCTGCTCTACCAACATCAGGCACTTCTTTTGGGCCCATGCTGCAATGGATTACCACCCTCTGAAGTCAGTATTGATCTCAGGGTTGGATGGCCAAGAGGCAGGGAGAAGGAGAACACCACACCAGCTATGTCTGGGGTAACGCATGCCTAAAGGTCAATGGGGCACAGTGAAGGGCTCAACCCTGAAGAAACACACGAGATTTTGGATATTTGTCTCAGATTAATAAATCAATTATGAAAGCTCATCAGTAGCTTTTTTAAAGTTGCTGGTGGAACACACTCTGAGCATACAACCCTACAGATGAAACGCAAAGACCATCTCGCACAAGCAGCACCTTTCCCAAGCATGGGTGCTGTTACCTCCTGCACCTTGCAAGGGGTCACCTCATTACAGCTCCTCTCTCCAACACATCCCAGCCCCTCATAGGATCCCAAAGACCATCTAATCTAGAAGATTCTAGTTACCTGTTCCAAGAAAATTTTGTTTCCAAAGGGGCAGAAATGAGCTAAGAGAGCTCACATTCATCCTGCAGGACAGAAAATTCCCGGAAGCTGCTCCAGCCCCAAGATCTGTGTCCCACCTCCACACTGAACACAGGAGCTACTGCTTTGTCCCCCAGGAGCTTTTCTACTACAGGGTAAAGGCAGCCAGGGGAGCACATCAACCTTCGTCAGACCTTTTCTGTTGACAGTGAACTTTGGGATTGCATGGAAAGATGAAGGAAAAAAACGGGATTTATAAAGAATAATAAGGCAGCTCCTTCTCCAATTTCTGCCTCTACCCTAAAGAACTCTAATAGGTGCTTGGAAATTCCCCAAATTCCCCCTCAGACAAAAGCCAGCACAAAGCCAAAACCCCAGGGCATCTCAAGAAACACCTACACAGAAGGCATCAGGTTGGGCAGAGCGCACAGACCTGGGGCCACTAAGGTGGGAGCCGCTCCACTGCCCTCGCTGCATGGTGGCAGGAGGTCCCTCCTGCCCCTTGGCACAGAGCTCCCCTGGCCACACCTGCACCACTCTGGTACATGTGTGTAACACATTTGCTCACTTCCGTGGGGCTTTTTTTTTTTTTTCATTCCTTCCCTCTCCCAGCCTCCACAATAAACTGGAAGTTCATTTGAAAGACTGCAAAAAGCATAGCTGGGAAGCCAAGGAGTCAGTATCTTGCTATCTGGGGACACTTTCAATATTTTAAGAGCCATTAATGTTTCCACTGAACCTTCGTATTAATTTGCATTTTGAATAACATTATCAAGTGACACAGACACCCTCATTCTCAGCTACTGCTAAAAGCGACCGGATCCTGCGCCAGAGTAAAATTTCCCTGACTTAAGAAGAGCTATATGAATTTGCTGCCCTGCCCGTGTCAGAAGCTTCTGCCCCTTCTAATTTTCCAACACAACCGACCTGACACCTCTCCCCGCTCCAGCTCTAACACAACAATATTGTATAAAAAGGGGGAGAGAGGGGAGGAAAAAAGGGCGATAGGAAGGCAGCTAAACCAGATGGCTGTGACAGAAGTGGGCCAGGGAGCAGCTCCATATGCAGTTTTGCCAGGGGGGGCTTTGCTCTTCACCAGCTGGGATGTGTTTTGTGTAGCGACCTCAACCTGGACCTGCAGCATCCAAAGCTGTGCGTCTGCCTGCGTCCCGAGACACGCATCCCACGCTGAAGCCACTGCCTGTCTGCTATATTTTAGCGTAAGGTGGAAGCTCTTGCAAGAGCAGAGAGACTCAGGGGCTTGCCCAAGTCAGCAGTGAATCAAGAAGCACCAAAGAAAACCAACTGCTCAGTCATTTTAATGAGGTGAGACTTTCTCCAATTGATGGCAGCTCGTTACCACCTCTCTCTGCTCCAGTGCCAGGCTGCCCAGATGGTGCCAATTCATTTAGACATATTTCTTGGCTCATCAATTCAGGCAGACAGCCTGAAAACCATCCTTTTAGATAACTGAATTGAGGTCAGTGCAGGCAGTCAGCCAGACGAACACTGAGCTATCCGTGACGGTGTAATACAGAGAAGACCACTGACACGCACATGTTCTGCTCCTGGATTTCAGCCTTTGGGGCAGCCACTCGAAAGGAAAAATGAAGGCTGGTTTTGGGCAGAACAAGGAAGGTCCATTTGTTTAGCAAGTCTGACAATGACGTGGCCAGTTAAATTAATACAGACCTATTGATCACCTGAAGGAGAGGCACCACAACAAGAGAAAGTGAGACATGTCAATACAAAGGATATATTTATGAAGAAGTGAATCAGACAGAACAACACAAGGGCAGGACCAAAAAATACAGTCCAGGTGATGAAAGGCAAAAAGCCTGCGTTATTGCTGCTTTCTGTCAGCGAGTGGGCAGAAAAGCTTTCACGACAAGCACGAAGCTCCTGCTGCAGGGGAGCTTGATTTCCCTTCAAGGTGTCCCTTGTGGTCAGGACAGGGCTGAGGGCTGCGCTTCACCCAGGTCCTCACAAAGCTTCAAACCATCACGAGAGAGACACACAGACAGCAACGGCAGATTTCTTTGCTGACAGAAGCACACGCAGCTTTGAAGCTGTCTACAGCAAGCCATAACAAAAGCATGAGAAATCCAGTTTGCTTCAAGTCAAATCATTTGATTCATTATTAATAACAATAATGTCCATCTTCAGAAGATGCAGAGTAGGCTTCTTACGGCAGAGGCCTTGGGGAAGAAAATGATGATCTAGCTAAAACATTTTAAAATTAATTCCTTACATCTCTGCTTTTTAACTATTTTCCAAAATAGAGAATTCAGACCTAGCAGGAATAGCGACAACGGAATTCTCTGACTGTTTGCTGCAGTATTTATTTCACATGTGCATGGAAAACCTAAGCCCTGGTCTTTTGTGCCTGCTATGAACATACACAGATCTCAGAAGCTTTCAAATCAGGCTGATAATCACAAATTTATTTGTATTAATTACATGGTCAAACCTTTAACATGCTGCAGATACCACCACCCTAGCTCAGACGAAAAGCAGATACACCACCACCACTCCCTTAAATTAAAGGCTAGGGTAGAGCTGTGTGTCTAAATAGCTATTACCATGATCTCATGGGGAAAGCAGCCAAAGACCATGGAAACCACTCCACAAACTGGGCACAACTCCCACTGCCTCCGTCCACGCTGCATGCTGACCTCAGCCCCGGACACCAACAAGACTTTCAAGTCAGGCATTCTGTTGAGAGGACTCCCCTAATGACGCGGACGCCAAACTGGTGAGAAAGCCCATTTCACAGATCCCAAGAGAAGCTCGAGTCCTGCTCCTGCAGCTGGTGATGCCCATTTCAACCGGACACTGCAGGCAGCCTCCACCCCCGGAAACTCAGGCCCACAGCAGTTATTCAGAGTTAGTCATCAGATTCAGCATTATCTAGTGCCATCAGCCTGGGAGGGCTTTAAAAACAAATAAAATAATAAATTAAGATCAGCCTGAGGATTAACTATGTGTTGAGAACAGAAGACCACAAAGTAGCTTATCTCATCCAGTACCTCAACTCAGGTAGCAACAGATGGGGATTGTGACAGTCTTAAAATCTGCTCAGTTCAAGGCAGTACCTGGCCTTCTGATCCTTTAAGTCTTTAAGCAAGAGAGTGGATGGCTATTTTTAGCATTAACTAGCTGAACTGTGGGTACTTTTTTTATTCATATCCATATTCAAATCACAGGGCTTACCAAGCCGCTTGCCTCAAACATTTCACAAAGACTGATGATTTTCTGCTTACAGGCAACATACACCCAAAAACTGCAAGTTCAACGGCACAAAGACTAAAAGGCTGAGCTGTTTCCCATTCCCTCTGCTGGATCTCTTTATCCTCAGCCCCTCACCTCCTCCCATTTCTAAGCAGCTCTAATTGTTCACATTGTTTTGTTAAACCTCTTTCCTGAAAGCTTGCATTCCCTCTGCCTCTTTTCCACCCGGGCCCTGGGAAGCGATCCTTCTAAAGGCTTTTGTCACCCCAGACCTTGCTTTAATTAGTCAATGCAAATTCCTAAATACCTACGGGCTTAGCAAAACAGCTCTCTCCCCCAAGCCTCTTTCTGCTGCCACTAAGCAAGCCCACTCCCCGTAAGAATTCTACATTCTTCTTTCCACTAATCATTTTAAATTGCTGCCACTCCTCTGAGCAGCCAAGGAGAAACTGTGCATGTGTGCAGCTGAAGACAAGGTGAATTAGTCACATCGCAGATGAAAAAGGAACCCACTGATCATTCTGCTCACGTGACAGAGATGCATTTTGGAGAGCGAGGCACTGATTTAACGCTCAGTCTCCCTTCTCTTGCTTCCACAGGCTTCACAGTCCAACCCAGCAAAACACTTCCAACAAAACGTCCCGAGTTTCTCCATCTTTCAGTGGGGTTGGGAGCACTTTATAGATTTTTTTTTTTTTTTTATATCTGTCCATCAGTCCCACTGCACTGGCCCCCAATAAGTACTCACAGCCCTTTTTGCCTTAGACCTATGGCCCATGCCCGCTAACGATGCCCAGAAACGTAACGCTGGTCTGCGAACTACACGCTAGAAAAACGGGCCACCTTGCTCAGGAGTCACTCAACAGTCTGACTTTGAAGATGTTCCAAATATCAACCGCTTACACTACGTAGGTTAAAACCAACCGGGGTGTATTTTGGAAGGTGGCAAGAATGAAAAATGAGAATGTTCGTGTGATCAGGCAGCAAACGCAAACTGGTTCCAATTACTGGCAAACTGTCCCAGTTACTGGCAATGCTTTTCAAGAACCTCATGGCCCTTGCAATGCAGCTGGAGAGCTCTCCCCCCCAGTGGGGTTCACCTCTTCTCACCCTCTTCGGTGTCATGGTTAATCATCACCAGCTTCATCCCTTTAACTGCACGATTGTGAGGCAAAGTCACAAATGCTACACCCGTGGGGGAGGGCGACACACACAAACACAGCTGAAACAACACAAAGAAAGGTTTTGCAGTGGAGGAAAAATGGGAGTTGGGGAGGTGGGTGCGTGTACATGTGCTTCCACACACAACCGGAGGCATTGACAACACCGGGGAGAAAAACTACACTGTGTTTTAGTACAGTGTGTCAGCTTAGAGGGATTTTCATGAAGACAATACATGGGAGATTAAGGTCACCAGCCAACCCACTCTAATTAGTTATCAGGAAACCTTAATGGATTTACCCGGAGTTGTACACATTTCTAGAAAGCCAGTGTATCTATCTCTAGGTCACTTCGCCCAAAATGATGTCTCACTCTCCTACTTGCTTATCCTCTTCCCTCCATTCACTCCACACAGTGGGCAGTCTCTTTGCTAACCCTAATGCCTTCCAATCGCTCTGCGATCCTGGTGCCACAAGACCACCGCTGGCAGTCATCCATCAAGGGGATCCTTTAAAACCAGATTTGTTCCTCCCGTGCAACATCAAGCTCTAGAAGGCCACCAACTGACATCTGAGCAGAACTATGGCAGTACATACCGGAGGTAAGGAACTGGGTGAGACACGACTGCTGGGAAGGTCTTAGCCCACCATGATGGGGAATGGGGAGGAAGCAAGTTTGACAAACGGTCTTTAAAGGAGGGCAGCAGCAGGTGAAGAAATGGAGAACAGAAGGAATTTTTCAAATGGAAAAGGTCTGGAGGTGGGGAACAGTGAACCTGAAGCAAACATCTCCCAGTTTGGCAGTCAGTTTCAATCCCACATATTGGCACTTTAGGAAATACAGACATTTAAGACCATACAGGGCTTTTTGAAAGAAATGGCTTATTGCTTCTTTGCCTGCCAGCACCACACCACAGCAGCCATACATTTTCTACTCTGAGTCACCATCCTCTGTTCAAACACCAACTCTTGATTAGGAAATTAAAAATAGACCAGACAAGTGCCAAAGAACTTCCCAAACCTGCTCAGCCTACAGGTTCTCCAGCACACACACAGCGACAAGGCATGTGTGAGCCATCAGACCAGCTAATTTTTTTTTTTGGAGTCTGAATCTCCAAAAAATGAGACTCTGGAATACTCAGAGGTTTAGAAAAATGACTCTTCTGGAATTGCTCCTAGATGCAACCCACAATACTGTGTTGTCAGAATCATGACCTAGTGCCGGGCTCAAGCTGCACTTAGTTCTGAATCTTGATTAACTGGTTCCCGAGCAAGTACCTGTAATTGCTTTCCTCTCTCCTTTCTCCAGCTTTGCTTGCGGGGACTCGGTGTAGACTCCATGCTCCATGGGCTGCTCCGCCCTCTTCATCGCCGTGCCTTTGTAATTCATCTGAAGTTGGCTGGTGTACTTCTCATGCTGCAGAGACACAAGCAACAGTTGCAGGACGCCCGTGCCACCTTTGTGCCAGTCCGTGGAAAAGAGAAACCACCCTTCCCTGCAAAGATCGGATCATGCCAAGGCTAATACTGCAGCTACAGAACGCAGCAAAAAGGAAGCACACCTGAGTAGAATCGTAGATTCATAGACTGGTTTGAGTTGGAAGGGACGTTAAAGCTCATCCAGTTCCACCCTGCCATGGGCAGGGACACCTCCCACCAGACCAGGTGGCTGAAAGCCCCATCCAACCTGGCCTTGAACCCCTCCAGGGATGGGGCAGCCACAGTTTCTCTGGGCAACCTGTTCCACTGTTTCACCACCCTCACAGGAAAGAATTTCTTACCGATATCTAATATAAATCTCCCCTCTTTCAGTTTAAAACCATTAACCCTCGTCCTGTCACTTCAGTTCCTGATCAAGAGTCCCTCTCCATCTCTCCTGTAGGCCCCTTTAGGTACTGGAAGGGGCTATATAGTCTCCCTGGAGCCTTCTCTTCTCCAGGCTGAACAACCCCAACTCTCTCAAGCTGGTCTTCAGTAGAGGCTACAGAACAGCAGAAATACCACTTGAGAGGCTTTCAAATACCCCACTTGGAAGGTATTAAGTGACAATTCTAGTCCATGAGAAGGTCACTGTGACTTAGCTCTGCAAAATAGCTATTTAGGAAACCCTTTAAAGAATAAACTGAGAAGAAACAGAACTTAGGCCATTTTCCATTCAAGATTCAGATCCTGAAATCCCCTTTGATCTTAAAGCAACATTATAAATTCTTTCAGGGCACTTATCTGCATTATCTCAGTTTTTCAGCAAAGGCAATTAAAATAAAAATTTTAATTATTTCTCTCCAGACCCTCTTGCCAGCTAGGAAAGTGATTCTGCCTTAAAACAGGCTCCACATTAATACAGTAAATGAGCTATTTAAAAGTTGGTTTTTTATAAGTAAATTAATAAAAGGGTGTACCCGTCCAGATTACCCCTGAGTAACTTCAACGAATCATTTGCCCAATTCTAGCTGTTACATTTCTGATCCTCGCCAAGTCCTAAACATGGAACCAGGGCTAAGAAGCCAGTATCTGCTGGCCACAGGGTGATGCTTGGCACTGGTAGCCCAGTCCCTAACTGAACATGACAGCTTTCTTGCCTAGAGGGGTTGCTTTTCTGCATTAGGTAAAAGGATGCTTGACTATTTCACACCTGCTACTGAACACTTTGTTTAAAAAACACCTCACTCATAAGAGGACTACTCAGTAAGTAAAAACTGGGAGCTTGAAGGCAAAAATGAGATGATATACAGGAATAAATTAAGCAAACTTGGGCTCCTGGAGGAAGTGTGATGGAGCTGGCCTAAGTCACCACACTTGGAAAAAGTCATCTGTGCTCCACTTCTGGGAGGGAACAGGCTCTGCTGTGCTTCACCCACAAGTTAATGTGCTGACTGTTCGTTAATACAACACAGCTTTAGTAACCTTTTTTTGCTGGCAGTCCTGAAATGATAAATAACTTCATCTACGTGTTAGCACAGGGATAGGAGAGATCAGAGCTGAGATAACTGGGAAACGTAGCTCTCCTCAAAGGAAGGTTTTATTAAGCCCCAATCCAAGGAGAGCCTTACATTGTGGAACATTTCACTGCTGTCAAGACAATTTGAATATTTCAGTCTGCTTGACCATTACTAGCGCACTTAAATTTTTTTTTTTTTAAAATGCCCCTACACACAGACACTCTTACCTTTAACGCTTCTTCTGGGACTTTGTGTTGGATTTGTTCCAGGACATACATGTTCGAATGTACAGAACTCGTTAAGGAAATGGCAAAGGAATTGGAAGGACAGAGAAATCAAGCACTTAGTCACGGAAAGAAAACAAGATCATAAAACCAGATAATCTTAATATATGCAGGCTATTAAAAGTTGAGTGCAATGTATCCCACCATGGTGTGCAGTCGCGCCTGCTGGCCAGCCCCATGCCAAGGGAAGGGGAGACAAGGGGAGCAGGCAGAAGAAATTTGGGGGGGGGGCACCAGCAGCTCCATGCAGGACCCAGGGAAGCAACCAGAGCCCTGGCTCAACTCACACCCCACTCCTCTCCACCCAGCTGGCATCTCCGGGCAGACCACTCTCTCCCCATGGTATCCTGGCCAAAATGGGGCAAGGGAACAGTAGAGTTCAGCTCCCTGTAGGATGCCTGGGACTGTGGTGTTCTCTCACCCTGACAAGGCTTTTCAGTCCCGGTAGTTTCATGGATGAAAAGTAAATCAGGTCATGAGCTGGCATGACCTCCTAAGGAAGGGAGGCGTTCAACATGGTTGAGCCTAGGCAATAATCCTCAGCAACACCACATTAATAAAAACAAAAAAAAAAAAAAAGGAAGCATCTGGCAATGTCGTCATGATCATCATGACCAATCCAATCAGCACAGCACAGAGCAAAGGGGAGGAAAAAGGAAAGATGGAAAATGTTAGACTAAAAATAAACCAAGGGAAACGCTGCACAGCCTCTGTAAGAGAAACTGTAAATGGAAGAGAGACAGACGCTCTGACAGAACAGCCAGAGCTGGCCCAGAGAGCTCAGGAGACGCTGCCGAACACACCGAGTTGGGCACGGCATGCACAGAAAACACTGCTAGAAAGAGTGGCACCAAAAAAGCAAAGGAAAGGAAGGGATTGTAACTGCCATAGCAACTATGCTGAAGTGAAAAGATGACTCTGAAACCTATGTTCTTTATAGTTTCCCTGTTGAGGGCAACAGATTCTACAATTCATAAAAGCAATCATTCATTTCACATGAATATCCATGTAAGGGCTGCAGGACTAAACACTTCAACTCGGCTGCTTAGCGCTCAGAATTGCTGTCTATAAACAGTTTAAACCTGTATCGCAGCCATTAAAACCCACCCACGCTCTGGGCATGGGCTGATGCCTTTGCTAGACTGGAGTTCACAGCAAATCTTCTACAAGTTTCCCCACACATCTAGAGACCAGAAGACACATGACCAGCTACATCAAAAAAAAAAAAACATTTGCAAAGTCAAGAAAAGCTATAACTGAGGTTGCCTATGGGACTGTAACAGGCTCATCACATGTGCGCTGAGATGCCATCTTTAATGGCATGATCCCAGGTGACAGTGCTCTTTTATTGGGCAGCACTCAGTAAGGGGCTACTCGGGAATTGCTTCATTTTCTCCCCCGCCACGTATGCCTGAACCCTCACCAAGCGCACCCTGTTCAAATACTGCTCTGAAGGCAAATAATCTTTTTTTTAAAAAAAAAAAATAATAAATTCAGCAACTACCTCCCTTTAAAGAAAAGAAAAAAAACCACCACTGCGAAACAAGGATTTGTTATTTCTAAATTGGCAAGAGACACGGTGAGACCAAGACTAAAAGTACGATCCTACACAAGGCCTAGAAAACCCTCTGTTCCAGCAGGTCCAGGATCACACAGACATCAGTTTGAGCATCCCTCTTGCAACAGCGAGTGCTCCCACACTGTCACTGACTCGAGTTGAGGTCCCCAGATGCTTGGAAGACCCGGGAGGCTCAGCCTCTCCTCGCTGTTCCAGCTCTCTGGGCTCCAGCAAGGTTTAGAGTATTTCAAGGGTTATAGCACAGCCAAGCACAAACTGATTATCATTGGGACAACAAAAGGCAAAAGAACATGGCCTTGGGTTCAAGGATGCACAGGAGTTTTCCAGCCAAACACTTCCTCCCCCGCAAATGGTGAAACTTAGTCTCTGCCTCTATTCTCAGAAATGTCTGGACTGTTTTAACTGAAATGTCCCCACAAAAGAAAAAAGAAAGCCAGAGAAGATGCTTACTACTTCCAAATTCAGCCTGAGTGGGTAAAGTTTGGCAGATAGAAGCAATGGGAAAAAATGGAAAAAACACCAATTAGATTACATAAAAAGGCAGCAACAAGAGCCTCTACTTACCACTGTTGCTCTGCAGGCTTAGAAAGGCATTCCAACATTTACGGGGCATTACAGCGAGTCATACAGTCATCTCAGGATAAAAAGGAAAGGGATGAAGGCAAAGGTGGTTTAGCAGACCCTAGCAGGATTTGTGACTCTAAACAAAGCAGTAACTGCAGCCTAGCATTCCTCAGAGATGAATTTTGCTATTGCTAAACACAGATTTACTCTTAACATTTTGTGGCAGAAGCAATTTGCACCGGCAAACTTCAATCGATACAGAGCCAAGCGTCTGACCACAAGCCCCAAAGCTAAATGTTTAAGGCTAGAGACCTGCAAATCATCTGAAAGCAAGCATTTGGGTGAAATGTTTAATAAAACCACACAAGTTGGATGAAAAAAAAAAAGTTAGTTCATACAAAAGCATATGAAATGTTTGCTCCCTGGCTAGTACCAGCTACAGTTGCCAAAGAAGCCTGATTCAAATGCCAATGAAGGTAGCAGGCATCATGATTAATATGCTCTGAATCAGGTCCGTGGTGGAGAAACAAAAGCTTATGAGCCATCCAAAGGCTCCAGAAGGCAAAACAAACACCCTTATTCATTAGTCCCAATTAGCACTGTTAACTCTCCATGCAGCAAACAGCACAAAAGCCAATCGAAGACCGTATCCCACTTCCTCTCCAGACGAGAAGGATATCATAGCCGAAGCGAATGACATCGTTCAGTTTTAGGGTGATGTACTTCTGGTCAGGAATCCTCACGTCATTGACGAACGTCTGCAGGAAAGAAGCACAGGAATGGTTTTTGACTGAGGGTATCACGGTGATGCATCTCAGATGGGCTCCTGGCAGGTACCCATGCCCATCTGTAAAGGCACTGCAGACATTCAGGGTGCACCAAAGTCAGCCAGGCCAGGAGCTAAGTTGCCTGGAAAAATCAACATGGGCAAGTAGCTCCCATGGGCAAGTTAGAGCACACCAATTATGCTTCAAAGCAAAGTGCTCTGAAGGGGCCTCTAGGGAGATCTACATTTCCACCAACTGCAAATAAAATTTTAGTCCCCGACTTGAACATGTAAACGACATGCCTGAAGTTAAGAACTTCAGATGCTCTCGGTTCTCCTCCATCCTTCACAACCAGCCAAACAGTACAACTCATACTCCAGTTAGTAAGCTGGGAATCAGCTTTCCACTGGAGGTCAAACAAGACTGGTGTCAGCCCCAAGGCCTGATAATTTAACAAGCGAAGCCTATCCCAGAGGAAGGGGGAAATGAAAACGCCCAGGAAAACAAACACTGCCAGTGGCTTCACCATGATATCTGAGGCTACACTGTCCAAGACATCATGTATCAGTAGTGCAACAGGCCCCTTGTGCAAAATATTCACCTACTCATTTTTCCTATGCTCCAGGCAGTTAACTGAGGCCCAAAGAAACTAAGTTATCCTTATAAAGGTGCAAGAAACGTACTTTATGGCTGTGAACAAACACCCTGGATGTCTCAGCTGCCTGCTTTCCGAGAGGACCCCCTAAGAAATAATTCTCGCAGAACAACGGAGAAACAATTCAAGCACTCATTGACATCTTTCACAAATAAACCCATGTACTTTTGCAATAACCCAGGCCAAATGAAAACAAATTAGAGACTCAACTGAAGAAGCACTAGTGTGCTGATGGGGAAGAGGCATTCAGTTGCACCTGGGGCAGTCACAGACACCAGGAGTTTCCCAACCTCAGAAGGTGGGATTCATCCAGCCTCACAGACTAGGAACCAGCTCCTGGGGCTTTGCAGCCTCAATACAAATCCAACTATGCTCTGATGAATCAAAATTATGCTAGAAAATGAATTTACATGCTTTCACCACTGAGGCACAGTCTTTTCCTTCTGCCTTCCCATCTCAGCCAAGCCAAACATGCATGATAAGACCCAGTATTAACCACAGGGGAAAAATAAATGCTAGAGGAGGAAATTAGAACCTCAGCAGACAGCAGCCCCCAGCTTCCTGACAATTTACAGAAGAGCTGGGGAACAGGCCTGTAATTTCAGAATAAAAGCAGTAAAGCTGGTTAAAAGGCACAGAATTCCTATTTGCATGATTTTTTTTAATACTTAAAAATCCCACAACAGTCAGATCTGGAACAGGAATAATTATTTGTTGAATTTTCTGCAATTACCTATTCATCCATGGTCACTTCAAATAAAATAGCACAAGGAAACTGCTTATTGCAGATAGAAACACTACTTTCAAAACCAAAAGGCCCATAATAGAGACTGCAGAATCAGCTGAACATTATAATAAAAACAATACAAAACTTCTGGACAATGAATATGAACCAGATTATCCAGCAAAGCCATATAAAGCATTGTTAACAAGCCGTAAAGTAAATACAAAATAAAAGCAAATTCTGAAAAGGGAATTAAACTCAAAGTCCTAAAAAGTGTTTTCTTTAGTTTCAGGGAGGAAAACAAGTTTTCATGAAAATTTTCAAACAAGGACCTATGTTTCTTTCCTGCAAAATTAATTCATTTTGGCTATAAGAGTCTTCTCCAATAGAAGTGTGTTTGAGCAGCTGCAGAAGACAGGCCCTGCTGTAACTCCTTTCACTCCACTGACCCACTGAGCACAAGCCTATTATTAAAATTTGTAAATTCACATGCTTAACTAAGTGAAGACAGAAGAGTGGTACAAATCTTCCCCCTCTTGCAAGAGATTTTTCAGCTGCTATTTTGCTACCATGAGTTAAATACCACAGGTTTTGAATCAGGGATCCAGCTCGAGCCCAGACCAGTTACTGAAAATAGTCCCGTTTCGGCAGGGCTCTGTGCCTTCAGCTACTAGGCTGAGAAGCATTAACACTCATTCTTGCTGTTTTCAGATGCCAGAAGAGCCCGAACAGTTGAGGTCTGCTATAGTCAGTGGTTTTGTACAAGTTTCTGGGTTCATTTTGTTGTTGTGATGGTGGAGGGCTTCTGTTTCTAAGCCCAAAACAATGACTGCAGTAAAACCCCTACTGGGAAGACAATTAATGCGAATCTAGATTAGATCTGCTCCAGCAGAGGAATAGTTCTGCTGGTAGGAAGGAACAGCCAAAAAAGAGGCATGTTATGACATTAGAACAGTTTTAACTAAGATGGAGTATTTAAAAATCACAGAATTCAGGTGGGCAGACAAAGCCCTCACCAAGCTGCCACCACTGTGTGAATTAGGACCAGAGCAGGGGTTAACATTCAGGCAGGCTCAGCTCCTGGTTCTGGGCTCACATTATCCCCCAGTCTTCACACAAACCAGGCTCAAGGCAGGCAAAAGAGCAATTTTTATTACTAAAAAAAAGAGGTGGTTTTCAATAGTTTCTCCCCAAAGAAATTAAACGTCTCATCATCCCATAAATCACACCATGCACTGACAATGAATTGCCAAAAGGTCACCCTGCTCATTCTGAACAGCTGCTCCAGAATCTTCACCAGTTTAATGTTAGCATCCCCAAAGTAAGATTGAATTTATTTCCTCCTCTTTTGCAAGAGGCTGGATGATTTTGAGAGCCCTGAAGCATTCTGCAAGGACCCCAGAAGAAAGGGAAAAAAAGAAATACAATATTCACCAAAGCTTTCCTCTTCTAAGATGACATGCTACATGGCCTCCATCTCGGGCCTTGCAAATAATTATGTATGTTTAGCTTAACTCACGCCAACAGTTGCAGTGACCCAAAAGGGTCGAACAGCAGAATGAAACAAGCGCTTGCAGACTCAGCACGCCACGCGTTTGCCTCCGTCAGCCAGGAGGTTTGCTACTTACGCCGTTTAAGCTCCCGAGATCCTTCACCCAGTGCTCGTCTTTCTCCTTGTCGTAGTTGATTACAGCGTGCTGCTTATCGACACTGCGGGACTGGCAAGGAGAAGCACAATGCATGTGAGACCGCTCAGGCATAAGAGACACTGTTAATCAAAGCAACGTTTAGACATTAAACTAACTTGATATGGGGTAGGGGGAGGAAGGGGAAAAGCAGGAATGATTAAATATTATTTACTATTATAAATAGCCGAAGGATAAACAGTAAACGTTTCCATGGCTGTTTAAACATTTCACTGAATACAATACACTATTTGCATGGAGAGTGGAAAAAAAATAATAATAAATCACTGACAGCTGTCAAGACTACACCGTAATTTCAATAAATTATATCAATACACGCTGAGAACAAAACCAGTACAACTGAAAGCCTGGGGGGCATGATCTCAGCCAGTGCAAACTAGAAGAGCTCCGTTTTTCACCAGCTGAAGCCAGTGGCCTCATCACTAGGGATATTCCCATTTGGGATGTTTCCTTCCTATTTTTCAAAGAGAAAAAACCCATTTTTTTAAGTTACAACCCAAACTTACTCACAACAATGTATACTGTTCCCAGGATTATGTCCCGGAGTTGATTTAAACTCTAGGATGTTTTCCAAGTTGGAGGGAGGTTAGTAAACTTGGGATGAGAAAGAAAGCAACTTCAAATTTAAAGCCACATTGGAGAACACTGAAATGGGCAGTGATTTGGTGCCACTGTCTTTGCCACAATGCACACGTACCAAACACACCTTATCTTCAAAACAGAGTGTGACACTTCAGCAGGAACAGTGTCAGACTTCTGAGGAAGAAGTGTTAGAAAAAAAATCTCTGAGCAATTTTGAAATATGGTGTGTTACAGCTATAAAGACACCAGACTGTCTGTTTTTAGATCTACTGCCTCTCATAACTCGAATTCTTGCTGCAGTTGACCGCAACCAGTCACTTGAACCGGTCACTCCATCAGCACGCACACACGGAGACCTTCCTGGTATCTCAGGCCAGGGGAGGACAGGACGCGCCATCAGAGCAGGGAGACGAGGCTGGCTCTAAATCAGCTAATCCTCCTCTTCCTGGGGAACCAGCAAGCTCTTGGTGAAAAATCCTTCCTTTTTCCCCCAAGTAAAAACAAGCTGGTTTCCACAGCACTGCTCTCAGCAAGCCTTTATCTACTTCCTTGCAAGCATGCAGAGGCAAAGATCGTTTCAGGGGAATTCCTTGGTGAAAACACAGAGACTTTTTCCAAACTGCTACCATTTGCAGTAATTTCTTCTGCCCCTGCCAACGTCAATCACACCGGTAATATCCCAACAGGTGATAAACAGCACCTCCTCCCCCTGCAGAGCATATGTCATTCCAGGAGACCTGTCCTCCTCAATAACCCTGAAGTACCAACATAAGGCAAGCACGTACTTGGCCAGAGGACTGCCCTTCCACCTCCCGATGTCCCTCACACCATTTATGACATGCAAGCAGAGGGGGCAAGGAGAGGGCCAGGTGACTCCGAGCCTCCAGCTGCCTCACTAACACAGTTATCCATCTGCTGCTGAATTTACAAGGTCAACACGTCCCAGCTGAAAAAATGAGGCAGCACTCAATGTTTTGATGGCAAACTGGACAGCAAGCCCTCCTCAAAGAAAAAAAAACAACAATTGGTGGGACAGGCAGAGACAACATGGTTGGGGACATCCCACTCATATCTCCTGCTACGCCAAGCCCTAAAACACAAAAAGCAATGCACAGCAACACCCTTCCAGGAGGGGCACATGCAAAACTCTCACCCCCATGCAACATCACAATTGGTGTCTGACCCTGACCTCAAGGTAGGGCAGGTCGTAAAGTTTTGCCACTTCTCTCTGTTATTATTCATACTAGATGCAGCCCTCAATCCAATTTGCAATCGCCCAAGTGGCTGTGGCAGGTATGTGCAGCATTTAAACTGAAAGAGGGGAAATTTAGATTAGATACCAGGAAGACATTCTTTCCTGTGAAGGCAGTGAGGCACTGGAATAGGTTGCCCGGAGAAACTGTGGATGCCCCAAACCTGGAGGTGTTCAAGGCCAGGCTGGATGGGGCTTTCAGCAACCTTGGTCTAGTGGGAGGTGTCTCTGCCCATGGCAGGAGGGCTGGGAATAGATGATGTTTAAGGTCCCTTCCAACCCGAACCATTCTATGATTCTATAAGGTATGGACAGTCCAGATAAGGATGGCTGAGAGATGCTGCCCAGGACCTGCATCTCAACCCATGGCCCCAATGACAGAAACATCTCAAGCCACAGCCTCACGTATCGCAGCAGCTGGTGCTACACGAGCTGGGGTTGTACCTGACCTGCCACATGGTCCCTCAGACCCTCTGGGAGGATCTGAGAGGGTCTCCTTCCTCCACCCTGCCTGCTAAAGGTCCATCCCTGCAACTATCGGGTAGAAATCCCCTCTCCCCATCAATGGTCATTTATTATAACGACATTTCATCCTGCTGGACTCAAAGACAACCATGCACAGGGCTTCTGTCTGCACAGCACAGATGCAAGGTCTTCCCTGGTCCCTCTGCTACCCAAAATCATGGTCATCAATCACTGTTCCAAACGGGATGTGAGGGAACGTTGATTAGCTGTTGCAGCAGTGTTTGCTTTAGCTTTTTACAGCACATCATAGAGACTCATTTAAAGATTAACAGATTTTAAAGGCAAAACAATCCTTCTAGCCCCCTTCCAAGGGCAGAAAGGCTTCCACCCCAAAAAGTTAATCCAGACAAAAAACTAGGGTAGATTTTATCTGGTATCTGATTTTAAATGAATCACAAGTCTTTTAAAAAAGGGTTTATTTCTGGGAACCAGCTGTCTCCCAAAAATTCAATTTGCCCTGCATCTGACCCCAATGTAAGTCAGCACAGCCTTTGGGCTACTGTATTTTACAACAGCTGACTACAGCCACTCAGGGGTCCCAAACCAGAGAGAGTCATCACAGGGGAGCAGAGATATATTCCAGCAGCATGACATTCCCCTACATAAAAGCAGGAAGAGGTCACTAAAGGAACCAATTTATGCCAAAACTTCCCGTCTTCCAAGGGAGAATTGTTCAAGATGGCCCTTTGCAAAAGGAGTCAAAACGATATGCAATACCTGACCCACAGTCTTCATACGACCTCTCAGCATCTCTTTAAAGATGAGAACAGCAAACTGTTACACAGATCACACTTCTGTGAAATTTCACGCTTTTCTGGAGACAAGAGGAATTTTCTTAGTTTTGTTTATATTAAACCAGCAAACATCACAGGAACTGGCAGCCAGAGTTCCTAAGGGCCTGTCTCCAAGGAAACTCAACTTAAAATAACTAAAATCACACCTTATTTATTTTGATGCAGACTTGCCAAAGGTCACTCTTACTTGAGAACCGAGGTGTGGTTTATTTCAACATCAGTCACATTTAACATAAACTGTTCTTGTGTGCAGTGGCAACCCAACAGCTGATCCTGCTTTTGTTCTCAGAGAGGAGCAGGCTGAATCCCACTGCCAAAGAAGAGACTAACCAGTTTCCAGACTGGTAACAGCCGAGAGCCTGAGACCTGTCCTGCAGAAGTCCCTTCAGCCCAGCAGGCCAGCAGTTTCTAATGTATGACCCACTGAATCACAGAAAGTGATTTAAGAAGCCTGAGTCGACACGTGTTACAGAGCTCCCAAATATCTGCAGTTCCACTGGGAAGATTTTAGGCATCTATAAACTGAAAAGATGCAATTAAGTCGACTGAATCACAAATATAAAAGGACTCCCTAGCTAAAATGCACATTTGCACCAAATACTGAGCCTTGCTTATGATCAATCAAAACCTCCACAATAAAAGGCAAGACTGATCCATCTGTCAGGAGAGGACACAGGGGTCCAAGCAGAAAAAAATAACTAAACCAATAAAGAATTAAAAAAAACCCTGAAGTGCCTATACCCAGATTTCAAAAGCAGAAAATAACCTATACATCCTCGTAATTAGTCTATTTCACCAGAAAAGCACTTACAATGGAGTGAGCAGCACTTCTGAGCTATGACAAGGATCACTGAGATTCTGCTTGGATCTGAACAACAAAACCAGAGCTGGAGCACCTCAGATGAGATCAAGAACGGGAAAAGAAGGTAGGGAAGTGAGGTGTCCTCCTAAGTACTGGTGATCTGCAGGCAAGAAATAAGGCTGAACTCCGAGAGGCTGGAAATGAAGGAAGAACACCGTGTTCTCACCATGTCCCAACGCTGGACCTGTTATCAAATGAAAACAACTCTTGGGAAAACACGATGTCTGCTTTTCTGATTAACAACACTTACACGTCTCTGAAGGTAATACACAGACACCGATTTGTTACGACACTAAGCTCATCCAGGGCTTGCATTTCCAGACATTCACATCACTTCCTAACATAAGGCTGTCCCTCTTCTTCATCATACGATCTATAATGCATCATGGTTTAAATACCTTGTAGGCAAAAGGCACATGTGGCACAGATCTGAAGACAGAGGTATTTTATAGCTCTTCTTTCTGCCCAGATCACATTAAACAGCCCAAATCACAGACAGGAAAGGCACCTCTGGGTCTGCCCATCTCACACAGGCACCATTATCTTGGATCATCAGTTTTTAATCAGACACACAACCAGGCAGCTCACTTGTGATTCTCAAAACTGCACGGATCAAATCAGCAAAAAAAGCCCCTGCTCAGCACAGAAGCAGCCAAAGCAGCTTCAGAAGCAGGCAGGAGCCTCCACAGAGGTACGTATCACACTGGCTACGTGCGCTGCAGACACCCTACAGCTCTGCGTTTGGTGAAGGGCCTGAAACATAGAACAGGGCACTGGGGATGAAACCACGAGCTGCAGAGACGCCAAGCAAAACCCATGAGGAAACAAGAGCTGCTCAGGAAGCCGGGAGGCGAAACACAGCCAGCCAGCCCGTGTTTCCCCAAAGGGCCGGGGAGCAGACACAGCTCAGCTGTCTACGGAGATACAGATGCTGCTGCTTCCCCAGGAGAATTGCCACGGGCAAAAACCTCCTGCTCCGGGCTGAGATTTGGACCTCAGCCCTGCCAGTGCCATGAGGCATCGTGGTACTGGAGATAAAATAAACAAGGGCAGTTTCCCTGTTCCCCTCTGCAGTCTGCTGTGCACGTCTGGCACCAGATAACTGCAGCGTTCTGGTGGCAGCACGCAATAAACATTTGCTCAAATACTTTCCATAGTGAACAGGTTACATTTCTGCCAGTGCTGCGCTCTGCACTAGTGTCCCAGTAAGGAAATACAAACCTCTCCCAGTGTCCCACGTCAGAAGAGAGACAGACAAAGCCACATTTAAAAGATAAAATAAAATATTCCCTTGCATTCTGGCCTGAAATATGATTTTTACTCCTCAAAAGTAAAACCTTGGGTAACATTTAATGACAGATACGACTGCGTCTCCCTCTTTCCCCACAACATGTTTCACAGAGATGTGTATATTGGCCACTTCAGTACTTTTCCAGAATACTGGTGAATAGTCCATCCTGCCCCAGGCTGGTTGCAAGTGAGACAGCCCCACAAGAGGCAGCCTGATTGCTCCCAGGGCTCTGGGCTGCTGGTTTCTAAATGGCTCTGCCTCAACAGACAAATGACTCTTCAGCAAGTGCAGCCGCTTCATCCTGGGGCTGGACTCGCTTTACAGCTCCCAGGCTGCAGAGGCTCCTGCCTTCAGCTCTGCTGCACTGGAGGTCAGGGGCTTAGCGGATCTGTGGCAGGACCAGGGCCTGAGTATTCATGTAAAAAACAAGGCACTGAACAAAAGAGTGAAATCCCCCAGGAAAATGAAACTGTAATCCCCACAGCTTGGCAAAGGGATTTGGAGGCTGGCATAGTTCCCGTAACTACTTAACCCGTTATTTTGGGGTAGAATGAGTGTTTGCTTGCTGGCTACCCTTTCCCAAAGTGTAGCACCAGTTCCAGTGATCCAGGGTCAGATCCTGACCACAGGCAGGGAACATGCTGCCCACAGATGCACTGGCTTTCCATTTGTTTTACGTGGCCACCCAGGAGGCATAGCAAAGCATCATCTTAGGTGGGATAAAAACCCGAATTTCTAAAGTAGCCGAGCTGTGTGCTAGTGCCTGGTTGAGGATCTCAGACATGGAAGGGGTTCCCTTTTTCCCTGCCTGCTCTGGAGAGGGAGAAGCCCTCCCTCCGCAGGTGACGCTGCCAGCACCGTGCCACCTGCATGCAGCCCTCTCACCCCTAATAACCATCCACCCGCCTGCAGTGCCACCATCACCTCTCCCTACCCTGCCTCCAGGGAGGAACTCCCCTCCCAGGTTTCCCAGTCCTGCCATGCCTCCAGCCTCCTCAACCCACATCTCATCAGACATCCTAATCTTCCCGTCAACTGCACATTAACAGAAAACAATGGGAGGCAAGAGCCAAAATAACAACTCTAGGCCTAGAAATACGAGATGTGCATCCTTCCTCCTGCAGCTGCTGCCCAGGCTCCTGAAAACACTACCTGTCAAAAAGCAGAGCCTTCCCAAGGCTAGATCCTCTCCCTTCTGCCTGTAAGACACCTACTTCCCTTGTGACACCTAATGAATGACTCTCAGGACCACTGTAATTCCCAACGCCCTGGGACTAACGTAGGTGCAGCTCTACACCCTCTGGATAACTGCAGCAAACCAACACCGCCCCATCCCGACTACACCTTCCCACTCCAGTCCTGTGCTTCCATGGGGAAGGAAGTCCAGGCAAAAAACAGCAGCAGAGATTCCCCATGGCTTCTACCGTGAGCTCCCAATGCAGGAAATACCTGAGAGATGGAGGGATACCACCTCTGCACTACAGTGAATTCACCTAGAAGTAACAGGAAAAAGATAATCTACCAAGTTCACACCATCTGCTTAATGCTGTAGACAAGCTACACCACACCTATTCGCACTTGTTTATGTATACACTCACTAAACTACAGAGGAGAGACATCGTATTATCAAGTACAGCCCCGGGAAGGTAGGATATGTCAGGTCAATGAAACCTTAATTTGACCAGGTGTCACATACAGCCCGAGTTCACCATCACACTGTATTATTTGCGGAGGGCACTGTGCGCCCTGTGTACCAAACATGGAACAGATCCTGCGGGGAGAACATATCCGGTAACGACACAATAACAGATTGCATCTTCATGCCTACGTACACAGGGGCAGAAGCAAGATTACACAGGCAATATTCACATTGATATGTCGTAACTGCTCCGCAGTTATAAACACTTGCCTTAGCAGCCATAAAAATGTTCCTTCAGTACCTAGAATGGTTGTCATTCCCTAGCTTTTTACCAAAGCAAGCGAAAGAGGGAAATGCCCATTCAAGCACTATCAAGTAACTGTTTACCCAATTCACCAGCAGAATGAACTTGTATGTTCAGCTCACAAGCCCCTAGCACTCAAACCGACTAATTGAGACCATAAGCAGCATGCG
Organism: Limnodromus scolopaceus; assembly: GCA_028565335.1. NCBI lineage: Eukaryota > Metazoa > Chordata > Aves > Charadriiformes > Scolopacidae > Limnodromus > Limnodromus scolopaceus. The sequence goes on along the minus strand of JAOXNO010000041.1, from coordinate 13,810,319 downwards.
ATGTCCCATATGGGCCAGTGACAGATGCTTGGCTAGTAGATTTCACAGCTATCTGCTGACACCAGAATTAAAAGCGAGTCTTGAGCCCACCTGAGGCCTCAGGGAGATGCCGCTCAGCAGTCACGTCCTGCAATGCCCGCTTTCCCCACACTGAACAGATTTTGCCTGATATGCACCACTGTCCACTTTTCCAACTCCTGCTGCTCCTCCTCTCTGCACAAATCACAGAATCTTCTAGGTTGGAAGGGACCTTTAAGATCTTCTAGTCCAACCATCAACCTAACTCTGATAAAAAAACAAAAGAAAACCAAAAATAAAAAAAATCCCCACATTACTAAACTATCTCTCTAAGCACTATGTCAACCCATCTTTTGAAAACCTCCAGGGATGGTGTCCCAACCACTTCCCTGAGCAGCCTGTTCCAATGCTTAATAACCCCTTTAGTGATTAATTTTTTCCTAATATCCAATCTGAACCTCCCCTGGTGCAACTTGAGGCCATTTCCTCTTGTCTTATCGCCTGTGACTTGGGAGAAGAGACCGACCCCCACTTCTCTACACCCTCCTTTCAGGTAGTTGTAGAGAGCAAATGAAGAGTCCTTGCTGTGCCTCCCTGCTCAGCCAAATCTAAATCTCCTGGTGAGGCTCCGTAGAGTAGAAATCCAATGATTAAATCCAAGGATCTAGCCTCTGGCTTCCGGAAACAGGTCAAGAGGTTGAGCAAGTATTCTGCACGTATCATTATACGCTTGGCTTGGCCTCACACTTTCCTCGACAGCTGCTTTGACCACTGTCTGAGTCAAGGTGCATCCAGCCCAACATCCTGATCTAATCTAGTGCAGTTGCTCTTACGTCTAAACCCCAGCCTCGTCCACCCCTGCACATAATTCCTCTCTGCCCAACCTGCAACAGCTCTGTCCCCCAACCCGTTCCACAGCAACCTCACTCCCAGATGAAACATGACTTAAGAAAACAGCATCCAACAAGTCCCTGCTGACCACATGCAAACTCCAACTTTTTTTTCAAAGGTTTGGAACTTGGTCAAACACATTATTGATTTAGGGGGTGGGAGGGAGTAGAAATCACCTCTGACCTAGGCTTTCACTCTTGAAAAGCAACATCCCCCCACTCTACAACGCTAGAACTTCAAAGAACAGGTTAAACATACTTTTAAATAGTTTACGTGAAAAAAATCAGCATTTTTCTCAGAGTTGCTCAAAGCTAAGACTAAAGAAGGGAGCTGAGCACATTCAGAACACACTGCCTAGAACACATGCCTGGAAAATAAACTCTCATCCCAAACAGTTACAAAGTTTAGAAGAGTATAAGCAATTGAAAACAGTGTCTCCTGATAGGAAGTGTAAAGCTGTCTTAGAAGGCACACAGGAGAAAGGCATAAACCAGAAAGCATCATGTCATCCGCACCTACTCCTACTGTAACTCACACTCGTGTACAACCTCACCTGGCACAGGACAACAGTATTTCCAAACCATCGCTCCAAAGAGAATGAAATACTCAAGGGAGCACTGGTAAATATTTTTGCTTTCCCAAATTTTCCCATAAAGATCTCTCACTCAAACAAAAACAGGGAAATCATGACCTCCTCCTGTTAAATATTTACATTTAGAAAAAAAAAAAAAAAAAAAACAACACGCAGAAGAGGCTTTGTTTAGGGGCAGGGAGGAAGATTTTAATGGTTAGGTGAAAATTTGCAGTTTGCAAAATATTTGCCCCCTGAGTAAATAGCCATCACATTAAGCAAATGATCAAAGCTGATGAAAATAAAATCTACATTTCCCAAGAAGAATGTTCAGGGAGGGGGAGAATTACTTTGCTCAAGTGGGTCCAAAACTACTCTTATTTTTGGTTTAAAAAAAAAAAGTAAGAAACAAGAGAATTACTTCCTATCGCCACCCAGCTTCATGAAAAATCATGCAAGTTGGTGAAGGTCTACAGATTTCCAGCTGTTTGCTGACTGTTACCTGAAAGGAGCCAGTGATACTGTTGAAGAAATCAAGTACTGTTTTTCACAAAAAAAAGGGTGGAATTGAGCCCTTGGCTCTGCGTAACAACACTGTGCATGCCAAACTACACTACATGGTGTTTTCACCCATGCATTAGCCTTTAAACCCAATGTAAATCTCGCATTTACTTTTACTAGAAGCTTTACAGCACTGCAAAAACATTTAAAATATTTCTAATCCTCTTAGTAGGTATAGAAGATTTCAAGGTAGATTATGTTTCCCTATTATCAACCTACTTAAGTTTAAGCTTAAAGACTCTGGTTTTCTTCACCTCTTAGTTAATCAGAAAGCAAATCTTGTACTTGTATGAAACAAGTAAACACAGGAGAAACTAAAGCTTGATTGTTTGGTGACAAAGCCATCTTTTTTATTTGCTGTTTAGGGATCTGATACCTTGAGACAACACGTTCCAAGAAAATACCAAAAGACAAGACGCTCCTAAAACAGTAAAATGAGAAAGGCAAGACTGCAAGGACAAGGGTTATCTCTGTGTCGTATGTTTGCACGCCGTCTAATACACATGGTCTCAACAGGGAACCACAAACTGCATCATGATGAAATCACTAAGCAGTAACAGAGACGAAAAAACACCAACCAGGTCATCCAGTCCATTGCCCAGACAGTGCCAGTCTGCTCCCAGTCATACACTTTAAGGGATTAAATGCCAATATATTGAAATATGTAAGGAAAATAACTGTGCAGTGAATATACAGCTTCACAGTATCACAGGAATACTACAGGTGTCAACACTATCACAACAGCTCTGTCCATCTGCTCTGAGAATTGCCCCCCCCTTCTTAAGCTTTCTGCAAGACAAATGACTGTGCCAGTCTGCACAATGATTTTGTGACACGGACAGTCACAGCAGGAAAAAAAGTCTATTTTTAGATCTCATCCTCCATCTGACCACACACAACTTTGCTTGAATATCAAGTCTCCGTTCAGGCTCTCTTCTGCACCGAGTCTTACTACAATCATCTCATTTGGAGCCCAAAGTAGCTCCAGAAAACACCTTTATAAGGAAATAGCTAGGAAAACGTGCTGTGCTGTTCAAAAGAGGACCTTACATGTGATCCTGGAAAAAGCTTTATGTACACAAGCAGCTGTTTTTTACAGACAAGCTTCATTCTGAAAGCCTCCTTTAGTACCACCACCACCACCTATGAGGCCCAAATACAACCACCTCACTCTCACAGATACTGCTGGCTCCTTCAGTAATCCCAATCCACTAACCTTGTAGAAAAAATCATGGCAAATATAAAGTGTCACGAGGTTGTTAGTCCACATGCAACACTGACAAGCCAGCTCAGACTTGCAAAGAAGCAAGAAATATTCTGCCTGGTGTAGAGTGGCCCATAATCCACACTGTCCACTTAACCCCATAACTAGCCAGAGAAACAAGCAATGCATTTTAAGCATGATATTTGGGTACTTTTCTTTTAGGGTGCACAACTCAACATGTGATTCTCAGAGTGCTGAAACCTGACAGTAAAAAAAAAAAATCTCCAGTACCTTCAAAAGGTATTAACATGGACACCCTAAAACTCAGGCCATTTTTGAAGTCAAGGTGGCTGTGTATGCTTTGCCTTTTCACGTCATAAGAGAACACATTTTTAATGTCTCACCTTTTCGTGCCTCACCAGTCAGACACGCAGAAACATGAAAGAAAAGATTGTGTGATTCATGGGAAAACCCAAACAATCAATCTGCTGTCAAAGAGGAGCATCCTTCAGACTCTACCACTGCAGCACAGCCATGCCGTTCGCTGCCAGCGAGCAGAGCAGTACACACACAGCAAGCTCTCCTTCTGTGGACACTAACATTTTATTACAGCTAGACAACACCTTGCCTTCCAAGTACACCTTGTACAAGAACTTCGACTTCCCTAAACAGATCTCCTGCTAACATATCATACCAAATCCCTGCAGTAACTACAAACACAGGCTGCCTGGTAGAACATCAGCAAAGAATTTAGGACATACCTGTGTCCAGGTCAGCAGTGGGAACTTACAGGGGAGGGAATCCCTGTTGGGCAGCTTCCTAATTTTGCCACCAACAGGCACATTTGGTACCTTTGTAAAAGGGCAAAAGGGGGACAGGCAGGTACAGTCTACCTTTTTTTTTTTTTTTTTTTTGCATTTAAGTACTCATGGCACAGCTCTAGCAGAAACACTAATTTTAATTCTGAACTTCTATAAATTCCTGAGCCAAACTGCTCCTGTCAAAAGCTCTTTACGAGATCGCAGCTCCATTTGTTTGGAGTGACATCCATTACATTATACTGTCAAACATCGGACCACAGTCAACACTTCAGAAACATTGGATTAGGACCAGCAGAGACACATGGTGGTATGGGAAGCATTAACAGAAGCTGTAAGTTTGCCCAAGTAACACACTTACTCTGGGAAGAGGTCACCACCTTACTTACCCCACTGAAACAGCTAGTTTCTCTGCTAAACATCAGTATTTCCTACCATGATAAAACAACCCTATGCGGCAGACACGAGCACCAACAATTTAATCAAATTTAAAGGGAAAAACAGGCAAACAAAAAACCTTATCCCATCCAAATCACACATAGTAGCATGTATTAGATGTACAAAAAACAGTAGCACAACCACAGATTAGGACAGAACGGTATGTCTTTGCTCACTACTTCTAGTAGCACCAAGGTAGTTAATCTATTTGACTAATCTCCCACCACTAGAGCTCCTATCCATCTGATGACACGGCAATTTGAAAGAAACCTCACTTGCACTTTCACTTTTTTTCATGGAAACCGCAGACTCAACTTAAAAAAGAAAGTTCCTTTTAAAAAGATGTCATTTGAAGAAAGCATGCAACATCTCCACAGATTCCCAGCTTTACATTCATATCTACTGCATCTTCAGAACAAAAAAAAAAAAAAAAAACACCATGTTACCTGGAGCATCAGTTCACAGTCATCTCTGCCAACAAATATCATCTCCCGAGGGAGGCGATGGCGAATGCCGGTGCTGCTCACCAAGAACCACGAAGTCACGCTCATTTTGGCGCTTGGCACTTAATCTTTATACATCCTAAACACACAAAAAAAAACCAGGACAGACAGTGAGCTATTAACGAAGCGTGGAGTACACCAGTGCATAGCTGCAGTTCCCAAATTCCCTTGTGTGCTGGGACCCAGCACTGCCTCTTGCCCTTTGTGTTCGTGTCGGAAAAACGTCTCCTGGTGACAAGCAGCTGTGAAGTGTGCGCCAGGATCTGCTGCCCATGTGCCATGTCTAGGAGCTCTGCAGCCCTGGAACTACTCCCACAGGGAAGTAAGACTAAGGATGTGAAGGAAGGATTGTCTGGGGGGGGGGGGGAATGGAGCATGCAGCTGAATCCAATCAATGAAATGATGAAATATGGTGGGAAGGGAAAAAAAAAAAAAAAAAGACAAATTTTCCAGAACATTTCCACATCACCAGCACTGTGTGCAAATCGCAGCTTGAGCTTCCCCATCGTCAAAGATCGGGACCAGCACATCAGGGAGGTGACATAACCTGGCTCCTTATAACCTTTCAGGGCACACTCCCAGGAGCGGCTGCACCGTCGCTGGGAGGAGAACAGCCTCCCTATTGCTCATCCCACTTCCACGCTGGTAGAAGCTGGGAGCCCGCAAGTCCTGCCTCCCTTCCTCCCTCCCTCACTGCATGAGCTGGTCCAAAACCCAAACCCAGGACAGGAAGCACAGGCTGCCGTTCCCACCGGCGGGTGTTGGCGGACACCGCTCCTCTTTGCCCCCCGTTCTCCCCGCAACAGGCAGAAGAGCGGGCAGCTGTAACCCGGGAGGGCAGCAGGTCTTATCGGGCGCTCTCCCAGCCACACCTGTTTGTTGTCGCTGCTACAGCCCGGCTGCAGGCAGCCTGTTCCCGGGGCCTCTCCTCCTCCCTCTCTCTGCCCACGACACCGCCTTTTCCTCTCCCCCGGCTGAGGGCAAAAACACCAGCGGCGCACACACACACCGGGCCCTCGCCTTTCCCTCACCCACCTCCCGCCATCGAACGCTGCCTTCCCAAACGCACCCAGGGAAGGAGATCTCCATTTTTATCTGCCTTGCGCTGCGCTTCCCCCGGCCTTCCCGCCGGCCTCCCCCGCCCCGGCGGCCCCGGGGACGGCGCAGGTGACACCCGCGGGAGGATGAACGGCCTCCCCCGGCGGAGCGCAGGCCCGGGGCGGGGGAGGCGAGGGCAGACCGCACACCCCGCCGCCCTCTTGTCGCTGCGGACACGCAAACCCGCTCTGGGAAGCAGGGCGGTTAAGGGCTTCCGTGCCCGTGTCACGACATGCCGGCGGCCGGCCCTGGCAGGGCAAACGCCGCCCGCCCGACAAAGCGCCCGGGGACGGGAGCCGGGAGCCGCCGGCCCAGCCCCGAGCCTGGCTGCGGGGCGGCCGCCGGCGCCGGCCCTCTCCCTATAGCTCCAACCGGGCCGCACTCGCCGCTGAAGGGAGAACGGGCAGCTCCGGCCGGGGCCGCGGCGGGCCAGGTGCGGTGGGGTGCGGTATGTCGTCTCCCCTCCCCGCAACAACACCGCGGGGCGGGCCCGGCCCTTTGTCTGCCGGGGCCCGGCTTCCTTCCCCCGGCCCCCTCGCCCGCCCGGTCGGTGTCGACGGGAGCCGCCCGCCCGCCCTGCAGCCC
>JAOXNO010000041.1:13745954-13757021 GCA_028565335.1 Limnodromus scolopaceus | reverse complement strand
AAAGAAATTCTTTACAGTGAGGGTGGTGAGGCACTGGAACAGGTTGCCCAGGGAAGTCGTGGATGCCCCATCCCTGGGGGTGTTCAAGACCAGGCTGGATGGGGCTTTGAGCAACCTGGTCTGATGGGAGGTGTCCCTGCCCATGGCAGGGGGGTTGGAACTCGGTCTTTAAGGTCCCTTCCAACCCAAACCATTCTATGATTCTATAAGACTTGCTTTTGCTCTGCTACTGGTGGCAGTTGCAGAAGCCCTCTAGACGTGGATGATGGAGATGATGGAGGTAGGTGCGGTGGCCACTAATTTTGCTAGCATCATCCTCCTAATTCCTTCCTGTGACTTGACTGCTGTGAAAAAGGCAAACAATTCTGCCTGAGCTCATTCCTAGGAAGACCACACATCGTTGTTCAGGAAGAGCCTTCGGGATGGCTTCAAGCTGCTGGTGTCACAAGCTGCCTTGCCCCATCAGCCAGGTGGATGCACGGACACGGGGCAGGACGCATGCGTGAGCTGGCCTAACGCTGAGCTGGCTGCCACTGAGAAATCTAAATGTAGCCAGCGGAGTTACAGAAATTGGATCTTTTTCTTCATTTAATTTTGTCTTCTTTCCCTGCTGTAGCACCATCCTCATTTCTAACCCCCAGCAGTAGGCTTATAGTATCAGGGCTCTCTCCTGTTGTCTTTGGAGTGCGGTCTTCTATAACAAACACCTGATTATTATGAGAATGATGTTTCTTGAGGCAGGGGATGGAAAGGCTCAAACGTGACACTGTGACCAGCCAAAACAGCAAGCCAGGGAGTGACTGATTGAAAAGCTCTAAATAACAAATTCTTCTAAACCAAAAAACAATTCCAAAGAGACTCAGCATATTTGCAGATGTTATTCATATAGAAGGAGAGTCAAATATCATCAAATAACCCACTAAGCCTGACTTGCTCCCTGGCTTAGAGAGGATACGCTAAAGCTCCGCGCTTTATTTCACTCAGTTTCTTGAGCCTGTAACCAGAGCCAGGCTGTTTCCAGCAGCCAGCCCGCCTGGTCAACGCAGCTCCTTCTTCTCTAGTTGAAGTTGTTAAAATCCCTCAGGAACAGGGAATGAACCCTTGGCCGTGTGGCGGTTCACCAACGTTTCCGCAGAGGCATAAGGTCCCTGTGGGTGCCGGGTGGGTCTGTGCGGGGAGGGTGGTTGTGGGGATGCGGGCTGGCACCGGCAGCCCCGGCACCTCCTTTTTCCCAGCTCCAGGACATCTGTCCCCAGCACAGGGCAGCAGCAGCGCTGCTCGTCCAGTGAGCCCAGTTTGGGAAAAAAAATACCCATAAGCAGAAACAGGCAGCGGCGGGGAAAGGAAAGAATGGCCTCGTCGTAATCCCAGAAAGAAAAGCTCAGGTTGTTTTTCTTTGCAGCATTTCAAGTGCAGCAGCTTTTCCAGTTGTGTTTGGGATACTCCTTAGGTGGCAATTTTCTGATCTCCTTGGATTTCCCATATTTCTGATGTTTAGTTTTTCACCTTGGCTCCAGGTGGGGAAGAGAAACCCGCCCAGTTCTTTGTCTGAGTTCGGAGCCCAGTTCTGAGCTTCCTACAGTCTGTCTTCTTTTCTATCACATACTCCCATTTGAATAAGTTTCCCTGTAGAACCAGAATCTGTTATTCAAATTGATACCACTATCTATCAGCAAAAGAGAGATGGACACTGCAGAAATGTTCAGCTTTAAAAGCCCAAATGGCTTCTGGATACTCTTGGGAAGAGTAAGTACTAAGATCTGTAACGATTAATGCTGCACAGCATATATGAATGTAACTGGTTTTATACTGGACGTTCTTTATGTTCTCAAGTAAGGAGAAGGAACATGATTAAGCAAGTTCTAGATCTGACCCCTTAAATAATTTAATCAACGTTTATCTGATTTTGAAAGGTAGCTTTAGAAGTCCCAATGAAAATTTGCATTTTCTCATTATTTCTCCATTGCAACCCACCAAGTAAGCTCTCGTTTCAAAAGGTACAGAGGTAGAAAAGCTCAAATTTGCTGTACTTTTATTTCCCTGTAACTTTTCTGAAGCTGATGAAGTGATGAGAAGTTAGAGACTGAAAAGAAAAGCAGTTGGGAAAATGGGGACAAATGAATCCCTCCCACTCCTCACCCTGGCACCTCCCCAACAACTTTCATCTTATTTTGTTCAGCAACAACAACAATAGGAAACAAAATTATTTATCAAGTAATCAAATGTCTTTTGTGAATGCTCAAAAAAGTTGATTTTTTAGTTTATTTCCGTAAGTATTGGGCTTTGTTGCTATACATTCTCAGGGCTATTTAAAAGGGGGGGTTGTTTTTTGGGAGAGCACATTTTGGGGAAAGGGCACCAGAGTTGCCTGAAGCAAATTCATCTCACATTCAGATGAAATAAGGTGAAGGAGGTGGAAAAAAGGGAAAAGTTAAAAATAAAAGCTTTGGAGAAAAGCAGGTTATGGTATGCCCGCTCCCAGCCACCAGGAGCTCGGGATGAATATGAGAGGTGAAGATTCACCCAGAAGCGTGGGAAGACCAGGGTCTCCAGGGCCACACTTGCACTTAGATATTATTACGTCCATCAGACCATGTTCTCTCTACAATATCAGTAAAACCTGAAAGCAATTTCTTTGTTTGTGCCTTTTGCCAAGTTGGGGCGTCCCTCGTTCCCACCTCACGCTTGGCCCGTCGTGTGGTACCAGCTCTTCCCCCCAGCTGCTTTTAGGGGTCACCCCAGGAGTGCTACCAGAGCCCAGGGCTTAGGTGTTCACCCTTCACATCCGGAGACCATAAACACATTTCAGTGTTTAAAAGGTGATTTTATCAGTTCCATTGCCTTGTGCGTAATATATATGTATGAAGTGTGTGTCCATACGATTTCTACCACTGAGCTTCTAACCCTGTGGCAGCCCTACAGCTTAGCAGACCTACACGCAGCAAGACTCGAATTCTTTCCTTTTAACATCAAATCATTCATTACTGTGTGATTTATTCAAAGGCTGCAGCATGGAAAGTAAGAAATGCCCGTTGTTGCCAAAAATATAATCACGTGTGGGGCTTAATCCTGTAAACATGCACAAGTGAAGTTACTTACGTATCTAAGTCTTTGGTGCACGCAGCCATTTGAATTTAAACCCCTCAGCCTGAACGTGCATCTGTACAGTATTTAACGTGAAGGGTTTGAGCCAGCCTGGGGTCTTTGTGCTAAATATATAATAATCATTATAATGAGGGTATTAATGATTTGTTTGTGTGCTGTTCTTACATCTAGTGCCAAATACTCTATAGGACGTGTATCTGGGAAGAATTTAGCCCTTCATATTTTATATCTGTAATAATCCATGACTGAGTTGCTGGATTCCATCTCATTTGTATATGCCATATTTTTTTTCCAGAACATCTGTTTAAACCCACGCTGGATTGCTGCCAGGTTAGTGGAAAGGATATGGTATAAAGAAGACTTTTGTTTCCTCTGAGCAAGGAGAAAAAATAAGTTACAAGTCGGTGCATATTGCCGGGAAGAAGCAACTCTTTCTCTCCAGAAGCAGATGTCCTGTAGTGTTTGAAAATGAAATGTTTTTGTGTCTCGCAGGCAAAGGTTCTGCGCTTCAACAATATTGATTGTCAGTTAGTACAGGCTGTCAGCCTGCCGTGGTTAACCTACCAGTTGTTGGAGAGACAATCACGAGCAATTAAGAATCACATTTCGCCGTTTCAAATGCATCCATATTGCCACTTTACTCAAAATCTTTCCTTTTTTTTTCATGTTGGAAAGTGCGTTGGTGAGAGAGAAGGAGTTTTTCTTTCTCCCCCTGCCAACCATGTTTTCATTGCTGGCCAAATTAAGAGAGATATATACTGCTCATAAACTTGCTGCAGTTTCTTGATTAAAATCTTCCGTGCAGCACTCCTTTCAACATCAATCCATAAAAATAAGGCGGGAGCACGTTGCGTGGCACGTCTTTGTGTTGTGCCTCAGCACCAGGGAAGCACCAGGGAAAGATGCTGCAGAGCAAGCAGTAGCCCAATGAGAGAAGGACCGTTCTTCGCGAGGACGGACCCTCGTGACTTGATTCGGGAAAAGGACAGGAGGATTAAAACCGAGAGGAGCTGAAGGTTCAGCAGCTGAAGTTACGACGGGTCGGGCTGTGCAGCGACTATGGGAGCGGCTGATTGAAGCGAGGTAGCAAAGTGCTGGAATCAACCTGTTACACCAAATAAAACAGCCCACCTGAGGTGAAACGCAGGGTGCTACACAACCCCAAAATCAGCAGTGCCAGGAAAGCTTGTGGCTTTTGTCACCCCTCTGCTGAGCATCTTTCAAAGCTTTGGTAGCTTGTGGCCTTTTAGAGGGAAATATCAGACACTGGGTCTGGGCACTCTCTTGCCGTAACTCAGTGTGTTACAAAGCCTGTGCCAGACACTGTGCATGTTAATGTTGTGACAAACTGTGTGCATACCGTCACCTGGGCTGGTGGTTTCAGTCCAAACACCTGGGAACCATCTCAACCTCATGAGCCAACATGACTTAGAAGGCAAAGACAAATCCTGGCTCCTTTGCTGGAACTTTTCCAAACCAAATCATTTCTGAAAAGCAACAAAAATCCAGCAATTCTTCCACGAGAGCACACCACTCAAGCTCTCAAAAGAGATCTCTGACCATCAGATGACTTCCTCCGTGGGGTTTCTCAGCACTCCAAACCTCTGAAGCCCTTCCTATGCTTCTGCTACCCACTTCTCATGAAATCCATGCGTGGTCTGGGTCCATAATGCTCAGGGGAATGGGACCGGGGGCAGCACAAGCAGGTTTTATTGATGGGAATATGCCCCTTGCAGAACACATGAGGTTCTGCCCTACACACGAGGCAGGCAAGTAAACATAAAGTTTACTTAAGTTAAAGTCTTAAGCAAAACCATATACATCATTCAGGGATTGTCAAGAGCAACTAGCAGAAAACGTCAGGGTACGCTTCACAATTAAGAGGCTCAGAGAGGCAAGTTGTCTGTGAGCCTCTCCACAGAAAGGGTTTCTTTCCCACCTCACGCTCCCTGTCATCCCATCGTCATCACAAAACTCCCCTCCCAAACCCTGAGCGACATCAAAACAGAGCAAGCCAGCCACGGACCTCAACCGAGTCCCACAGTGCCACCTTGGCATTGCAGCACCGATGGATTGATCAGGTGAAACCTTCACGATTCAAGATCTCAGGAAAAATATTTCAGAAATGATTGGCAAATTAGGGCAGCATTACCAGCAAATGAAAGGAGCTGAAAATGGGGAATCACAAGAAAAAAGGGAAATTATGTAGCTGAATAATATTGAGAAATCATCTCCCACGCACAAATGTACACAGGTGCTGGTACCTAGGCTGGTATGAGTGTAAAAGTGAGGAGTTTCATCTTTAGTAAGGCTTTGTCAATTCAAAACTCCAATTAAAGGGATTTCTGTGCAGAACCTCTTTCTGATCATCTTCACCTCTCCTCTGTGCAAAACACAAGTTTGTGGTTTCACAATCACATTTTCCTATTTTTAAAACGTGTTTTCTCTGCTGTCTTGCTTTGTGAGAGAGACGCTGAAACTGCAAGAGAAACTGTTCTCGATGGAGGAAACCGAAATGGCTTCGTGTATGACATGCGAACCACAGAACAAAGTAAACACTGACAAAAATAGAAAGCAGTGCTTGATTTTCTCTCTGATCTTTCATTTTTAGGGGATATTTGTGATTACAGAGAACTTCCAACATTTCAGGCAAACGGGAGATTTTTAAACAACTGATATAATGGTTCAGGTGTTTGCACGCAAGGGAACTGTGTCTTATTCTTACTGAGAGCAGGATACAAAGATTTCTTGTGTTCAGGACTCTTCTTGAACCTAGCAAGAGCAATGGATAAATGTCTTCAACTGGACTGCAGATCTTTGCATCACATGCAATAACTAAATCTTCTGTCTGTCTGATTCTTCTAGGATTAAAAACCCAAGAAAACTAAACATTTCTCCCCCATCTTCTGTGTTTGCCTTTAACTTAAGGAGAAGTTTTCTGTCAAGTGATTCAAGCTGTGGAAAATGTCAAGTACCCTGAGCACCTTTCCTGTGATTTATGATCCCCAAAATCTTGAGCCTGAAACCAGAGATGAGAAATTTGGGTCTGCTTTGAGAAGATTATTTGATCTTATGCTAATCTCGATCAAACTGTTGACACTGACATTAAGCAAACATAGTAGGGTGTAATTACATTTTACACTGACCCATGAAATATTCATGTTATAATAACGAATACATACATGCAATCATACAATATCATCACCATAAACTGCACTCAAATACATATGATATTTGCAATGCTTATACCTTGTTCATATAAATAAATATTCATTAGAACTGAAAATAATTACTGCATGGTCGATGACAGCTGAGAATATTAAGCACCGCTACTGAATTATGCCTTCAAAGGCAATCTTGAAATGACATTCATTTTCAAGTTGTGGGTCAGTTTATGTGTCCAGCTATGATAATATTTTTTTTCCAATGGAAAGAACAATGTTTATCCTAATTGTCATGAGAACGTCTAAGCACTTTCTGTGACTAATAATCAAATTAGGGAGTTGTGAGTGTCTGTAAGTACACCAATGTTAGTCTATTTTCATATTTAAAATTGGCCTTTCCCACAGCTCATTCAAGTTTATGTTCTAGCCACATGTCCCACAGATAAATAAACAGATGCTCTATATAAAGCGTTAGATCATACTCTGAATGAGTGAGGAACATATGTCATCATTAAGGGAAGCTTCGGTGCCAACGCTGGCATTAAGGTAGAGGAAAGAAAACAAGGAAGAACTTGAAATAGAGCAACATAATCCCAAGGAAGTTGTCAAAACCAGAAGAGAGGTTATTTGCGCTAGAGTTGGCAAGAAAATGTTCGGCAGTTTTCCTGAAAAAAAACAAAAGAATAGCAGGAGGAATTTTTGATTTTCAATTAAAAAACAACCTCTGTTGTTGGCGGCTTTGGGCTGAAACAAAAAAATGTTGTTTTTTTATACCTCAACAAGCCCAAAGCCTAAGTTTTGTTTGAACAGAACTTTTTGCAAGGGATTTTAGGTGCCCAGTTTTCCAATGAAAACAGTGACAGAACCAGCAAAACTGAAATTTCCCAAGAATATTTCTCTTTGGTGAAAATCTGATTTTTTTTAATTTTTTTTTTTTCAGTAACAAATTCTCATGGAAGTTTTTTTTCATACGACACTGATGGAAGGAGGATATCCAGAGATAGCTGATGATAGATCTTTACTGTCTGAATACAACTAGATGACATTGTTTTTATTGTTACTATTGTGTCATGTGCTTCATAAATAGAGACTAGAAAGACAGTTCATGCCCAAGAGATCTTTGTCATCTAAATATAAGTCTAGAGGCTTTATTTATAAAATGTACAGAATCAGGGTTTTTTAATTGCATGCAGAAATAGTGTTCGGAGAAAAAGTACTGTGCACACACACATAAGAAGAATTTTAGTTCCCATGTTTTGGGAAAATCGTAAGTGAAAAATCATGCTAGAGGTAAAAAATAAAAAAAAAAAGAAAAAAGAAAAAAAGAAAAAAGAGCTGCCTGAAGTGCCAGAAGAGGGAGAGGAGTCTGATGGGCAGAGGAGAGATCACTGATGCAATTAGAGGGTTTATGTAGGATATTGTTTCAGGTGATGGTTGGCTTCCTAAACCACAAACTTCCTAAGATACATCCGATGGTGCAGTGAATAATAATGTGCAAAGCACCGGAAGGAAAGAGCTGCTGTTACACTGATCGATTTGTATCTTTAAATTCCCTAAAAAAATGCTTATTTCTTGCATTTAATTGACAAGAGTTGGGGGATCCAAGGGTGGGAAGGGAGAGACTGTCCTGAAGAAAGGAAAAGACCCATTTCCCTGCTATCGGTGTGGGGTGGTGGGATCAGGAAATCGGGGCCAGGCTGGGGAGCCTCTGTCCGGTGGTCCACAGGGGAGGTGGGACGTTCTGCATCTGCACATCGTGCACCAGCTCTGGAGGAGGTTGCTGGATTTAGAGAGCTGCTTTTGGCTGCCTGTTGCATCGGTCAGCAGCGACGTGTAAAGCTTTGGCAGTACACCGCCGGATCTGTGTCAGACTTGGCTGCCTGCACCATCTTTTTATGCCCTTAATTTGAGAAATGAATACGCGACAGAAATTTCTGATGGCCCGATGCGACAGAAAACACTCAGTGCTCTGTCAGCTGAAAACCTCCTATAAAGCTCCAGATCCAGGTGTAGTCCTCCTATCTGATGGAAACACCCTCCTGGCACTCTGGATTTGGGAGAGAAACTTTTTGCTGGGGAAGTTTTTGGGAGGTTTTTTGGAGGAGGACCATTCACACCAATAAGCTTTGGGCTATTTCTTAACCATGACTGTACAACTTCTGCCCAGGTTTTCAGCACTGCCACTAAACGAGTCCCCGACTCGCTAAGGGGTCCCAAATGTTTGGGAGTGAGAGAAAGGGGCAGCCTGTTCCAGGGTGGCCGCTTAAGTTGTCTTCTCCCAGTCATTGTGGCTGTCATCACCTGCTCAGGGTCTCTGGGATGTCCAGGTCTTCTGAGGTTGACTGGAAGGAGAGCAAAGCCGTGGTTTGCCAAATGCAGTCAGCGGGCACTGGCAGCCGCTCGGCAATCGGGTACATTCTTAACTCGCTCCAGCTATTTCATTTATGTGACAGTTTGTGGGAAACATCTGGCACGGCATCTGACTGACACGTCTCCAGCTACAGAAAGCTGAGAAAAATCACAGCAGCCACCAGGGATAACAAAATGCGGTTTTATGCATCTTAAACCTCATTCTCTTCTCTCAGCCACCAGACCTCAGCCTGGGGTAATTCGGCTGAAATCAGTGAAGGGCAGGCTAAAGATTGCATGAACTTTCGTTAAAATATTCCTGCCTGATGAGACAATTTTTGAACCAGAGCATCCAGATTCCCCTACTTGCACCATTGTTGATTTTATGTATGACCCTGGGCAAGTCATTTTTCCTTCCCTCACCTCAGTTTCTCTCCCTAAGCTACCTGCTGGTGCAGTCTAGAAGAGTGAAATGTAATTACAGCCAATCTGGCTCCATCGATGATGGTATGTAACTTTTGGTGAACATCCAACATCCAAAGGTAAAGCAGGGCCAGGAATTGAAGGTTGAAATATTTTTGATTCAGCCTGAATGGGTGGAGCATGATTTTAGGGCAGCTGATGAACCACTGCCATGGCTTACCAGTGATCATGGTGAATTCTACATGCACAATATCTACAGGCAGCCTGGCTTTTTTCCTGACATTAAAAATAGAGGTTCTAGAGGATGAGAAATGTGTTTTAACAATCAGTTTTCCTGCATAGAATCATAGAATGGTTTGGGTTGGAAGGAACCTTAAAGATCACACAGTTCCAACCCCCCTGCCATGGGCAGGGACACCTCCCATCATCCAGCCTGGTCTTGAACACCTCCAGGGATGGGGCAGCCACAGCTTCTCTGGGCAACCTGTTCCAGTGTCTCACTACCCTCACAGAAAGAATTTCTTCCTGAGATCTCATCTAAATCTCCCCTCTTTCAGTTTAAAACCATTACCGCTCCTCCTCTCACTCCACTCCCTGATCAAGAGTCCCTCCCCACCTCTCCTGTAGCCCCTTTAGGGACTGGAAGGCCATTATAAGGTCTCCCCAGAGCCTTCTCTTCTCCAGGCTGAACAACCCCAACCCTCTCAGCCTGTCTTTGTAGGAGAGGGGCTCCAGCCCTCTGATCATCTTTGTGGCCTCCTCTGGACCCTTTCCAACAGGTCCATGTCCTTCCTGTGCTGAGGACTCCAGAGCTGGATGCAGTACTCCTCCTACTCCTGATATTATCGCTACTATAAATTAAAGATAACACTATTATCTGTGGGAAAGCCGGGTCTCTGCAGGGCTCAGACGCACGATGCAGTTACTGCAGGCAAACAAGCTACCTCATGTCCGCCGAGATGCGGTAACTCTGTGGGTACTTGCTCCTACAAGCAATAACAGCAGCTCCCTACAAAAACCGTGTGCTATTATTTCAGTTTTGCTTTCCCCACCACAAGAAGTGCCATTCCACGGCCTTCACCAGAGACAAATCCTGCGCGTGGTGATAGCAGTTGCTCGGCTCACTTGGGCTGACAGGCACGAGCTTGTCAAATGCCACTAGCTCGATCGAATGCCTGAGCACTAATATTGAAACTCCGCTGAAAACGAGAAGACCTGTTTGGAGATGCACTCATTCTTAAGAACGTGGTAAAAGTGGATGTGGTTGTACAGCGGTGAAGTTCAAACAGGTAGCCCACAATCTTCTCCCCGGGTCTACGTGAAGCTCTGCAGCTTCGTAACCAGTCGTGGCTGCTGCTGCCCAGAGTTACTGCATAAAATGCTCTCCGCTGTTGGAATACACCAGAACAGCCCTCCTCCCACATCCAGCCCCCATAGAGAACGATCTAAACGCAAAAGAAGTGACAAAAAGAGTGGTTTTGGAAATAATTAGGTCAATTAGAATGTAACAAGGAGAGTGGTCTAGACATAGACAGCATTTAAATTAGCAACAAATGGTTCCATTTGGATTCTTCACCTATTTAATCATCAATTCATCTATGAGAATTCCTAGCAAATTAAAGAATTTGCTAATTTAACATACCCTGAAGGTGGTGACTAAATTATGTATCAATGCCACTGATGCCTGCTCTGTCTAAAACATAAGAGAAACGCAGCCAGGCTCTTAAGAGAGGGCCTTTGGTGCCACATGCTCTCCAAGGATCACACAAAATGCTGTGTTTTAGGAAGGTCTGTAAGGTTAAAAAAGTCACTTTGGTTCTGCATTAGCCAAACTGAAGTTCATTTCAACCTTCTTCAACCCAACTTGAAGCCCACGCACAAAGTGGCTGGTAAAAGAGAGGGAAGTGAAATAAATTTCACTCTCAATGTGTCCTGTACTTCCAAGTTCCAAGACATTGAGGTGCTGGAGCGGGTCCAGAGAAGGGCAACAAAGCTGGTGAGGGGTCTGGAGAGTAAGTCTTATGAG